>CM038110.1:19672984-20395263 GCA_001642375.2 Mentha longifolia | reverse complement strand
AATTTGACAAAGAGAACCGGTCACTCTCATGATTATGTGCATCAAATGTAACGTGAACACAAATTCAAAACTTGCCATATTTTTGTAAACCCCTTTAGCTTCACCTTTATATCTTCCATTTGGCAAATGTTCAATGATGCATTCAAACACTTTGCAAGTTGCACCATACATACCTATCAAGCTCTTCACGGAGTTGTAGTGTGAACTCCAACGAGTAGCTCATGCTCGCTGCAAATTACCAACTTGATTGGCACCACGTCCAGATTCAAGTTCCCCTTCTCTCAATAAATTCTGAATTTCAAGTCTTTGAGCAACATGAAGTTCTGCAACACGCTTTGGTGAAGAAGTTATAATGTTAACAACATTATCCAAGTGAGAGATGAATTGCCAAACAACATCATTATCCTTAGCTGCAGAAACTAATGTCAGTTGTAGTCGATGTGCAAAACAATGAACATAATAGGCATATGGACAATCTCTAAGAAATAATGCCTGAAGTCCATTCAACGAATAATGCCTGAAGTCCATTCAACGAACCACGCATATTGCTAGCAACATCGTACCCTTGGCCTCTCATTTTCTCAACTGGAAGATTGTGTTGAGAAAGAACGCCACATATCTTTTTTTTCAAAGTTAGTGAAATGGTATCACTAACACTTTTTATTGCAAAGAAGCGTTCGGTCAAAATTCCATGATCATTCACAAATCTCAATATAATAGCCATTTGCTCTTGCTTGGAGATATCTTGTGCTTCATCAACAAGAATGCAAAAATATTTACCTCTTACTTCTTCACAAATCATTTGACACACTCTACTGGCCATGATATTCAAAATTTCTTTTTGAATATCTGGAGCAATGTATCTAGCATTTTCAGGAGCATTCGCAAGAACAACTTCACCGACTTTCTTGTTCATATTTGCTTGCCTTTACCAATTCAATGAAATTTCCACAGTTTGATGAAGATAAAGACTCGTCATGACCTCTGAAAGCACAACCTTGAACTGCAAGAAAATGGAGGCTTGTGATTGACGTCTTTAAACGTAGACGATTTTTCTTCTTCTCACTATCTGTCTGAGCATTCAAAACTTTGTCTATATGCCCAACTGGTCTCATCAAATCTTCGGCACGTCTTAAGCACATAGTGTGTGGTGATGTAGCTGCAGAACCAACATGAGTAAGAAACACACATTTACTACCTTGGTTTATTCTCTTCCAATTTTTGAATCCTTCTTTAACTAATGTGCTAGAACCAGTCATATCAGCATCACTCATGAAAAGGAAGTAATAAAACAATATGCTCTATCTGTCGAAAGTGAATACTCTAACCAATGAAACTTTTCAAACCATCTTTTCTGAAAACTACGATTTTGATCTCCAAACTTTGTAACAGGATACACTTCCATTTTCAGTTGATAGGGCCCAAGGTTCAGATAGGCACGTCTTATATCATCTCGTGCATTAACTGAACAATCGCACAATTGCTTTCTTTTTCTGGGATCACGCTCAATATATGAATCTGATTGGTCAGAAATTGGAGGATTCTGCTCTATAGGTATAGGTGATGAATGACATTGATTCGTTTGATTATGATGAGTAGCTGTGGATAAAGATTATGAGCTACCTTGAATATCTTGACGATCACGCTTCTTAAAGAAAGACGATATAAGTCCCTGTCCCTTTCCTTTCTTTGCTTGGTGCTCCATTTATAAATCTAAAATAGAGCACATAAACAATAAAATAAATCAACTCTTCATTAATAAACAAATACAGAACTAAAATTATATTAAATTACTTAATGTTCATTATACAGTACTCCAAAATTAAATAGTAAAAAGTTGTATATACCAAAGCAACTAGAATTCTATGCCGAAATTAAGAAGTTAATCCAATTCAATTTTGTTAATTCTATCTATATTAATAATTTAAAGAGGTATATGAATTGTCATTCAAATTTCAAAATATTTTCAATTCAAAGCAAAAACTTCAGTAAAAACACATTGTAGATCATAATTTCAGTAACTTTCATTATTTTAATATTACATGATTTACATCAGTAAAAACTAAAAAATACCTCCGATAAAAAATAAAAAATAAAAACTAAAAACATACCTTTTCTAATGATTCAAATTGCAGATCATTAATAATTCAAATTGTGGCAAATTGGAAGTAGGGAGTCGAGTCGAAAGAATCAAAGAATGCCGAAGAAGAATTTTGCTCCACTTTAACCAATGAAGAGATTAATTAATTTTTTTTTTCTTTCTGAGAGGCGCAGATGGGGAAGGGTTTTAACAGTGTAAAAGGGGAAAGGTGAAATTGACATTCACCCGCATAGATTAAAAGCGGAGAGAGAAAAGTGATTGATGAAGCTATTTTTGTGAAATATAATTAAATAGTTAGTTGGGCCTTTACATGTTCTTGGGCTGGGCTACATGTTTTATTTGGGCTGGGCTGGGCTGGAGTATATGATATATATATAGGTGGCAATTTTGGGCTTGCACTGGGCTTTAGCCCAGTGCAGCCCCTTCATAGATCCGCCAGTGCGTGGACGGGGACGTTATCATGGATGACGATGCTTTTCTTTCTTGTTGATTTTTAAATGAACCGGAACAAATAGTGATGGTGGAGAATTAGTTTCTCGGTTGTTAGGCTATAGCTTTATTATAATTAATTATAGATTTTTCTTTTCCTTGTTAATAATTATGATTTATATACGAAATTAGTATTGTTAAAGATGATGATTAGTTATGGATGATTGTTATATTCTTTAGTGCATGCATATCCAATATTTATTTATTTATGGCTTTATTTATATTCTAAGGTAAATATAATTATACGGATTTTATATATTCTTATTCTAATGATAATATAATTACATATTTGTAATAAGGGCATAATAGGAAAACTAAATTTTATAAACAAGACACTTTTTTATTTTTATTATAGTATAATAGTATAGATTAATTCACATATATAATCGTGAATCGTGATTCACATGAGATGAGACTTTATTCTTTAATGTTGAATTTTAAAATTAAAAATGATTAATTTTTGACTATTTAATTGAAACTAATTTCCCCTTTAATTTAATTCTGCTCGTCCAAAATTTCTTCTTTTATTATCTACTTTGTTCGACATGGCCACCGTGATCGAAACTTGCGGCGTCCCACCTGCGTCGCGCGCCGCCGCTGCGGCCGAGGTGACGATTCCGCTTTCCTTCCTGGACATCAGGATGGGTACATTCGAATCCAACCAACCACCGCATCTTCTACGATTATCCAACTTGTTTTGAGGCGGAGTTCTTGGACACCATTGTTCCAAACCTCAAGCACTCTCTCTCTCTAGCTCTCCAACGCTATCTTCCGGTCGCCGGAAATCTGCTCTACCCTATCGACACCGAGAAATCGAAGCCCTTAATCCGTTACGTCTCCGGCGACTCTGTCCCATTCACCGTCGCCGTCTCCGCCCTTCGACGAGCTCGCCGGAAGCTACCCCAGAGATTCGACCAGTTCTACCAGTTTCTGCCGCCGATACCGCCGTTGAGGGAGGAATCCGATCAGAAGATAGTCCCTGTAATTGCCCTTCAAGCGACACTGTTTCCTATCCGTGGTGTCTGCATCGGTGTGGCCAATCATCACTGCCTCGGCGACGCCAGATCGATCGCCGGATTCATGTGGTCGTGGGCTGAGATCAACAAAGGCCGCGGCGGAGGTGGAGACTAGTTCCTGTCCGGAGACGGCGAGCCGCCGCCTCTTTTCTATCGGTCAGTTTTGGAGACTGCAGTGAAGTCGATGAGAAATATTGGAACGAGTTAAAGAAAACGCCGTTAAAACCGTCATTTTATCCGTTACCGACGAATAGGGTTAGGGCTTCCTTCACCCTCCATAGATCCGACATCGAAAAGCTCAAAAATCTGGTGCTGTCCAACAATCCTTCTTCGTCGTCACCGCCGCCGCGTCTCCTCCTTCGTCGTCACCGCCGCCTACACGTGGAGTTGCGTGGCGAAGTCCGGCGGCGACGAGGAGATGTTCGTCTGTCCAGCGGACTTGAGGGGGCGGCGGAACGCGCTGGTCGATCCGCCGCCGCCGGCGAACTACTTCGGGAACTGCAGGGGCGGCGAGATTGGAGCATGAGAAGTTGGCGGCGGCGGACGGCGGATTTATGGCTGCGGCGGTGGCTATTGCTGGTTTGATCGAGACTCAGATTTACGATGGAGATAATTTCATGAGAGGTTGCGAGAATTGGTTGTCGGTGGCAGCGGAATGGGCGGAGATGAGTCAACTCGGAGTGACTGGTTCTCCTTCTCCCAAATTCGATCTGTCGAGGGCGGATTATTGAAGCAAGAAAGTATCCACCGACTTGGAGAAATTTCTAGAAGAACGGAGACTATAAAATAAAAGGCATCATGGCCGAATCTTCCGGAGTTCTCAAGATTAATTAGCTATTAAAATATGAGCTACGGAGAAGAATCTAGAGAAAGGGAAGTGGAGCAATGTGATAATTAAATAATTGCAATTAGATAGAATCATGTAACTAGAATTGTCTAGCTACTTAAGTCGGTTAGTTAGCCACCGACTTTGAACACTACAAATAGGCATTTAGGACATCAATTGTACATTTATATGAAGTTGAAGAGAGCTCCTGCATAAGAAGTGAGTGCGTGAGTAGTGAAGCACATGAGTACATAAAGAGTGCTACAAGTGAGTGATAGGAGCACGGTTATAGAGAGGAGTGTCGAGAGTTTTGTAGTGTTGTTGGGTACGTACACCAAATTCTTGATTAATAAATTCCTTCTTTTGTGTGTTAAGTGTGCTCCCCCACCTAACACGGATTTCGGGTGGGGGAAGGGGAGGAGGGTGGAGATGGATCAAGGGAAGTATGCTATGTCGGTGAGCAATTCATGGGATTCCGGCGGAGGATTGGTGGTGGGGTTGTCGTTGCCTAGTGTTGCCGCCATTTTTCAAGATGGCTTGTTGAAATTATGAATTTCTTTTCTTTTTCTTTTCGAGCAATATTTATGAATTTCCATTTAATTCTTGTGAGTGAGTGGCAACATTTGACTATTACTACTTTTTTCAGTACGTAAGCTTGTACCTTTAGATGTGGAAGCAATTCAAAATTGAATAAAATAATTGCATATTTATCATTTTTTTTTTTTTTTGAAACCTGCATATTTATCATTTTAAACTTTGTATATGTGCGTGAAATGGATTATATTTATAATAAAATAAATTTCTAACAGTAGAAGTGCTATAACTATAGTAAAAAAAATTCTTATGTACTCTCATAATATAATAGCTCAAAAAATGATAAATGTTGCCGCGCCTAGAAGATGTTCGATGAAATGCTGGATAGAGATGGTTTTAATTTTTAATGGATATATATAGCAAAAGAACTTATTAGACGATGCTGAGTTTCAATCACATCTTCAACTGCACATGGAATTATTTCTCTCTCCAGATATACCACTTGTTTGTTTGTTTGTTTTTTTTTTTTTTTCTTTTTTCTTTTATTTATATATACCACTTGTTTGTTTATCACTCCTCCACGATTATAAAGTACTGCACAAGCTGCATCTCAAATCCTTCGGTTAAGCAACATTATAGTTGAGCATAAATGTACACCGTGTGGTACATACTGTTAATATGACAATGGTATATTAATAATATTTTTACATGGTTTAATTTTTTTTTCTAATATGGTTAGTTTTTTATATAGAATTTAGTTTTTTTAAGACATATATACATATATTTATACAAAAACGTTTCACTGTCTAATGTGGACAGACACATTTAATGTGTCAAGTGCTAATGTGATAGTGTGACATTGGCAAATTTTTCAATTAGAATTTAGTGTTTTTTTTTTGTGATAATAATTAAAAATAGCTACTTAACTTAACAAAAATTAAATTCTAGTCATTTTTAATTTATTGAGACAAAATTACCCTTAATGAAAAATAATAAAAGAAAAACAAAATGTAAAAAACAAAAAAAAAAACCTAGAAACGTACTACCCCACGTACCGCCCCTGTCCCCACCCTCTAATTCTCCTCCTCCTCTCTCTGAACTCTCTCTTCTCCATCTTCTTCCCTCTGCACGTTGCTCCTGCTGCTGCGATTCTTCTCCTTTTTTTTTCTTTTTTTTCTTTTCCTTTCATTCTGATTTCTCTTGCCTGTTCCATCTGCACCCCATCCCCGTCTCCATCCCCACCTATCTTCTCCCTATCTTTTCCCCTTCTTCATGCGCACCGCTGCTGCTTCTTTTTCCTATCTTTTTTTTTTTTTCTTTTTCTCTCTATTTTTATTTTACAGTCTGATAGGAGAAGACATGTCCGATCCTGCATATAGCTGCTCGATCGAGCCCTAATCGTGACTCCATTGAACTTTATGGGCTCGACCGAATCCGCTGATGCTCGATCCAGACCACAGCTACTCGATCAAGGCAAATAAAACTTCAATTACAATCATCCGGCTCGGACTCGAACGAGCCAAACAATGCTTGATCGAGTTGTTATGGCTCGATTGCACCCGAAGTGACTCTTCACATTTCAGATTTAACGAGGATATGTGAGAGAGGGCTCGAGAGATCTGAATCGAACCAATCGAGTCCTAGATCTGTTCGAGCCTCGATCGTGCAAAGGGAATCGGGATACCTCTTGGTTCATCTTGGTCTATCGGAATTTTTTATTCACCGCCTAAATCAGAACTATCTGCTGACAATATGGCTAGCAGCGGTCCTGTCCTCGACTATGGCGGAACGGATGGCAGTCGACGGTGGGAATGACGGCGCGATGCCGTCTTTTTGCGATTGGGCATGACCGTCGGCTTGATTGTGCAAAGCGACAGCAGAGATGATGTCTGGTTCTGTAAACACGGCGGCGGATGGGGCTATATTTCACGATGAGTGATTTTCTCGATTTCGCTATCGGCGGTTTTGATTCTAAATTTTGAATTTTGTATTCTGACTTTTTTAGAATATAAGATATTAAATTAAATTAATAAGGGTAATTTTGTCTCAATACATTGAAAGTGGTTAAAATTTATATATTTTTAAGTTAGTGGTTACTATTTATCTTTTACTAAGATAAACAAATTATTTCACATTCTGTCCCTTTTTTTGTTTAGTTTTTTTAGCAGGTTTACTTTAGTTTTTGGGGTATATATTTGTACTAACATTTTTATACATATCACTGTAATGTCAACTATTGACACATGTGCCCACCGTAGGCATTGAAACATTCCTTTATATTTATAATAGTTTCCCTTATTTGCACGGTGAACATCGGAACATTCCTTCCATTATATTACATAAATTTAGCCTGGAGGACTTGACATGTTTTTAGGATAAGCACTCATTTAAAATTGCTTTCCATAAATTGCACAGTTTTCATAGAAAATGAGTCGTTGATCACATTCAGCGACTCGCATATTTTTCACACACAAACTTGCACTCTATACGTTTTGCATTAAAGAAAATATAATTTCAGCAAACTTAAAATTTATTGGAAATAGGGCTCACACTTCTACACACACACACACAAAGGTACTGAATCTAGCTCGTTAGTCATTTCCTCGAGTCAGCAAGTTGTATTCAGCATCTTACTCCTCAGTACATCAGTTCTCTAACTATTGATAAAACAGCGGATCACAAGTAGTTATTACTTTCTCAAACCAACTTACAAGTAGAAATAATAAACATGCAATAATTTTATGAGAGAGTGACCAAAATAACCATTTTAATAAGTAAAAGGATTATAATAGTCACTGATAAATAAAAAGTATAATAATAGCCATATTTTGCATTTAGTACCAGATTTGCCCTTATATTAGTGTATTCAATAATTAATAAAAAATAATATTAAGGAATTAATTTGATTTCTACAGACTATTAGTTTTAATTATATTACTATTATTTATAAAATTAAAAAATATTATACTATAATTTTGAATTTTTTTTATAACTAACAAAAGTTTAATTAAATGCTAAAAATAATTATAAAAACCCTAACTAATTGGATAAGTGAACCCTAAAAAATAATTATTAAATTAAATTAAATTATTATAAATTAAAATTATCGACCTATATCTATAAATATATTTCCAATTTCTGATTTGAATTCTAATTATATATCAATTCTAATTAGTTAATAGAATATAAGGGCAAATTTGTTACTAAATACAAAATATGGCTATTATTATAGATAAAAACTTGGGTGAGGTCGGCCACATAGTGTGGTAGGGTCAAAGTGTCAATCTTTATACAAAAAAGTGTTAATCTATACGAATAAAAGTGTCAATCTTTAACATAATTATTTTATGAATAAAATGCCAATTTTTAAAAGTATCAATCTTTATACAGAAAAGTGTTAATCTACACGAATAAAAGTGTCAGTGTTTTAGTCGTCCGCACGGTGCCTCTGGCTGACCCAAGTGTGTCCCATTATTATACCTTTTATTTATGAGTGGCCATTTAATCATTTTACTTATTAAAAGGGCTATTTTGGGGGATTAACACATAATTTTATTCAATTAATTTTGAATTGCAAAGATACATAAAGAAACAACAAACCGGCCACTTGGGATCCATTTTCGTTTGCCAACCGAGTATAAAGGATAAAACTAATAAAAATTAAAATTTTGTAGACCGTTATAATAATCCATCTTGAAAAATGGCGGCAAAAAGCTCCATTCTCTCTCTGGGCAAGGACAACCCCACCACCAATCCTCCGCCGCCGGAATTGCAGAGCGACATCAAGTAGTTCCCGTAATCCATGTGCACAGCCTCCATACTCCGCCCCTTTCCCCACCCGAAATCCGCTCCGGTCGGATCGAATTTGGGCGAACCGGTAACTAAGAGCATGCCACAACTCATTTCCTCTAATTTCGCCTGCGCCGACAACCAATACTCGTACCCTTTCAGAAAATTATCTCCGTCGTAAATCTGGGTCTTCATCATACCAGCAATTGCCACCGCCACCTCCACAAATCCGCTTTCCGCAAAGCCACCATCGCATGCTCCACTATCGCCACCCCGCCACCTATGCCGTTCCCAAAGTAGTTCTCTGGCGGCGACGGATCAACCAACATGTTCCGCCGCCCCCTGAAGTCCGCCGGGCAGATGAAGGATTCCACTCCGCCGCCTGCGGATCTCACCAAGCAACTCCACATGTACGCGGCGGTGACGACGAAGGATGAGACGCGAGCGAGGTCCGGATTGTTGGAGAGCACCAGATTCTCGAGCTTTTCTATGTCGGATGTATGGAGGGTGAAGGAAGCCATAACCCTATTCGTCGGTAACGGAAAAGATGACGGTTTCAACGGCGTTTTCCTTACCTCGTTCCAATATATCTCATCGACTGCACTGCAGTCTCCAAAAACGGACCGATCGAAAAGCGGCGGAGGCTTGCCGACTCCGGACAGGGACTCCTCATCGCCGCCGCCGCCGCGTCTGTTGATCTCAGACCACGACCACAAGAACCCGGCGGTCGATCTGGCATAGCCTAAGGAGTGATGATTGGATAGAGCGATGCAGATCCCTCGGCCGGGGAAGAGCGTCGCTTGATGTTGGAAAATGGGAAGTACTTATGGGGTATTTTGGATGTAGTAAGTGCTAGTAGTAGAGTTGTGTAGAGAGGGGCTTAGTATTTTAGTGTGGGTTGTGTGTAGAGTGTTAGGAGGAATTTAGAGAGAGTTGAAGAACTTTAGAATTGATTTCTTTTGAATTTTTTGGGTTCTACAAATGGCTCATAAGGCCTCTATTTATAAGAGTGTGAGGATTCTTCTAGATCCTCATTTAATACTAAGTTCCTAGAATTCTCAACAAGAATATCTAGGGGAATTCTCTAGATACTACTATTAATAATCTACTCTAGAATTCTCATGGATATTATCTAGAATATTCTAGATAAATGCATCACTCTTCAATACTCCTCCTTGATACATTTATCGGTAACTCTGAGTATTCGTTGTAGAAAGTGGAATTTGTCCCTTGGTAGCGCTTTCGTGGAGATGTCTACTTGTTGGGCATTTTGGTAATGCCAGTCATATCACATAGTTGCTTGAATAAATAGTATCTCTGCGTGTATAGCCTTTTGGTGTAGATATGATTTGTCATCCTTGATGAATTGTTGCGTACCTCTTTTGTATCCTGGTAGTCTCTTTGCTTCATCATGTTGATGTTCTTGATCTTCTCCGGGTCTTGACTTGAAACTTTCCTTTCATTAATTTTTGTGTTGCCATTTTGTTCCACGATCGATAGATTGCACGTTTTGTGTACCTTTGATACTGTCTTGATCTTCTTTTCTGTTGCCTTTGCACTTGATCTGTCACTGGTTGATCTTTTTGGCTCTTCCTCAACATTGACTTTCGTGAAGTCGATAGTTTCCTCCTGAGGTAGCTTAGTCATTTTCTTCGCAAGACTGTCCATCTTTGACTCCTTGCTCTTGGCTTCCGTCCTCTTAGCATATGTTAAATATAGAGGAAAACTTTGATTTTCCCTCATTTTGATCCTTGCAATTTTGAGAGATTTATCTTGTTTATCGTGTATGATACATGAATCTCCCTCAAATCGCAGCGAATAACCTTTTCTCATCATTTGCCCAACACTCAGTAGATTCTAATAAATTGTTAGGACAAGGAGCACATCCGTGATGAATTTTACTCCTCTTCTTGTATGGACTGCAATAGTTCCTTTACCTATTGCCTCCATAAAATCTCCATTTCCAATTTTAACCTTTTCTTTTATTTTTTCAAGCTCGCAAAAGATGTTTTCATCATAAGTCATATGACTGCTACAAGCGCTATCTAGATACCAAATATTTCTTCTTATTGTGATGTAGCTCGGTAGACATAAAATAGATAATTCTCCTTACTTGAATTTCTTTCTTCAGTGTAGTTAACTTCATGATCTTGTTTAGTATGACAAAATTTTTCTATGTGCCCAAATCTTCGACATTTTCTGCACCGTGGTTTATCCTTAAACCAACAATCTTTCTCCATGTGATTATTTTTCTTGCATATACCACATGGAGGGAAGTCTAGTTCACTTCCTTTCTTAAATTTCTGAGACTGCAAATTTATTTTTGTCTGAAATGCGGTTTCAGACTCTTCAGAATTTTCAAATCGCCTACTTAATCTTTTTTCAAATACTTCTATCTATGTCCTTAGATTTTTCAATAGCCGTAACTATTGTGTCATACTTTTCTGTGCAACTAATTAGTATTTTCTCAATAATTTTCTTGTCCGAAATATTTTCACCATAGGCTCTCATTTGAGTTACTATTTCTTTTACTCTAGAATAATATTTTTGAGCAGTCTCAGATTCTTTCATTCTTATATTTTCAAATTCTCTTCGTAGAGATTGAAGTTTCACGGTGCGTACCTTTTCATTCCCTTGGAACTCCTCCTGTAATGTATCCCACGCTTAGTTGTTGTCGCCCCCATGATTCTTGGAAATATATCGTCTGCCAAGCTCATTTGTAGAGCAAGCAATGCTTGAGAATCCTTTTGTTGATTCTCCTTGAGCTCCTTCCTTTGGGTGGCGTTTAATGTTGCGCCATCTTCCGGAGTCTTGTATCCATTGTAGACAATGTCCCATAAGTCTTGGGATCGAAAGTATGTCTTCATTTTGATGGCCCAATAGTCGTAGTTTTCACCACGAAAAATTGGTACCAAAATAGTTGAACGGAAGTTGTCGGCCATTTGTTCGCCCAATTTTATCGAACTAGGCTCTGATACCACTGTTGGAAAATGGGAAGTACTTATGGGGTATTTTGGATGTAGTAAGTGCTAGTAGTAGAGTTGTGTAGAGAGGGGCTTGATATTTTAGTGTGGGTTGTGTGTAGAGTGTTAGGAGGAATTTAGAGAGAGTTGGAGAACTTTAGAATTGTTTTCTTTTGAATTTTTTGGGTCCTACAAATGGCTCATAAGGCCTCTATTTATAGGAGTGTGAGGATTCTTCTAGATCCTCATTTAATACTAAGTTCCTAGAATTCTCTACAAGAATATCTAGGGGAATTCTCTAGATACTACTACTAATAATCTACTCTAGAATTCTCATGGATATTATCTAGAATATTCTAGATAAATGCATCACTCTTCAATACTTGAACGGCGATGAGAGGGACTAGCATGTGATCCGCTTCCTCCGTCAACGGCGGCATGGATTCGTAGAGCTGGTCGGAATCCCTGGGGTGGCTTCCGGCCAGCCCGTCGAAGTCGCGGGAGGAGACAGCGACGGTGAGTGGGACAGAGTCGCCGGAGACGTAACGGATTACGGGCTTTGATTTGTCGGTGTCTATAGGGTAGAGCAGATTTCCGGCGGCCGGAAGATAGCGTTTGAGGGTGAGAGAGAGAGAGCGCTTGAGGTTTGGAACAATGGCGGCGAAGAAGTCAGCCTCAGAACAAGTTGGATAATCGTAGAAGACGAGGTTGCTGATTGACGGCAAATGTGCCCATCTGATGTCGAGGAAGCAAAGCGGAATCGTCACCTCGGCGGCGGCGCACGCCGCAGCAGTAACGCCGCAAGTTTCGATCACGGTGGTCATCTCGATTAATGCACCCAACAGAGAAGATAAAGCAAAAAAAATTAATTAATTTGGACGAGCACAATCAAATCAAATGAAATGAAATGGGACACGTCTATAAATAAATACTACCTCCATTTCACCGGGAATGACCAGTTTGTTTTTGGAAGTTCTGACACGTTTTTCCACGCTTCAAAACGATAGACTTTAAAGTGGATTTTTGAAGATTTCTTTCTTTTAAAACGATAGGCTTTAAAGTGGATTTTTGAAGATTTCTTTTCATTTTGAAGCGTGGAAAAACGTGCCAGAACTTTCAAAAACAAATTGGTCATTCCCGGTGAAATGAAGTATAAATATTTGAGATTAATTAATTTACTCAAATTATATATTCATTTAATGTGTTAATCCCCCAAAATAGCCATTTTAATAAGTAAAAGGATTAAACATAAATGCTGCAATACCCACCGGTGATGTAGCAATGTCACGTCGGAAATCTTTTCCCCTAGGGTTTAGTTTTTTTTATAGTAAAGTTTAATTATATTTGGTATGTTTTTTTAATTAACTTTTTTATTTATACCAATGTCACGTCATCCATGGGCACATTAAGCGTGCCCACGGTGGGCATTGGAGTATTACTCAAGGATTAAAATAGCCACGGGATAAATAAAAGATATAATAATAACCTTTTTTTGCATTCTGTACCAAATTTGCCCTTATATTCTATTAACTAATTAGAATTGATATATAATTAGAATTCAAATCAGAAATTGAAAGTATATATATAAATATATTTCAATAATTTTAATTCATAATAATTTAATTTAATTTAATAATTATTTTCTAGGGTTCACTTATCCAATTAGTTAGGGTTTTTATAATTATTTTTTAGCATTTAATTGAACTTTTGTTAGTTATATAATATAAAAAATTCAAATTATAGTATAATATTTTTTAGCTTTATAAATAATAGTAATATAATTAAAACTAATAGTCTGTAGAAATCAAATTAATCCGTTCATATTATTTTTTATTAATGATTGAATATACTAATATAAGGGCAAATTTGGTAATAAATGCAAAATATGACTATTATTATACTTTTTATTTATCAGTGACTATTTTAATCTTTTACTTATTAAAATGACTATTTTGGCCTCCTTCTCTTCATTTAATTGTAAAATTAAGTGTGTTTGCCATCAGATCAGATCTAGAGATCTGCATGCACGTTCCCATATCAAACTCAATTAATATCTCGATTTGAGTCGGAATATTAAAAGGTAACTTGGGAAACTTAATTATCAACAAGCAGAGGTAAATTATTTTTATAATCAGGCTTTGGGGTTGAAGTTAATGGGGGATATCATGTCGATGTTCATGGCATACTTCTCTGCATCGAAAAAGATATCGCACCGGTTGATGAAATCTTTACAGATTCAGTATTAGCTGCACGTCTTATGGCGGATCCGAGTGAGGAGAGCGAGTTCTTACCTGATGATATTCCCGTGCTAATTTTCTCGTAGGTTTTTTTTTATGCATATCGTTTGGCTAATAGGGCAGCGCATAATCTTGCACGATTTGTTGTGCATTGTTTTAGTACAACTGTTTGGGCTCAAGATTTTTCTAATTGGCTTAGGAAGATTGTGTTAGATGATTTATCTTGATTTTAATATAAGTTCCTTCAAAAAAAAAAGGTGAGAGCTTCTCGTCAATCATCTCAAAATGCTAAAATATAGAACTATATATTAAAATAAAAGAGTATATATATTATTGCTATGATTTGCTTTGATTCGATTCCATTTGGGTATTCCTAAACCCTAAGACGCTTCCCCTCCAACCAAGTCACGGGTTCGAGTCATATCGAGTGCCTGTGTGCGTGAGTATGTTGTGTTTGCCGAATAAAACAAAAAATAGACTAAACCATAATATTGAGAAATTGAAGGAAAAATAAAATTAAAAAAATCTAGGACTGATTCCCCTAATTTTTGGATAGAGGATTCATGGTAAATTTGTATCATATAGTTTATTGGGGCAAGTAATTTGGAGTTAAGATTGAGACGTTTTTTTACCAACTGGAAGTCTTCCACACCCACAGAATTTTGGTTCAGTTTGATCCCAAACCATCTAACTATCTAAGTAATCTAACTACAAACTATATTTATAGCTATTTTTAACTGGAAGTCTGGAACACTATGTAAACTTAATATTAATGAAACAACATCTTAAAATTAATTATTCTCACGTACCTTTCTCTATGATAAAATTGATAAACGGGATACAACTAGTGTTTCTCTCCCTTGATATTTCTGTACTGTTCTCTCAACGCACGTGAGACATAATTTCTTATACACTATATATAGATTGTGATGTGGTTTACCTACGTGAGGCATAATTTCTTACACACTATATATAGATTGTGATTTACCTGTCTTATATGTGGTTTGCAGACTATTACACATGAACGATGGTTTACCTTATTGTGTATCGAATGTAACGGCCACGGGATTCCACCACGTACTGTTAAAGGAAATTAATCTTACGTGCACATATATATATTTTAAATAAACAATTTTCTATGTCTAATTCTGAACTTAACTGCTGTAACATCAAACAATTCTTCTTTTGACTTTGACAAAGTCGATCGACAAAGAAATAAATCAAGACTTATATTATAAATCTTTTAACAGAGAGCTCCAGCCTGTACATATATACTTGTGCACATTAATTCATTCAATATTTAAATTTAAAATCTATAGTATCAATTATTTTCAGAAAATCTTGAGTTTATTTTATATATATTGTCGATAAGCAACTATTAATGGAAGATCCCATTTTTCTGGCTGAGACTACTTGATTAATAATTGACAATTATTGATAATTTTGTAGTCATTCATTAATGACTGACGACGTGATCTATATATGTATATTGTGTGGGTGTGTTGAGTATACAACATGTCAACTACACACACTATCTTCAATAATATCTAATAAAAAAACTGTAATATCAATTTTTGTAATTCATCTGCATCTCTATGTAAATATAGGCATCATGTATTAATGTAAGAAAAGGGTGTGTATTTCTTTCAAAGAGTATGAAGAATTGCTTAATTCCTTCACACCGTATGTATAATGAGGATGATACAGTACTAGTTTAATGTTGAGTCTTGCATCAATCACATGTAATCATGACGATACGTGACCTTTAATCTAACATTTACAGTATATGCAAATCCTTTTAATTATTGTTTTTAAATTTTAGATCAAGGAAGATCTGGCTCACGTTTCAAGATCTCAGAATCATGCATAATTTGTTAATATTATTAAGTATTTTAACAAGAATATATATATAATAATCCATCTTTATTTATATTTAAATATAAATTTTATAGGATGTATAATTATTACCCTCCTTCCCATATTTGTTGACGCGTATTCCTTTTTGGGCCATCCTATATATATTTCTTAACACGTTTCCTTTTTGGGAAATAATTAAGGTTTAAATGGTACAATTAATAAATCTCTTATTACACTTAACATTCATTAATTAAATCTCATCATCCACTCACCATTCAGCACGTATCCCAATATAATTTAAATTCTAAAAGTTTAAATTATCATAACTTGCTCGTTTGTTCTCTGATTTTTATGATTTTTATACCAAATTAAAGGTTTTGATACGATATTTCATTTAAGATAAGATATCAATATGTTTTTTATGCATCTGTGATGCTCTAGTTTTAAAAGATGCATAAATACATAAACCATATTGCATCTCTACACACAATACACTTTACACATTAAACACTCTCGTCTTAATTCTCACATCGAAAAGAAATATGGGATGAAGGGACTATAACATGATGGTGAACATGGAACAATCTTTGTTTCTTTAATTCAACTTTTTTTTTTTTGAACCAATCTCCTTTTAGTTGATAATAATATTAACGTATAAATATATATGGCTAAGTAATTTTATGTGGATACACTATATAGGAGTAATAAAAAGAAATGTATAAAAAATATTTGGATAGGAAAAAAGTTTAAGAATAGTAAAAGAGAAAAAATAATTAAATAAAACTTATATAATATATATCTAATAAATACAATTTTAATTTTTCATACATACCGATTCGGTCTGGTTAACCATCGGTTTTTTGACATAAAAACCAAAAACCGAACTGTTAACACGGTTTTTTCAAATTAAAAAATTAAACCATAACTACCGGTCCGGTTAACTGCATTTTCGGTCCGATTTTGGTTCGGTTCGACGGTTGGTTCGATTTTTCGGTTTTTTATGCTCACCCCTAATTTTATTAGGTTAGTGGGCCAAATTATTTTCATTTTGGGAAATAACTCTATTTCAATGGGACAGTCCAATAAGTAAATTAGCTCTATTTTAATGGGATGGGGGAAGTACTTCTTATAAGTGTATACTAAGACTAGGATTGTATCCACATTGACCGGTAATAATTTATAAATAAATATTTATAAAAATTATTGGTTCACTAACTATCATTCGATATTTATTCAACTTGCTCCACCTATGTCACATAGGTATGGTCTATATTAATTTCCTCTTTATAATTACTTTATAGTACGATTAGTCTAAATGTACATTTTGCACTTATTCAAATCTAATCATGCAGGAGTAGAGCATGTTAGCGGAGACATGTTTGTTAGCGTTCCTCAAGGAGATGCCATTTTCATGAAGGTCTCTCTCTCTCTCTCTGAACAAAACAAACGTCTAATTTATATTAATTGACTAGAATTCTACAATTTAATTAGGGTTTATTATTTTTATATCATTTTATTTCAATTTTATTAATTAAAAAATAATAAATTATAATTGGATCAATGAATTCTAATTATTTTTTTTAAAATTAAACTTAATCATACTTGCAATGAAGTTAAAAAAAATCCATGAAAAATCAATTTCTGGTATAACAAACACCCTATTTGAGATAGGGAATCTCATCCGTTATGCGTGTGTGTTTATTAAACAATATTCCTTTTTTTTTTCAGGATGCTTATTAAACAACATTAATTAATGAAACTTTAATTAATTAATTTGTATCTTTGATTTAGTAATCTTGATGCAAATGCAAAATTGTTATAATTATGTTATTGTCTTTGTTTAGTCGGTTTGTCATGATTGGAGTGATGGTGATTGCTTGAGACTCTTGCAAAATTGCCATGAAGCCCTTCCAAATAACGGGAAACTGGTGATTGTTGAACGCATAGTCTCGGAAATTACAGAAAATGACCCATTGGCTAAAATCAGCTTGGCTTTTGACGTGATTATGTTAGCTTACTTTGCAACAAGTGGGAAGGAAAGGACAGAATTGGAATTTCAATCATTGGCTAAAGCTTCTGGTTTCAAGGAGTTCAGGAAAGCTGGCTGCGCAATGGGCTTTTGGATCATGGAGTTTTACAAATAAAATTAATATATACATATATATAAAATCTCTTATTCCAATCACTATTTTAATGTTGTATGTTGCTTCACTTAATCATATGCAATAAATATTGTTGGGTTTATGTATGGTGCCTGAATAAATTTGTCTTCATTTTTGTGCTACCAAATTTTAATTTCTATTAATTTTATATAATTATCAATAATTATAATTTATAATTATTAGTTTAATTTTATAATTATTTTCTATCATTGAATTTCACTGTATTAGTTATATTAGAGTTGATAAATTTAAAATTATTAAACAAATTGACTTAAAATAAACAATTTTTTATTGTCAAGATCAAACCACATCAAATCATATCATGACAAATTGACAATAAATGAAGAGCATCATGCGTATGTGCATGTGCAGTAGAATATATGAAGCACATTTTGTAAAAAAAACAAAATGAAATTACTGAAGTTTAGAGTTTTGCTATAATAACTCTTTGTCGTCTCAGCTCTTTCCTGAGGATCTTTCCTGTTGGTGATTTGGGTATAGCTTCAATAAAGATCACCCTCCTCAACCTTTTGAATGGTGCAACCTAGTTTTTGTTTTTTTAAAACATACAGCACATCCACAATAATAATTAGATTAATTGCAGCAAATTAAATAAGATTTTCTTAATTAATTAGTTTCAAGTCGTTGTTTGATAATTTACCTGTTCTGCAATAAACTGCTGAACTTGTTGTGTTGTTAGTGAAGAAGTGATGGATGACCTCACAACATATGCTACTGGAATTTCACCAGCTTCCACATCAGGTACTCTGCATTTTTTTTTTCCCCCTACTTGCATATTAAATATCATAGAAGCAGTGTCCAGAACTATACATGAAGCAAGAAAAAAAAAATTGCAGATTGTGCACGGATGTAATCCAACGGTAACCCAAATTGTTTATTTTAATACTTTTATAATGTTTATACTAAAAATAAAAATAAAAATTGATTAGCATTTTCAATAAAAAAAATTTAAATTTACCGTAATTTTGGATTTATCAAACTTATTTTAACTGATAAAATTAAAATTAAATCTTAAACATAATTATAAACCCTAATTGAATTACTGAACGTCAATAATTATTAAATTAAACTAAATCATCGAAACCGAAAGAAAGAAAAATATATACTACCTCCGTCCCACTGTATTAGTCTCATTTATATTTTCGTCCGTTCCACTTATTAGTATTATTTCTTAAAATGGAAACAAATACTTGGCTACAATTAACTCTCTCTCCTTAGAATTAATTGTAGCCACATATCCCCCTCCTCTTATTGTGTCCATCTAAATGGAACTAATATCATGAGACGGAGGTAGTACAAGTTTGGAAAAATTCGAATTTAAGACACATTGATACACTAAATTTGTGATAGAGAGGATCCCAAGTGGATTGTGCCATGTCATAATGGTTGCAAAGTAATTTTGCATAAGCTCTTATCCCACTTTTAGTGTCCGACTCGTGTTTCACTACAATTTACTTTAGTTTTTCTTTCTTTTTTGAAATTATCTTCAATTTCAGACCTCTTGTGTTTTAGCTAATTTTACTATTATTAGTTGGGATCCACGATTCATATATTTATTTATTTTTAACTCTTCTTCTCACCCGATGACAGCAGCATCAACTATTTCAGGATGAGTGAGAAGCAGCTCTTCTAGCTCCGCTGGTGCAACCTAAGCACATATATAAAATAATACTATCATTATCACAATTTTTAATAATAGATATTAAAAAAGATTAGCATATTAATAATTCTCTAATTAATTAATTAATTAATTAATCAATTAACCTGATAGCCTTTATATTTGATGAGCTCTTTTACTCGGTCCACTATATACAGTCGTCCCTCTTCATCAAAATACCCTACATCTCCCGTGTGCAACCAATCTTCCTCGTCTATACTTTCCAGAGTTGCCTTCTCGTTGTTCAGATACCCTACAAACATTTAAAATAAAAATAAAAAGATTATTTTAACTAATAAAATTGAAATTAAATGTTTAAAAATAATTATAAGTCCTAATAGCTAGGATCATTGAACCCTAGCCTATAATTGTAAAATTAAACTAAATCATAATATATTGAAATCATAGAAAAAAAAAGTGAATAAAACTAAAGAAAAATGAATTTTGAACTGATGATCATCCCATGTGCTAGTTATCCTAATTAAGCACCATTGATGATGATGGTATCAAACTTAAACCTAAACCCTACCTTTCATGACAAATGGACCTCTGATCCATATTTCTCCAGTCTGAAAAGGAGAGAAACGACGTCGCTTCGTTTGCAAGTCAACTATTTGAGCTTCAACACCTGAAGCAAGTGCACCTGCAGAGCCTGAATGAAGGGAACACATCCTTCTACTTTCGAATGAAATAACACCTGCTGCTTCCGTCATCCCATACGCCTAATTCATATAGAGACAACATTTTCATTATACTCTAGCTAGTGATTTACTCTTCGATCAAGCCAGCAAAGACGAGACGTTTTATTATTTTATTTTATATATATCCACTTGCAGAACAAGTTTAGAAGAAAATTAAAGTCCAAGACTCAAGGCCCATCAAGAGCGTTGTATTATTTTATAACTTACATATATTCACTTTCGAAATTTGCACGCACCTGACATGAAGCAGCTCCTGGGAAAAGCTTAGAGCATGCTTCCACCATTTCCTTTCCTAAGGGAGCAGCTCCTGATAAAATCTCCTTCAACGTCGAAACATCGTATTCCTTCACCGCCTCCTGCTTCTTCACCAGCTCCACAACCACAGGCGGCACCACAAACACGTGGGTAACCCCGTACCTCTCGATAGCCCCCAGCATCGCTTTCATCTCGTACCGCGGCATCACCACCACCGTGTTCCCTCTCTGCAGCTGCGCGTACACCAGCGCCGACAGCCCGAAGATATGAAACATGGGCAGGAAGCAAAGGAACACGTTGCCCTTCGCTTCTTCTTGATCCGACGTCATCATCAAGGCCGACGCCATGAAGTTCCTGTGCGTGAGCACGGCTCCCTTGCTGGCCCCGGTCGTCCCCGAGGAGTAAAAGATCGCGGCCGCATCGCCCTGCATCACCTCCGGCAACGGCCTGCCCGGTTCCGACGGCCGGAGCATCATCAGCTCCGAGAAGCTATGCAGCTTCGGGTCGGTCGAGGTACGAGGTTTGTCGTTTAGGAGGATGCAAGGAAGGTCGAAGCTTCGGATCTTATCATGGAGTTGGTTGACCGTGATGACCAGCTTCGGGTTGCTGTCTTTGATCTGTTTGGAAAGCTCGGCCGCCGTGTAGAGAGGGTTGGCGGTGGTGGCAACGGCGCCCACGGCCACCACCGCCAAGAAGGCGACGGGGAAATAAATGGAGTTGGAAGACAGGATGAGGATGACGTCATTCTTGGAGATGTCGAGGTCGAGGAGGGCGGAAGAGAGCCTCGAAACGTGAGCTTCGAGGCCCGAGAATGTTAGCGTTTGGGAAGTTTGGGCATCGATGAGTGCTGGGGAGTTTGAAATGGAGGATATGTTTTGGAAGAGGAAAGGGAGCATTGAAGTTTTGGGGTGGTGAGGAAGAGAAATGGGAGGCCTTGGAGATCGGTAGATCCCCTCTTCCCCATAGATTTCTTGTGCAATAGACATGGGGTTTAATTATTTTGATTATGTGTGTGTGTATGAATTGGAAGTTTATGATACAAGTGTTTTTCCAAGTGTGTCACCTCTCATTCTCTATTTATATGGTGTACTGTGGTGTTGAAATCTTCTATCCCAAATTTAGTGTATCATGTGTATTGAAATTGATTTTTATTGAATTTTTTTAAGTATTATATATAGACAAAAACTTGTGTCAGCCGGAGGCACTGTGCGGCCGGGCCCAAAGTGTCAATCTTTATACAGAAAAGTGTCAATCTATATGAATAAAAGTGTCAATCTTTAACATAATTATTTTACGAATAAAATGATAATTTTTAAAAGTGTCAATCTATATGAATAAAAGTGTCATTGTTTTAGCCTGGCCGCACGGTGCCTCCAGCTGACCCAAGTGTGTCCCTTATATATATAGTATATATATATTTTCCAATTTTGTAAGCAATGCTGGGACTGATTCCCTAATTTTAGGATATAGGATCCATATGGTAAATTCGTCTCCTCTATTTTTTTTGGGCAAATAATTTTTGTACCAATTGGAACACTAACTACAATCTATATTTAAATTAGCTACGGAGTATTTTAGTTAATTAAGAACCATTCATTAAGGGTGGCCTATTTGCTGTTTAAGAAGTCATATGTTTAACACACTTAACGACTTCATCAGTTATGTCATGTTACATCTATCCTTTCAAGTGTGATTTATTTTCCATATATATTACATAAGGGTGAGGATTTATCCATTGACTATGATTGTCATAGTATCCCGTAAAGAAAAAAATACTTCAAAATCATATTGTAAAACCCGTACTAGGTTTCGATGGAAATGTGTGCCGAAAAAGTCAATAAAGCAATGAGACATTTAAATTGATACGGAGTGAGTAATTTATAAATATTTTAATAGAGAGCTCCGATCCAGCCTGTGCTTGTACACATTAAATCATTCCATATTTAAATATAAAGTTTGGGTGACCTATAGTAACATGATAGCCGCGTTAAACATGGAATTAATAATGCAGGCTATGCTCATTAATCCATACCTTACTTTGGGGTTTTAATCGGATCGGATCTTCTATTGCCTACCCACGTGATATCGTCTATTGCATTTGTTGATGGAGGACACATGACATAATCAATGATTGAGGATTTAAGATTTATATAAGAAAAATATATACCCTAACATTTAAAATTTCTAAACCTCCATCCACGAATACAATAGACGATGTCACGTGGGTACGCAATAGAGGATCTCATGGCGTTTTAATTATTTTCAGAAAATCTTTAATTTATTTATATGTTGATAAGCATTAATTAATAGTAAGTACGCATTACGGCAATTATAAATGCAAGATCCCATTTTTCAGGCTGAAAATAATGAAGAATAATGACAATTCTTGAGATACTGTACAATTTTATGAGTAATGCTCTTGTACCCACTGTGGACATACTTAATGTGTCCACGACTGATGTGACAACATTATATTTATGGAGAAAAAATAATTAGTATACATTATAAAAATAAACTTTAAAAAAAAAACTAAACTCTACAAAAAAAAAATAATCCCTAGCCGTGGGCACATTAATCATTATTAATAACGGACAACATGATTTGTTAATATATTAATCAGCACAAATTGTGTGTTTAGTATGCAATATTTTATGAAAGAGTAATTATTGCAAACACGGTTAGGAACTCGTAAGTGGAAAAATTATATTGGATCTCTATTAAAGTTAATTTTAATAAGATTAAGTCTATTATATAATAATATTTAAATAGTTATAGTAAAATGTGACAGAAAGAGTATCTTTTATTGTGCATACGGAGAATCACCTTGTGTTGAAAAAACTTGAAAATCTACTAAGTCTTTATACGATTTGTAATCATGTTGTATATATAAGTCTTAAAATTGTTGCTATCTCCAATCTATTATATATACTAAAGTAAAATAGTATTATTTAAGTTTTCCTCTAAAACTATATTATCTACATTAATTATAACTTAGGAGTTAGCAACAATTTTAAAATTAAATTCGCCTATAATTTTAAGAATAAATCACAACTGATAATTTCTTATGCTTGTATTTTAATGCTAAAATTACAATAAACTACTTTTAACATTTGAATTTATATTTTTTTGTTTCTTATATATAATTATTAAGGCGATATTTTTTATATATAATTATTATTTCTTAACAATGCGGAAGTACAATCTTACTACCTCCGTCTCATTTAAGTAGAGACGGTTCCTGTAGATACAAGAATCAAGAGAGTGGAGATTGTGTGACCATAATTAATTCTGAGGAGAGAGAG
Organism: Mentha longifolia; assembly: GCA_001642375.2. Lineage (NCBI taxonomy): Eukaryota > Viridiplantae > Streptophyta > Magnoliopsida > Lamiales > Lamiaceae > Mentha > Mentha longifolia. Next base: position 20,371,353 of record CM038110.1, on the reverse strand, counting down.
TTAATTGTAGCCAAGTATTCTTTGCCATTTAAGGAAACAGGTCTATTAGTTGAGACGGACCAAAACGGAATACAGGTCTACTTAAATGAGACAGAGGTAGTAGTACCTAATAAAAAATCTTGTGTAATTTAAGTTACTAGTTCATATGCATCTCTATGTATTTATAGCCACTATTAATGTGTAGTAAGATAATAGTGTCTATTTCTTCAACTGAGTATTTGCGTATTTCCTTACATCCCACAAATATACTTAGGCTTGTAGTCTCTCGTATTCCTTCTTTTGAAGCGTCTTATTTAGCTTTTATTGTTGTTTATTTTTAAGTATCTTATTTCGGGATTTTATGATAAAATAGTTATATTCTTCTCATTATATCCACATAATTAATGATCTATATAAGTTGATGCTCACAAAGAAAATAACAAATGAGTTTAAAGTAAATTTGCAAACTTTTTTGCAATATGTAATTTTATGATAGGAGAAACTTAAAAAAATGGAGAGATTATCAAATCTAATCATTACGACCATTAACCTAACATATGCAAATCCTTTTAATTATTTTATTTTATTTTAGAATGCACTTCAACATGTTTCACGACAATAACTTAATGTTCTTTCATTGATGATATATACACGACATTAGTTATTCAGTATAGTTCCAATAATGAAGACAAATTTCTTTATAAATGCAAATTCATATAAACATGATGCACAACCATTCCTTGTTCTTTCATTCAATCTTCCTTTAGTTGAATATTTATTCAATAGTGAGTTGAGTTTTATAATCGGAGAATACAAATAATATATGGAAATCAATTAAGGAAGATCTGGCTCACGTTACTTTCAAGATCTCAGAATCATATATGCGTGATTTATTAATACTAACTTGTTTAAGCCTGATTAAAATAATAATAATAATAATAATAATAATAAAAATAAAAACTTGTTTAAGCCTAGAAAAAAGGGACACACTTGGGTCAGTCAGAGACACTGTGCGGACGGCTAAAACACTGGTACTTTTATTCGTGTAGATTAGCACTTTCCTGTATAAAGATTGACACTTTTAAAAATTAGCATTTTATTCGTAAAATAATTATGTTAAAGATTAGCACTTTTATTCGTATAGATTAACATTTTTCTGTATAAAGATTGACACTTTGACCCGGCCACACTATATGGCCGACCTCACCCAAGTTACATGGGGTAAAATTATCTTAGCTTGGTTTGTAGGGGCTACTATCATAAACATAACTCTGGCATGCAGGCTATACATGAACATAAATATATTATAATCCATATATATATTTATATTCAAATTCAATTATTCAAATTCAAATTTTATAGGTGATCTATAATTATAACATGATGGGTTCTGCTAATTCGCCCCGTTGAACATATATGGATTAATCCTTGTGTCTTTAATTCAAACTCCCTTTAGTTGAATATTTATAAGATAGTGCCAACTATCTTACGTGGATGCACAATTATAAATATGGCCAGCTAAATATGGAATTATATATATATATATATATATATATATATATATATATATATATATATATAGACAAAAACTTAGGTGAAGTCGGCCACATAGTGTGGCCGGGTCAAAGTGTCAATCTTTATACAGAAAAATGCTAATATATACGAATAAAAGTGTCAATCTTTAACATAATTATTTTACGAATAAAATGCCAATTTTTAAAAGTGTCAATCTTTATACAGAAAAGTGTCAATCCACTACAACAAAAAAGGTCTAATACTACACGGTTTTTGTGACACAAAGACGCAATGTTGGGATAAAACATGTATTGTGACATCTTGATTTTTAAAATATTAAATAGAAAATTATTTAAAACTATCATGACACCGAGATGCCCATGTCACAATATTATGCCAATTACGACACAATCTAATACCTCACAGCCCAAACATAATTATGTTCTATTAAAAATAATTAAGAAAATGGCATAATTATGTATCAAAAACAAAAACAATTAAAATTAAAATTAAATTAAAGAAATAATAAAAGTAAAGGTCTTGCAACCCTTATCCCCACTAACGAAGATACTGGAAAGATGAAAAACTCCCCCCATTTTCTTCCCCACTCCCTCCGCCCACCCTAAAATTCTTAATCTTCTCCGATTTCATTTTCCGATTGAATTGGCGGCGGCGAGAAATTGAAGGCAGGGATTTATTATTGGTGCTTCCCGGTATCTTATTCATTGTTGGTGCAGCACCGTCTGTCTGTATTTTCTTTCAATCTCTACATCACCGCCGGAGAGCTAGTGAGTTTGTATTTTCGGCTTCTAATCTCATTGAGTAGATTTTGTTTTGTATTCAGCTTCTAAATTCATTGAATAGAGTCTATTGTGTATTCGGCTTCTAATTTGATTGAGAAGTTTCTATTCAGTTCCTCAATTTACATTCCTTTGCTTCCAGTAAAAAACTATGTTGACCGATTTATTTTATGGATTTGGAGTCAAAATTGAAGTTTGAGGCCTTTTGTCCGTATCCAGGGTAATTGGGGTTTACTGATTATGAATTTAGAACCATTGTACTTAATATTACTTAAACTTTAGATAATCAATTAGCACTCTTCGATTGCAAACTTTATATATACTCTTGGTTTTCTTTGCAGAGTATATTGCATATTTTGAGATATAGTTGAAGCATGAGTTGAGTTGAACTTCTTTATAAAATTACTAGAGTTATATCATCACGGGTGGTTCTTAAAATAATATGCTTGTCTAGTTAAGATTTCTTCTTTGTCAATATCTTTTTGATGATTATTAATGGTTGTGAATTTTAAAGTTGTCCGAATTCTTGTTTTTCTAGATTAACCTTTGTTATTATCTTCTACATGATTATTTGGATGATCAGTTGTGTGGCTGGAGAAATGCAACATCGGAGCAAATATTTCCTGACTCGCATAGCTATTGACAAGCTAGCTTACTGCTGAATGATTAAATAGGTATGATTTTCTATTAATATAATTTCATTTATCAATAACCAGTTATTCAACTAGTTTAGAAATATAGATTTTGATGATACCCTGCACCCCTTAAGCTTTGGTCAAGAAACATCAGTTCTCAATAACACTCAAGTTATAGAGTCTCTCTCTGTACTTAGTCCTTGTGCTTCATCTGTTGTTATTTTATAATACAGGATAGAAATTTGGGCCTCGATGAGAGCAAAATCCATTCTCTACGTGAAGTTTTGAACGGAAACAATGGCTCAACAATAGCAGGCTTAGGGTGAGTTCTTTGTGCATAGTTTCAACTGATGTTTTAACATGATCTTGTCAAGAAAGCCATGTTTATAGTGACTGCTTTTTGCATGCTATTGAGTATTGTCTATGATGACTGCTGTGGGGTGAACAACTCAGTCAGTTCTTCAGCAACAACTATTAGAAAAAGCAGAAAATTTCTATAGGCTCGGAATAAAAATATAAAAGTATTTGGTGAACTTGTTGATGTAATAACTTATGGTAAGAAATGAACTTGTGCAGCTTTGAAGAACGCCTTGCAGCACGAAGAACTTGGATTCAAGAAGCTCGTAAGTCTGCAAAGAGGATGTTAATGAACAGAAGAAGTAACGTCTTACCGTATTTGGTAGTTTGATATGTTATCATATACTAGTTGGTTAGATTAGAGCTACTTTGAAAGCTGAAAAGATTATGTAGATTTTTTAATTTTTATTTGTTCATCACTTTGATAAGATTTTTGCAATCATATTTCTCTTCATATCCGAAAGAAATAAAATATTTAATTTTCATGGGATGCAATTTTGTTTTACTTTATACCGGATTAAATTGTGAATTCTAGAATATCCAAAGATAATTTCTGAATACATTAAAAGTGAAATTGAAAATTATTAAATTGCATAAATAATTGAATTAATGAAAACTTAAATTAGGTAATGGAGGCGTTAAAAATTGTCATAATATCTCAATTTACGAAATAAAAAAAATAACTTAATAGGACACAATTTAGTGTCATAGTATCCAAAAATGGCTATAGCTACACCTCAGCTCGCGACATTGAATATGAGTGTGGAGATAGGTCAGATGTTGCTATAGGGCATTTATTGAGACATCTTTGTGTGTCCTTAAATCCGTATTTTGTTGTAGTGCAATCTACACGAATAAAAGTGCCAGTGTTTTAGCCGTCCGCACGGTGCATCTGGCTGACCCAAGTGTGTCCCATATATATATATGCAAGATCCGAATTTTCTGCTTCTTTTAATGTCATATTCGTTTTTTTTTTTTTTTTGTTAAAAAGGAAATTTTATTACCAAAATCGGCATGATGGCCCAAACAACTTACAAATCAAAAAAACAAGAGAAAGCTACTATCGGAATAGCGCCAAAAATCTTACTAGCTTAATGTCTTTAGAACAACAAATTGCTATTTGAAATCTACAGATCTTAACAATAGCATCAATACTACTCTTCAAATCCTGAAATTTCCTCTTATTTCTCTCCATCCATATCTGATAAACCACAACAGTTAGAACTAATCTGAAAAGTTTTTGCTTACCGGTAGAAGATCCACAATGCTCAATAAGAGTATTCTTGACTATCTCCCATTCTCCAGCAACTCTTGGCACTCCAGTCCACACAGAAACCAACTTCCAAACAAACACTAGAGAAATCACATTTAAAGAATAAATGGTTCACACTCTCCTCATCTCTCGAGCAAAGGCTGCATAAAGGATCAACATGGATTCCAACTTTGACAAGAGTATCACAAGTAGATAATCTGCCCATCATTGCCAACCATACAATAAAAATACACTTTGGTGGAACAACATTGTTACTTATAAGCCTATGCCATGCCACCCTCTGAATATTGCCCCTCAAACCAACATACAGCTTCCTAATAGAAAATGAAGACGTAAAAAGCAACTGTTGAAACCCAATAACCTGACTCACATGATCTCTAGCAGCAATAATCTTCTTCACCACCCAAGAAGCTTGATGTGGTATTGGCATGGTGAAAAGACTTAGATGTTTCACATAATATCCATGCACCCACTTAATCTATATTTTGTCTTTTTTCTGAGCCAAACACCATAACAATTTCCCTATTGCTGCTTTATTCCACACTTCAATATTTGTAATATTCCAACCACCAGCAGATTTAGGTAGACATACTCTATCCCAAGCAACTAATGCCCTTCTTGAGGCATTAATATCACCAGTCCAAAGAAAGATTCTACACATAGACTGAATAACTTTCAAAACCTTTTGTGGTAAGAGAAATACCTAGCACCAGTAGGTTTGCATACTGAACAAAACTGACTTGATGAGTTGGATCCTTCCAGCATAAGATAGGAGTTTAGTTGACCAACAAGAGATCCTGGCAGTTATTCTCTGAATAAGAGGTTGACATTGAAGAATAGTCAACTTCTTAGTAGACAATGGAACTCCAAGGTATTTAAAAGGAAGCTCCCCTTGACTCATTCCAAATTCATCCAATATCTGAACTTGAACGTTATCTTGTACCCCTCCAAAATAAATACAACTTTTTGCTGGGTTAGCTTGTAAGCCAGATACTGAAGAAAATTTGTTGAAAGCAATCATAAGCTCACGTACAGATTTTACATCTCCCCTAGCAAACAACAATAAGTCATCTGCAAAGCAAACATGCACTAAGCTGAACCTCTTGCACTTAGGATGGAACTTGAAATCTCTGTTACTTCTTAGCCCCAATAAACATCTGTGCAAATATTCCATACAGACCACAAACAAATAGGGAGATATAGGATCTCCTTGTCTCAACCCCTTTTTTGCATGAAAAGCCTTAGTGATCTCTCCATTCACACAAACTGAATAGGACACAGTAGTAATACAAGCCATAATCCACTCCACAAACATATAAGGAAACCCAAGCTCCAATAGTAAATATCTCAAGAATGGCCATTCTACAGAATCATAAGCTTTTGTATGTCAATTTTGACCATACATCTAGGTGAGATGTGTTTCCTGTGATATCCTTTAACTAGCTCATGGCTCAGCAGAATATTATCAAGGATAGATCTACCTTTGACAAAAGCAGATTGATTATCACTTATAATATTCCCCGGCACCAATTGTAACCTATTAGCCAACACTTTAGATATAATCTTATATAACACAGTGCAACAAGCAATAGGTCTATACTCCTTCATAGAACAAGCATTCTCAGTTTTAGGCAACAAAGTAATCAAAGTACTATTAACAGTATTAGGAAGGAAACCTGTTCTGAAAAAATCTTTAATGGCCAGAATCACCTCCGCACCAATCACTGGCCAAGCTTTTTTGAAGAAATAAGCATTGTAGCCATCAATACCGGGAGCCTTCTCTGAGTTCATATTGAAGAATGCCAATTCAACCTCCTGATCAGTCACCTCACAACAAAGTTGGTGTTGGTGGCGGTTTAAGAGAATAAGACCATGAGCAATAACAGCTCTATCAACCATAGGAAGAGACTCAGCAGCGGTGCCCATCAAGTTGACATAAAAATTCCTCACTTCATCCATAATTTGTCTTTGGGTAATGCATCTATCTCCAGTAGCTGATATCAACAACTTTATGGCCTTTTGGCTTTGTCTAGCTTTAGCATAAGAATGAAAAAACTTAGTATTGGAGTCCCCCAACTTAAGCCAATCCACTCTTGACTTCTGCTTCCATATGCTTTCCTCAATATTACTCCATTTCTCAATCTCTTCAAGCTTTCTCCTTTCAACTACAATAAGATCTTGATTTAATTGATCTGCAGCAAGAAGATGTTGAGTATGCTCCAAAGACTTCCTAAGTTGAGAGAGTTTCTCAGGAATATTCCGGAGATAAGCTGTATTGATCTGCTTAAAAGGCTCTTTCATGTGTTTAAGTTTATACCAAATATTCAATAGAGCATTCTGGTGAAAAAGTGTACCCAATGCTCAGCAAGAATGCTGTTGAAACCATCATGATCGGCAATAGCATTAAAAAAATTTAAAAGAAGATTTTCAAATCCCAAGTTCCATATCAATATTAAGGGAAAGCGGGCAGTGGTCAGACATTCCCCTTTCTAGAATCTCAACAACCGCATTGTAACCAGTGAACCACGAACTATTAGCTAGACACCTATCAATTAGGGACAAAATTCTAGCTGCACCCTCTTGATTGTTACACCAAGTGTAAGCATTCCCAACCATCCTCAAAGGACTAGATCATTTCTTTGCAAACATTCAGCAAAATCCTTAGTATCATTCTTAGTAACAGGATTCCCTTGAAATCTATCTTCAGTTCTCAATAAAGTATTAAAGTCCCCTCCAAGCAAAAGTGGCCTAGTAGTTGTTTGAGTCACTGTATCAATAAATCTCCATAGATCATGCCTCAACACAGAAGAATTAAAAGCATACACAGCAACCATCCGAAAAATTTTCCCAGTAATAAGATCAGTAACTTCACAATGAATTGCTTGAGCATGAGTAGTAATCACCTCAACACCAGCTTTCCTAGGATTCCAACAAATCCATATTCTACTATTAGTAGAATGATTATAGTTATTAATAAAGTTCCATTGTCTACCCATCTTCTCAGATATTCTAAAAAAATTTCTTTCTTTCACCCTAGTTTCCAATAAAGCTATAATATCTACCTTCTGTTGATTCAAAAAGAGTTTCAACTCTTTTTTGTTTGAAGGGCTTATTACAGCCCCTCACATTCCAGAATATAATTTTCATTGGACAACAGAGGGGATAAGGTCCCCGCCCTTTATATTACCTTCAAATATTTCCTCCACCTCATTACAGCCTTCATCATTTCCATTTAGAGCTTGATATGAGTTTATCATGCTCACTAACTTAGGTCTTTCTCCTCTAACAGCTTGACTGAAAGTCATTCTTGGCACTGACCATTCAACATTACCCCTTCCTTTATTATCTACTACACCCTGGTTTGGAACACTCTCTGGAACAACATTAGTAGCAACATTCTTCTCCACAACTGGTTTAGGTTGCCACACTTTTATAGGAACTTGAGCAGGTGGCACTCTTGTCTTCTTATTACAGCAATTATGCCCTGCAATTTGGCATTTACTACAAAACGGTGGAATCCAATCATATAAAACTTTATGTTCCACCATCTGTCCATTCTCCCCTTCAATTTGAATCTGATACTTAAGCGGCTGTGTAACATCAATCTCCACTAACATTCTAGCATATGATATCCTAGTTTGTTTGGTAGTGCAGTCATCAGCACATAAAGGAGTACCTAATATACTACCAATACGACTGAGAGAATTCATTCCCCAACAATTTAAAGGAAGATTAGGAAGTTTAATCCATAGAGGAATAACCTTCAGAATCTCCTTTTCAAAGCTAAACCCTGCATCCCAAGCTTTAACAATCACCGGCCTATTAGCTATAGTGTGAGGACCGTCATACAACACCACATTCCTATCCTCCATGGATTGAAACTTAACCACAAAATATCCTTCTGAATGATAGAAAATTTCTGGTTGTTTCACTCGACATTGTTTTTCAAGATAAGTGTTAAGATATTTTATAGTAGGCTCCTCACCAATCACATACAGAATAACAACCGTTTTCCACTTTGCAGCCTCCAATTCAATATCATGTTTATCTAGACAAGCAACAGGAACTCCATTCTTCAAAGTGGGAGCAACATATTTAAGCTTCATACCTCTAGTCGCAGGATTAGGAATGTCATTAGCTATAGTTTCCTTCAGCCCCTCAATTTCCATATCTAATCGACGCCCAATCACCTTGCTACCCTCCCCATTTGCTATATTCTTAGATTTGGAAATAGGATCAGCTGTATGGATAATTTCCTTACCCTTCTCTGTTGTGATCTTATCCCCAATTTGTGTAATCGGTGTGGTAGTCTTCGACCCACTGCCTGACGCCGCAGATCCCGATGCTGTTTCTTTCATCTTCGTCTCCGGTAGTTTATTCTTCCTCGGCCGGCCTCATTTTCTCATCTGAGGATGGGATGCGCAGGATAGCCAAGCTCGCTATCTTGCGCCGTGAGAGCTGTTCATATTCGTTTTTTATTTCCTTTTAAGTGTCACATTTCAAAATTCTAAAATAAAACTGTAGTTAAAGTCGGAGAAATTTATATAAATTTAATTCAATAATAAAATTAGGGTTATTGGCGCTAAAAGCTATGAATTTTATCTCATGTAAGTAGTTTTCCTGACTTTTCAATTTTTGTTAATTTAACCACCAACTTTCGATTTGTAGCAATTATTCCCTGAGCTATTTTTCCGGTGAATTTTAATCTGAACTGGCAGCCGGTGTGCCTATGTGGCGCCGACGGCAAACTAAACGATGTCGTATAAAGATTAACATAAACGACGTCGTTTTACCATTAAACTATAATTTTTCTTTAATATTATTTATTTTTTCTTTCCAACGCACCACTACTGTCTCTCTCTTCACATAGCGTCTCTCTCTCTTTACACAGAAGCCACTATTGCCTCTCATGCTGCCCAGCTCCGCCCACCAACGCCGGCCTCCATTACTAGAGCTCGTTCATGCCGTAGTACACCACCTCCCAAGACCTCCATCGCACACTGCCATTGCTACCACTTCCCTCTATCTTTTTTGCCACCGGAAACATCCCTAATCTAAAGCCTTAATTTAGCTAATCTTCCATTTCTTATATCATGACTCCGCCACCATCGTAGATTACAGATATGGGATCCTGATTGTCGCGCCAATCCAAGCATTCATGGTGGATGTTGGGTGCTGACGTTGGGGAAGACTCGACGGTGGAGATGCTTTGAGGGCAAGCACGGTGGCACTGCAGAGGACCAGAGGGAGAGGCGTCCATGCAGCGGCATCATCGGTGGTGGTGGAAAACTGCTGAGTGAACGGAGGCGACACTACGGTGCCGGGAAAACAAGAAGAAGAAGAGGGAGGTCGATTTCCGATTTCTGGGAATTGGGATTTCGATGTAAGGTTCTTGATCTTGGGAATTTGGGCAAAGAAAAGAAGAGATAACAACGAGGGAATGGTTGCGGCGGTCTCGGAACGGTGCGGTTGAATCACCGGCGGCATGAAGAAGTCAGTGACCGGAGGAGAAGGTGAAGCCGAGGTCAGCGGCGGGGAGAAGGTATAAATAAAATAAAAAAAATCCGATGAGCAATAATAATAATTATTATTATATCAAAGGCTGATGTGGTTCATTAATTGCTGACGTGGGCCATCGTAAGATGAAATTCGGCTGCCAGCTAGGATTAATTTCTGCCGGAATGTAAGTCGGGGAATAATTGCTACAAATCGATATGTGATGGTTTAATTATCTAAAATTGAAAAGTCAGGAAAACAATCTACATGGGGGTAAAGTTCATGATTTTTGGCGCCAATAACCCATAAAATTATGTTCATAATTACTTCGTTACTCTTAAATAGAATTAGAATAGGGGGTACATTAGGCAAATCAAAAGTTGTAAGAATTGACCCTTTTATAATAGATAATAAATTATAAGGAAAATATACAAATTTAGCCTAATAAATTCACCTTGTGACAAACTTAGCATTAACTTTATATTCGTGACAATTTTAATCTTATAAATCAAATATGTGACAATTTTAGTCATTTAATGAATTTTGGCACCGAAAACAATCAACTAGCATATGTTGTTGTTTTCAGAAGAAAGTGTATTTTACTTTTAATACTACCTCCGTCCCGTCGAAATAGCCTTGTTTCTATATTTTATACCTCACATATATTCAAGAAATCAGGCCATTTCGACGGGACGGAGGGAGTATAACATAAAGTTTTTAAGAATCATTTTGCTTTGGGGGCCTACGTTGTCAACTAAATTTTTTGTTGCGAATTCATGAAATGACTAAATTCGTTACATATTTTAACTTATAAGGCAAGAATTTACAAACATTTTAATTTAAGAATTGGCATACATGTGAATTTAGTGCTAAATTTGTCACAAAATTATAAAGATAATATTGTCAAGAATGTAAAATTAAGGCTAAATTTATCACAAAAGGTATTTATTAGGCTAAATATTTGTGTATTTTCCCGTTATTATATAATGTTAAAAATAAGTTGACCATATGCAACTTGCCGACATGGTACTGTCACATCAGTAGCTGACACATTAAATATGCACACATTGGATGGTGAAACATTTATAGTTATCTGCAATACCTAATAATTAAAAAGATTGTGTAATTTTTCAAAAAAAAAAAAAAAGAAAGATTGTGTAATTTAAGTTTTTCTAATTCATTTGCACCTCTGTATTTATTCAATTCGGATCTTCTATTGCCAAAGCATGTGGCATCTTCTGTTGTCTTAATAGATTAACGACACGTGGCAAAATCAATGATTTAGAATTTAAGATTTATATAAGGAAAATATATACTCTAACATTTGAAATTTCTAAACCCCTAGGATTTACCACGTGTTGTTGATCTATTAAAGCAATAGAAGATGTCACATACTTTGACAATAGATGATCTCATGACGTATTTATATACGCGATTAATGTAAAAAAAATAGTGTGTAAGTATATTTTTTCCTTTTTGAGAAGAAGGATATAACTGTATTACGAAGAAATATCCGACTGTACACAACATTAAAAGGCAAAGATGGATAATCCAACTTTCAAATTCTAACACTTTAATTATCTGTAACAAATTTTGCTAAACTATGAGCTGCTAATCTTGTAGTATTCGAACTCGTGGCATTTTAGTCATATGTAGAATTGCCTACTTTAATTTAATGTTGAGTCGTACGTGCAACATTAATCAAACTTAATAATAACGATATGTCATATGTTGACCTTTCATCTAATTAATATATGCAAATCCTTTTAGTTAATTTTTTAATTTTAGAATACAGTTAATCACGTTTAATTTTAGAATACAGTTAATTTTAGAATACAGTTAATCGCGACCAGAAATATTAATTCATTAATGATTTTTGGACAAGATTAGACAAGTTGTCACCTTCTGTTTATTTCTTTTATTTTAATAATTGATATCAAAATATTTTATAATTGCTTAGTCTTGTTTATAGGCAAGCTTATTTTGTGTTACTCAAGCAAGCAAACGCGTACGTACCCTAAATTTTTTCTTTTAACAAATTTAAAAAACCTCCATGCATATCACGATGAATGTTTGTTAATTAGGAAAACAGTACTACGTTCATTTGTAGTTTAAAATTACTATAGTTAGCCCGAATCGGATCCTCTATTGCATATTCGTGTTGTTGCAAGACGGATAGTTGATACGTGTTAAAAATATTTTCAATCTAGCATTTTTGTTTATGAAAAATTTTAATTATTGATTTTGGAAAAATGTTTAATATGTGTCAATTATCCGTCGTTGCAATAGAATAATTGATTTTGGAACTCCATGGCATGTGATGTTACGAAATAAACACAATAATTATATGAAAGCAAGAAAACACACACACGATTTGTTTACCCAGTTCGTCACGAATGACTATGTCTGGGGCACTGCCATGCCAGGGATTACACTATATTTTTCGGATACAAATTACAAAGAGAAGACGGCTATTTCAATAACTAATAACTGTCAATAACCCTAAGCCCTTTAGGATCGAACATGGGCCTAATAAACGTGGGCCAAAGAATTTGGGCCTGGTGTACTCTCCGGTTTCTATACACCAATAATCTCCCGCCTAGAGACTGACTTCTCACATAACCATCTCTTCTTCACTTCTTCCCACTTCTACACGGCAGCGCCTAGCTTTTATCTTCAAGTTCCAAGGCTAGTTGAAGCTATGCAAAGCTTTATCTTCTCTAAGGTCACAACCTTAGTTCGCATGTCGGCTAGATTTTTACTTCCAATGATCTTCTCCAACTGCAAGATCTTTCTTTCCAAAAGATGACGAATGTAGTGGTATTTCAACTCAATATGCCTTGTTCTTGAATGAAATGTTGGATTCTTCGCTAGGAAATAGCACTCTGACTGTCACGATAGAGGATGCTATTTCTATGCTCCTTCCCTAATTCACTTGACAAATTTTGCAACCACACCATCTCTTTACTCGCCATTGTCGCTGCAACATACTCAGCTTCAGTAGTAGACAAGGCGACGCACTTTTGCACCTTGGAACGCCATGATACTGTTGTACTTCTATATGTAAACATATATCCAGTGGTACTTCTTCTTTCATCAAGATCATTTGATGTTAAATCTGCATCAACATAACCTGCCAACTCAACACTTCTCCCATCAAAGCACAAAGCTTCACTAGTGGTACCTCGCAAATACCGTAAGATCCACTTAACTGCCTCCCAATGTTGTTTTTCCGGATCACTTTGGAACAGGCTTACTACTCCCACCGCATGCACATATTTGGTCTAGTACACACCATTGCGTACATGATACCACCAATTGCTGAAGCATAAAGGACATTCTGTATTTGAGCACGATCTTCCTTAATTCATGGTGAATCTCTCTTGCTTAGCTTGAAGTGACTACCCAACGGGATATTCACATGCTTCGCATCCTGCATCCTGAATCTTTCCAAGACCTTCCGAATGTATTCGGCTTGTGAATGATACAACTTGCCTGCTGCCTTATCTCGCTCAATTCACATGCCCAAAATCTGCTTAGCCTCTCCAAGATCCTTCATGGAGAATCGTTCTGATAACTGCTTCTTCAACTTATTCATCTCTGTTGCACTTGCTTCTACAATCAACATATCATCAACGTAGCAACAAGATGAGATAACTGTGGCCGAACTTTGTAGTAACAACAAGGGTTGGCGTGGCATCTAACAAAGTTGATTTCAAGCATGAAACTATCAAATTTCTTATACCACTGCTTTGGTGCTTGTTTCAACCCATACAAGCACTTCTTCAGCTTACACACAAACCCTTCTTTGCCTTCCGATTCATATCCCTCTAGTTATGTCATGTGCCTGGTTGATACGAACCTTCGCAGATCCGTAATTCAACATGCACGCGGAAGACACAAACTGAGAATACAACCGATGGATATCTCAATATACCTAAAGTCTAATCCCACAAATGATATAGAATCGGCCTAAATCCCCTATACCCCAAGTGATGATCGCCTTAGTCACACGGAGACGATGAATGACACACAACGAGATTTGATTGGCTCGTTGATTCCCCGATAAGAGAATTCATCTTGGAATAATCAAGAGGAACTCGAATAACTCTCAAGAGAGAATAAAACTCACACTTATGATTAATGATAGATGATTTTTGGCCATTACATATGTTCCCTATTTATAGTTCAAATAAACCTATCTAGACCTAGTTAAACTAGGAAATAACTTAAGCAAAGTCAAAGTATGGTCCAACCCACTTAATTAACATAACAAAGCCCATAAATAAAGCCTTTTAAGGCACAAAACATGGGTTGTTAATTATACACACGAAATTAAAACAAAAGTCTTCAATCTTCAGCCCGAACACACTCGATGAAATTGATAACTCGCGGGCTGTCCAGTCTGCCTTCTCCAATGGGCTTCTTCATCCACTCTTTAGCCCAAACCTCTTGAATCAAGCCTTGTAAACCTTCCTTGAACTTCTTAGCTCGAGCTCTTGTCACCGGCCCACTTGGAACACGAATGGGATCTTGACTCCATGATTTTTGGACTCCATCATTCCCCTCCCCTTGAAGAGGATTTGTCCTCAAATCTAAAGCGTCACCTATATCAAAAGGACTCAAATCAGTAACATTGAAAGTAGCACTAACATTATACTCACCAGGTAAGTCCAATTTGTAGGCATTATCATTGATGCACTCCAACACTTGAAAGGTCCATCGCCTCGAGGTAGCAGCTTCAAACGCCGTTGCAATGGAAACCTCTCCTTGCACATATGCACCCAAACCCAATCACCGGGTTCAAACACCACTTGGTGACGCCCTTTGTTGGCTTGTTTGGCGTACTGTTCTGTTCGCCTCTCTATGTTCATCTTTGCCTTCTCATGAATCTGTTTCACAAAATCAGCCTTTTTCTGGCCATCAAGATTAGTATGCTTATGCTCAGGTAAAGGAGATAAATCTAACGGAGTAGGATTAAAACCATAAACAATCTCAAATGGTGAAAACTGAGTAGCAGAATCAACAGAACGATTATAAGCAAAGTCAACATGTCCTTGCTTATACTTGATGACGTATGGAAACGTCTCAATGAACTCCATCCACCTAGCATGCCTCTTGTTCAGCTTGTGCTGCCTCTTCAAGTGCTTCAACAACTTATGATTGGTGTGAATGACGAACTCCTTGGCCCACAAGTAATGCTGTCATGTTTTCAAGGCCCTCACCAAAGCGTACAACTCCTTATCGTATGTTGGATAGCTCAACGTCGGTCCACTTAGCTTCTCACTGAAGTACGCAATGAGCCGCCCCTCTTGCATCAAAAATGCACCAATTCCAACACCAGAAGCATCACATTCAACCTCAAAAGATTTAGAAAAGTTAGGAAGAGATAATACCGGGGTGTGTGTCAACTTGTTCTTCAAAAGCTGAAACGCCTCTTCTTGATCTTCTCCCCAATGAAACTCCACATTCTTTTTGATCACTTCAGTCAATGGTGCTGCAACACTGCTGAAATGTGGCACGAATCGCCGATAGAAGCTAGCAAGTCCATGAAAGCTTCTAACATCTCCAATGCTCTTCGGACTTGGCCACTCTTGGATAGCTCGTATTTTCTCCTCATCAACATGTACATCCTATGCACTAACAACAAAACCAAGAAAAACAAGCTTGTCCGTACAAAAGATACACTTTTTTAGGTTAGCATATAACTTTTCTTTCCTAAGTGCCCCTAAAACAGACCTCAAATGCTCAACATGCTCATCATGACTAGTGCTATAAACGAGAATATCATCAAAGTAGACAACAACAAATCTGCCAATATAAGCACGCAAAAAATGATTCATAAGACGCATAAACGTACTAGGAGCATTAGTTAAACCAAAAGGCATAACCAGCCACTCATACAAACCAAGTTTTGTCTTAAAAGCAGTTTTCCATTCATCACCTTCCTTAATCCTAATTTGATGATATCCACTACGCAAATCAATCCTGGAAAACACACAAGAGCCATGCAATTCATCAAGTGTATCATCTAAACGAGGAATGGGATGTCAATACTTTACCGTGATGTTATTGATAGCTCGACAGTCACAACACATCCTCATCGTTGAGTCTTTCTTCGGCACAAGTAGCACAAGAACTGCACTAGGACTTAAACTCTCCCTCACGTGCCCTTTGGCCAACAACTCTCCAATCAGCCTCTCCAGCTCCTTCGTCTCCTCTGGATTGGTTCGATAAGCTGGCCTATTTGGAAGTGTCGCACCAGGTACAAAATCAATCTGATGCTCTATCCCTCGAATTGGTGGTAAGCCTGAAGGTGTATCGTGGGGAAAGACATCATCAAATTCCTGCAAAACAAGATAAATAGAAGGGGGAAGAGAGTCTAGATCGTTAGTAGATAAAAAGTTCTCCTTGTACAAAAGTCCAATCAAGGGCCTCTCCTCCTGAACCGCCAACTTCAGATCACTCGCCCTCGCCAAACACGACTTCTGCACAACTCCCTTCTCCTTATTCTCCACGTTCTCCACCCTTTGCCCTTTCAACTTCAATTCCCCCGCCTCCTTTTGCAATAGAACTTGATCTTCATACACCTCTTTCGGAGTGAGCGGGACTAGTGACACCTTCTTGTGATTATACTCGAAAGAGTACTTGTTGGTGAAACCATCATGAGTCACTCGCCGATCAAACTGCCAAGGCCGTCCCAACAGGATGTGGCTCGCCTGCATCGGAACTACATCACACACAACCTCATCCACATACTTCCCGATGCTAAACGGAACCTTCATTTGCTTTATAACCTTGACGATGCCCATTTCATTCAGCCACTGCAATCTATACGGCTTCGGATGGGACAACACAGGTAGCGCCAATTTTCGAACCATGGCCGTACTAACCACGTTGGTACAGCTCCCTCCATCTATGATGACACTGCATAACTGATCTTTCACTTGACATCTCGTGTGAAAAATATTCTCTCGCTGCACTAATTCGTCCACATAATTTTGGACGCTCAGAGCTCTCCTTGCAACACAAATGCGTCCCACCGGTGGTATGATCTCTTCTTCCTCAGTGTCAGTATAAGTTTCCAAAGCCGGCATCTCCGGGTCATCAGCCTCTTCATCGGTCACCACCTCTCCATTATCTCGCATGATCATCACTCTTCGATTTGGGCATTCACTCATAATATTCCCAAAGCCTTGACATTTGAAACACTTGCGATCACGATTACGAGTTTTAGGCACTGATATTTTATCTTAAGTTGCGGAACTCACAGAATCTGATCGTGCCTTCACAAATGACTTCTTCTCTTCTTTCGGCCAATCCTCCTTCCATTGGTTCCCTTTTGTTGAGGAACCACTCGCAGGGGTTTGGAACTGCTTCCAATTGCTCTGACTCTGCCTGACAGTGGACTGATTCTGCCTCGCTGCTCCCCTCCTCTTGAGCTGGTTCTCTACCTTTATGGCACTGTGTACCATCTCGTCCAATTCAAGATAAGGTTGTAGCTCCACAATATTTCGAATCTCCCAATTCAAACCAGACAAGAATCGTGCCATTGTCGCCTCGCTATCCTCCTTAGTATTGGAGCGAATCATGGTTACTTTCATATCCTTGAAGTACTCATCCACACTTCTAGACCCCTGTCTCAAAGTCTGAAGCTTATTGTACAGCTCTCTGTAGTAATGAGCTGGGACAAATCGCTTCCTCATAATTATCTTCATGTCATGCCAAGTCTGAATAGGTCCTTCTTTATTTCTCCTCCAATTCTTCACCAACTGATCCCACCAAACAAGGGCATAATCCGAAAACTCAAGTGCTGCCAACTTCACCTTCTTCAACTCGGAATAATTATGAGCTTCAAATAGCAGCTCAACCTTCCTCTCCCACTCTAAATAAGCCTCCGGATCATTCTTCCCTTGGAACAAAGGAATGTTTATCTTGATGTTTCAGATTGTTATCCTCTCTACTCCATCCTCTATATCCACCATGGCCATCTGGATCAACTTCGAGGTTTGTCTGTTCCTCATAATAATCATAGTCTGGCTGTCTATATGGAACATACCCTCGACCTCTGCCATTACCTCTACCTCGGTCACCTCGTCCACCTCTACGTCCGCTGCTATGAGGGGACTCAAACTGTTTGCTTTGTTCAACCTCATTGATCCTCGCATGCACCTCCTCCAATTAGAAACGTGAATGAAGAAACAAATCTGATTGTTTTTTTTTAACTCTACGAACGACACAAAGAAATGAAAGCAATAAACGACTTGATCAAACACGAACGAAAACACAGAATAGACAACGAACGAATCTGAGAACTTTTTTTTTTTCCCACGACGAACAGATACGAAACGAACCTACGAAAACGAATCTAGAACAAAAAGACACGGAAAGAAAATGAACAAATAACTTGGATAACGCAACCTGGCTCTGGTGCCAAATGATACGAACCTTCGCAGATCCGTAATTCAACACGCACGCGGAAGACACAAACTGAGAATACAACCGATGGATATCTCAATATACCTAAAGTCTAATCCCACAAATGATATAGAATCGGCCTAAACCCCCTATATCCCAAGTGATGATCGCCTTAGTCACACGGAGATGATGAATGACACACAACGAGATTTGATTGGCTCGTTGATTCGCCGATAAGAGAATTCGTCTTGGAATAATCAAGAGGAACTTGAATAACTCTCAAGAGAGAATAAAACTCACAATTATGATTAATGATAGATGATTTTCGGCCATTACATATGTTCCCTATTTATAGTTCAAATAAACCTATCTAGACCTAGTCAAACTAGGAAATAACTTAAGCAAAGTCAAAGTATGGTCCAACCCACTTAATTAACATAACAAAGCCCATAAATAAAGCCTTATAAGGCACAAAACGTGGGTTGTTAATTAAACACACGAAATTAAAACAAAAGTCTTCAATCTTCAGCCCGAACACACTCGATGAAATTGATAACTCGCGGGCTGTCCAGTCCGCCTTCTCCAATGGACTTCTTCATCCACTCTTTAGCCCAAACCTCTTGAATCAAGCCTTGTAAACCTTCCTTGAACTTCTTAGCTCGAGCTCTTGTCACCGGCCCACTTGGAACACGAACGGGATCTTGACTCCATGATTCTTGGACTCCATCACTGGTGTACAGTCCGGTCTCTATACACCAAGATGTGAATCATATGAAGAATTGCTTACTTCACTGTATTTATAATGACGATTATACAACACTTTATTAATGTTAAGTCGTTCAACCAATCAAATCTAATCATGATGATATGCGACCATTAACCTAACATATGTAAATCCCTTTAATTATTTAATATTAATTTTAGAATGCACTTTAACATGTTTCACGACAATAACTTAAAGTTCTTTCATTAATGATATATACACGATAAGTAGTTCCAACAATGAAGACGCAATTTATCCTTTTTTTCTTCTAAATGTAAATTCATATAAACTTGATGCACGCCCATTCCTTGTTCTTTCATTCAATCTCCCTTTAGATGAGTTTTATAATCGGAGAAGACAAACAATATATGGAGAATTTGGAGATCAAATCAAGATATGCGTGTGCGTTTCACATTAGCGGTGTGCCAGTGAACACATTAAGTGTGTCTATTTCGCATCGACGGTGCATTTATGTATAAATATATATTTTAAGAACTAAATTCTACCAAAAAATTAAACTATACACTAGAAAAAAAAATTGAACCCCCATATAAAAAAATTGTTAATATAAAATTGTCACATTAACAGTACATACCCACTCAATGTACATTAAAGCTCAACTATAAGAGCATCCACAGCGGGCCAACCGAGGGGGGCTCGCGCCTGCTTGCAGTTACAAGGGGCGAGCCCAGGCCGCGCTAGCAGCCCCTCCTCCGGCGAGTCCGACTCGCAACCGCGAGCCCGGCGCGCGCCCCTCCCCTGCATCAGCAACCTATATATTTTTTTAATTTTTGATTTTCTCAGAATTAAAAAATAAAATAAAAAATCAATTCTAGCCGTTAAGAACCAACGGCTCACTCTCAAAATTTTCCCTTTAAATTTATATCTCCACATTCAAAAATTACACACAAATCTATCTCAAATCATCCACAATTTCTACAATTGTACTCCTAATTTTATTTTATTTTATTATCAATATGTCGAGCTATTCCAATCCCTCATCAGATTCCTCCTCCTCTTACGACGAACTCGATGAGATGTACAGGCACATACAGAGCAACGCCAAAGCTTGGCAGGTTCATAAAGAAGCAAAGAAGAAGAAAGAGAAAGCTAAGGAGCCGACAAGATGCAAAAGATATCCATCTAGGCAAATGATTGGTCGAGATCGAGTAACAAGAGCATAGCAATTGTTCAACGATTATTTCGCTGAAGGCCAACTTATCCCGATGCTTTATTCCGATGACGTTTTCGGATATCGAACCATTTGTTTTTGCGTATCGTGCAGGTGTTGGAGAGTCACGAGGAGTATTTCCAACAACGATGCGATGCACTCAGCAGGCCGGGTTTCACAACCCTCCACAAGTGCACAACTCACCTATCGAGGCGCAGGCGACCAATACGACGGGTACTTGTGAATTTCGGAGACCACCGTTATAGAGGCTTTGAAGCGATTTGCTAAGGCAATTAGAAGTATTTTCGGTGGTCATTATTTGAGGAAGCCAGACGGAGGCGATTGCACACGCTTGTTGAAAATGCACGAGACACGCAACGGATTTGCAGGGATGCTTGTTGGTTCCATCGACTGCATGCACTCGGCTTGGAAGAATTGTCCAACAGGGTGGAGGGGCTAATACACGCATGGGGATCAGGGTCACCCTACGATGGTCCTTGAGGCTGTGGCATCTCATGATCTATGGATTTGACACGCTTTCTTTGGGGTCGCCGGATCCAGCAACGGCATCAACGTACTCAATCAGTCGCCAGTTTTCAGCGACATTGTCAACGGAATAGCGCATCTGGTTCATTTCACTGCCAATGGAAACCAATATAACATGGGCTTCTACCTCACCGACAGGATATATCCAAAGTGGCCGGTCTTCATCGCAAGCCCTCCGCACGCCACTGATGTAAAAGTGGAGCGTTTCAAAGCAATGCAGTAGTCGGCACGCAATGATGTCGAATGAGCTTTTGGCGTTCTACAAATACGTTGGGCAATGGTCAGCGGCCCATCACGACTTTGGTATTATGGTAATATACAAGATATTATGTATGCTTGTATTATCTTGCATAACATGATAATCAAGGATGAAAGGGCGAACGTGACAAATTGGGCCCCCTTGATGAGGAGCCGTCTACTTCTACGAATGGGTGAGTAAATTGAGGAGCCCCTCCTTTCAAGCGTACGTGGAGCGTAATGCGTCGTTATGCGATAGGACCAAACATGACAATCTTTACATTGATTTGGTCGAAGAGACGTGGGCACGTTCCGCAACAATTAGCGCTTTTAATTATTATTGCATATTTTTATTATTTGAAATTTAATGTACTTTGTTTGTTTGAATAATGTTTTTTTAATTAAATAAATAAGAAATCCAAAATTTGTGTTATTTTTAATTGAAAATAGAGAATTAAATAAATAAATTAAATCGAAACGAAAATCGAATTTAAAAAAATGAATCGAAAATTGAATAAAAAAGAATTAGAAATAATATACTCCGTATTAAATTGGAGAGAGCCCCTGGGCTAGAGGATATTTTCGGAGAGGGGCTCTCTCCGCCAGAAAGTGGGAGAAAGCCCCTAAAGTGGGCATGCGGCTGGAGAGGGGCTCTCTCCGCCGGAATGTTGCTTAACCGAAGGATTTGAGATGGCAGGTTGTGCAATTCTAGATTATTGCTCCATTTCATTGAGAGTTATAATTATGGAGAGATAGATTCCATGTGCAGTTGAAGACGTGATTGAAACTCAGCATCGTCTAAATAAGTTCCTTTGCTATATCCATTAAAACCATATCTTTCCAGCATTTCATCGAACATCTTCTAGGTGCGTCAACTTTTCATTTTTTGAGCTATTATTTTTAGAGAGTACATAAGAAATTTATTAATACTAGTAGAGATTACGTGCGTTGCACGTATATCGATTTTTTTTATCAATTTCATAAAAATAGAATAAAAATAATAATTTTCATAAATTATACAACTTGTATCACATAAATTTTTATTTCAATAAATTAAATTGGATGCTATTTATATGAGATATTGAAAGTTGGAATTTTGATACTTTCAATAGTCTAATAAATTATTGATATTAGAATTTTTTTTTTTTGGTAAGGGTGTGAAATTGAAAGACAAATATAAAATGATAATAATGACGGTATTAATTGATCATTGATATTGCATTACATCTCAATCTTTACGTGAAGTCCAATATTACTAATAAAGAGTTGAAAACTACATTAACAACAATTAAGCAACTATATTATTGTTAATATGTGCATATGATTTGAAATGAAAATTTATATTCATATAAAATTTGGAAATGTCCCTTTGTCCTGAAATTTTGTCACATCCGTTATTTTTTTTATTTTTTTATTAGAACTAATGAAACTTAAAGTAAATGCTAAAATAAATATAAAAATTTAATCGAATTAATAAACTTGGTTAATAATTGTAAGATTATACTAAGTTAATATATTGAATCAGAGACAAATAAAAAAGAATTAATAAAAGTGGATTTTGGGTATGTTTGTGATGCCAAAATTGAGACAAACTATTTTTTTTCTTTCACCTTTGTTAGTTTAATAGCAATTGCTCTTCTACTTGCTCTTAGATATAAGCTTATTCATTATGTCATCATAGCCAGTTCTCTTTCCTTTTTTATTAATGAAGCGCATTTCAACTATATTTGGTAAATTTCAAACCGCTAAAATATGTAAAATCAATTTCACTTTGTGGAAATATACTTGTTAAAATTTTAAGTCTTTTAGGACTTTGCTAAATTTTTAAAATGGTTAACATATGAAAGAACATTTGACTATAAAACTGATTGCTTCGATGATACAAACTCAAGGTTTCTTACATATAATGTTGAAACTTCATTAAATATTGTAATTTGTGAACTATAATCTCCCTATATATTGAGATATATTCTACACTACAATTACATCAAATTTATTCTTGTATATCTCTGTCTTTAAAAACTTTGCTAATAATTCCGTTTTGGGTCATCCCCAAAATTATACACCTTTCATTTTTGAATATGGACCCACCCACTATAACAATACAAATAAAGATGAGATTCAATTTCCACTATCAACGAATAATACAATGTACAATACACTACACCAAAAGACGAGATATAATCTCCACTATCAATAAACAATATAAGTTGTTAGATAAACGAGAAGATGAGAAAAACATAGAGAAAAGGAGAAGAGAAAACCATTTTCTTCATTCAATTGAATTCAAGTAACCGCCTTACACTCTAGAGAAAGTAACAATAAATACTACATCTAAGATCTATTCTACCCAATCATAGAGTGCCAGCTCATCACTCCTAACTACCTATTGACTTTGACTAACATCATTAGAATCTAATATACTACTAACTCTAATACTCCCCCAACTATCCATGTTCCTTTTCTAACATACAAAGTTCCAGCTTTCCTCTCAGAAAACAGAATCTTGTCTCAACCAAGGGCTTTGTGAACATATCTGCAACTTGATCAATGGCTGGAACATAGCCTATCTCGATTTGCTTTGCCAAAACCTTTTCTCTGATGAAGTGAAGATCAACTTCAAGATGTTTAGTCCGATGGTGAAATACTGGATTTGCTGTCAAGTCAATTGCACCTGTGTTATCACACCACAACTTGGGTAGAACCAGCATTTCAAGCCCAAACTCCTTGAACACATACTGCAGCCAGAGTACATCAGTAGCAAGATTAGCTAGGGGCCTATATTCTGACTCTGTGCTGCTTCTAGACACTACATCTTGTTTCTTTGCATTCCAAATAATCAAGTTCCCTCCTAAAAAGATACAATGATCACCAATAGACCTCATGTCATCTGCAGAACCTGCCCAATCCGCGTCAGAGAAACATTCAAGAGAGAAGACTGAGGCTAGAGTAAACTCTAGACTATATGAGCTAGTGCCCTTCAAATACCTCAACTGCCTTTTACAGGCAGTCCAATGCATTGTTGTGGGAGCTTGCAAAAACTGAGACAGCTTATTCACACTATATGCAATATCAGGCCTTGTGAGTGTAAGATACTGTAACTTCCCAACTACACTCCTATATAAAGAAGGATCAACAAACACTTCTCCTCCACCTTTGGACAATTTTGGAATAGTCACCATAGGTGTAGGACATGCTTTACATTCCAACATGTGAGTAGTACTAAGTAATTCATGCACATACTTCTTCTGACTAAGTACAAACTTGGAGCTAGATTGAGTAACTTCTATACCGAGAAAGTATTGCACATTGCCAAATGTTTTGAGTTTAAACTGTGACTGTAACAACTCAATGATGTCAAGAACCTCAGCACTAGAATCCCCAGTGATAAGAATATCATCCACATATACCAATATTATAGTCAGAACACCATTCAATGTTCTATGAAACAAGGAAAAATCAGATGTAGACCTATGAAAACCCAACTCCAATAGACACCCTTTCAATTTGTTGTACCAGGCCCTAAGGGCTTGCTTTAACCCATATAAGGACTTATGCAACTTGCACACATGAGTAGGAAAAGCTTTATTCACAAATCCAACAGGTTGACTCATATAGATAGTATCTTCAAGATCTCCATTCAAAAATGCATTTGTAACATCAAGTTGTTGCACAGACCATTTCCTAGTAGCAGATAGAGTAAACACTAACCTGATAGTAGTAGATTTCACCACTGGACTGAATGTCTCAAGAAAATCAATTCCAGCAAATTGTTCATAACCTCTAGCTACAAGCCTGGCTTTAAGCTTGTCAAGGGATCCATCTGCCAAAGTCTTCACCTTATACACCCATTTGTTACTGATAATCTTCATGTCAGGACTGTAGAGAACTAAAGACCAAGTCTGATTATCCATGAGTGCTTTATATTCCAGCTCCATAGCATGAAACCAGTCTGGATTGGCTAGAGCAATACTATCATTCAATGGTTCACAAGGAAGAACAGAAGTAGTCAAGAACACTTTCGGTTTAAAGATTCCATTCTTAGATCTGGTAGTCATAGAATGTGTATTAAGTGGAGGAAGAGATGAAGAAGAAGATGAGCTGGATGAAAGAGTAATTGGTGCAGAAGAAGCACTTGGAACAGAAAAGGATGAACCAAGACTAGAGGAACTACTGTCATTAATGTGAGCAGAATCATGAGAAGAAGGATGAGTAGAAACAGAGGAAGTGCCATTATCATGAGGCAGATCAGAACCCTCCATCAAAGAATTGACAAAAACAGGAGGAGTAACAGAAACTGCAGATAAAGTGGATGATGGCTGAGAGGATTTCAGATTAAACAGCTGAGAATAAGGAAACTCTAGAACATTGAATTGGACAGAATCTACAATATATACCCTTCCTGTGGGACTAAGACATTTATACCCTTTATGAAAATCACTAAAACCCAGAAAAATACACTTGGATGACCTGAACTGAAGTTTGTTCTTTTAGTATGGCCTAAGATAAGGGAAACAAGCACATCCAAAAGGTTTAAGTAGTTTATAGTTAGGAGATTTTGAAAAGAGGATATGAAAAGGAGAGGTGAAACCCAGAGTAGGACTAGGTAACCTATTGATCAAGAAAATTGTTGTATGGAATGCCTCCCACCAAAAATCTAATGGTAGAGAAGCTTGAGCTAGGAGAGTAAGACCAACATCAACAATATGTTGATGTTTCCTCTCAACCTTTCCATTCTGAGGATGAATATAGGGACATGGATGTTGAAAATGCACTCCTAAAGACGAGAAATAATCTGCAAGTGGTCTAAACTCACCACCCCATCAGTTTAAAAAGAAGCAATGGATGTCTGAAAATGATTTTGAACTTTAGCAACAAAGTGCTTAACTATCCCAACAGCTTCAGATTTTATATGTAAGGGAAAGATCCATGTATACCGGGAAAAATCATCAACAAAGCTAATGTAGTACTTAAAACCATTCCTAGATAGGGCATGACTTGGCCCCCACAAGTCAGAATGGATAACTTCAAAGCACCTAGTGGTTTTAGTAGGAATAGAAACATGAGGTTGCTGATGTAATTTGCCTAAACTACATGCTTCACAGAATCTTAAATCCTTAGCATTGAAAGGAATATGCAAGGAACCACACAATTTAGAAAGCACAGTAACATTGGGATGACCAAACATTTGATGGAGAGTATTAGCCTCAAGCTTACACATCCCAGCAAAATGTATAGAATCAGAGGTTATAGAATTAGAAGCAACTAAGGTAGGTTTACACACAACAGCTGAATGAGTAGCTTTTGAATGAGCAATAGTCTTTCTATTACAAAATGTGGAACTAGAATGTACAAGATTACAAGAAGAAGACAAAGAACTACTGGAAGTGCTACCAGTTACAGCAGAAAGAAATGCACCAGATGAAGATGGAGAAGCAGCAGGAGAAGACACTTGTTGCCTGGACAGAAATTGGCTGAGATCCAACTGATACAAGCCACTAGTTAGAGTCCCCTCCAACAGAATCTTGTGTGTGAATTTGTCCTTTACAAAATAGAAATTAGAGTTAAACTCAATAACCACATCATTGTCTTTAGTAAACTGAGATATGCTCAAGAGATTTTTAGTGATGTGAGGAACAAACAAGATGTTATTTAGCAGAAGAGAAGAAGAAGAAGTGAGAGGAATAGGAATAGAATTGGAACCAATAGAGGAGATATGCACTACATTACCATTTCCAACCATCAAGGTATCACCACCATTATAGTCTGAGCTGCAGGGGCGGACCTACGTGGGGGCTAGTGTGGGCTGAAGCCCCCACGGTAGGTCGCCGGAGCATAGGTATATATATAAGCCATCGGAGGTCAGCCCCTTGCAGCGGCGCTGTTCACGCTGTTCTCGCCCTGAAGGTTGAGGAAGAACGAAGAAGGACTTCTAATTTTTTTAATTTCATTTCTAAGGTTAGTGGGCCGCAAATGGGCTTCCTTTTAGTTGTTGTTTATTATTATTATTATTATTATTATTTAATATATATTCTTATCTTGCAGCAGTTTCAAGAAATAAAAACCCGCACAACTCAGTTGCCTCTTCCTCGCAAGAGTTAGCTACTTAGCTAGTAACAATTTAGTAAGGCTCCGTTTGGTAGAAAGTTAGGATTTTGCAGGATTAATAAACATGAGATTATTTGTATGAATAGAAAGTGAGATAAGTTATATATATTAGTGTTTGACAGGTAAGATTAAAAAGTAAGATAAGTTAAATAGGTGTTTGGTATCATGACAAAACTCAAGATTAGATTGGAAATTTACAAAAATAACCTTATATTTTTTATGTATCTAAAGAAGAAAAATCCCTCTAAAATACAAAACCTAACATTTCCTTATTTTTTGTAATCTATTTTTTGTTATTTATTTATTTTTAGTTTGTAAACTACTTTAATTTTTTTATTTACATAATTTTTTTATTTTGTAATCTATTTTAAAAATGTTTTGTAGTCTAATTATTTTTTTGTTTATATATTATTAAAGTAACAAAAAAGAATTAAACAAAAAAAAAAAAAAAAACCAAAACAAAGACTGTAAACCAAAAAAATAAAGAAAAGAACAAGGGCTATTGATGGCAAAAATTATTTTATCCGATTTACTGTTGCATTTGGTCAATTAAACTTAGGGGTGAGGTGAGTTTATTTAACTAAAGAGAACAGTGATTTAGAGGAGGGCCTTGGCATAATCCCGGGCTCCCATGACTATTAGTTTTGGCTACCAAACAAGCATGCAAGGCTGGATAAATGGTGTTATCTACCTTTATCTTTAGTACCAAACATAGCCTAAGTATGTTTTTGAATCTTATGTTCAAATTCTGTAAAACAAATTAAGGTTGAAATATTATATATTCTGTCGATAAAACTATGTTTATATGTTAGCCCCCAGGGTAATTTTATCCGGGGTCCGCCCCTGCTGAGCTGATAGCTAGATTACTGAGATCATTTGTGATGTGTGTGGTAGCACTGTTGTCAATATACCAATTACCTTCACCATCTACATAGTGACCAGAACTACCATCTGTGTTGCTTGCAAAATCAGTCATGAACGCCTGTGGATTACCAGTAACAGCAACAGCAGCAGAGGCTGGAGGCTGATTCTCAACTCCAGTGAAGTGAACATCAAAACGCTTGAAGCATTTGAGAGCTACATGTCTTGTACGGCCACACAACTGACACACCAACATCTTGCCAAAGTTCATCCTGTTTCCCTGACCAGCTGGAGGTCCAAAACCACGACCAACTCCATAACCAGCTCCAAAACCAGGAGGAAATGACTGAGGACGTCCTCGATAAGCAACATTTGCAAAGTGCTCAATGAGTGCACTGTGTTGTTGTGCAAGACGAATTTCATACGCCTAAAATGCGAGCTGGATCTCTTGAAGATCAGGCGCATCATTTTTCTGCAGAGTATTCACAACCAGCGACTCATACTCCGGACCAAACCCCTCCATAATATGCATCAGAAGCTCATCATCATCTAATGGTTTTCCAACTGCAGCCAACTGATCAGCAATGCCGCGCATCTTCATAAAGTAATCTTCAACAGAGAGGTTTCCTTTCTTAGTACTCTGTAGCTGCTTCCTGTATCGCATCGTTTGCACCTTAGAATGCGAACGAAAAACATTCTCCAGAACACTCCACAGCTCCCTTGAAGATCTACAACGCACAACATGACCTAGCATCGACTCACCAACCGAAGACAACATCCGACTAAACAAATACTGATCGCGACGAATCCAATTCACAAAATCAGGATTAGGTACCATATCGCCACCAGATCCAGAAGGTAGAAGCGGCGACGGCAAAACCGCCATCGGAGAAATGAAATCATCGAAACCATGGGCTCGAATAGCCGATTGAACGAGCACACGCCAAAAGGCATAGTTTGTGCGATCCAATTTCAGCTGAATTTGCTGAAATTGGGGAAGAACCAGACCTCCACGAGGCGCATTGGAAGCCATGAGAAGCACAAAAGAAGAGAATTGACAAAAAAAAAAAAAGTAAGAACAGCAACGAATATGCCAAAAAATCACCAGAAAACAACGAATATGCCATTTTCAAGCAAAAAACTGAACGAATTTGCAGTAGAAGAACAGCGGAAGATCGGAAAATCAACCTCTGGCTCGAGATACCATGTTAGATAAACGAGAAGAGGAGAAAAACATAGAGAAAGGGAGAAGAGAAAACCATTTTCTTTTCAATTGAATTCAAGTAACCGCCTTACACTCTAGAGAAAGTAAGAATAAATACTACATCTCAGATCTATTCTACCCAATCATAGAGTGCCAGCTCATCACTCCTAACTACCTATTGACTTTGACTAACAACATTATAATCTAATATACTACTAACTCTAATATAAGTTAATTATATTATTCTTAAAACTCATTGTTGGTTAAACCAGGGCAATAATTTTAGGGACCGATGAAGAGTATATTACTTTTCATTTTGGAATATTTGAAACACTAAAATTGAGACAAATGATTCATTAAATTAAATATTTTATTGTTTAATTTTATTAGATTGAGAAAAAAAAAATGTTCTTCCTCTTCTTAGATATAATTTTATCATTGTCACATCACCATCAATCCTGTTATATTTTATATATGAAGCGTATTTCTATTGAATTTTAAAAACTCAAACCTTTATAATATTGTAAAAAAAAAAAAAAGTCGCCTTGTTGAATCGGATGTGATCCTTTGTCTCAAATTCATGTACCAATCGTATCCTCAATCTTACATTTTACAGAGTATTAGTTTTACAATATATTGTTTCTTATCAAAATAAAAATTATTGTAATATAAGCTCCGTCTCCCATCTCTTGGACTTTTTTTTTGCACAATATTTAATGTATTGTGATGATGTGTTAATTAGTTTAAGTTTCAAAGTTTTTTAATTGTGTACCCATTTAATATTTTTTATTGTGTTAAAAATGAATAGTTTTGGAAATATTATGAACACGTGTCAATCATCTAATTAACGGTGCAATAGAGGATGTTACACCGTTAGGCATGCGATAGAGGATCCTAATCCCGTAAAGAGATGTGTCTATATAGAATTCTACCATAAATATTTATCTGTGAAACTAACCCTACAAAAAAAATTGAACAATAATCAATCAACACTACAAAAACCTATTTAGCACTGGAAATTGTAAATAGAATAAATTTCTCATATATACGAGTAGAAGTGCTACAATTATAGTAATAAATTTCTTAAGTACTCTAAAAAAATAATAGATCAAAAAATGATAAATGTTGATTCGCCTAAAAGATGTTCGATGAAATGCTGGATAGAGGTAGTTTGAATGGATAAAGCAAAGGAACTATTATTAGACGATGCTGAGTTTCAATCACATCTTCAACTGCACATGGAATTGGTCTCTCCATGAATATAACTCTCAATGAAATCGAGCAATAAACTAGAATTGCTCTACCTGCCATCTCAAATCCTTCCGTTTAAGCAACATTATAGTTGAGCATAAATGTACATCGTGGATACATGTTGATGTGGCAATGTTATGTTAGCAATTTTTTGAAATGGCGTTTAATTTTTTCTAGAGTGGTTTAGTTTTTGATAGAGTTTAGTTTTTGAGACCTATACTTATACAGAAATGCTTCACCGTCTACTGTGAGCAGACATACTTAATGTGTTCACACTAATGTAGAGTTTAGTTTTTTTAGTAAAATTAATTTAATTTTTCGGTACATATTTTCAACTTCTAATTTAAGGGTGCGTTATTTTTATGGAAAGGGCGATTTCAACCATTTTCCCGAGTTTTGTAAGAATATGTGAAAACTAACCACAAGTGACATAATGGAATATTCCTATATTCTGAAACATCTTCAAGAACATATATGGTCAGGTATCCCTATTAAGTTTCACTTATTCTCTATGATAGATAATTTATCTGATCTGGATGAAAATTCTATCTGGGCATTTATTTTTTCATATTTTTACTCCAATTCATAACAATATTCTTCTATACGTTTGGAGTGATCAAGTATTTCCACATGTTAAACATCTTTTCTACCTTATTGAACCTAAAATAAAACAATGGAGACCATATTATAGGATAAGAACTTTTCATCATTTTCTTATCCTTCTATTTCATTTTTCATCAAAGAGAATGCACCCTAAGTTGAAAAAAATATTTCTTTACGATCTTTTATTATAAAGTAAGAAAAATATGATTGCAGTAACACATTTTAAATTTATAAAAAGATTGAGGATATTTATTTTATGTTACTGAGTTATTATTGTTAACATTTTATATGCAACTAAAATTTGTGAGAAAAAAGAAATAATATTACTATGACTAGAGGTGGATCGGGGCTGCAATGGGCTGGAGCCCAATCCAAGCCCAAGACTTCTTCTACTTATGTTCAACATTCTTAAATCATGAACTTTTTTCCTCTTTTTTTTGCTGAAAATGATTACTAGTGTTATTTTCTTTACATCTTAATAAATATTTGTATTAATACTAAAATTATTTGATACAATTTCATCTATATGTGTAATTATGCAAACTGTTGCACCATAATTGAATTTACCAAGAACACCAGCCAGTAGTATGCATTAATCCTTTTTTTTATCGGGTATAAAAGCTAAATAAAATTTTGGACCTTATTAAGAATTAACATTTTAGTATTAAAAATCCAGATATTTTTCCTTAAGAAAACCTAATAATCAGACATATTTATACATGTATGTATCTAATATATATCCTATCAGGTGAGATACTTTGGACTTTAACATAGAATAATAATTATAAAGAAGACAACACTTCAATACTTTGGACTTAAATAGATTGTGGATTTTTTTATTTTATTTTATTTTTTTTTGAATGATTGGTGGCATGAGTTAATTTTTTATATGATTTTTGATCCTTGTACTCTGAGTCAACTACTCCCTCAAATTTTAATTACACTATATTATATGGTGTTTGAGTATTCATCTTGTAGGATTTTATACTTTTCTTTCTAAATTATTTTTCATTTTATTTGTATTTAAGAAGAAAAAAAAAAACAAGAAGAAAATTGGATTGTAGAAAGAAAAAAAGAAAAAAAAAAAAAAAAAAAACCTAGTCATGGATAAAATTGTGTAAAATTAAATGTAAAAGTGTGAAGTGGGAGAAATTTCCTGGGAGTTGCCGTGATCCACGTTTGACGTTTATATTGTTTATTCGCCAAAAAAGCTTGACTAACCAAAAATAATAGTAAGGATCGAGATCCACCATGAGTATATTTAATATATTATATTTAAATATATATATATATATATATATATATATATATATAAACGATTGATACATACGATGTAATATATTTATGAAAAATTAATATAAATATATACAATAAAAAACTATATTAAAAAATTAAATTCGGTTAAAAAAATTAAATATGAAAAAAAATATTGATATAATACTATAACATTAATAAAAAAAATCTTATTTTAAAAGGGGAACACTTGGGTGAGCCCGGGTGTACTATGTGGCAGTTTAAATGATTGACACTTTTATTTGTATAAATTAGCATTTTTCTGCATAAAGATTGACACTTTTAAAAATTGACACTTTTATTCGTTAAATAATTATGTTAAAGATTGACACTTTTATTCATATAAATTAGCATTTTTTTACATAAAAATTGACACTTTGACCCAGCCACACTATGTGGTCGGCCTCACCCAAGGTTTTGCCTAAAAGTATCTAGGTGTTCTTTGAATTTTAATTTGATTGTAAAACAGGAAAATCCATTATGAGAAGACAATTTTATATGAATGAAGGTCTTCAATTAAACAGAGGATGCTAATGTTACTACTTATGACTAATTAACGGAAATTGCACAAACATTTGCCTCAGTTCGTAATTTATATACTTTTTCAGAAAGATGCAATTACAATACCATATTTTTTATCATTACATATTGTTAGGGATAAATATTACTCCCTTCGTCCTCCATTTACCGACACTATTACTATATATGGACATCCCCCATTTACTGAACCTTTTTATTTTGGGGTGTAGGTCCCACAATCACTTTAACACTTTATCACTCTACTTTTTAACACTTTAACATTTTAATACTATTAAAAAAATTAGATGGACCCATAATTATTTCACTTTAACACATTAATTTATTAATATATCATCAAAATGCATATAATTATTTACCCAGATTTTTAGTTCACTAAATGTGGGATGGAGAAAGTAGTTCTTCCCGAACGCTCTATCACAATGTTACATGTGGCGATCACTCTAATTCTCCAACACTTAGAGAAAGTGAAGAAGCCCATCGAGTTGTGCTAGGATGCCCCGGTCTTATTCCCGAAGAAGCAGAAGATGAAATCCAAGTATCAGCCTCTGCGTTATGTCAGAAGCCGATACGCTTACAGAAGATCAAAGGCTTGTTAACGGGCAGAACCCAGAACCTTCGTACCAGATCCTAACTAGGATCTGGACACGTTATCATTACATACGGATTATAGCTCGAGCGTCTAAGAAGGTTTCTATAACTAACATTCGGGACCACCATACGTGGCGCCCTCTTATTGGGCAACACCCTCGCTTTTATTGTAGCACAGGGACATTACTATAGTCCTATGATTATCTTGTCTCCCAGTAAAAGACGATCATACCCTCATAATTACAGTAGAAAGGCGGAAATGCTATTGCCCCTCTCAAACCTATAAATACCCCATTTCCTTCACACCAAGGTAAGCTACTCAAGCACTCTACATGAGAACTCCAGGAATTCATAGGTGGAATCTCATCCGAGTTCTCAACACACACTCCCGCCACAACTCTTCCTCTCTTAAAGGTCTCTTCCCTTTGAGGAACCTCAAATCCTTCACGTTCTTGTACTGACTTGAGCGTCAGAGTCCCTTCTCCGGGAAAATTCTTCCGGTTTGTTTTGCAGAGGACGGAGCTGCGGTGGAGACGAAGAACTTCCTTGAAGTCGGGTTGAGCGAAGGATGTCGTCCTTTCCTCTTATTCTTGAAATCTCTATGTTGTTTGTAGATCCCTAACCCAAATCTAACACATTTTTTGTCAGTTATTCCATATAATAAGGCAACGTGCAATTTTATTCAAAAAAAATTTGTCATGTTGTGATTGAAATATTTTTTAAAATTAGTGTTGCACTCACTCTGTCTCATTTATAATGAGTCCTTTTTGTAGGCACAAGTCTTTAGGAGAGTATTAATTATAGATAAAATTGTAAACACAAGTTTTATATATTTAATTTTAATAAATACGAAATTGCATACAAATACAAATTTAGAGGTACAACCTCTATATAATCAGTTGATTCTTCTCTTCGAATATTTTTTTTTTTGAATGATCTTTGAGCAGCCTTAGAGATTTTTCAGAGAAATATGTCTCATTTGATTTCCTTGGACTTGATTTTTACAATGTTGACGCGGAAGAGTTCCGTCTTATTTTCTGGTCACACGTTAAACTTCAGCTTCAGACTAAATAATGCTATGTCAAAGGACTTTCATCTTATTTCCGGATCAAACTTTGAGCTTGGCTTGGACTTGAGCTTTATGACATTGATGCAGAGGACTTTTGTCTTATTTTCGGATCGTACGTTAAGCTTGGCTTGGACTTGAGCTTTATAATGTGATGCGGAAGACTTTCGTCTTATTTTCGAATCGAACATTGAGCTGGATGCTTTCCGTGAAGAATACAAGGTATTCCACGAAGAAAACCTTGAATATTAGAGATAAATTCGTATAGAATTCTAACTCTAATTTTTTAGCGTGTGATTATTACTTTTCGTGTGATTTTTAAGCTCTCCTTTTGCCTCTATTTATAGGTGTAGAAGTTGCAGGTTTGATGATCTTTTGGGCTTCATGATGGTTTTTAGGCTGAAATGTCACAATTATGTTGGCTCTCAAATATTGATAGTTATCAAAAAGATTTAACTTGTTATCAAACAAATTGATCTCCATCTTTAAAATAAGCAATATTTTTATTAATAAAATAGCTTATTTAACCTAGATTTCATAAGATTTCAAACCAATTAAATATATAATCATTAAAGATTTTTATCTTTTTCTTTTTAAATTCGCACGCCTGGATAAATATAGTGTTTAATATTTTAATATATTTTTCATTTGTTTTAAATTAGAATATGATAGATCCATAAAAATATTTTCTTGATTGATATTAAATATAAGATGTATTAAAATCTTTAATTTGGTATTAAAATTGTCAAAGTTGAAAAACAAACGAACAAGTTATGATAATTTAAAATTTTACAATTTAAATTATATTAAAATATATATGTATAAAGATGAGTTGATGACGAATTGGTTGGAAAAGAGTCCAACATAAATACAACTTAAAAAAAAAAAAAAAAAAAAAAAAAAAAAAAAAAAACTGGATGGATGGAGTAATTGCCAGTGTTCTCAAAGTTAATGAAGTTTGAGAATCGGAGTAAAATAGTAAATGTTGTGTCAAAATTCAACATCCAAAAAGAGCACGTTGGGTTTTTTTTTTTAATTATAACAGTCATACGCACTCGAGATGACTCGAACCCCCAATTTCTTAATTGGAGGGGAAGCTTCTTACCAACTGCATTACGCTCCGTTTTCTTACCACTCAAGGTGAGCACGTTGGTTTTAGTAAACAAATGTTTGAAAAAAAGGTATTATGAAAACCTAATGATGTTGATGTCTTCTAGAATAATAATAATAATAATAATAATAATATGAGAGAAAGGGTGGATTGGTGATCTTACACTAACACAAGTCCTTAACTAAAAATTGTAGATTGTTAGATTTTTCTCGGTTAACCAACCCACTTTTATATAGGGTTAATATCTAGTTATGATAATTCCTTTGACTTCTATTAACATGTGAACTTTTTCCTTTTTGAATGCTTTTTTGAAGTGTTTATATGGAGTTACTATTATTATTATTATTATTATTATTATTATTATTATTATTATTATTTAGTGAAAATTTAAAGCATTCTTATTTTGTGAATTCCCTCCTTTTTTTATGGTGATAAACTGGACTGAAATAAAAAGATCGGATGGAACCAAAGTGATTCCTCAAGCTTGATTAAATAAATTCAAGTTACAATTACTATTAGGTTCAATTACCAATTTCGAGATTAATATCACGACAAATTTCTTAAAAAGTCACGAGATTAGTAATGCATCACCTTCTATATATATATTCTTTCTGTCCATAAAAAATGTGAACGTTCTTTTTCAACACGTATTTTTATATGTCGAAAAATTAATAGTAAAATAAAATTTAAGTGATATAATATCATATTATTTTACATAATATAGTGTATAGTACACTACAAATTAAAATGTGTGTTAAAAATAGAACGTCCATATCTTTTTTAGAGGAAATGAGCAGTATTTAGGGAGGTACATTTGATATTTGTTGCTACATGTGAGTATGTGACTATCTGAGATACATTTACACGGGTGTACAATAAATAAATCATTTATTTAATCCTTATATATATATATATATATATATGTACTGTAAAATTCATTCAGTTTAGCCTCATAGTTCATCTATAAATTTTTTTGGTTTGTTAAGTTAGATGGTTCATCTAGAGGTGGTCAAATATGGGTTCAAGTATGAACTCGTACCTGTACCCGGTGGGTACGGTTCCACTAATTCGGACCCATACCCTACCTGCCATATAGGCGGGTACAAGTATGATTTTGGGTACAAAACATGCGGGTATGAGTACAGGTACAATCCGACGGGTACGGTGGGTTTTATATATATTATTTTTAATATTAAAATTCATTTTAAATTCGATTAATTGTAGCTCAAATTATTTGCAATACAAAAAAAATAATATCTTTTTACAAGGATTCCAACAATCTAAAGCTAAAATAGACCTCTAAATACTAAATCATTTGAGATCTAGTGATTTTGAAATTTAATTTCCAAGGTCCGAGCACCTTGAACATCAATTTGGTGAAAATCTAATAAAAAAACGATAAAGTAGACAAAATAGTGCATGTTTACTTAAAACTAAGAAACAAAAATATACTCCTCCGTCTCAGGATTTCTGAGCTCTTCGTATTATCTCGTAAAAGAAAAAATACTTCAAAAATTCATTTTAAAACCCTTCATCGAGAAGCATGAAAAATGCATGCCAAAAAGAAAGAGCTCAGAAATTATGAGACGGAGGTAGTACTATTTTAGATGAAATGCATATCAAAATGATGGGTCGGCAGGTACAGGAACCAGTGGGTAGCGGTTCCAACTTTTAGTACCCATACCTGAACCGCGTACCTGAACCGCCACCTTCGGCGTGTACGGTTCCTAACCTAAACCGGCGAGTAAGAGTACGAATACAAACCCTCCGAGTATGTGTACGATTGCGTGTACGGATCGACGGGTACAATGATTTTGGCCACCTCTAGGTTCATCGGACTTGTTTTATAATTAAAAAAATTGCTTTTGTTTGGTTAATAAATGTTTCCTTTAATGAGAGGTCATTAGTTCAATTTACTCTGCCGAGTCTTCCCCATCTTCGTGTGAAATAAGAGTCTTTTCTTAAAATTTACCGAAAAACGTTAGTATTCATTAAAAGCTCGGTCTGCATATCCACATCGTAATAGTATGTTCATTTTCGAATTTCTAGTAGGTTTTTGTATTTGGCCAAATACAATTTTTCAAAAAAAATGCCAAAGATATTTGTTTTGTCCAATCAAGTCTTATTACTAAGTACAATCAATTATTTTAAAAAAGGCATCCACGAAAAATGAAAAATATATATATATATATTGCAAAAAATATAAAAAAAAATAAAATGGCCGTTTCTTTTGTTTCTCATTGTTGGGCAACATTGTCCGGCCTCGAACGAAAAAAGAAAAAATTAAGACATTTGATTTTCTACTCAACGATTTATGTGATTTGGATTTCAAAAGAGAAATAAAAAGACTTTTTAAAAAAAAAATTAAATATAAAATTTAATAGTCGCGCTATATAAAATTCGAACTTGAGATTTTTGGTTTCAGACATTAATCCCTACTTACTGCTAAATCAATAGGGAAAAAAAAACTTTCATAAACCATTGGCATCACTAGTGTAAATGGTCCATACTTTATTAATCTATAAGCCATCAAATATAATTAATTATCTTAAATGAAAATGAAAATGTTGTTAGTCTTAATATCTAACTACTAATTTGAAGCCATATGGCATCATCAGCAATAAAGATTCCATGCTAATACCACTAGTGATAAGATAATGAGTGAATTTGATTGGAGTTTGAGTAATCAAAATTATATTTTGTCACGTTATCATATCTTTGAAGTCGCTTCGATTTCCAGTATTTTATTGCTAGTCTAGATTGAATCTTTACTCTCACTTCTAGAAAGAAAAAATAAATAAATAAAATAAAAATTTAATTGCGTATATATATAGTACCGGATTGCAGTGCAGCACAAGAGTGGGGCCCATGTGCATTTATTCTTAGTCTAAAAGTCAGCACATCGTCTAAGACCAAAACGCCGTGTTGACTTCTCTTTTGTTCCTCACAATCAATTGTGGATCTTGTGGGCTAATTACTAATCTGTTCGTTACACTTTATTAGTTTTATTTTTATTTTATTGCAATGTCATATTTATATGTCTCTTATTTAAAAATAAGAAAATTTAACACACAAATATTTTAGTTATTGTTCTCATTATCCATTACTTTCTTAATGTCTTAATATTTATAACCTCGATTTTTGATATTTTTTTATACATAATTTCAACTCCAATTTATTTTGCAAATGTTTCAAATTTTGAATAGTTATTTTTAACATTTCTTTTTTTTTTTCCCTTTTTTTTTATTCGGCTCACTAAACCGTGCTAAACCAATATCGTTCTTGGCCCCTACTTTACTTTATACAATTGAATTTCATAATTTTATTTTATATTTATTGTTAGATTCACAATAAATCTCAAAAAAGAAAGATAAAATGATATAGTTGTAGGAAAAGAAATTGGGAACGACATCATTTTAGCATGAATTGACAACAAAAATTCTACCTCACTTTGAGTCAACATTCGGGTAGCCAAGAAAAAAAATTAAAATATATATATATATATATATATATATATATATATATATATATTTAAAAAAAACTATTTAAAGTTTGAGACATTTACAGAATAAATTGAAGTTAGGGTTATAAATATAAATTATCGAAAGTTGAAACCATATATTATAACTAATCTGAAATAAAATTATGGAAAATACTAATTAACTACTCACTCCGTCCACGAAATATGTGTCTAATTATTTTTTTCGACACGCATTTCGATGTGTTGAAAAGTATATGTTAGGACTGTGGTTGTACCTAAAGGAAAGAAAAGACAGATAAAATTTAGGTCTCGCTTGATATAATATATTATACCTTACATTAAGTAGGATATGACAATATATCAAGCGATACCTAAATTTTATTCTAAAATCTACTTTTCGACATTTTAAAATGCGTGCCGGAAAAAAATCAGACACATATTTCGTGTACGTAGAGATTCTTATTTAGACATATGATTTGGGTAAATTTACATGCTATACAATCAATTCTAAAAAACGAATTAAGCTCAAAATTCAAATATTTAATTTTATTACATTCGAAAACATTTTTATAAGAGACTTCGCCACTTGAATTAAATATTAATTTTGGATAATATATCCACATCTAACCGTTGTTGATACATCACTCAACCCATCCCGCACTTCTAAATTTAATAAAGTTTTAGAAAAGCATAATAAACTCCTCCATATCCCATACCATAGGCTACATCATCAAAAACAAGGATTATTTGGTTCTCCAAAAAAAAAAAACAAGGATTATTTAATATTTACTCAATTTTTGAAAAATTAAAAATTAAAAAAAAGAAAAAAGAAAAAAGAATCATTATAAATCCCATTCGTCCAAAGTTGACCAACTTCACAAATAAATGTAAAACAAAGTACTAAAAGTCTAAAACCTCCAAAGCTTCTCATCTCACTCCTCCGCCGCCGACACCATCTTCACCGCGCCAAATGACCAAACCACCCTTCATCCACTTCCTTCTCCTCCTCCTCTCCTCCCTACCCATTTTCGTAATTTCACAACGATTCTCCACCGCCGATAGAG
The DNA here is from genome assembly GCA_001642375.2 of Mentha longifolia. Classification (NCBI taxonomy): domain Eukaryota; kingdom Viridiplantae; phylum Streptophyta; class Magnoliopsida; order Lamiales; family Lamiaceae; genus Mentha; species Mentha longifolia. Next base: position 20,330,993 of record CM038110.1, on the reverse strand, counting down.
CCGCACTTCTCAACCTCAAACAAGAATGGGGCGACCCCCCAATCCTCCTCCACTGGAACTCCACCTCATCTCCCTGCGACTGGCCGGAAATCCAATGCTCCGGCGACGATTCCGTCGCCAGAATAGTTTTAGCGAGCTACAATCTCAACGGAACCGTTCCGGAATCCATCTCTGCGCTCCGGAATCTAACAGTCCTCGATCTTTCCTTCAATAATTTCGAAGGAGATTTCCCAACTGCAATATTGAACTGCTCGAATCTTCAGTACCTCGACCTAACGCAGAATCTCTTAACGGGGAATATTCCGGCGGATATCGACCGGCTGAAGTCGCTGCGGCACCTCGATCTCAGCGCCAACGACTTCAGCGGCGATATTCCTCCGGCGATCGGCAATTTGGGGGAGCTGACTACTCTGAATCTGTACATGAATTCGTTCAACGGGAGTTATCCGAAGGAGATTTCTAGGTTAGCGAATCTCGTGGAACTCAGGCTGGCCTACAATGGCTTCTCGCCGGCGGCGATACCGCCGGAATTCGGGAATTTGACGAAGCTCGAGTATCTGTGGCTGACGAAGGCGAGCGTGATCGGCGAACTGCCGCAGAGTTTTTCGAATTTGTCGAGTCTTCAGCATTTGGATGTTGCTGAGAATGAAATCAGTGGAGAAATTCCGCGCGAATTGTTCTTACTGAAGAATTTGAGCTATGTTTATTTGTTCAAGAATAAATTTTCCGGCTCGATTCCTCAGAAGATCGAGTCGTTGAATTTGGTAGAACTTGATATTTCTATGAACAATCTGAGCGGAGAAATTCCAGAAGATATCGGAAAATTGGAGAAATTGGAGCTTCTCAATCTGTATGCGAACAATCTGTTCGGTGAATTGCCGCAGAGTATCGGAACGATTCCGACCTTGAAGATTTTCCGAGTTTTTCGTAACAAATTGAGTGGAATTTTGCCTCCGGCAATGGGGAACTACTCAAGCCTCGAAGCTTTCGAAGTTTCCGACAACCTTTTCGCCGGAAATTTGCCGGGAAACTTGTGCGCCGGGAAGACTCTGTTCGGCGTGGTGGCTTTCAGCAACAATTTGACCGGAGAAATCCCGGAATCGCTCGGAAACTGTCCGACTCTGCGCACGCTGCAGCTCTACGGCAACGAGTTTTCCGGAGAGATTCCGGCAGGCCTCTGGACTGGGCTCAACCTGACCAGCATGATGCTGAGCGACAACAGATTCACCGGCGACCTCCCCGGCCGGATCGCGTGGAACATGACGCGCTTGGAGCTCAACAACAACCAGTTCTCCGGCGGGATTCAGGCGGAGGCGTCGTCGTGGGAGAAGCTGGTGGTGTTCAAGGCCAGCAACAACTCTATCTCCGGGCCAATCCCAAAGGGCTTCACCGCCCTCCGTCAGCTCCTCACTCTCTCTCTAGATGGAAATTCTCTCTCCGGCGAGCTACCGCCGGAGATCATCTCATGGGCATCTCTCAACTCCTTGAATCTCGCGAGAAACAGCCTCTCCGGCCACATTCCGGCCGCCTTAGCCTCTCTGCCAAATATCCTCGATCTCGACCTGTCGGAAAATCAGCTCTCCGGCGAAATCCCGCCGGAGCTGGGGCAGCTGAAGCTCACTTCCCTCAATCTCTCATCGAACCGACTACTAACCGGGAAAATCCCCGACGAATTCGACAACATGGCCTACGGAAACAGTTTCTTAAACAATCCGAAGCTCTGCGCAAGAAACGCAATCTCCAATCTCCATAGCTGCTACTCCCATCCCCAACAATCCAAGAAACTCTCACCAAAAATCCTCGCCCTCATTCTAACCCTAGCGATCCTTCTCCTCCTCATCACCCTTTTCATGACTCGCTTCCTACTCAGGGACTACCGGAGGAAGAAGCTCAGCCGCGATCTCGCCACGTGGAAGCTCACCTCGTTCCAACGCCTCGATTTCACCGAGGTCAACATCCTCTCCCGCCTCCACGACAGCCAGATGATCGGCTCCGGCGGCTCCGGCAAGGTCTACAAGATCTCCGTCGACCGCGGGGCCCAGTGCGTGGCCGTGAAGAAGATCGGGAACGAGAAGAAGGTCGATCATCTCCTCGAGAAGGAGTTCTTGTCCGAGATTCAGATCCTAGGTTCGGTTCGACACTCCAACATAGTGAAGCTCTTGTGCTGCATTTCGAGCGAAGACTCGAGGCTCTTGGTGTACGAGTACATGGAGAACCATAGCTTGGATAGGTGGCTCCATGGGAACAAGAGGAAGGCTTTGCCTCCCAATGCTAAGGTGCTGGATTGGCCGGCCCGGCTGCGGATCGCCCTCGGTACGGCTCACGGCCTCTGCTATATGCATCACGATTGTAATCCCCCGATTATTCATCGTGATGTGAAGTCGAGCAACATTCTTCTAGACTCCGAGTTCAATGCTAAGGTTGCCGATTTCGGGTTGGCGAAGAATTTGATCAAGAAAGGGGAGCCCAACACGATGTCCGCCATCGCCGGCTCCTTCGGCTATATCGCGCCAGGTAGTTGGTCGATCCGATTTTTCGGTTACTTTTTTATGTTATATTGGTGCAATTCTTTAATACGAGCAATTCAGATCATCTATTGCACCGTCATGTTGAGATTTTAGGTCTATAGAAAATATTTGAGTATTTAGTTTTTGTGGACACGTGACAATCATCCATGCTAATCGTAAGTCATGTCTATCGCAGAGTACGCTTACACGACAAAGGTGAACGAGAAGATCGACGTGTACAGCTTCGGAGTGGTGCTCCTCGAGCTGGTGACGGGGCGGGAGGCCAGCTGCGGGGACGAGCACACGAGCCTGGCGGAGTGGGCGTGGAGGCGCTACGGAGAAGGGCAGCCGGCGGCGGACGTGCTCGACCACCACATCAAAGAAGGAGGCTACTTGGAAGAGATGATGAATGTGTACAAGCTAGGGCTCATGTGTACCAGCCCTCTCCCCACCAGCAGGCCCTCCATGAAGGAGGTGGTGCAGATACTCCAACGCACCTCGCCTCTCGACTCCGAGAAGCCGGCGGGAAAAGAATACGACGTGGTCCCACTCCTCGGGGCCGAGAAGTATATCTCGAGCTATCGGTGTGATTCGAAGAAGCTGTTGGATCAGAGTGATAATAGCTTGGTCAGTCTTGTGTAGAATGAGAGCAAGAGGAGAGAGTTAAAAGAGTGAGAAGAAAGATGGCGCTCAAATGCAGTTTTGCTATATTTATTTTCTATTTTCTCACTTTTGATGAAATTTTGGTGTGTGATAGAGAGTAGTTAGAGTTGTAAGAAATGCAGAATGCAGAGTTGTAATTCTAGGGAAACTATAAAGTGTATTCAAATAAGAAATCAATGTATATCATTTAGAAAAATGTATGCCACTTTTGCTTCTCATTTGAGGCCTAAATTTTACTAATATTTTAAGGTTGGAGTGTAACTCTTGCAAACTACTCTACTCTCCGTCCCAATTATCTTGTCCCATTTTTTATTCAAATCAGTCTATTATAATAATAAAATGGGACAAGATAGTTGAGAAATGTATAATATTGTAGATGCACGATTTATTTTTTTATAATGATAATAAATAAATTTATTAAGATAGTGCCAAAACTTGCAAAGCTTTGATAGTGATCTTATTTTATATATTTAGCCCAATCATACACATTTCACATTGGTATGAGCTTGTATAAAGTGGCATAAACGCAAGAACCAAGCCGAGCAATTGACACTTTTAATTGATTTTGGAAACACGTTTTTTGTTTTCTATTTTGATATACTCATACTACCTTCATCCTATTATACTTGACCACTTTCATTTGATTGACATTTCGCGCACGCATTTCTACCGAAACCTAGTACGGGTTTTAAAATATAATTTTGAAGTATCGTTTTTTTTACGGGATACTATGAGTGTCATAGTATCTCGTAAAAAAAATGATACTTCAAAATTATATTTTAAAACCCGTACTAAGTTTCGGTAGAAATACGTGCACAAAATGTCTATCAAATGAAAGTGGCCAAGTATAGTAGGGGTGGAGGTAGTATTTTTTTCCTTTTCATATTAACTAGAGACGTTATTTTTTTAAAATGGAAACAATTCACCTCGCTGGTGAAATAAAAAACATTGATAATCAGAAAACCTAAAATCTAAAACAAAAATACAGCATCATATACTCTTCAATCCTGAAGCAAATACATTCGAAACTCCCACTTCTTCTGTTCTTACTACGAAACCTTCATAAACTGATTAGCGATCCCTGTAGGATTTGACTCACCATTTTTCAGTTGTTTTAGCTCTATTAACTACGCCGCAGCTCGGTTTGGGCGTTGAAGTTTAATATCTGATTTCTGTGAAATACAAACCTAATTATGAGGTACGTTTAAGTTTGGTTGATTTCGAACTGCAAATTTGTCGAGGAATTGATAATATTGCTTATTTGAATTTCTTCAGGCTTCATTCCTTTCCGCAATCCGCATTTGTGAAGTTTCTAGCACAAATAGTTTCGTGTGAGCCGTAATAATTTTCATATATATTCGATATGATGTTGATGCCGATTATTTCTTACTATTTCGGATAGTTCAATTCTGGCATTCATGTCAATTATTTTGTTGAAGATAATTCCGTTCTGGAATTCATGATTCGATTATTGATTAGAGAGAACCGAAGAGGCATAGGTTTATTAAGATCAATATTTGGTGGAAACTTTCCCTTAGGTCACAATGTGAGTTTTCCTGTTGTGGATGTAGACGATAGGAAATTTTGCAATCGATTTTCGAGAAGAGTTTCCTCTGCTGGTGCTACACTGGAAAATTTGTGTTCGAAAGAGCCCTCTCGATGGAGCTTGTTAGGAAAGCTAGAGAGTGATTTGAAGGAACATAAACTGGATGAGGCATGGGAAACTTATAACAACTTTGTTCGCACTTATGGTTTCCACGACCAATCTCTTGTGGCTAATCTGATTACCGAGTCTTCGTATTCGTCTGACTCCAAGTATCTCCGTATGGCTTCTCATTTAGTTCTTAAGCTTTCAAAGGAGAAGCCGGCTTTAATTAGGACTGAGGTGATGACGAAGCTTGTTCTTTCTTTGGCTAGAGCTCAAATTGTTGTTCCAATGGCAAGAGTTCTTAGAGTGATGCTGGAGAAGAAAAGCTTGCCTTCATTGGATATGTTGCAGATGATCTTTCTGCATTTGGTTAAAAAGAGTATTGGAACTTATTTAGCATCAAATATCTTGGAAGAAATTTGCTATAGTTCTAAGGACTGTAATGGATTAACTAAGCCTAATGTTATGATCTTTAACCTTGTTCTTGCTTCCTGTGTGAGGTTTGGAGCTTCTTTAAAGGGCCAACAGATTATGGAGCTGATGCCAGTACTAGGAGTCGCAGCAGATGCTAATACTGCTGTGATTATCGCTTGTATGCATGAAGTCAATTCCATGAGAGATGAGCTGAAGAAATTTAAAGATTTTGTGGATTCGGTTCCTTCAAATGTAGTTCATCACTACCTACCATTTTATGATTCTCTGCTTGGTTTGCATTTTAAGTTCAATGATATTGATAGTGCATCCACACTCTTATTAGATCTGTCTAGATGCAGTGATTCACATCCTTTGAAAAGAGGTCCGAATGAGAGAGAGAGATCGTGCATTGTCTCCATTGGATCGGATAATATAAAGATGGGGTTGAAGCTGCAGTTTCTACCTCAGCAGTTGCAGAAGGATTTTGTTTTTAAAGTCGACCACAAGCAGGAGCTTCTCCTCCATAAGAATGGAAAATTTGTCCTAACCAATAAAGGGTTGGCAAAGCTCATCATAGGGTACAAGAGATTAGGGAGAATTAACGAGCTCTCAAGGTTTCTAATTAGCATTCAAGATATGTTGAATTCACAAGATATGGTAATAGATGCTTGTGTTTATTTGGGATGGCTCGAAACAGCTCATGACATTTTAGAGGATTTGGTAGCAGAGAATTATTGTGTCCGAGAAAGCTCTTATAAATTGCTTTTGACAGCTTATAATGATAGAAATATGGCGAGGGAAGCAGAAGGACTAGTGAGGCAAATCCGAAAACTCGGCCTTGCCTCAAATACTTCTAATGAGTGTTTATCCTCAAATATTTCTGATTCCAAAGATAAACATACGTCAGATTTGACGAATTCAATCAGTCGAATCATGAGTGAAGATGATGAATCAGTTCTATTTTCACTCCATCAGCTCAATTCCTCAATCTTCTTTTTCACAAAGGCTAAAATGATTGAAGATGCTAGAGATACATACCAAAAAATGCAGAAGTCGAAGATCCGCCCTAATTCTTCCACATTTTTCTATCTTATATGTGGATATAGTTCTGTGGGGATGTACCGTGAAATTGCACACTTGTGGGGCGACATCAAGAGGAGCATGGGGAATCATAATACAGTATACAAGAGAGAAGTGTATGAGTTGCTGCTAATAAATTTTATTCGAGGAGGCTATTTTGAGAGGGTAACGGAGGTGATTCGTTTTATGATGCAAAATGACATGTTCCTGGATAAGTGGTGCTATAAAATTGAGTTCTTGAAGCTTCACAGAAATCTTTACCGATCCTTAACTTTAGCCGATGCTAAAGATGAAGCTCAAAGCAAGAGGCTTGAGTATGTGAAGGCATTCCGGAAATGGGTTGGCATAAGTTAAAACACATTTGAAAGTTTTCCAAGTTCAAATCTGCAAAAAAAATTTGCTGTCTTCGACTCCGTGGTATTTGTTTGCAGCTCCACTCCGTTTGCAACACCAGGAGAAATGATGTAAGTACTGTTTCTCTTACATTTTATTGAATGTGAGTAAGGTTTATGTTGATCCCTATATGAAATCACGCGTTCCTGCTAGAGATATCTGCCTTTATATTATATCCAGCTTAAACTTATAAAAGAAAGGATTCTAGTTTAATTAACCAATTAGAAATTAGGGATAGCCTTAATGAAGTTTGTGGTTTGCATATGTGCATTCAAAATCAAACCAACATTGATTTTCCAAAAGCTCCAAATTTAGTACAGCTGGTTTCCTGGTTAGCTTCAATCATGTGAAACAACGCATTCTGCTTATGTTTTTTTTTTTTTCTATTCTATCAGGCTTTCAATCAAGAATTTGTTCTCTCAGTTATTGTGTGACAGAAGTGATATCCCATTGCTTCCATCCTCAGTGCAGGATCACTTACGACACAAGATCCTGAGATCTCGAGAAGTTGAGTGGGGAGATCGCACCAAATCTTCGTCTGCCTCTAAGCCTTATTCCACATTTGTGCTGTCCACCATGATCACAGTTACACTTGATCTGATGAGGAATTGATACTGCATCTCTGGAAGTCCGTATGATTTAAGAGAAAATTTATCGAAGTTTCTGCCACTTGAGTTCAGAAGAATCATGATGAAGCATAGAGGGGTTCAAAATTGGTTCTGTGGAGTTGAACGGAGGTTTGAGGTTCTTGAAGTCGAAAGGTGAGAAATTTTGTTGTTTTGGTGAGGAAGATTTTGCACTACACCAATTTGGTGCCTTTTTTAGCAACCAAAAAGTTATATTTTTGTCGTTGGACAAGTGTTTATGGTTTTTACCTCGTATGGATGAGACGATAGATATATTCAATAGTTCGTTTAATAGAATTCAATTAAAAAACTGTGCGTCCTCTATATTCACCATCGTCGCGATTATGTTAACATCTGTACTGTACTCAAGAAATACAGAGGGTAGAATATTGATTTTTTTTTTTTCTATTATTTTTTTTTTTAAGTTGAATATTCATTTGTTGAAGCTACTTGAACTTGAAATGTATTAGGTCTTGAAGAAATGTAACAAAGGCGGAATTGGAATTTCTATTACGGAGTACTAAAAAAACAGGAAACTCTGATAATTCTGATATTACATTTCCCAATATTTAAGATTCATAAGCATCTCCGGCTCCATAATTAATACAGTAGCTTTTGATTAACTTTGGTATTATGTTTATTAATTTCTTTTATTATTTTATATTTGACTACCTTAGAAATCTATATTGAAATTATTAAATCTACAAGAAACCTTGAAGTTAAAGTACAGTTTGTGCTTATAATTCATTTTTTTTTAAGTTAAGGAGAAAAAAGGAACAAATTGAATTTCGATTTTATGTATTTTGTGGATTTGATGATTTTAATATTAATTTCTAAAGTGCTAGAATATAAAACAATAAAAAAAATTAAATAATAATGCTAGAGTGAAGAAATGGAGCTCGTTAAGGTGCTCACGGATTGGGGTGTAGCATATCATCTTTTGTGTATATAGAACATTATACCCAAAGAACTGCTGAAAACAATAACAGCACTAGCATTGGACTTGAAGGTGCTGCAACGAGCAAAAAGCATTTGCAAATTTAATGTATCCAAAATACATAAGGCAAACAACCACACTCAAAATCGTGATACTCACTGTTTTTAACTCTAAATTTTATGAACATCTCACGCTCCCTTCCACATATGCACAAGGAGGAAGAATGAGGAAAAAACAAGAAAATCCCAATCGTCGTTTCCAAAATCGAGTGCTTCAAATTGGATAGGAGAAAAGAAAAAAACCGGAAGCCACATCAGAATGCACAAGCTACTAAACTCACCTACAAAATATTCGGAAGTTGAGAATCCAATCTCTGCTGCAGCTCCCTGATCTTGATCGAAAGCTCCGACTTCTGCTCCTTGTAGCTTTGGAGCAAGTAGTCTTTTCCTTCATTCAATTCTTTCAACTCACTAACTTCTTTCCTCAACATTTCAATCTTATCCCCGTCTCTCCCCTTTTCTGGAGACTCCATATTATTGCCTTCGACTTCCGGGTACCCGTTTACATGGCCGTTCCTTCCTTCAGAAGGCCAAATAGGAACTGTAGGAACTGCAGGGAGTTTCTCACCTGAGTTGACATGCCCTACACAGTGATCTGCTATCGCTTTCCGTAATCTCTGCACCTCTCTTTCTGAATCGAACAAATCCCTGTTTGCAGAATCCACGAGAGATTGGAGGTGGGAAGAATGTGAGACCTGTGCAGCAAGAGAATTCTGCAGTTCGGCGATTTGATCTTGCATTTCGAGTATCATATCGTCTCTTCTCTTCAACTGCTGTCTCAGCTTTTGGATGACCTCTCGTTTGCTGAATATGTCAGAACCGGATTCTGAGACGCAGGGAGAGTCAGAGCTGTTTGATTGGTGGAAAGGTTTCTGGGGCAGCTCCAGTCTGTCGGGAGAAGATGACCACATAACACCATTTTCTTTATTGAACTCCGATGTAGGAACAGTCACAAGTGGAAGAGTCATTTCGGGTTCTGACATCATTTGTCCATTGACACGTGGTTTCATTTCCATCACGTTCCTGGACCCTGTTTTGTGAAAACATATAAGGATCAGGTAAGTAAAGGTAATGAAGAAAACTCTTATGGAAGGGAAAAGCACATGCTTATGTTCAAAGCGGCAAGGCTGAATGTTACTAAAATAGTACTACATGATATGGGAAAGAACTATAAATAGTGCTAGAACCAATGTCCTAACAGTCACGCATTCTTTAGCCATCTATACAAATTTCCTCCAGCATAGGATAGGAAGTAGGATAATTGAGGAACCGCATGTTCAGTTTCACAGATATGTGAACATGAATATGCATCTATTTCGAAATCGGGCTTCGACTAGGACTATGACACGATTACCTGAATAATGATTGTAGCAACCATCTTCATCTTGAGGAAAGCAAAAGGCATTTGAATGGATGGGGCAGCTTCCTGACTTCTTCCCTTCAGTAGATTTTCCATTAACTAATAAAAGTGAAACTATCAGATTATATAAATAGAATTACTGGAATAAGTTGCATGAACATGCACAAGACACCTTTTAAACTCGGACTACTGCTGTTGAGTTGCTTAGCATCAAGGACCTGTTTGAGCTTATATCCCAGGCGAATAGACAATGTACTAAGCAGTGCACTCCCAGCAACAAGGATCCAATTTGGCCCCTCCCCCTGAACATTTCTTGACCTCCGAGGTGCCTCATTGGCTCTTGGCTTCATTGTCAAAGCTAGAGAAGTGCAGACCAAAAGCTTTTCGGGCATTCACGCAAACCCTCCTTTTGGAAACATGAAACGTACGACAATTACTTTACAGGAAAAGATAGTTCAGAAAACACAGTCTCGTTTGTGAGAGAAAATGTAGCACTTTTCAAAAATAGAAGTTTGTTCATACTATAATAATCTGTATAGCAGCTATGTAAAATCACTTTCTAACTACAAAAACTGATGGGCAAAGTCTGCATGTATATACATATAATAATCAGCAGCCAATGTGAATGTATTTCTGTGTGTGTCTATCTTGTTTTGGTTCATATTCAGTCACTTGATCATTCGAGAATCCAGGTGGAGAAAGCTATATGATAGGTACTAACATGGAGCTTCCATTCAGAATAAACATAATGAGTTTTGACAGTTTACATCAAGAACTAGTCCAACATCCATACCACGTATATGACTCCTTTTCCAAATGAAAGTCATTGTCAACTTCTTTGCCTTAATCCAAGAAACCCCCAAGTTCTTTAGGCTACCATCATAGAACACAAACTGCAAGCAGTAGGTCATTTAGCCATAAAACACACTAAAATGTTCCGCTCTAGATTTATCGAGTTGATTCCATGATTAAAAGATGATTAGCATGAATATAATTGACATAAAAAGATGCTTCACAAGAGAACAATTTATTAAAGATAAACTAAGAACATGGGCGACGAAACATCACAAAATCCAAAGACACACCTAAATTCAGGTCTCAAAGTTCAAGTTCACCGATGCCCCCTCATTATTCCATGTCATACGACAAAAAATGTACATTCCAGAATCATGTTTTTCTCATCAGTTTTCTGCAAATCAGGTTTTCCTTAGAACCAGAAATAAGCATCACCAAACATTGTCTGAGCTCAACTCATTTTCAACAATGGCATCATCACACACTCTGTACATATTTTACCAAAATTTCCAAATAATAACGAGAACACATCTATTTTCTACGTTATACATATGAATTAAAAAAATGTCAAGTATCATATCGAAATTTTGACCAGATTTACGAAAACAGATTAACCAGGCCACTAGCAGCAAATAATCTAAGAAAATCCGCCATTGCTTCCATTCCGAGCTCCACCAGCTAGGATGCACAACATATATAAATTAATGCAATCGCTAACCCGATTAAAGCAAGCGAGGGGAAATGACAAACAGAAAAATCAGCCACACTAAGTCACATAGAAGAAAAACATGACGAAATTCACAAAATATAACCACAATCATACACATATACGAAAACATAGCAGATAGGGAGAGAAAATACCTGAGATTCCACCAAGCTCGAAGAAACAGTCTTCAGACGAGTGCCACCTCAATCAGCTCAATCGCAGAATAATCCGATTCATGGCGAAATACACACCGAGCAGAAGACGGATACCGGAGTAAGAGACGCTACCACGGCGGCACTGCAGCGGTGTGCCAACGGCGGCGGTGAGCGATTTTGCGGGTTAAATGGGGAAAGTGGGAGAAGTTGAGGAATGGGACCTAGGGCTTTTTCTAAATATATTGTTCTAGTCTCGTGCAAATTTTGCTGCAAATTTGTTAAATTGTAGCGATTTGGGATTTAATTTTGCAACCGAACAAAATGATTACATGGAAATAGTAGTAGTTTAGAAGAACGAAATCCAAATATTTATTAAATTGGATTTGGTAATTATTAGGCGGAAAAAAAAAATCGGATTTTGAATTTGAACTATTTATTCACTGTGATTTTTGTTCTTTATTAATTTCACTACTGTATTCGTCTGAATGTAAGCGATTGGGAGGGTATAATAGTATTTATCTTTATAGAAAAGTGCTAAACCACTTATCCCCAAATAGCAAGTAAAGAATTAAATAAAGTAATAAAGCTCTGCAAAAACAAGCTAGTGTCAAGACTACAAAAAAAACTCAAGACAGCCCCCTTTATTACTATTTATAGTATAGTTTTTCGACCTGCAATCTGATAATATTCTGAATATTTATATTAAAATTAAATTAATAATACTAAGGGATATTAGTACTTATACACCACCGTCTATAAAATAGTCACCCACCAGATACGTGAACAATCCATTTTTGAACGTATACCCCGTATCATAATCAAATATTCTGTACCATAGTAATATTCATTTTCGATTTAATATTTATTACTATAATCATTAAAAAATTAAAACTTGTACCGAAAAATTATGCTCAAACATTTTGTGGACACACATTTTCCGACTTTCTTTTTCCTCAACAGAACATCTTCTAGTTGTTACTACGAGTTTCTCTCGCTACAAAAAAACTTGTACCATCTTAATTTCTGTTACAGCAAATATACCACAAAATACTGTTAGTTTAATGATTTTAGCAGAGAAATATAAGTATACTTGGGGGTTATAAATTTATGATTAGGTAGAGAATGCATTCTTAGCTCATCCCTTCCACATAAAAACCTTAATGCACCATCAAGTGCGTGAAGATCAATATAAAAAAACTACTAGTATTGAACAGAAAAAAATGGACAAAACCGTCATTAACAAGCGAAATTAGGAATTGATTACCGTTTTTTTTCGCTGTATCTATATTCCCTCATGTGAAGTACAGATCACTAAAGCTAAATACATGAAGAAAAAAAAAAGGAAAAGAAAAAGGGTAACCCCATTTTCTCACATTCAAGTTCTCTACAAGCACCACCAATTACACAGACATTCCTACTTAAAAATTTCCAACAAAAAATCTTCTCAATAAATCGAGAATTCGCATTATAATCTCCCAAACCTCAGTAGCTGCACAAGTTGAGAAAATCCAACAATGTCGAGTGCAAGAGATCGAGAGACAGATATCCTAAGAACTTCCTACTTTGTGATTCGAAATAGGACATGTCTGAACGAAGTTTGTGTTCCTCGGTTAGCCCATCATCTACCGTTAGCCACCAAGAAATGCAACCTTGGGTGTCTTCAGGGTCCACATGGGCCACTAGTCGAGCTATTTCACCCTGCTCGAGCTCGAAAGCTAGTGATAAGAAATCTCTGTTTGCTTTTATGCCAACAGTCAGAGCTTCTTCATGCAGCCACTGGATAATTTGGCTAGCAACCTATAAAAGAATTTTTCCGAAAATTACAAGAAGCATAGACATAATAGTAATAATGAGGTGTAATTGTCAAGAACATACAGATTTCCGTAAAGTTTGTGCATGTTTATATTTCCTTGTAATTAAATCTACTAATTTTTAATTAGATTGTCACCTAGTTTCTACTCCCTATATATATACAAGAGTTACACGTCAATATAGCATATAATTTATTCAATACATGTGTCTACTTTTTAAATGTCCGATATGTTTTTAGAAAGCATAAATAGACTTGTAGTTGAGAAAATATAGGCCTTAGAAAGTAGGTTACAGTCTAATAATCCTATAATAAGTAGAGATATGCAAGGATCTTAATATACATAAGTGGAGATATGCATCTACGTATAATGACTCATTATTTAACCATTCAAATACCTGCTGAAGGAGTATGATAGGAAGGTCTGCCAAGTCACAGTCATATCCGTTAATAGAACTGACAGCCTCAGCTTTTCCTTTGAAAAGGCCAAGAACATTAGGAGCACCTTCACCCTGTACACTAATGGAATCATCAATTACCAAGACCTTAGTCCAGAACTGAGATCTTACAACCTTCACATTGCCAATGCCGGGTGTCTGAATTTGGCCGGCTGCATGAATAATGGATTCAGGAATCTTCATTGAAAGCGTCCATGAAGATGTCCGAGAGTGCCAGGTTGGATGAGAAATTAATTGGACGTATGGTGTTCTGTGAACCTTCAAGTTCATAAATACACTTACATTAGTCCATCCATGCACAATTATTCCTAATTATATTTTGAAATTTAGGCAATAGCATTTATGTTATATTTGACACGTTTAACGTCAATTTGTCGCGAAAGAGATGCAGTACATACCAGATCTTCCAGCATAGACAGAACCTTATTTGAGAATATCCTGTGAGCAAGTGACATGCAGAAATGCCCTAGAATATTAGAATTGTCCTTAGCTGACTGGCCAGGAATCTGCCTACTACGTGAAGGAATAACTTTTGATTTTGCTCTCACAAACACGTACTCATGAAACAGTTGTCGCAAATAAATCTCAAAACCAAGTTGTCTTGGGACCCCTGATTTCTCTATTTTATCAATTTCTTTTCCAAACTTTGTTTCGCCGAATGATCCCACAGCTTCATTTGAAGTTTCTACACTGTTTCTTTCTGATTCACCAATTGTCTGATCATCTTGATTAGATGGCACAAGTGAAAGGGAAACAGATGCTCCTTCACCAATGCTTAAGCGTAAATAATTTTCTTTTATGCCAGTCAGGTTCACATGCAGTGATGGATTACAAGCTTCACGGTTTACCAAATCAAACACCTGAACCACATATATTCAATTTAATAGTAAATATAGAATCTGATGGATTTATACATTTTTGCACAGATTGATAATCAGATTAGCATATCTATACATATATATGAAGATATACCTGCTCATCATGTATTGCTCGATGAACTTCGCGTAAGGTTATATGCATGTCCCTCACACGTTCTTCATCAGTCGCATGTTCCTTCACATGTATTCTGGATGAATCACTCGACACTGCTTGCACCCTAGTCTCACCAGATTTTCTCAACTGATGAGCAGAATTAAGTCCACGAAACTCGAACTGAAGAGAGTGGCAGGACTTCCGGGGTAATTTCACTGTAAGCATCCCAGCTGCATCATGCTCAACAGGGATTGTAGACATGGGAGATGGACGAAATATAGAAGCCAAATCATATAATGAATTGTCAAACAAATCAATATAGAAGCCTTCATTGCCAGAGGCAGCTGCAACTAATCGATGTCGTTTAATTTTCCAATTTTGCTGCAATCTGTCATCCATTAGATAATGCAGTTTACTTTAACATGGGAGGAGAAAAGAGACTAACACAGGCTTTATGTAAATTAGTCACTGGGAGAACAGAAACACATGGCTTCAGTAAGCATCCAATACTTACCTAATGAGGGCACCATAAAATCTAGCCTCTCTTGTTACTTTCTCTTCCAATGCATTGGCAGATTGCTTTAAATACTTTCCAAGACTCTGCAATGTAACATAAGACCTTTTACCACATTGCACATAGCATACTTGCAGCTTACAAGAATGACACAAACATAAAAAAAATAAGAGATTATTTCCAACAGTCCTGTAAAGTAATCCATTCATGACGAAGACAACAACCTAGGAAGATATAAGTACCCGGAAACACTGTAGTTTGGTTGCTGTAGACACAGCAAGGTCAGACAGATGTTCGTATGGCAGTTGCTTTGGCCGTGTCATGCCTGCAACTGTTACAGCATCGTTGGCCTCTACCTGTTAAGTCGCATTAGAGTACAACAAATATATTACAACCTTAATATGCTTTAAGCCCTATGTACAGGACAATGACATGTCCGAATGGTGTTGTTTCAAATAAAGAAAAGAAAGAAGTTTGACTGTTTGAGGAAAAGGAACCATTAGAAAATTATACAGGCTGAAAACATAAGTGAGAAAACTGAATTACTTCAGAGTTCACCTAGATGGTTTGCATGGTTTAAACAGATAACTCCTCCATAGTAAACCAATTGACACAGACTATCCATGGGTTACAATAATCTATACCAAGATGACCAAGCATGCATCAATCAAAAACCTAGACACAAACCAATTCAATAACCATGCAAATGCTCAAGCCCCTGACCAAAAGCCAAACCAATAGTCAGCAGAAACAGGCTAAAATGAAGGTTATTCAATCACAATCATATCATCAGAAGTCTAAACAATATCATGATTTACTCTAGAGGTGATGTTATTAGCAAGACATTAGACCTGACCTATGTTACTTTTAGAATGTGCATCTGCAGAAATGCGCACTATACAGTACTGCTATTAACCCCCTTTGAGCACATATCCAGCAGCTTCAATTGAGCATTTGTGCAACTCATTGTCTTAGTACAAGGATACTTAAAGCATGAATCCACTGAAATTATATGTCAGCTCATCAAATACATATTATTACACTTGCCCACGCATATTATGTCAACAAGAGATCAGTAGAAACTCAAAATAGAAACAAGCAAGAATAACGAAGAATCTAAAATTCTTTACCGTGTTAATAAGATCAATTATGACCGAGAGCTCTTGGTGAGCTAACTGCAGATTCTCCACTAAGCTTTGCCATTCCCATTGTTGC
This sequence comes from Mentha longifolia, assembly GCA_001642375.2. NCBI lineage: Eukaryota > Viridiplantae > Streptophyta > Magnoliopsida > Lamiales > Lamiaceae > Mentha > Mentha longifolia. The sequence goes on along the minus strand of CM038110.1, from coordinate 20,314,681 downwards.
TGACTGGATGTTGCGCCCTCCTTGGAGCTTGCACCTTCACTCTTACGCTTCTTACTAGGATCCTCTCTCTCTACCGCCCATGCAAAGTCTATTCTTCTAACCAAGTTCACTCTCTTTTCATCATAACCGAGATCTCTGCCACACAAATATGCACCAATTTCACTCATCCATTTATTATACAGATTTTTCACATTTAATACATGTTATGAAAACGAGTCAACTGACGTGGGGAAGCGTTCGTAGCCATTTTCCTCGATTGCATCAAGCCGTTTGATAGGAAGCTTGTCTAGTGAAACTTCAAGATCTCCATCCATTTTTCTTGTTCAGATTTCCAGGGAAATTCCCCCCGAAGAATTGAATCAGATTATTAAGCCAGCGAAAGAGTAATCGATTTATCACAGAAGGCTGCAATAACTTCTCAAGGCCTTCACATTGACTTGGGTAGGAATAACACTTCCATGGCAACCTGATTTTGAATTGTAAGAAGAAGGTATCAGGTATTAAAAGGCATCATCAGAAAAAATAAAAGGAAGAGAAAGACTGGCAATACTATAAACAAACATGCAGTAAAGACTATACTTCATTATTATCCATTCATGCATAGTATTTGAAACAATGCAATTGCCATAATTTACTAGGCTTGAGTCTTTTGGATGGAGAACAAGGAAACCATTGCTTAAAACTTGAATAAAGGATAAGGAAGGGGGCGCATCGAGAAGAAAATATAAGTAGACAGGAAACAGGATGGCCTGCAGGGCCAGGATGAGAGTTGCTGCTGGTAGTGAATAATGGTGGACACGACAGGGGCTGTGGCCAAAAAGAAGTTGATATACATAGCTTTCGAATTACAACTGTCGCGCATGTGTGTGGAGAGAGAGAGATTAGAAACAGTTAGATTAATCCCATTTCACATTAACTTGCATTCCCCCAAAACTTGAAATCCTAAGTCAGCCACTGATAGTTGAAGAAAAACAAAAACACAGATGCACTGACAGCAATGCGGCAGCAATCTAGGTTACGTGATAATGCACTTGGAATGGACATTGATCTGAACCACTTCTTCACTTTGATTAGACCCTCAGTTATAATTGAGTAGAAATGACTTTAACAACTTCTAAATGCAGACGAAAAGTAGTTCAACTGTAGGAACCACTTAATTTGAAAGTTGCAACTGAAGAAGTAAAACAAAAACATGAATCTTCATTCAAGTACTAATATTCGCGATAGTAGGAGATACCACTTAGCCCCACTGCAATCTTATTCGAGGAAGCTTGAATTTCACAAATCTCACGCCGTAGATGGCTACATAGGTGGAAGTATACATGCATATAACATATGAAAGTATATATAGAGAGAGAGAGTTAAGTACCAAGCTTTCTAGTTTTCAGAGAGTTCGAAAAGAATGAACTCAGAATGTCGAAGAAGAGTATAATGGAACGCATAAAACTTTCGTTGAGGATGCCGATGGCGGTGATTGAGCGGCAGTGACGGCGGCGATTTGGCCGGAGGGAAGATTTCGGGAAATGGGGCTTAGGGCTTTTCCAATTGCCGTTAATATTTTCAATTTTTCGTTTCAATCTCCGTTTCCGTTTGGACGGAGCAAGTCCTCGTTCTCGTTGCGTGTTTTTATCTTCTTTTTTTTTTCTTCTTTTTTTAATGTTTAAGCATTAAATAATCTTAAAAAACGCTTTGCATAGTGATAATAATAAATTGATTAAAAATAATTTGAAAACTAAAAAACAAAGTATACATTTTATACATTTGTGTCCTAAAATCAAAATTACCTTTTTATGTTTTTATAGCTCACTAGTATTACATCCGCACTTTGCGCGGTATGACAATTGGTGTCTCACTTTTGATTGTCAAATGTTAAAATGACTTGTATTAATGCTAAGTAATTGCTCAAAAATATTTTTCATTTTGTTCGTCAACATATTAGTGTGATTGTATTATATAATAAAGTGTTTGCTTTAATCTGCAAAATATTTAAAATATTCTGAAAGAAACCAAAGATAGAATGTAAAACTATATAATCTAATTCAATTTAAACCATTTTATTATTAATAAAAAGTCACGTGGTGATGCGAGGGTGGCGGCACTCCACGGGAGGTGCACGGGTGGGAAATGGTAGGGATAGTTTTTGGGTAGTTCAATTTTTTGTTTTCTTGTTTTAATGGTAAATTTAACTTTAGGGTATATTTGTTGAGAAATTAAAAATTAACTACTATTAATATATTTTAAGGAGGGTGTCTACTATTAAATCTTTCACTAATATTTTTCTCTATAACAAATAGATACATTTAATTCAAGGCGATATAAAGGTACGATTATATATTGATATATATCATGAAGTTGTATGGTTGATCTCATAAGTGGATAACCTTTAACGATTTCAGCTGTGATACTCATAAGTGGATAAGCTCGGCCAACGCAGCTCGGCCCAACTAGAGCCCTATGTAGCTCGGCTCAGTCAACTACAACCTACTTCAAAGAGACTTCTACACCAAGACAACTCCTACATCGACTACAATTCAAGCTCCAAGAGATATAGAAGCTCGGTGTTCATCCAATAAAGGAAGAGATCAAGTCAAAGAGTCCTAATAGGAAAAGACTTGTAATCCTAGTCGGTATACATATGTAAATACCTATAAATAGGGGTTGAGAGTAGATGAGAGGGGGAGGACAATCTTTGTACAAGCTATACGCATATTCTCAATAAAATCTATACACCCTTTTGCTCCGTGGACATAAATATATCCCAATAGATCGAACCACGTAAATCCTTTGTGTCCCTTTTCGTGTTCATTAAATCCCAGTTTTCATGCATTAATTACCTTGCGAAAATAAGATCGATCACTGGCGCCGTCTGTGGGAACCGAAAATCTGTGAATCTCGATTAAATTTTGCAAGTTTGTTACAATCACGATGGCCTGAAAATCAACACGATCTACTGTTGCCGCTAACAAGTCCGCTGCTAATGTTGCCGCTAAGAAGAGGGAAGCTCAGCATAAAGCCGCCCAGCAAACCCGGCAAACCCCTCAAGAATCCAACGAAGCCTCCAGCCAGCCGCCTAGCTCTAATCGCAGGCGCCTCGGGAAAGAGCGTCAGCAGACTCCACTTCACCCCAGCCAAGAAGGCCACAACAGTGGTCATGACGAAGAGGAAGTCCCAAAGCTTCAGCCGCATGAACTTGAAGACGCAGTGAAAAGTTTCCTCGCATATAAAGGCCCAGAATTCCTCCAGTTCGTCAACCAACAAAGAGCCAGAATACGACATGGAGAACGTGGAGCTACATCCCGTTCCCATCAGCAACTCAATTCTCAAAGCATCCAAATCGTGGGCGCACGAGACGCGGCACCTCGTCAAAGGAGGTTCGATGATAAACGCCGAGGAAACTACGGACCTTCACCTCGGCGTAGCATCACCCCACCTCGTTGTCATGTTATTTCACCTCGGCGTGACGACGATTACCGAGAAGGGAGATTTACTGTTTACAGTAAGATCTCTACTCCCTTCACCAACAAAATACTCTACACTCCTCTTCCAGAGAAGTATCGAGTACCTCCGATCAAGCCTTACAACGGCTCATGCGATCCGAGGAATTTTTTGTCCCAATATCAGTATAATATGATGAATTAAGGTCTCAGTGAGGACACCTACATGTGTAAGGTATTCCCCGAACTGCTCGTGGATAACGCTCGTAGTTGGTTCGATAGCCTGCCTCCATGCAGTATCGGATCATACGTCGACCTACTCGACGCTTTCGAACGTAGATTTTTTCAGAAAGCCGAGGCGAAAACCACCCCGGACCAACTTCTTTCCATAAGGCAGAGACGAGGAGAATCAATAAGCGACTTTATGACTAGGTTTAATGAGGAAAGCCTGAAAGTCGATCGCTTGACTGACGAAGTCCTTATCTCGGCCTTCCAGAATGTCATCCAATCTGGTGCTCTCTACAAGGAGATCGTCAGAGAAGAGCCTCAGACATCGAAGCAGCTGTGGAACATTGCGGATCGGTTCGCACGCGCATATGAAGCGGATAGGAAGAAGCGCGAGGCTGATAAGCCTGAACCGTCCGATATGAGGAAAGAAGAGCAAAGCTGTCGGAGTGACCTAGATAGACTGCAGCGAGGCCTAATTGAATCCTGACTTGGACCTCGGCAAACTCCAGAGAAGACCCAGTTTACACCACTGACAAAGCCGAGGACAGAGATTTATGAGCTTCATGCCAACCTATTTGAGAAGCCTCAGCCCATGTCACGTGGTGGGTCGAAACGCCGATCTAAGGACAAATACTGCCAATTCCATTAGGACTACGGCCATGACACGGAGGACTGCAGGGAGCTAGCCGCGGATATCGAGCACATGGTGCGCGACGGTACGTTTAGAAAGTACCTAAGTCGTGGCCAACATGATGCCCGACCCCAGGGCAGGGAAAAGCACATAAACCGAGGAGGGAACAATTGCGCCCCCCATGTCGACAAAAAGTCGAGGCCAGATGATGCGGATGGCGACGAAGATCAACACCAGATCGACAGAATCATCACCGCTATTACCGGGCTCCCACAAGGATTAACAAAGTCGTCACTCAAGGCCGAGGCCAGAAGTCCCCCTACTGACAAACCTTTACAAAAAAGGTTCAAAAAGGACGAGGCCATTACTTTCTCGGAGAAGGATCTGGTGCCACCAATGATACCTCACCAAGATGCCATTGTGATTGAGGCAGTGGTGGCTAATAAGCTCGTCCAATGAATCTTCATCGATAGTGGGGCCTCGGTAAGCGTGCTCTTTAAGGATTGCTTTGAGAAGCTAGGGGTCGAAAAAGCTCTTTTAACACCAGCACCAGTTCCCCTGAAAAGCTTTGTCCAACAAGAGACGCAAACCGAAAGGATAGTTCAACTCCCAGTAACAGTGGGTAAGCATCCATTGTCATCCACTAAGCTCGTCAGTTTTTTTATCGTAAAGGCAAACTCCCCCTATAACATCATCCTAGGAAGAATTTGGTTGGTCGCAATGAAGGCAATATGCTCGTACCACCTAACGATCAAAATTCCATCGAAAAATGGGGTGATCGTAGTTCGTGGTGACCAGAAAAGAGCAAAGGAGTGCATGCAGATAGCCCTACGAGGTGTTGGAACACCTCAGCATCCGCAGGCATAGCAACTACAGAAACCCGAAGAGTTGGTGGAAGACAATTCTGCATTTTACGAGCCAGTGGAAGCCGTTGTATTGTACGAAAATGACCCAACTAAGGTCGTTAAAGTAGGCTTAGCTGGCGAGTGACTCATGATGGTTTCACCAACAAGTCCTATTTCGAGTATAATCACAAGAAGGTGTCGCTAGTTCCGCTCACTCCGAAAGAGGTGTATGAAGATCAAGTTCTGTTGCAAAAGGAGGCGGAGGAGTTGAAGTTGAAAGGGCAAAAGGTGGAGAAGGTGGAGAATAAGGAGAGGGGAGTGGTGCAAAAGTCGTGTTTGGCGAGGGCGAGTGATCTGAAGTTGGCGGTTTATGAGGAGAGCCCCTTGATTGTACTTTTGTACAAGGAGAATTTTTTATCTACTAATGATCTCAACTCTCTTCCCCCTTCTATTTCTTTTGTTTTGCAGGAATTTGATGATGTCTTTCCCGAAGAAACACCTTCAGGCTTACCACCAATTCGAGGGATAGAGCATCAGATTGATTTTGTGCCAGGTGCGACACTTCCAAATAGGCCAGTTTATCGAACCAATCCGGAGGAGATGAAGGAATTGGAGAGGCAGATTGGAGAGTTGTTGGCAAAGGGGCACGTGAGGGAGAGTTTGAGCCCTTGTGCAGTTCCTGTGCTACTTGTGCCAAAAAAGGACTCGACGATGAGGATGTGTTGTGACTGCCGAACCATCAATAACATAACGGTAAAGTATCGACATCCCATCCCTCGTTTAGATGATATGCTTGATGAATTGCATGGCTCTTGTATGTTTTCCAAGATTGATTTACGTAGTGGATATCATCAAATTAGGATTAAGGAAGGTGATGAATGGAAAACTGCTTTTAAGACAAAACTTGGTTTTTATGAGTGGTTAGTTATGCCTTTTGGTTTGACTAATGCTCCTAGTACGTTTATGCGTCTTATGAATCATGTTTTGCGTGCTTACATAGGCAGATTTGTTGTAGTCTATTTTGATGATATTCTAGTATATAGCAAGAGTCATGATGAGCATGTGGAGCATTTGAGGTCTGTTTTAGATGTACTTAGGAAAGAAAAGTTGTATGCTAACCTAAAGAAGTGCATCTTTTGTACGGACAAGCTTGTTTTTCTTGGTTTTGTTGTTAGTGCACAGGGTGTACAGGTTGATGAAGAGAAAATACGAGCTATCCAAGAGTGGCCGAGTCCGAAGAGCATTGGAGATGTTAGAAGTTTTCATGGACTTGCTAGCTTCTATAGGCGATTCGTGCCACATTTCAGCAGTGTTGCAGCACCGTTGACAGAAGTGATCAAAAAGAATGTGGAGTTTCATTGGGGAGAAGATCAAGAAAAGACGTTTCAGCTGTTGAAGTACAAGTTGAGACACGCCCCGGTATTATCTCTTCCTAACTTTTCAAAATCTTTTGAGATTGAATGTGATGCTTCTGGTGTTGGAATTGGTGCAGTTTTGATGCAAGAGGGGCGGCCCGTTGCGTACTTCAGCGAGACGCTAAGTGGACCGACGTTGGGCTATCCAACGTACGATAAGGAGCTGTACGCTTTGGTGCGGGCCTTAAAAACGTGGCAGCACTACTTGTGGGCCAAGGAGTTCATCATTCACACCGATCATGAGTCGTTGAAGCACTTGAAGGGGCAACACAAGCTGAATAAGAGGCATGCTAGGTGGATGGAGTTCATTGAGACGTTTCCATACGTCATCAAGTATAAGCAAGGTAAAGAGAATGTGGTGGCTGATGCACTTTCTCGGAGGTATGCCTTGATCTCTACTCTAGATGCTAAGTTACTTGGTTTTGAGTGCATCAAGAGTCTTTATTTGAGTGATGATGATTTTGGTGAGATTTATCGAGCATGTGAGAAATCTGCTAGTGGAGAGTATTTTAGACATGATGATTATCTATTTAGGAAGAATAAGTTGTGTGTTCCTAAATGCTCTCCACGTGAATTGCTTTTGCTTGAATCTCATGGTGGGGGTTTAATGGGACATTTTGGCATTGCTAAGACCTTAGTTGTTTTGCATGAACATTTCTTTGGCCTCATATGAAGCGTGATGTTGAAAGAATTTGTGGTAGATGTGTTATATGTAAGCAAGCTAAGTCTAAAGTGAGTTCCCATGGATTGTATACACCATTGCCTATTCCTAATGCACCTTGGATTGATATTTCTATGGATTTTGTGTTAGGATTGCCTAGGAGTAAGCGTGGTCGAGATTCCATCTTTGTGGTTGTTGATAGATTTTCTAAGATGGTACATTTCATTCCATGTCATAAATTTGATGATGCATCTCATGTGGCTGATTTGTTCTTTAAAGAGGTCGTTAGATTGCATGGCATGCCTAGGACTATTGTTTCTGATAGAAATTCTAAGTTCTTGAGCTACTTTTGGAAGACTTTGTGGGGTAAGTTGGGTACTAAACTCTTATTTTCTACTACTTGTCATCCACAAACTGATGGTCAAACTTAGTTAATAGGACTTTATCTACTTTGCTTAGAGTTATCATTAAGAAGAACATCAAGTCTTGGGAAGAATGTTTGCCTCATGTTGAGTTTGCATATAATCGTTCTGTTCATTCTGCTACTCAGTTTTCACCTTTTGAGATTGTCTATGGGTTTAATCCTTTAACTCCGTTAGATTTATCTCATTTACCTGAGCATGAGCATACTGATCTTGATGGCCGAAAAAGGGCTGATTTTGTGAAACAGATTCATGAGAAAGCAAGGATGAACATCGAGAGGCGAACAGAGCAGTACACCAAACAAGCCAACAAAGGGCGTCGACACGTTGTGTTTGAACCCGGTGATTGGGTGTGGCTGCATATGCGCAAGGAAAGGTTTCCGTTGCAAAGGCGTTCGAAGTTGCTACCTCGAGGCGATGGACCTTTTCAAGTGTTGGAACGCATTAATGACAATGCCTACAAATTGGATTTGCCCGGTGAGTATAATGTTAGTGCTACATTTAATGTTACTGATTTGAGTCCTTTTGATGTAGGTGACGACTTGGATTTGAGGACAAATCCTCTTCAAGAGGAGGGGAATGATGGAGTCCAAGAATCATGGAGTCAAGATCTTGTTCGTGTTCCAAGTGGGCCGGTGATAAGAGCTCGAGCTAAGAAGTTCAAGGAAGCTTTGCAAGGCTTGATTCAAGAGGTTTGGGCTCAAGAGTTGATGAAGAAGCCCATTGGAGAAGGCGGACTGGACAGCCCGCGAGTTATCAATTTCATCGAGAGTGTTCGGGCTGAAGATTAAAGACTTTTGTTTTAATTTCGTGTGTTTAATTTGCAGCCCATGTTTTGTGCCTTAAAAGGCTTTATTTTTTGGCTTTGTTATGTTAATTAAGTGGGTTGGACCATACTTTGACTTTGCTTAAGTTATTTCCTAGTTTGACTAGGTCTAGATAGGTTTATTTGCACTATAAATAGGGAACCTATGTAATGGACGAAAATCAGTCTATCATTAATCATAATTGTGAGTTTTATTCTCTCTTGAGAGTTATTCGAGTTCCTCTTGATTTTTCCAAGACGAATTCTCTTATCGGCGAATCAACGAGCCAATCAAATCTTGTTGTGTGTCATTCATCGTCTCCGTGTGACTAAGGCAATCATCACTTGGGGTATAGAGGGTTTAGGCCGATTCTATATCATTTGTGGGATTAGACTTTAGGTATATTGAGATATCCATCAGTTACAAATTCAGTTCTTGTCTTCCGAGATAGCCATTAGAGAAGATTGCACTAGCGTTAGTAAACGCTGCAAGGAGGCTACGACCTTATTTCCAGGCACATCCAATACAGGTCCTCACCGACCTTCCACTTCGGCAAGTGCTATTGAAGCCTGAAGCTTCGGGGAGAATCGCGAAATGGGCAGTTGAGCTGGGTGAGCACGACATTAGCTATTGTTTACGCAGTGCTATCAAAGGCCAAGCCTTAGCTGACTTCCTTGTGGAGTCTAAGTTTACAGAAGCACCGAAGCTACCCGATACCGCCTCGGACATTTTCGAAGCCAAACCCACAAGCAAACCGCCCAAACACTGTTGGAAGGTATACGTGGACGGGGCTTCTGGAAAATTAAGAAGCGGTGCAGGCATCATACTTCTCAGTCTGGACGAGCAGGAGATAACCTATGCACTTCGGTTCGACTTCCCTACCACAAACAATGAAGTGGAGTACGGAGCATTAATTGCAGGACTTCGCCTCGCTCAAAGTCTCCAAATATAAGCTGTACAAGTCTATTGTGACTCCCAAGTCATAGTCAGCCATATGCTTGGCACATACGAGGCAATGGGCGACAGAATGAAGAAGTATCTCCAAAAAGCTGAGAGTCTGCAAGAAAGCTTCATCTATTTCGAGTTGGTACATATCCCTAGAGGAGCAAATACCCGAGCCGATACTTTAAGAAAATTGGCATCCTCGTCAATAAGCTCTACCGTGGAAAGAGTCAAGCACCGAAGTATAGAGGAAGCCGAGGTCGGCCTCGTAATTGATGATGATGCGCCGAATTGGATGACTCCTCTTCGGAAGTATTTGGAAAAGGGTGAACTACCCAGCAACAAGCTTGAGGCAAGAAAGATCTTAAGCAAGTCACCGAAGTACGTTCTACAGGAAGGAATTCTGTACAGAAAGTCATACCTTCAACCTCTCTTAAGATGTATCGGGCCGAACCAAGCAAGCTATGCGTTACGGGAAGTTTATGCAGGGTCATGTGGAAGCCATATCGGAGCTAGAGCACTGTCAAAGAAGGTCATGCGTTGGGGATACTATTGGCCCACGATGTTCCAAGACGAAGTCGAACTGGTCAAAAAGTGCCCAAAATGTCAAATCCATTGGACGGTACCGAGATTACCTCAAACCGACCTCGTAAGCATACAAAGCCCGTGGCCATTCGTGCAATGGGGAATTGACATCATCGGACCGTTTGATAAAGCTCCCGGACAGCTCCAGTTCCTCATCGTAGCCATCGACTACTTCACTAAATGGGTCGAAGCCGAACCCTTGGCAAAGATTTCAAGCAAGAACGCCCTCAACTTCATATGGAAAAATGTGGTATGCCGCTTCGGTGTACCTCGCATCCTTGTTTCGGATAACGGAACGCAATTCACCGATTAGACGTTCAGAGAATGGTGTGAAGGGCTTCACATTCACCAAAAGTTCACTTCGGTAGCTCATCCTCAAGCGAACGGCCAAATTAAAGTTACGAACAGAACGATCGTCAAGGGACTCAAGACCCACCTCGACAAAGCCAAAAAAGATTGGGCAGCAAATTTACCCCAAGTCCTATGGTCGTACCGAACAACTCCCCGGACCTTGAACGGTGAAATACCTTATAGTTTGGTGTATGGAACCGAAGCAGTGATCCCGGTAGAGATCGGCCTGCCGAGCCCGCGCACTCTCAACTTCATAGCCGAAGTCAACGAGGAAGACCTCCGAACCGAATTGGATCTGTTGGAAGAAAAACGAGAGCTCGCCTACATAAGAGAAGCCAAGAACAAGCAACAAGTAGCTCGGTACTACAACCAAAGAGTGAAGTACCAACAATTCCAAGTAGACGACCTCGTACTTCGGAATAACAAGGTCAGTAAAGCGGAGAGGCTCGGCAAGCTTGAAGCCACATGGGAAGGACCGTACCGAGTTGAAGAAGTCCTCGGCAAAGGGTCGTACAAGCTCGCCCATTTGTCCGGTGAGCCCTTACCCCGCACATAGCACATTGCTCATTTAAAGAAATACTTTGTATAAGTGGAGGAGAGTAATGTCCAAGATCAGTTCATTTAAAGTCGTATTTCTTTTTTTAAAACAACTTCGGTTTTTTTCTTTTTTATCAATAAAATCTTTATTTTTTCCTTTATTATTCGTTTAAGTGCTTGCATATCATATCATGCATGTCTCTCTCTCCCACTTATATTTAGTATTTTGATCTTTTATTCTAAAACCCTGACGAGGGTAACTTAATGAACTCCATATTTGGGGTAAATTCTAAACGCGCGTACCAATCTAACCTTGTTAAAAATAGAAGTACAAACTGTCTTGGCTTAAAACGAAGGCACCACCTTTGTTAAAAGCTAGGAAGAACTACTTTTGTTTAAAATGAGGAGGCACCACCTCGGTTAAAAACAAAGATACGGCCTTTATTTAAAACAGAGAAGAGCCTAAACTTCGTCTTTGACGAAGTCGTGCTATTCAAAGCCTAAACCTCGTTGGACGATGAGGTCGTGCTAATTAAAGCCTAAACTTCGTCTTTTATGAAGTCGTGCTCTTCAAAGCCTAAACCTTGTCGGATGAAGAGGTCGTGCTAATTAAAGCCTAAACTTTGTCTTTCACGAAGTCGTGCTCTTCAAAGCCTAAACCTCGTCGGAAGACGAGGTCGTGCTAATTAAAGCTAAACTTCGTCTTTCACGAAGTCATGCTCTTCAAAGCCTAAACTTCGTCGGAAGACGAGGTCGTGCTAATTAAAGCCTAAACTTCGTCTTTGATGAAGTCGTGCTATTCAAACCATAAACCTCGTCTCAGGATGAGGTAATGCTCATTATGGCCTACCTTTGTTTAAAATAAAGAAATTTATCTATGTTAAAAATAAGGTAAAAGGCTTATACAAGTACAAAATATCCCGTTTTATTTCAAAAATGGAAAAGTACAATTACAGGGTGATCAAGACGAACTCGAAGGCTTAGGTTTGCTAAAACTAAGCCATCTTGTGGGAAAATCACCGTCGGAGTTAAAATTTAAAACTTCATCTATATTGAAGCTGCCTCGACCTCGCTCACCACTACCTCGTCCTCGACCCCTACCCCTACCCGATTGAAGGCTCCGACCTCATCCTCGTCGAGCTCACAATTGTCGTTCTTGTTCATAAAACTCCTTCAAGTGGCGCATGAATCTCATATCCGATCGACCCGCGGGAGTCGACAAACTCGAGGGACCAGTGGGAGTAGACGGACTTGAAGGACAAGCGTTCTTTGCCAACCGAGCAGCCAACTTCGGGCGCCGAGCTAAGATCACTTCATCCATACCAGCTACTCGTTTCAGCTCGACCATCTGATCTTGGAGCTGCCAGGAGACCGCCCCGTATCTTTCTTGGTAATCCTTGCACCGGGCTGTGACCTCTGTCACCTTTGCATCCACTTCAGCAATGGTTTTCCCGCCGTTTCGGCGGACAATGGCCTCGTACTCAGCGTGCTCTTCGGCTATCTTATCAGCTTTTTCCTTCACGGCATCATACTTATCTCCAAGCTCCAGGAGCCGAGCTTGAAGCTCGTCATTTCTGATTTGAGCGGCTCTAAGTCTCACGTCGGCCCCGTCCTGGATATGGCCAGCTTGGTCTTTCCAATGAAGGACTTCGACATTCTTAGCTTCAAGAGCTCGCAGTAAGTTATTAATTTGAGCTATATACGGAGATGCATCGAAAAGTTCCGGAGAAGAAGAAGACTACATAAATACGAAAATAATTTCAATTAAAACTTCAAGCTTTATAGCCACTAGGGCAAAGGTGAAACGACATCCTAGCGATGCCGTAGTACAAGTGCCCTACACAAAAAATATATATATATATATATATATATATATATAAGGAGGTGATCAACTGACCACTCCGGCATTCACTTCATCCTCACAAGGAGCCCCATCAGTAGCCGGAGCAGTTTCACCCTCACCCCTGACTTCGGCCTCATCGTCCACCTCGGCTTCTATTTCTTCGTGGCCAGCGTCCTCCGCCTCGGTCTCCGCAGTACGACTGAGGCCTGCGATCAGCTCCTCCAGCTTATCATCCCGGTCGACCGGGCAATTTTCCACCACCTCGGCGGTCAGAAATGTAGATGTCGGTCCTGTGCTTCGTAGTGGCCCTAGGCAAAAATGAAAAACGGGGCCCTTTATAAGCGAAAAATTCACCCTCTTCAATTTGATGCTCTGTTAAAATTTATTTTCATATGATTCTTTTTTGCAACCGAACTTAAAATATTTATCAATATCTCATGCTTGACTTGAAATTACTTGGTCATCTTTTTGTTTTCTTTCCCTCTTTTGAGCCCCACACATATGCTTATGAGCAGTGACGAAGCCATGAATTTAGTTCAGTAGTCCAATTTATAATGACAAAAATAAAATTATTTAAAATAATTACAATATACAAAATTAAAAAAATAGAAGATACGCATTGACCGAATCTATTATGCGTTTTTTTTATTACTAGCAATTTTAAAAACTATTTTTAAAATGAAAGGGAGAAAAATTTTAAAAAAAATGTGATTATTAAAAAATAAAAGAAAAAAATAAAGAAAAAAAAATTGTAGAAGGAGTAGATGAAAGAATTTTATTTTGAAAGAAATGTGACTATTAAATACATGAAAGGAAATGTAGATAAATAAATAAAAGAAATGTGAATAGTTAAAAATGAAAGAAATAAAGAAATATACATAAGGAGTATATGAAAGGAACAAAAATGAAATAAATGTAAAAAAAATAAAAATAAAAGAAATGTGATTAGTTCAAAGTAAAATAAAAAAAAAGTATATGAAAGTAACAAAAATAAAAGAAATGAGATTAGTGCAAAGTAAAATAAAATAAAAATAAAATAAAAAATTGTGCCTAGTGAGGAATGAACACTTGACCTAAGGAAATAAAGACATTAGAAGCCTTACTCAAAGCCAACTGGGCTACATGTTCTACATGCAAGTATATAACAAGAAAAGAAATATAGAAGAAATGTATAGATTTGTCCCCTTAGAGATAAGAAAACAAACTTTTGCCCAAAATATAAGCTTACACAAATTTTGCCCAAATTTAAAGTGATAAGACAGATTTGCCCTTATTATGTGTGATATAAATACTTTTCCTTCCTCATTTTAATTCTCATTTCAATCTTCTCCCTCTCTCTCTAAACCCTAGAAGCTCCACTCTCTCCTCTCTCTCTCTAAAAAAGCCCTAGAAGCTCTTATCTCTCTCGACTTCTTCTTCTCCGCCGCCGACGCCGTTGCTGCGTTGCTGCTTCTTCTCAGGCCCGGCTGCTTCTCTCTCTCTTTCTCTCTCAGATCTAGTCGGCGGAGCTCACCTCGAACATGGCCGACCTCACCTCGAAGAAGAAGACATCGCCGGCGACGGGCTAGGGGTACCGGATCTCTAGGGTTTGGAGGAAAGGGCGACGGGGCTAGGGTTCCGGATCTTTAGGGTTTGGAGGGAAGGGCGACGGGGCTAGGGTTCTCTCTCTCTCTCTCCAGTTTTCCATATATGGATTTTGTTCCAGATCTGGATTTGAGCTTGCGGTGGAGGATGAAGGTAAGATGTTTGATGATATTCCCAACTGAAGGTGTAATTCTTTTGTTGTGATAATTGCATTTTCGTGGTAAGAAAATACAAAATTATCGGTAAGAAAATTGCAATTGCATGGTAAGAATTTTTTTTTTAAGGTTTAAAATTGATGATAATTGGTAAGAATCTAACATTTTTCTTACTTTATTTTGTCTGATTTTGCTGTAACAAATTTTCGGTAAGAAAATTGTTTGTTCTTACATCTCTCTTCTTTGTTTTAGGTAAGAAAAATTGACACTTTCTTATTTAGGGTTTACGAATTGACTGCTTTTTTTGTAAGAATCGACCGAAAATTCTTACTATAATTTTAGTAATGTGAACACTGTACTAAGATAATTTCTTACATTGTTTTTGGTAATTGATGATTAGTGGTAAGAATCTGTCATTTTTCTTACTTTGTTTTGTTTGATATATTGGAAAGAATTTGACATTTTTCTTACGTTATTTTGATAATAAAAGATTGAGTATTTAGGGTTTAAATTTGATGATTTTTTTGCTGTTCTTGACCTGTTTTGTTGCGGTATTTGCAATTTCGTGGTAAGAAAATGCAAAAAATATGACTTTGGTCCGTTAAAGGGTTGAGATTTAGGTTCTAATGCATGTATTTGATAATGATAGTTAGCGAGAATCTGATAATTTCTTACTATTTTTCAAGTTATATAAGAATTTCATCATTTCTTATTGTAAGAATTATTCGGCTGACGACGGCTATGAGACGCGAAAGATGAGAAGATATCAATTTCTTACTATATCTGTAGTTTTTTTTTTGATAATTTTTTGCGGTTTTTTGGTTAGAAAACTAACAATTTTCTTACCAACATGTGTAATTTATTATCATTTCTGAAACTAATAATAGTGCCTTAATAAATGATTAAGTGGTTAGAAATGTGATGTAATTTCTTACCAATGTGTGTGATTTTCTTATCATCCTCTGTACAATTAAATACATTTTTTTTTTCTTTTTTTCAAAAAATTTGAGAATTTGTCAAATTTGTTACCAAAATTTTTTGTAAAAAATTCTAAAATATTATAAGAAATTATAATATTTCTTATTAAGTTATTTGGTAAAACGTAATGAAAGATAAAATTTCTTACAAAACAAGTAGAAAAAGATAAGAAATTGATGATTTCTTACCATGTTATTTGGTAGAAAAAATCAAAATATTTTGGGACTCCTACAGTATTAAAAAAAAAAAAAACCTACTAAAATATGAGTGGGAAAACGAAAATTGAAAAAAAAAT
Source organism: Mentha longifolia (assembly GCA_001642375.2). Taxonomy (NCBI): domain Eukaryota; kingdom Viridiplantae; phylum Streptophyta; class Magnoliopsida; order Lamiales; family Lamiaceae; genus Mentha; species Mentha longifolia. Next base: position 20,298,969 of record CM038110.1, on the reverse strand, counting down.
GATTTTGGCTTGAGGGGCATTTTAGTCCCACCATACAAAAAATAGGCAAAATTTATGTTTTCTTATATTTTGGGCAAAATTTAGTTTTTATCTTCAAAATGGACAAAATCCATGTTGCCTCAAAAATATAACTGAAAGTAAAAATATTGAGCTCCCAAAATTTTGGGGCCCTAGGCACAGGCCTTGTGGGCCTATAGTCAAATTTAGGGCTGAGTATAAATTATAAACTATATACTACATTGATCTCTTAATTTGACTTGCAATTTCCACAATTTATAATAATGACGAGACGCCGACATGTGATTAATTTAATATCTGTTATTTTTTTTAATCGATTAATTTTCTTTTTTGACAATACATAATTGATTGATTGAATGCTCGCATATAATGTTAGCAGTTTGTTATGATTAAATGAACTTATTATTGACATAATAATAATAATAATAAGTGGGAATGGGGTAAACTACCCACTTTTCATAACAAAACCTACAAAATACCCACTTCCATAACTATCTTATCAAACTACCCAATATTATATGTAACTACCAATTTTTCCCCTCATTTTTTTTGTCTCTACTTGGCGTCAGTTTTTGCAGGTGGTGGGGCCCACGAAACTGCTGGGATGTGCAGAAACCGCAGGCCCCTTTATGGGGAAAATGCACACGTCCATCACCACTTTTTGAATTAATTGCAGTCAAAATTCTTCACCAACCACTCTCATTTTACAACCGCTGCATCACTTTCCTTCCTCCTCCAATTCTTCTTCCTTCCCAAATTCAAGCAAGCGCTGAACATAAATTAGCAAAAATCTGAAATTTTCGCAAGCAAAAACCGAATTCGTGCTGCCGCCTTTCCTAAAATTACCGAGCACGATGGGAAATTGAAGGCAGAAAACTCATTTTCCGACCGAGTAAGTTCATAATTTTTATGTTCATCTTTTTGTTGATTTTCCGACATGATTGTGCTCAAAATCGGTTGTTTTTGCAGTTTGCTGAAAGGAATAGCGTGATAAGGGCGGCGGTTTTTCATTTCTAAAGCTTGTTGGAGTTGTATTTTCAGATCTGTAGCCAAAATGTCTTCATCGCAAGAGAATGCGCGGGTTTTTCGGCTTTTATGTTGCTGTCAATAACGTAAATTACGGTCGTTATATGATAAATTCCGATCGCTGAAATATATTTTCCCTTCGCTGTATTTGAAATTTACTATCGTAAAATGCTAATTTATGAGAAATACAATACTTTGCTTTCGGTTGTTACTTTAAGTAAAATAGTTTTTTTTTTCTTTCGCACTATTATGATGAATGTTGACTTATTTATGCTCTTAAGTAGTCCGAATTTATGATTTTGTAAAAAATTATTAATTATTATGTGACTACTTTGATTGTAATTATTATATTAATACGCAATACATGGCCTTAATCGATGACGTTAAAATTAAAAAAAATCTTAGAATTATATATTCATGATTTCACAATCGGATTATAACATAAATTAGAATTTAAAAACATTTTACGATCGCATTAAGACATATTACAATCGTGTCACAGGCGTAATTTATCGAATCTTATTTGTATGTCATTGATTCTCAAAATTGTGTATTAACTTCTTGTTATGCATTGTAAATTAGGTTCCATACAAGAGAAGTGAGACGATTGGTCGTATATCAACAGTTGGAACATACTACAAGCTTTCCGTTCTTAAACAAGTGTGAAGGACATTAGCGTCGGTCGGTGGGAGACCACTATTGGCTCGTTTCGAGAGAGGATGCTTTGGGCACTTTCTCCGGTGGAATCCGGACAAAAGTGTGGCATGGCTGTTCACCATGTTCTTTCGAGGGAAATTACAAGAGACGGTGCTGAAGACCACGATATGTGGTTTGAAATAAATGGCGCTCATGTTCGTTTTTCGGCAGTTGAATTTGAATTGGTAACCGGTTTGCGGTTTGGGCACTCGGATTTTGACACCACGGCTGAGTATGATATTTCACAAGTACCGGCTTTCAAGTTGTTTTGTCGGGGAGGCGATCTAACGGTTGCTAATCTTTTGGAGATATTTACCGATGAGAAGAAACAACTTCATGACCCGAATGGAGAGTCGTACTTTCGGGTTGCACACATCCTTGTGCTTTATCTCTTCATATTGGCATACGACACGACTCATTACATCGATTATTGGGTGTGGGCTTTAGTGGAGGATATGGATAAGTTTGACTCTTTTCCGTGGGGGGCTTACAGTTTCTTGACGTTGAAACTTTACGTCAAAAATATCTCTCTAAAACAACATTACCATTTCCATGGCCCTGTGTGGGCATTTCACGTTTGGTCACTTGAGGTCATTCCGACGTTAGGTGAAGTCGTAGCGAAAAAGGAAAGCGAAGATGCTCGCCCACGAATTCTTCGGTGGAAGTTCTGGTCGAGGATCAAGAATGACATATCCTACATTTTCCAGCAGCAGGTACATATTACATTCGTTAATTTATATTTTCCTTTCATGAATTGATATTTAGTTTATATTCTCATCATTGTTTAATTTTCCAACTGCTAGATTTAGCTTTTCCAGTCATAAAAAGCTATTTTTCGATCACAGGCCAGCAATTTTTCAATCATTAATTGTGTGTTTGATTGATGTAGGCCAACAGCGTGATACCAATGCAGCCCGATAAAGATGAGAGGGCTTCACTATATATGCAATCGGTGTTAGGTTTTGACCCGTTAGGCATAGTGTTCGAGTCGCCATGAAATCCAGTGAAGAATCGTGAGCGTTGTCGGCCTCGAGTGCATCTACTGAGTGAAGAGTCTAGTGCAGAACCAGATCCAGAGAATAAAGAGGATGATAGCGAAGAGAGACAAGAACCACCTCGGAGGCAAAGAAAGGCAAAAGACAAAGAAAGGCAAAAGATCCAGACAGGAAAGTTCGACATCGACGGGCAGTAGCAGAGAGCATAGCGAGGCAAATTCATTCAGGAAAAATGAGATGAGATTTATGAAAAAGACTGCCAAGCTCACGTATAAGAAAATTAAGAGGCGCTTGCTCCCAAAATTCAAAAAAATGATCGTTGAAGTTTTCGAGGCAATGCGTTGCTCGACGCGTAGTTCACAAGTTTTCGAGACACGACGTCGTAAGATCCCTACTCCTCGTCAATCTTCCCGTCAAGATGTGGCTAATGAAGAGAGTGATGATGATGATGATGGCAATGAGAATTTGCATGAGACATTCATTCATGTTACTCCAACTCATGTGACATCTATGCCTACTTCAAGAGGATTTTCGTTCCTTGATGTGCCAATATATGGAGAGTCATCTTCTCATCATTCGGTGCACGAGATCGGCCACACCTTCATACCGACATCGAATGTGGAGGTTCCAGGAAGGCACTCGGTGCATAATTTCAGCTACAATGCCGCCTTTTGGGAATCTATTTGATATGGTACGTTTTAACAATGCTAGGAACAATATCTTATTTTCCAGTCGTCTGTCTCCTATATTCCCATTGCAATTTGATATTTTCATGTCAAGAATTTTGAATAATTTTACGTTGGTTATATTTTTCTATCGCAGACCTCTGAGATGCACACCAGCTCGGGTATGGAACCGGTGTATACTTACTCTACTCCAAAGGCAGCCCACGAGCAAGATAAGAATGATCATCGCCACAATGAGAAAAGTACGGCGTGGGCGGATGATCCTGCTACTGATAACATTGCTATTGGCAACATGATAAGGCGAAATCCTCGAAGAACAAGGAGACCGGGCCCAGCAATATCCTCACCGTATGTGAATACTTGGGAGCCTCGACCAGTCCCGTTGGATGTGCAACATAGATATGAATGTTGGATGCAAAATGAAGCGAGCTCACAAGTGACAACGAAGGAGAGTGCTCACGTTTTAGGAAAATCTTTCTTCCGAGACATTGAGAGGAACAAATCCGATATGGATTGCTCGGTGAGAATGTTAAATTTAAACACTTTTTGAATAATTAAATATGAAATTGTGTCTTACTTTAAATTTCAATTGTGAAGTCGGTCGATCTTTATTTGATGCACTTGCGGGAGAGGTTGATCAACAAGGACCACATACTTCCCACGGTCGATGAGCACAAGACGATCATCACGGACACGGATGTGTTTGTAAGTACACTAATTGTCTTCCATACATGATTATGTTAATCAAGCTTAATTGTTTTCGAATTACGATTGAATATAAGGATATTTCATATTTTACGATCGCAGTTCTAGAAATTCCTTTCAATATTTCATATTTTACGATCGCAGTTCTAGAAATTCCTTTTAATATATCATATTTTACGATCGTAGTTCCTGAATTCCTTTCAATATATCTTATGAGCTGTAAATTGTTTAAAGATATCACTCGAAGATGCTTGGGCTCACCTAAAGGATGCCGGCGCAGACGCGATCGATGAATGGCAGCCTCCACCTCACATCTTATCGTCCATCGAGGGTACAAATGCTGGGAACACCATGAGACCTTGGTATAAAGCAAAGCAAATAAGTTGGTTATGTTAATATGATTTTATTAATTTTATTATTTTGAAATGGAAGATAAATCTTTAGTTTACCTTGTTACAGATAATTGTGGTGTGCTATTTGAATGGCCATTTTGTCACGGTCCGGATTCATCTTGCTAAGTGGACAACTGATTTGTATGATTCCTTGTACTACACCCAAAATTTTACTGTTCAAGAATTTCGTGAAACACAATTGCAGTCGCTAGTACAATTGCTTCCAAAAGTCCTCGCCGCAAGTGAGTTTTGGGAGAATTGCACTTCACACCTCACAAGGAGAGATGATCCACTTACACTGAAAGTCCCGATTCGACATTATCAGAATTTGCAGACGGGCGACAAAGATTGTGGATCGTTCGCTCTCATGTATGTGGAATGACTCATCACTGGCTCCCCTAGTACCACTTGGGGTGATGTGCATGTCGATGAATATCGAAGGAAGATTGCGCAAAGTATTTTCGATTTGTGCTATGAAGAAGAGACCAATTAGTTTGTGTTGGTGATTCGTATTTATAACTATCGACTGTGATGTACTCTATGGATTATTGTCGTGGATTGTTGTCGGGATTGCAGTCGGAATTATCTAGGACTTTTTGTTAATCGCTCTATATTCCATCCAGCTTGACAATCGTAGTTTTCCAATCACTTGGTCGTAATTTTACACTCATCTATTCACAGTTTTCGATCGATTACAATGCAAATTTTGAGACGATTGACTTTATTCTCATTTATCGTTTATTGTTTTGTACAATAAAATGAGATAAAGTTAGAAAAGGCATAAATGAATAACGAAATTTTATTTTCCAATGGATCACAATCAGAATTTTCCAGCAAGCTCTTATTTTCCACCCGTACCTTCTTATTTTACAGTCACTACAAGTATAATATGATCAATCAGAATCATCATCTGGGAGTCTATAAGGACACGAATTGATATTATGGCCTAGCTCCCGACAGACACTGCATCTTTTCAGAGCACGGCGACGAGGACGAGTGGAGGTTGGTTCTCCAGGTGCAGAAGTACTAGCCTCTTCCATATTCGGCGCTCTCTCCATCGGGTTTCGAACTCTACTCAACCTAGGCCTCCCAGCTTGTCTAACCACTTTTGGACGTAAACAAATTGTGTTTCTTACGTGTGGAAGTATCCATTCATCCTGACGAGGTACTGGTGAGATGCGATGTCGGTAAGCCTCGTACAATGCATTCCTCGTGTAACAGGGCTCAATATAATTCAAAATCGAGCGTCCACTTTTTCTGTAGTAATGAGCATAATTAAGAATATAAGTTAATTACAAAGCATACTATAAATGAAATTAAGCTCCATGAAAGGAAGAAAATCTAATAAATAGAAAGGAATTTCAAGGATTGTGATCGTAAAATAAGGAATTTTCATGAATACGATAGGAAATATACGATATGATGAAAGTAATTTCAGGAAATGCGATCGTAAAATAAGGAACTTCAGGAATTGCGACAGGTAAAAATTAAGTAGGTAATTGCAAGTAAGATAGAATTATACGTACTGTATTGCAGCAATGGCATGCGAACATGGCAATCCGTCAAGATCAAATTGACGACACACATATGATCGAGCTTGCAAATCCACCACATTGGTATATCGACCATCATTCACTCGGTATTGCTCTTGCTCGAGATAAACAACGGTTGACCCTTGTGCTTTTACCTTATTCGCATTGATCTTTCGCAAAGCCTCTGTAGAGATGGGGCCATCCAATGCTTCTGCCGATTGACGTCTTTCATCGAACCACCTTTCCATGACATGTCGTATTGCCTCCAAAAGAGAACATATCGGGAGACGTCTAGCCCACAATAGTCTAGAATTGAATAACTCAGCTGCGTTCGACGTATGAAAACTATACCTCCGGACAGGGCACATTGATTTTGCCCATTTCTCTGGCCCCAGTCCCATCAATTTCTCATATGCAGCCGGCTTGTCTTCCCGGATGCTAGCCATACGTTTCATGAAGGAATCATGTTTGTATGCATATGTTGCTCTCTGATAGAGCCCTCCAACAAATTTCCCGAATCTACCCAATGTTTTGAGGATGTGGTAGTAGCATAATGCGTGTGTCGCATCTGGAAAGACTTCTCTGACAGCACTCGCAATGGCCTTGTGCGCATCGGAGACAATAAGCGTGTTGGGTCTACAACCATATGCACTCCTCACCCGAGAGAGAAACCAAGTCCATGATTCATCATTCTCAATCGGCCATACCCCGTACGTTAATGGATATACTCCCTCATCTGCATCCTTTGTGACGGCAACAAATAAAATACCACGACTCTTCCCTTTCAAATGAGTTCCATCTATTACAATTATAGGTCTCAGACAGAACGCATAGGCCAATCGAGCAGCACCAAGAGCCACAAAACAGTGACAAAATTTTCCATCTTCACCCACATCCAAAGCAGTGATACTACCGGGGTTAGCCACCTGAAGTTGATGCAAATAACCGGGCAACATCGCATACGAATCATCGTATCGACCATATATCATCTCTATCGCAGTGTGTCGTGCTTTCAGAGCTTGATCATACTTGATACTGACCCCATAACTGTGAAGTAGTTCATCCATAATGGCCTTGGGTCTCAATATTTCACACTCGTGATGAATTTTCTTAGCTATGAAGGTCACAATCACTTTATAATCGACCTTAGAGGGGCCAACATGGTCTAATTGAAGTACACACGAGTGTACACTATTGAATTCAGAGACTTTCCAAGCAGATCCACAACTATTCGCCCGCACTTGAAAGGACACTCGGGATGTTTTGTGCACCGCCAGACAATTCGGCCCTTATCCGAATGAGCAATCGTATATTCAGCACCTTGCTCTATATGCCACAACCCGACTGGCAGTCTTCAAATCCTCTTTGCTATTGTAATAGGCATCTTTTGCCAACTCTTCATTAACACTTGGATCATCTTCACAAACCACAAGCGACATTGAAGCATCAATCGGAATAACAGGAACGAGCCAATTATTGCATTCATCGCCATCCAATGAGCCTTCTTCCTCATTCTCAAATTGGCCCCCCGTCGGATGCACCAATTCCAAAAGTTTTGCCATTCCACTTTCCCTTTGAATCCATGAAGCAAACTCTGCAAATGTGAACTTCTGCAAGTTTTCCTCTGTCTCATCTGCTGAAGCTTCTGCATCAGATTCAAGTGATTCAGATTCAGGTGCTTCAGATTCAAGATCATAATCTTCATCATTGTCGTCGTGGTCCAGACCATCTTCTGTTTCCTCGGCCCTGCAGGATGCTCCCCCGAAATTCATCTCGTATCGATGAGAATCGGCAACAAAATTCCCATCACCAATATATCTTTCACCAAACCAATTATTGAAAGTCATCCGCTGAATTTGCTCTAAACCGTCATCATATTGTGTGAATTGGGTGCCATATCCAAATGATGTCGTCGCATGGACATCAAAAGAAGGAATATAGCAATCTGACTGCGAAGTATCAACACCAGCATTCGCGTGATTCTGAATGACATGTACAATAGGATATGTTTCACGCACGAATAATTGCTCTAATTGCTCATCGTTAAGCAATAGAGATTTTACAAGACTACCGCTTTGAGAATGCGATAGGTAATAAAGATCATACGACAACCCCAGATTTGCACCTTGCAAAATGTTGTTAATGTTGTACCGCAAAATTGAGAGAGACACGGGCTGAGTAGCTATACTCGTAACTTGTTCGGTTCTGCCAACATAATCACAACCAGCCCATTCTCCACCCGATTTGATGACTATACACTTCCACGAATCCATATCTGCGTAATAGAGGAACAATCAATAAATATACATCTAATTAATTACAAAACACGATTGGAAAATACATATCACGCACAAAATATAGTATTCCTATCGTGTTATAATTTTAACAAACCATATACGACCGTAAAATCACAGCCAGCGATTGAAATTATACTTTTCCAGTAATAAAATGTGAAATTACTGATTAAACTTCTTTCCACACAATGCATATCCATATATAGTTTTATAACAACAATGACCGAATGTAACTTTGAAATTTTGAAAGCTATACTCTAGGTAATTACAAATCAAAATTAAAGTCTTACGCAACAAGACTTTGTTTTATATAGCTATTCAAAATTCCAAATAAAACAATCTTAAATATATGATACACAACGGGAAAATAGTGAAACAGCGGAATTTGAGAATAAGTTCAATTATATCATGAAAAATTCAACAATTAGCCGTGAAATGTCATAATTAAAAAGAAACATACCTTTTAAGTAGTCTGATACGAGCTCTTGCACACAAATTACAGTTGCTCTAGCACGCAATTTCGGCAGTCTTCTCTAATTTTCCAGCAGCAATTCAAATCTTCATTTCCAGCACAATTTTACTCCCTCTCTCTCTCTCTCTCTCTCTCTCTCTCTCTCTTCACTACCTCAAATGTAAAATGAAGTTGAGGGAGGTGTGAGGCATTATTTGTTCACTCAATAGTTCAATGTCACATGCATTCAGTCAAAAAACCGAGTACAATATCACATGCACACACTGAAAAGGCCTGACTATAAATTTGATATGCAAACAGTGGAAAACTAATTTTACGATCGATGCAAATTTTACGGTCTATAGTAACAGTGGGAAAATCATAATTTACGGTAGCTGTTAGAGTCTTGCAGTCAACATGCAGTCAATATAGATGTATAGATCCCTACTTTTTAGTACAAATCATCACTTTATGATTGCACAAAAAATAATAAAAGTACAATTGTGTAAGAAAGTTGTCAACATCACAAAACCAACCAAAATTTTTTGTCTTCATTCAAGGGTAATTTGGGTAGTTCACATAAAAAGTGGGTAGTTTGCATGGTGTTTTATGAAAGTGAGTATTTTATCAAATGTGTTATGAAAAGTGGGTAAAATGCCATAAGCCTCTAATAATAATAATAATAATAATAATAGATGCAATTTATAGATATATTTTATTCTTAAATAATTTTAAAACATTTGAACATTTTTCTAAGCTTTACAAGCATGTGTTAATAATGCTAGCTAGATTATCCAATATATTATCGTGGTATTTTTTATTTTTATTTTTTATCACTTTATCTTATTATTGTGCTAATTGGTATGCCCTATACTATAATATAGGTGGGTTGCCTAAGGCAGCTTTGAATTTTTTATGTTAATTTTACATCACATTTAGTCTTTAACATTTTATACGATTTCCCATAAAAAAAATTAACTTTCAAATAATTGTACCTTTCACTCTATTAGATTAGTCAACATAATTGATCCATGTTCTAGAATCCCAACTAATAAAATAAATTGGATTTTCTCAAAACTTTAAAAAATGCCATTATAAATAATTTATTTTTAATTTATGGCCTGAACTTTATTTATCTATTTTTAAATCATGAATTTTACAAATTTGTCAATTTATGGCATGTATTTATGGTGCCGAAACGATGACTCATCGCGTCATCGTCGCATTCCAAATTTCAGTATGAGAGTAGTGATATGAGTATCAAATTTCAACTTAACATTTCTTTTTACAACAATGACGAGATTAGTCATATTTTAATTATAAATTGAAAAATGTTCAAAATTTTAAATTACTCCCTCCGTCCTCCATTTAGTGATCTTCTTTTTTCAGCATGTGTGGCACGCATTTTCACGCTTATCGTTGATGAGTTTTAAAATGAATTTTTGAAGTATTATTTGTTTTACGGGATACTACAAGTGTTGTAGTATCCCGTAAAAGAAAGAATACTTCAAAAATTCATTTTAAAACTCATCAACGATAAGCGTGAAAACGCGTGCCACACATGCTGAAAAAAGAAGGTCACTAAATGAAAGACAGATGTAGTATAAATTAAGAATAGCCTAGTATAACGTCGTCCAGTAAAGTCGTTATCTCTTGCCTAAATAGGGCGATTAGCGGCGGCCTATGCTTTTAGGGACAATTGATATTTATGTGTAAAGCTTTCAAAAATATTTAAAAAGAACATATATATATATATAGTCACAAAAAATAAAGCCCTTTGTTTTGTTTTGTTTGATTGTTTGTTTGTTTTTTTTTTTTTTTTTCATAATGTTACAATCATAGTCAAGAAAGTGGAATACCAATACTTATTTGTACCTCACAATATTTTTTTATTTTTTATATTTATCAGACAAACACAATACATTCACACACACACGCACTCGGGGCAACTCGAACCCCCGACCTTTTGAATCGGAAGGAAAACGTCTTACCAACTGAGTTGCGCTTCGTTGTCTGTATCTCACAATAATTAATTGCAAAGTTTTGTTCGATTAAAATAATGATAATTGTTAAAAGTTAAACTCAATTTAAACTTAGTCACAACTACCAAACCAATATAGTTTCTCATTTAAATTGATGGAATATGCGGAAATTTATAGTAAAGAAGGTGATATACTACTCGTATAATTCTAAAATGAATATAATCAATACACTACAGTTCGGAGTTTAATATACATTATAATATTCTTGTACGAGTACAAAATGCTGAAAATAAAATAAAATAAGAAAGCAGAATAATGTAGCCAAATGAAACAGAACAATGTAGCCCGTTATCGCTAAATACGAGTAGTTATAAAAATAATACTCTCTCCATCCACGATCTTTAGATTTCGTTAATTTTCTAATTGAATTATACGGCTTTATAATAATAGATTCTAAAATAAACTTTTGGGTAAATATTATTTTTATATGACACTATGGCACTAGTAATACTCTATAAAAAATTAAATTTAAATTTATTAAAAATTCATCACTATAAAATCACAAAATCAACTAAAAAATGAACGGGTCTAAAGATTGGGGTCACAGAGGAAGTACTCCCTCCGTCTCATTTAAACATGCCTATTTCTTTTTGGCACGAGATTTTAGGAGAGTGTATGTAAAGATAAAGTATAGTGTTTAATATTTTAATGTCAATTTCATTGTTTTGAAATTAAATCATCATAAATGCATCAAAATATATTGATGTTTGATCTTAAATGAAAGATCGTATCAAGACCTTTAATTTGATATAAAAATCATAAAAATCGGAGAACAAACGAGCAAGTTATGATAGTTTAAACTTTTAGAATTTAAATTATATTGAGATACGTGCTGAGAAGTGAGTGGATGATGAGGTGATTAATAGTGGGTAATTCTTTCCTATTAGGAAACTGACCTATTCTAATGGGACGTCTCAAAAAGGAAAACTAACATATTCTAATGGGACGGAGGGAGTAAGTAAAATGAATCAAATGAAATGGATGGAAGAAAAGATCAACGCCAACCTACGCAATAATTGTTTCCTTTTTGGGGGTAAATATATAATAAATCAATAATTTTCCCTACTTTACAAAAAGAGAAATAAATAAAAAAATAAGAAAGCCATCAAATTTTTTAAGCACCAAGTTTCAACGAATCCGAGTTGACCAGAATCTTCCATGTTCCACACCACCCAATCGACAAGCAATCCCAGCTACTGGTACCTGACGCTTAGATCATAGTACACGAGAGCATCAAAACCACCAACTGTGCGGAATTCTCAGTTTCAATTCAAGCGTGTCAAGTGGCGCCACCTGTTTCTCTATATATTTTTCCAGAAGAAATTGACAATTAAACTCCTGAAATCACGAGAATATATTTGCTTTCCCTGTCGGCTGAATTCGTACACATTTTTTCTTTTTTGTGGATTTTGTTTTTCGTCATCGAGTGAAATTTTCGCTAAGATTATGGGTTCGCAGAGTGAAAATCAGATGAAGGTTGTTCCGGGAGAGTTTGGATACGTTCTCCAAGATGTGCCTCATCTCTCCGATTATGTTTCCGATCTCCAGGTATAATTTATCCGTTGTTTTACTTTCACGATTGAATGTCGCGCATCAGCGCGTTGGTTCGTAGCATGCGGTTTCTGTGTGATGATTTGATTGATGAATTGCAGTGTGGAAGGGAGCTTGTATGAATTTTAGATGCATGAGGTGCCTTGCACATAAGTGTTGTAGTTTGCATCTGATAAGCTTGTTATTCACCATTTTGTTCCGCGATTTTATTTGTTTGAGTTGCGACCATGTCATAGTTTTTGAAATCATACTTTGATGTTTCTGGATTATTTGTTTGATTATTTACTGTTAGTTGCCCGAGTGCTTAATCAAGTGATTGCGTTTTGAGATTTCATTCATGATTCATTTTGGAATTGTCTACCATGGTGTTTGATTGATTGTACGATTGTGCCATGGACTTCTGTTACAGTTCCGTGTGCAAGATCTCTGATAAATTCGGGTAAATGTTTGCTGTTTCATTTTTGGAGTCATCTTTAATTGAATGTAAGATTGTGTTGTAAATTTCAATTTGGTAGTTTTGCATTGCTATTTGAATAAGGATACGTGGTATTGATTGTTGGAATCCTATAGAAAACTAGATCTTAACTGTTTCTTTTTCTTTATATGATTCTATCAAATTTATCAGTAAATCTCAAATAATTGTTCTGGTAAATATTCTTGTCAGACACATTGATTTTTCCGTTATCTTTGTAGAAACTGGCTGCTCGAAGTTGGTTAGAATAGGCTTCAGCTTAATTCTACTAAAAGGCTTAATGTAGATTTTTTTGTGTCGTAAGTTAATAATTCTTGAATAACATAGCATACTTAAGGTGAGAAGTTTGACATAATTGGGGAATAATTAAAAAAGAAAAAAAACTGAAGCAGAGTTTTGTGCTGCCATGGATTTGTTTAAACAGCCATCTTGTACAGAATGTAGAAAGTTGTAGGAGGTCTGCCTCTGATCCTATGTGTTCCCAAGTTGATATCTGTTTCTCAACTTTTTTACTCAAATTAGTTTTAATTCTTCTGTTTTTTTACTTATTAACATCGTTGCTTGAATTGTTTGTCAGACTTATCCAAATCCCTTACGCTTCAATCCTGCATACTCAGTGGTTAAGTGAGTTGTTTTTTTCTTTTGTGTATCTTGTTAGTTTCTCACAGCATCATATGTTAAATAGTTGCTAATGATTTGTGTTGTTACTTCTAATTCCAGGCAATACTTTGTTGACATGGATGATAGTGTCCCTGAAAAGGTATGCTCAAGTCCACAGCTTGTATGCAGTATGGGTCATGACTCAGAGAGTTGAATTTATTCTCTTCTGTTCTCTGTGTGACTTTAACTCTGGTTTTTGCTATTGAATATAAACATGTGCTTCCTAGCTGCTTTAGCAGAAAAAGGACTTGTGAATAATGTGGTATCCATAGTTAGCAATGTTATAGACCAGAATTACTCCCACTGAAAAAGGAAAACTGTCTTAGGGTTTGGAAGTGAAGTTGATTCTGTCTTAGAAGGCATTGAATATAAATTTGTGGTTTTCCCTAACAATGTAAGGTTTGTAAATTTTGTGTCCGCCCGTGCTTATCATTTAATTTCATGTGGCTGGAAAATATTTGTATAAAGCTCCCAACTTTTTATACTAGAATATATGTTAACCCTTGCCACACTGACCCAGAGTAATTCATTCTTGGAGCATTCATAGTTATGCTTAGTGTATCTTTACAGATTGTTGTTCACAAGGACACTCCAAGAGGTATACATTTTCGGCGTGCTGGACCTCGTCAGCAGGTATAGAAAAACCTTTTGTTTATATTACTTTTCTGCCTTAAGGAAGCTAAATATGGTTATATCTTCATTGGTATCTGCAGGTTTACTTTGCATCAGATGACGTGCTTGCTTGTATTGTGACATGTGGTGGTTTATGTCCTGGTCTAAACACGGTGATCAGGGAAATTGTACACAGCCTTGATTATATGTATGGAGTCAATGAAGTCCTAGGAATAGATGTAAGTTAGCTGTTTATGAGTTTAGTTCATCTGTACAATTTCTTTGTTTAGATCTCACAATGGTGATATCTCTTTTCTTAGGGAGGCTACAGGGGCTTTTATTCAAAGAATACCATCAATTTAACGCCTAAGAAATGTAATGACATACATAAGCGCGGTGGGACAATCTTGGGAACATCTCGAGGTGGCCATGATACCACGAAGATTGTTGACAGCATTCAGGACCGTGGGATTAATCAGGCATGAGTCAGCGTGTACTTGACACTGCAAGAATCTATAAATCACTCTTTCTGGAAGTTACATCCTTCATATTCTGTTGATTGTTGGCTCTTAATAAACTGCATTTTGGCTCTGATGAACAGTTTACTGGATCAGGTTTATATTATTGGAGGAGATGGCACGCTAAGAGGAGCAGCTGTAATCTATGAGGTATTGTCACTTAGTGAATAGGCTTAACTATATCGGCAATTTTCAGTTCTCCAAGTGCTATACCATAAGGTTGGTGGGTTATGTAGTTTTATGGCTACCAACTAAAAATTATTGTTTTTTTAGTGGCTAACAACAAAGGCTGATAAAATTCATGAAAGTGTGTTTGGTTTCACTTGCACGCTCAGGTCTATAATTTGCTACTTATTTATTTTTCTCTAAACATCAGTAGTAAAATAAGAAAAGATTATTGTACAAGTAATGTTTAGTAAATGCAATTTGTTAACATTAGGTGGTTTATTTGGTACTGTTGCAGTTATTTATGTGTATTACTTTTGCAGTTTGTTCCAGTTCATCGATTTAAGTGTACTAAGGATAAATGTAAATGAGAGATAAATTATATTCAATATACAATTTTTAAATTGTTCAATGTGTTTGATTTAGCTTCTACCTGTCGTTTTTATATTTCAATTAAGCATTGGGTTACTAGAAAAAAATGGGTATTTAGTTCCTGCTATCGCTCAGAGAACTTTTTGTTTTCTAATACCTGCTATCGCTCAGGGAACTTTTTGTTTTCTACTCTATGAAGAGCTTGTGAATCTTTGAAGATGTGCCATTGTTCTTGAGATTGTCATTGTCTAATTTGTTCTGCAGGAAATTAGAAAACGTGGCCTGAAAGTTGCTGTTGCCGGTATCCCTAAGACAATTGACAACGACATTCCGGTACCTGTCATCATACATCTTATCAGATGGATTTCTTTTCATCTTGTTCCTTTACTATTTGCACATTTCTTTTGACTTTCTTTCATTCTTTTATGTGCAAATGATCATTATTCATTTTCATTTCTAACAAGGATTCTTTGGCTTCTTCTATTATCAGGTTATTGACAGGTCCTTTGGTTTTGATACTGCTGTAGAAGAAGCTCAGCGTGCCATAAATGCTGCACATGTTGAAGCATATAGTGCTGAGAATGGAATTGGTTTAGTGAAACTAATGGGTCGCTACAGTGGTAAGATGAGTTTATGTCCCTTAATAGTCTTAATAATCCTAAGGGTATATCTTAGTCTACCAGCAATAAATTCAGATGCCGTCTACTTCCTAAAACAGTTACAAGATAGATGCATATCATATAGTCATAAAATAGCTAAGGTCCATGTACAAACAAAAACACAGGAGTAATTAGCATAAGTCACTGTTCTGGAAGTTTTACTATCTGTTCCCTTGCAGTTTCTCTTATGGTAGCACAATTTGTACTTAATTCGGAAATCGTCGGATTCAATGTGCAGGTTTTATTGCAATGCATGCCACTCTGGCGAGTCGAGATGTGGACTTGTGTTTGATTCCAGAATCGCCTTTCTACCTTGAAGGAAAAGGGGGTATTTTTGAATATGTAGAGAAGAAGCTCAAGGAAAATGGACACATGGTTATTGTTGTTGCTGAAGGAGCAGGGCAGGAGCTTCTTAATAGCAAAAACGAAGAAGATGCTTCAGGAAACAAGCTACTTCAGGATGTCGGGTTGTGGATTTCTCAAAAAATAAAGGTAAAAATAGATACTTTTTTCATTGACAATTTGTTCTTTCATGCACATCTATTAATGGCGACTTCATTGCACTCATTAAAGAAGGGAAAACATATCCGGAACTGAGGAGTAATTTAATGTCTTCTGCATTATATTGAGAACAGAAAAGGGTTATGAAAATACTTGTAAACTAAATGTAGCCATCACATAGAATTTATCACATGCTTAATGTTTTAAGTAAACATTGTCACATCATTATCATAAACGTTTTCAGGAACGTAGAAACAGTATCAGTTAAAGTAGATCACCCAGGCTACTTAGTTCTTCACAAAGTCTTCTTATTTACCCTTAAACTGGTGAACATTAAGATTAAACACATTTGGCACACAAATGATCCTCTTAGGCTGTGAGGTTTTACGGCGTTCCTTTATATTTTCCTTCCACATACCTGTAATAACGGGAGAGAAAGGAGCAAAAACAAGCTTATTTTTTTTCATGAATAAAGTATATTCAAGATGAGATTGCCAAGGATGGGGATTAAATCGAACTGATCTATTTATTGTATATGGTTAAGAACTACTAAAGAAGGTTCTATTGTTGGATCGGAGGATTTTTGGTTTTGTTTTTGTGTCTGTCGCTTTCTTCTAGTCTCCTTGAGAATCATCACTATGAGATGAAGTTTTCTTTATCTGAAGCAACAATACATTTTCTGATATTTTTTTAACCTACTTTTCTCTTTTGACAGGAACATTTTGCAAAGGATAATAAATTGCCAATTACTCTAAAATACATAGGTTAGGACTTAGGATACTTGCAATAATTCATCTTCTCCTGTATCAAAATAAATGGCACTAAACTTGATTACCTGCAGATCCAACTTATATGATTCGTGCCATTCCTAGCAATGCATCAGACAATGTTTACTGCACACTCCTTGCTCAAAGTGCGGTTCACGGAGCGATGGCTGGGTACACAGGCTTCGTAAGTGGGCTTGTTAATGGCCGCCATACACACATTCCCTTCACTGTAAGTGAACTTTAATAGTACAAAATAGATTTCAATTATTTTATTTAAAAAATACAGTTCAATATAAGTGCTTTCCAATTTTGGTTCTTGATGCATACGTAGCAGTCTGCCTTTTGTTTAGTAGTGTTTCCCAGTTCTTAATTGGATTTATATGGGTCTTGCATCTGCAGCTTTGAGTGCTTTTCGATCCATCGTGATTTCTTCATGAGGTTCCCAGTACATGTCAAATTTTGATGCTTTAGTCTGAGTCTTATTCCCTTGCTTTTACTGTATTAACCTAGATTTGAATAAGCGAATCCTACCAAGCCCTAATGTACTACAAAACTTCATAGAGAGGTGATGTATCCTGTACTACATAAAATCTCTAGTTTTTTAATGAGAGAACCAATATAAAAGCTAAAGGGTTATATTAGGCTATAATTAAACAATCTGAACTTGTATATCGTGATCCACCGTCTTGTATTTGTTGCTTCATTAATCTAGTCTTCTGTATGAATACAAAGACATACAAATGCAAACTTTTAGTTGCATTATACCAACGTGATGGATTTTTATTGTTTATCTTTTGCAGCGTGTAATCGAGAAGCAAAACAAGGTTGTGATAACAGACAGGATGTGGGCCAGGCTTCTATCGTCCACCAATCAACCAAGCTTCGGACCCAAATGTAGCAGTGTTGTAAGTGCAGGGACTGCAGGTAATTCAGACACCGGCACAAATGAAACAAGAAACACTTGATTCTTGACTACTTCATCGTTGCATAGGTTGGCAGAGAAAATTGACTATTTCTTCCACGTCTCCACGTTTGAGTTATGTATTTTAATATCGAATTGACCAGGTAAAGTAGGAACCGATTCCAAGGTCACCGGTCTGTTAGGATGCCTCAGCTTGAAGGAGTGAAACTATCTGTTGAAGTTTCTAATTTATTGAACATTTGGGACTCAAAAATACTTTGTATTATTACTATGATCACCAGGTACATCAAATAATACACCGTATTTAATATCAGGACCTTTGAAGCTGTATAGTCTATGGTCCTCGATTGTTATTTATCAATGTTACTATTGAAATAGCATTTCCTTAGCATTATACTTGTGAATTCAAACCTGCAACTTCTGTAATGACAGTTTTTTCATCTCATCCTTGGTTTCAGCAATGTCCTGAAAACTTTGGTATATAAATTGTTGAATGCAAACTGCTTCTTAACAAATTCAACTATTTTTTATGTGTTTGTGTGTGTGTGCACTGACAGAAGAAGGCATTCAAATGAAAGAATTATGAATTATTATCAGAAGAGGAAGAAGCATTCATTACATTCAATCAGATGAAGATTCCGATTGTTTTAGGCCACTAATGCTGATTACTGCCCAAATATGTATAAGAGAGAATGCATATCATATCACTCTCATCTACATTAAAACACAACAGGAGATTGATAATCTACAAATAGTAAATGATCTAATGAAAAGGCATGATTGGCCTCAAAACCAACAATGTTACCGCATCGATCAACCCCTATAAACACCGGAGGGATCAGCATTTTGCACAATCCATGGATGCTCCAGCAGTTTGTGTAGAGGCAGACGCTTTGAAGAATCCTTGACAAGCATCTGCAGATAGATACAATAAATCTATATGAA
The DNA here is from genome assembly GCA_001642375.2 of Mentha longifolia. Classification (NCBI taxonomy): domain Eukaryota; kingdom Viridiplantae; phylum Streptophyta; class Magnoliopsida; order Lamiales; family Lamiaceae; genus Mentha; species Mentha longifolia. Next base: position 20,279,988 of record CM038110.1, on the reverse strand, counting down.
TTTGATGAACTTCATAATCCTAGCTCTAAATTTGATATAGGTGTAACTTAAAATCATTTGTGGTATGGTAAATTACCTGGCTTATAAGATCTTTAGCAGCTGAAGAAACTATCGGCTTTGGAGGGAATTTTAAATCCACTTGGATAATCCTTCACGAAAAAAAAAAAAAAAAAAACAGCAAGATTGCAGATTAACATGTGTACTATATGAAAGATAAAAATGTAATTCGATGGGATTGAGGTTTACCTTCTGTACGTGTCCGAATGTTCTTTTGCTTCGAAAGGGGGCACCCCATAGAGAAACTCGTAGCAAAGAATACCAAGGCTCCAAATGTCTACATTTGCATCGTGCTCCACACTCTCCACTGCATTAAACATTTAGCAAGATTTTAACAATTAATTGGGAATATGATTCAGTGTTCTTGAATTCATTGAAATGGTCAACTCTTATTAATCTTGCATGAAACTTAGCTTACCCATCTCAGGCGGAAGATAATCCAGAGTGCCACACATGGTCCTCCTACGATTGAATGTGTGAACGGACCAACCAAAATCTGCAATTTTGAGCTCACCCTGACAATTGGAGACACGAGTGCAACATGAAAAGCCTGCACCACATTTCTTTCAATTAACAAAGCAAGAGAGATGTTTACCTGTGCTCCAACCAAAAGGTTTTCTGGTTTGATGTCTCGATGTATAACATGCTTTCCATGGCAATATACGAGTGCTCGAGCTAATGATGCAATATACTGTACCATGTTCCAAAAGTACAATCAGAAAACATAGTTCCTTAAGCCAGTCATGAAAACGTACAAATTATAAATGCCAAGCTAAATGGAGCATTTAATCTGATCTCAAATCGTAGTAGTAAATGGGGCAAGAAAATGAAAAGGCTAGAGAGGATGACTCACTGTTGCAGCACGTCTTTCACTAAAATATTTGCATTTCTGCAGCTCTTTGTAGAGTTCTCCCTTGGCAGCATATTCAAGAATCAAGTAAACTCGTTTCTGCAGTTAACCTCACACTTAAGTCCATGCAACACATAAGTCGAATCCATAAACTGTAGAAACGGTAGATACCTGATCATAGAAGTAACCATATAGTCGTAGTATGTTGGGGTGTCGAAGATGACTCTGTATTTCCACTTCACGACGAAGCTGATGCTCAACCTGCGATTCTTTCAGCTGGCTCTTAAACAAGACCTTCAATGCGATAACGTGGTTGCTCTGTTTCAAATAACATTGAAATATAATTCAGTTCTAGGCCCAAGTAATCACACACAACTATTTTGTTCTGCAAAACTATCTTTCCTTCGGATCGTCATCCGTTTAATCCCTTCCAAATGCATTTAGTTTCTAAAGATAAATTTAAACAGCACTGACCCTCTTTTCTCTAGCGAGATATACATGCCCAAACTTCCCTCGGCCAAGAGGCTTTCCAATATCAAAGTCCTTTAGAGTCCATCTCTTCCTCTCTGCTGCTGTGCTCTCTGAAGAATTCTACAGAAAAATGAAATTTCTTTTACATATAATTCAAGCATATTGAGAAACGGTACCTCAAAGAAGGCCTATTTTGTTCATACAATAAAAATCGACGCCAGATTATGCTACGAAACCTCATTGCACACATGATCTGCCACATATGAAACTAGTATTTACACGATATTGTTGAATCAGACATGGAATGAGCTCCATTGCGAAATTTGGCTCAAACACTAACACACCATCTCCCAATTTATAGAGGTTTTATCACCCGATGTTATTTAAATATTAGAATTCATACATACATAGTTCCTAACAATTACCAACTCAGATTTCAGAATTGCAATTTCTTTGCTTCCGAACTGTTCGAAAATGTTAGGAAATCAATACATGGATCATTTCATCGTCAGACTCAAACAACCATCTTATCGAATTACATTCAAAGGACAAAAGACGAGGAAAAACAGAAAAACAAAATTACAAAAAAGAAAAGTTGAAGAAGATAATGCTAAGAGGAAACAGAAAAACGAAAGGATGTAGATGAAAATTGTTCAAAATCCCGGTACCAAAATCATCCAATAACCCTAAATTTCCAGATGTTGTGAAAACAGAAACAGAGGTTTAAATCTCTTACCTTGTGGTCTTGTTGAGACTCCGCCGCGATCGCCATCTCTGGAAAACACACACACCCACCTCACACGCTTAATGTGTGTGTGTAGTGTGAGAGAGAGACGAACGCTGCAATCTTCTGGTTTGAAATGTGTAGAGAGAGAGAGGGGGGATGGTTTTTGGTCTTTATTGGCGTAATATAGCAACGGTCATATTTCAACAGTATAGGCGAACACGTGGCATTGCCGCTTGAATCGCTTTTCAAATTAATTCATTAAATAAATCATTTTAAGGAGGAGCGGCCTACTCCAAAGTTTTATTTATTTAAAAAATCATAATTTTTCCGCCAACCAAGTAGAGGTGTCAACTGGGCTAGACTGGTACAGTCCAACTCGACCCAAGCTTATTATGGGCTCGGCTTGGCTCGGCTCGCTTCAGTTGATGGTGCGGTTTTTTTTTTTTTTTTTTTTTTTGGGTTGATTATTCTAATTTCTAAGTGAAGAAATGGGTACACCCATTTTATGTGTTGAGTTATTTAATGTTAGTCTTTTTTTGTTAATAATGAGATAAAAAGTGGTTTAGAGTATAAAAGTGCTGGTCAAGTGGCCATGCACAAAAGCGGAAAAATACAATATTTGTAATTAAACTAAAATGGAAAATATCACATTTACGGTGGACAGATAAAGAGTCATATTTTGTAGTATCATATCATATATGTAAAAAATAGAACTCAAAAAATTATTTTAAAACTAATCATTAAAAAACTTTAAAGATAGTATTTTTTATGATGGGTTTTAAAGTTAATGTTTGAAATACAATTTGTTTTGCAAGGAATTATGAATATCGTAACACCCTTTAAAATAATTAATACTTTAAAAAATCATTTTAAAACTAAAAATTTCGAGTTCGAGTTTTCTATTGCGCGACCTTTAAATTTCATGTCAAAGAAATGAAAAATATAATAATAATTATTATTATTATTTAAAAAAAAGGTTATCATAATTTTAAAATTTTCCCTATTGGCTATTGGGATATACATGAAGAAAAGCCCCAAAATGGGTAATGTTATCTGGGTTGTGAGCCCAAGCCCATTACAATAACGAGAACCAAAATTAAGCCCGAGAGAGAGAGAGAGAGAGTAAAAAGTAAACACTTCCACGGTGTATCTATCTACAGTATCTTTCATCGGGAGAGAATGGGTAGTAGCAGAGCAGTTCTGCTTCTTCGAGCTAATCCGCAGCTCTTCAGCTTCAGAAACTGCGTTTTTCCAAAACCATTTGAGCTAAATAAGCGATTTTACGCGGCTAAGTGTAGCCTCGAGGCGCCGGATGTTCCGCGTTTGGCTGAAACTGCTCGGATTTCTCTCACACCGAAACAAGTATGGATTTTCATTTCGGATTCCATCCTTCTGCCGATTGATTTCTTCATTTAATTATTTGTTTCGATATCGTATTTTATAGGTCGAAGAATTTGCTCCCAAAATTCGGCAAGTGGTTGACTGGTAACTCTCTATATAACGCACATCCAATTTCTGCGTGTTTATTTATGCATTTGTGCGTTTATGGTGGGTGTGAATTTTTACTGAAAATGTGTAGATAATCTGTGTGTGTAAAATGTTAGTTATACATCTATTGTAGTGTAAATCGGTGGAACTCAATGCTATTTTATAGTATGCCGAGTTTGATCGAAATTATGTTTCAAGTGATTATTCATGTATTTCAATCTGTAGTAATTATGGCATGATGTTTACCTGAAACATGTGAGAAAATCATGGAGGTTTTTCTTTCAGGATAATTGAGTTACTCTCTAATTTTGCAAGAAAGAAAGAAAGAGGAATGAGCAAAATCATACCCTATTACGATTTTATTGCACAACACTAGTAGTTGTAGAAGATTCAACGAACTTCTGAAGATCGTCTAGGAACAACTCTTAGTTTCATTTTCTTCTTTTTATGTTATCTTCCCTTTTTTATGGGAAATTTTTGTGCATCTGTTTTAGTATTCTTCCAGTTAATGATCTCATTTGTTCATGCATCTTGTATAATAGAGAACTACATTCGTTCGGATTAAAATTTGTTTGTTTCTCCTATGTAGTTAAGTTAATAGTACTATTCTGTTTTGAGGTTTTTGTCATGCTAATGCTGTGGATCTTCTTTTCATTTATATCTTTTAAGATTGTCTTTTGTTCAGAAGGTTTATGGACATTCTCATTTTAGGTCAATTGGCTTTTCTCTCTAAGTTTAATATCAAAATAAGAAACATTAGCAAACTCACATCGTATTAAGGTCCTACTGTACAAGACAAGTAGTCGTAGCCCGTAGGAGATCATGAGCCTGCTGAAGATCATATGGGACCAACTCTTAAGTTTTACATTCTTCGCTTATCTGTTTTCTCTTCTCTTTTCCTATTTCGGAGGATGAATCTTGTATTTGTGTTATAGCAATCGTTACCTTATACAACATCTGATGGAACAAATAGTGTGCAATGAAAGAACACATCAACCTTTGTATATGAACTTGAGGCTGAGAAGTCTTATAAATGTTTTGCTATCTTCCCGTGTTTTATGAGAGGTTTCTTAGCATTGCTATTGCGGTGGATTCTTCTATTCTGTTAGCTTCTCATGATTTCTGTTAAGTGTTTCATAGTCTACTAAAGAAGTCTCACAATGTAAATATGGAACAGGTTTGGTCAGCTTCAGGCTGTAGACCTTCAAAGCGTCGAACCAGCCATAAGAGCAGGTTATCAGACCCTCATTGAACTCTTTAACTATGAAATTTCGTAGAATTGATTACTCTCCTTTTGCTTTCTTTGAACTCAATTTAAAATATTCTGGGAAATATTTTCTCCATGATATTAATGAGGTTCTTTGTAAGCCTCATAAGATTTCTGCCTATTGATATTGGCTCTAATCAAATATTTGAATTTTCGAATTTGAATTTTTATTTGTTTCGGTGGATGTACAGATACTGAAGGTGACAATTTGCGCGATGACGTTCCTGAAGTGTTTGATAATAGGTATGGATTTGTTTATAAAATGACGACAGAATCGCAATTTGGGTTGCTAAAAGATCTAAAACGGACTTCGGTTTGATTGTTGGTTGCAGGGATGCTATAATAGCTGCAGTCCCTAACTTCGAAGATTCATACATCAAAGTTCCCAAAGTCTTAAATAAAGACTAAGTTTACTATTCGTGGTTATCATTTATGCTCAAGACATTTTGCCTTCTTGTGAACTCGAGCATCTCTCTCTCTCTCTCTCACAACATTTTGGTGCTTATAAGCTCTTAAGGAGCTTAAATTGCAAACTCTTTTATAAGCAATCAAATTGTTTATAATCTATTTTAAGCTTATAAGCTCAACCAAACACCCCGTTAATCTAAACTAAGCCTACCCAAACTAGCTTGTGAATTGGCATGACTCGTTGCATCTCCTAATGAACATGTAGATTGAGAAACCTATATTTTGTTGTAACGTAACTAATAACAATAATAAAAAGACAAAGACTAGTATCAATAATGCAGCCAAGCTTTTTGAAAACAAAATAAACTACTTGGCTCAATTAATCCATTTAGCCAACAACCCAAAAATAAGGCCTCATAAAAATATTTAATGGATCTCAATGTGAGTCAGGGCTGATGCAAGTGTTTCCCTAATAAAAGTAGTAATAATAACAATGGCATAAAATGTAATACAAATGTAAAAATTACAAATCTAAGTGATGAACAATGGCATGAAATGTAGTACAATAACAAAAACTACAAATCTAAGTGTGATATTACATTCAAAACGAAATATGCTAAAGTGTATATAAACGCATCCATTTTAATATAGAGACTTGAGCGGATCTATTGCGAACGATATTCATATTCCATCCCCCTATACCAATATAATAGTGTACAAAATGTCATCATCTCCCATACACGTGACATGCACGTGATATGGTGATCAAAACGTTATTTACAAATACAATAGAAGAACACAACTGTTGAAACATATGCCTAGAAACCTAGCTTTCCGAATTTCTCCTTTCACTTAACTTACCCCTACCACTGTGAAGAATATCACTCTACATCAATAACAACATACACAGCAAACCAAAACCCACACGAAAAAACGATGGGAATTGGAGTGAGTTTTTTGTTTGGTGAATGTTATTAATCTATTTATGATCGCCAAAACACGGTGTAGTCCTTACTGTACATCGAGCGATCCTGGATTTCCAAATTCGCAGCGTGCCAATTTATGAGCTTTGACTGGATGCATTTACATAAAAGAAGAGCAGAAGGGAAGAGCCACCATTCATTTCCATCCCTGCAGATCACATGATGATAAAAGATTTAGTGAATGGCCAATTTATTTATTAGGTAAAAAAAAATGGAGGTAGGGCTCACATATTCAATGGCTGGAAGTTCGGAATTCGACTACTTGATTCCTTGGAATAGTGTACATAACCACAAACAAATGCAACACCCTGTACCAACAAAGCAATAGTACCAAAATTAAATGGAGACCAAAAGTAGAAACAGTATCACATGACATCAACAAAGCTGAAGCCGTAAGGTCAGAGCAAGGAAAATTCATAAATAATATTGTTCACTATCCTGATAAACGGTAAACTTTTTGTTAGAGATGTCCATCTACTTCTATTACAGGTTATGTGTGTGAATGTAAGGTACTTGTATGAATTTAAGAGAGAAGTTTCAAAGTGATCTGAACAACTTACAGTGTTTATGAAGGACGAAATGTTCCAGAGAGCATACAAACGTGCGAGTGCTGCTGATCGTCTTGGTCCATGACTGAATAAAGCATTGATTCCAGCAGGAAAGGGAATCAAGATGCCCAGGGGTAAAATTGTCAACACAAGAAAGACGTCTGCTAGGGAAAGTGAATACAAGTGGAGCAATGTCAGCAATACTAAACTAAAATCTCCTAAAAGCAGAGTAGAGATGGCCAACCCAACGAGATCCTGCACCACAGTGCACAAGACTTTTATCAGTAAGAAGACACTAAATGTAATGTGGCCAAATGTGGAGAGTGAAAAGGAGAGGTACCTGGTGATTGACAGGTCTACTGTTGTGAAGCAGAAAAGATATGACAATGGATACATGTCTTTTCTCCTTGAGCACCTTCAAACTGTTAGTATCTAAAATCCCTTGATAAATCTTGTGCCTTGAGTTATATTCGGAGCTTGTCTGACTTTGGGTAGAGTCAATATCCTCTTTTAGAGAGAAGATACTCCCGGCACTGACATGCATAAGGAGAAACATGATGCAACAGAATATGGCAGTGACATCACACATTTTCAATCCAAAAAGAGATCATTTGGTGATTGTAAGAGCTTCCACAATTTCTATCAAATTACTTTACCAAATCAATCTACCTATATGGTTGATCTCCATAGACCAAGTACATTTTTGTAAATACTTTACCACCAAAAGGGTACTCAAAACAAATACAAAAAACATAGCATGTGTCCATAACTAAATAAACATGTCTTCAAGTGTACTCTGCATACCTTGAATGTTGTTCGTTCTGATGTGCTTCATTAGGATATTCAAATGATACATGGTCCACTTCTTCAGCAGAATATATCACAAGTCCATACTGGCAATAGCCATCAACTCTAGCTTGAAACATAGCAAGATCCACACGCACACCATAGTTTTGTAATTTGGTATTTGCACAAGTTTCGAGCCACTCAATTATTGGACGGAACTTTCTTTTAAGACAACCCTTGTGAACCAAGCGTAACCGTGCATTCAAGCCAGCCACAAATCGGTACCAAGTCGTGGGAGGCACAGCCTGAAGAAAGATGTATTGCTAATAAATAATGTATGAAATGGGTTTTTCAGAGTTTCTTGATTCAAACAAGATGTCTTCAGTTTTGCGTACTTAAACAACAAACCTGACTCATGAGATTGGTGATGATGTTATCATTATGAAGTGAGAAAGGAGCCATGTAGCTCCCATCACCTCCAAATATTAGAGTGATTGGAAATCTTCCGCGGAGACAAGGAGGAAGGTCAATTCTCTTTTCATCACCTCCAAGAAAAAAATCAAGATATGCCACCATAAGATCCGGTGTCGCAGCAATCTAAGCAATAATAAGATTCAGGGCGTCAAATTTGCAGCTAAAAGAGATTGAATATCAATGAGATGGTCCAGTTGCACATATACAATGGGGTTGATAGCCAAAAAAGGGAGCTCTAAAGTTGGAAATTGACAATAATATGAGTCGCAGTGGAGATCAGTTAAAATGCTAATCAGGGGTAATATCCTATTTCTGGTAATAGTGGGGAAGTGAGAAAACAATAGCATACCAAACCAAAGTGTTGGTCTCAGAATTTGTGCTAGAATCATTTTGAATTTGTGGTTTGATTCTGAAAGAAACGAAACTAACCTTTAACCCTTCGTACAGAGCACGTGAACGGCAGGAGCGCAAGCAAGCATGATCATACTCAGATCGTACAAATTCTCGAATCTTTTGTAGTTTAACTCTCCGCCGCCATTGTTGCCATGACCACGCAAGAGGATAAGCGAGAAAACAAAGAATAATATGCACCGACCCTTCCCACCACTGATAGGCAGCAATCACATTGATCTCATCCACAAATGTATTATATGCGCCCTCATACCTGCCATATCAAAAGAAAATTAAACGCCTTTCTCCACGTCAGCAGTATCTCTGATAAATGGCACTGAGAAAACTAAAAATGTGTTGCAACTTTAATAATTTATCAAGCAATTGCAGCACATTTGCACTAATTTGCCAAAGAACCAGCACATTACTGATGGAAAAAACTTACACTATTTCTTTTACTTGTCTAGGAGGAGAATGGGGAAGATGCCAAGGTTCACTAAATGTGTTCGAGCCCATAAAGAACAACCTGTGCATGTGACTCCGAGACTCCTCGGCTCTGTTAGTTTCAAGAACCTAGTGGCAAACATAGCTCAAAATTTTCATTCATCACCAAGAAAATAAGCGAAACTGGAGATAAGGGAAATAATGCTATTCAATCTCCCCATTCATATTATAGATTTATAGTTCAGACTGAAAGTTCTAGGCACAGAAGATACCTCATTCAAAGACTCGAGAAAAGGGAACGAGTGATCTGTTAGAGAAGAACCATGCTGTGAAGGACCAGGACCAGATGCCTCATCTTCCCCAATGAACTTCACCCGTGCCACACTTAGCACCATTGCAAACAAAATAAGGACACCTACAAAGAGGAGGCTGAACACCCAGGGTCCTCCAAATGTATATACCAACTCTTCAAGAGCCGTATAACAGTGTGGCAAGTGGTATCTCCCAGAAATGCATTTGTAAGGACACGGTGCCTCAGTCACACCACCTGTCAAAACACCCAGGAGGCCAGCAATTAAATCTTTCATTTACATGCATAAACTGGAAAACAAGGGAACAAAAGCAGAGCTTTTGAATATCAAAAGGGCATAATATTTTGGGACCAAAAAACTCATTAAGAATTTATTGTAGTTTTTCTATGTATTTGAAAATGAGAGAAGATAACATCAAAAAATCTACGGATGATAAAAGATGAAGGATCAAAACCACACAACCCTCTGGATTTCGTGATACCTCGAACATGAATGTAAACAGCACGTCCTGGAAGCTCATGACTTGGACATGAAGAACACAGCGATCTGTCAGATCCTGTAACATTCTTATAAGTGCCATCTGGACATTCCTGCAGGTATGTAAAATACCAAGGTCAGAAAGAAAATGTTGGTAGGAACCCCGAGTTTTTAATTAGAAGCAGTTTCTGATCAATAAGAACCCCTTTTGTTTTTTGTAGACAGATTGGACCAGCCTAATAATCAAATGACAGAAGTGAGAAATGATTCAGTAATATCCTTTCTCAAAGAGAATACAATCTTATTATACGAGTGCACTACTGATTTAGCGAAGTAAACATGTTGACAGTCAATTGATTAATTTTAAATAGTCCCAAAACATCACGTAAGAATTTGATAGAGATTATCTTAAGCACTTGGGATATTATGGATATGAATACCCTCTGGTAATCATAAGCGTAAGATATTGATCTAACTACGATTCACAAGAGATGAACGAATACTTGTAGACAGGTCAAAGAACATGAAATATGAACCACCTCACAGAATATCCCATAAAGCCCCTTGGGACAAGCTTTTCCACTGACTGTTCCATCTTCACCCATGAGACTTTGACTGCCACCAAATCCACCCCTATGGTAAAACAAGTGCTAATGTAAAACTACAGGTAAAAAAGAAGATAGGAATAACAAAGTGCTGTAGCACACAATAAATGAAAACCCAGACTGCACCAAGAAGAAACATGCATTCCTGATGCATTAAACCTTGAGATACATACTGAAATTATTTAGTATGGAGAAAGCAACAACAGTAGCTCCATTTTTTTATCTTTTTATCAAACAATGCGCACAATCAAAATATTAATAAGAATTCTACAATATGGGTAAATTTTTCATTGCTAAGGAATTCTCAGGAAAAAGAATGATGTGTGATAATAGAAGAGGTTTCAGAACCAATCTTTTACACTGCTTCTTCAACTGCAATTCAGAAAAAATTGCTCATTATCTTGTTGAGAAAAACATTACATCTAAGACAAGGCACCAGACGACTGATGGGTACCAGAGCATAGTTAAATAATAAAAATAGCATGATTCTACTAGGTAAATTCCATTCCACATATTGCAAGAATTGACAAACTAACCCCACAAGAATGCTTCCATTCACAAAAGCAATTGGCCAATATACATCTCCAGTAGGAATATCGGACCAGTGAAAATGAATCCTTCCACCACCACCTCCACCACCACCATCCGTGCTCCCATTACCTCCAACGCTGGATAAAATGGCAGATTGACCAAGTGACAAAGTATGCACGAATAACAAGATGGTACCTCCAGATCCGCCCCCTGGACCAATATGTGGGACATTAATGAATGAATCCTTTTTTCGGATGCTCCGTTCGGAGTTGTCCCCATCTGCTCTAATGGAACCTTCAACGAACAAATTTTGCAATGGATACTCCAATGAACCCATCACTGCATAGAAGGAGCAAATGAACAGTGGCAAAAGAAAAACAAAAGTTTTTGGCTGATACTCGAATTCAGGAAGCCTAATCATGCATGTAAGTAAAACTTTATAATGAAGTTAACATATACAAATCTGTCAAATCCTTTACTTCTATTTCAGCATTTCTTAATCAAGATGAAGTGGTTTTGAGTTACTCTTGTAGTAGGAGACTCAGCTACCTATACCAGAAAAGTTGCTAGCCCAGTAAAAAATTCTCCAAAACTAACATATATACCATATCCAAGTATAGCAATAATATAAAAGAATGCGCACACACAATCATTAACTGGAAATTTTAGCCAACCTAAAATGCCACCACCAGAAGTTGACATGGCCAAGCTATCATTTCCACTTCCACTGCCCAGTTCACAAGGTAAATCAGCATCTCCATAGGATGCACCTCCCTCTATGCAACTGTCATTGTAACAGCCCATTCCACCTTGACCACCATGCCCGCCACCACTACCAAGACCATTTCCCAGTAATTTCCCTCGACCAATACCACCTTTGCAGCCTGTACAAATACAAAATCCTAGATTGTCAAGTACACAAGGACTCTCACCTGAATCACATCGATGCAAAGTCTTCAAGCGATAACTTAACTAATGAAATGTAATACAACAATATCCAAATCTACCAACACTCATTGTTTGAGAGATCAAATGAAAATTTCTTATCAGAAACTGATTACAGAAGACATGGAAGGCATGACGGTCTGAAAAGAGAAATGAGCACAAATTATACCCATTCCAGATGTGCTTATAATTCCAGAAGACTGGACGGTCACAGTCAGTGCTCTATGGAACAGAACAACAGAACCTTCAACAAGACCTTGAACAAGTATATCCTCCACTCGACAAATCTTCACAACAAATAACAAAGTACATAAGGAGCCCATATCAGTACATACAACTGGATGCTAAATGAAGAGAAGAAAAAAGCCAACAGGTTTTAAGCTATACAAAAGTTTAAAAATAAATGCTATCTTAATTTCTCAAGAGCAAATATGCACCTGCAGGGTAAAGGCGAGAGAAGAGTTAACGTTACAATCTTCAGGTGGGTGAAGAAGCTCGACCGGACAACTTTTCGAATCACAATGCAGTTCAGGCATCCTAATAAGTAGCAATAAGCAGCCATCCAAAAGTTAAAAATGGATCTTCTATTAATTAATTTTAATGAACTGGAACTGGAACTTGACAGGTCAAACATATAAGTATCTGTGATATATTTTAGCCTGAATGTATGGAACTTACACATCATCCTCAGTGGCATTACTAAAAGGACCACGCAGAACTGATCCATGTCCAACCTTCACCATGAAATGAAGAAAAAAAGCAACAATACCCAGTCAGTCATATATCACCTGTTGCCTATGCTGCCCAAAGCTGTAGCACATATATTGCTAAGAAAATACTACCTCTGTCCCAGCCAAAGTGGGCCCTTTTATTAGTATATACCTCACATATGAATAAAAGGGGCTCACTTTGGTTGGGACGGAGGGAGTACTATAAATTCAAAGTCAGCTGCGAAGGTCTTCATGAGCCTAGATACACTGAATGAGAACAACTTGGCAAACTTTAACAAAGTCTTGCTGCGTTGCATGTAAAAACCAACTAAAAAAAGACAGACCTCCGTGCACCATATGTTTAAGTAAATCCATAAAGCAACAAATTGCTTATAGCTTAGAAGTTCACAATTTCACGTGCAACTCGAGATCACCAGGTGAAGTAAAAATTTATACTATACTAATTTCTTTTTTCTTTAGATGAGGGGTGGTGGATGGAAAAACAGCACATAAATTGCTGATAGATTTATAGAGTGCTAGTAGCGCAATATAGGAAATGGTAAATGGTACTGGTAAGAAAATGATCACGCAGTGGGAAATCGTTCCTGTAACATTTTCACTCCCCAAAGTAGGGATCAGGGAATAAGCCATACACATACAAATGGCGGGAATGAAAGTCATTCCCGTACCAATTTCTCCATATGATTATACTCAACTCATTCTCCGTTCCCCTTAAACCACTAAAACCCTCCTTATCAGCCAGAGAATGAGAAACAGTCAATCGGTGTATAAAGGCTGCAAAAAGCAAGCAGTTGTTTCTACAAGAAGAAAAGGATAATAACTCATTGGAAGAAAGCCAAGTGAGCTGAAGCAAAACAAGACCAGGTAAAACTCAATGACAGTGTAAAGATAAAAATTAAGGGATCTGACCCAAAGATCAATTGTTTATCGGTTAAAAAAAAAGTAATACTATAATTGCGAAGAAAAAAAATATTAGATCATTCTATTAATAGGAAGTTAGGTTTTTATTGAAAACACGGCAGAAGTAAACATATACAATACGAAACAGGCTTATAAGAAACATATAGTCATAGATGGCTTACCTTAATGCTAGAAAACAATGACAAAACTAAGTGCTGAGCTTCGATACAATCTCCAGGGCCAGACAAATTCAGTGAGCCTTGACCTTGAACTCCAAGGCTTGCATTTGAGCGTATAAGAGAAGATTCCTAACAAAAGAAGATGGCAATGGAGTCAATTTTCAACACCACGTGCACGATACAACAGGCAGTTTAGCTTACTCACCCTTAGAACTAAGAGGTTGCTAGCCCCAAGTAATGATGTCCCAACAGTTTCATCTCTGCCTCCATTGATTATCATCTTTGAATTCCACATCAAAAACATTTTAACAGACATGCGGAGAGCACCAAAAACCTAGCAAAATTATGTAAAACTGAGTGTCATTTCTTTCAAGCATTTAACTTCAAAAAAAGTAATATGTCGAAAATACTAAACCGGTTTTCTCAAGAAGATACTGGTTTAAGCAGCATTAAACCATCAATGAGATTAGTGAATATACCAAAGCATGTCCCGCACTCAGGAAAGCATAGGGAAAGAGCTCAGTTTGTCTGTCACTCTATTTTTTTTTTATTTTTTTTTGTGATTCAAGGAAATTACCACTTACTCTTAGAACAGAATCACTCATTAGCAGCTCTTCTGCAAACAGTTCAAACTCTGACATTGTATAATGGGCAAGCCCAAAGGTTAACTCTCCGCTTGAAAGCTTGATCTGTCCTTGAACCTGAAAAGGGCTATATTAGATTTTCATATGTGAAAGGAAGGGGAGAAAAACATGAGGTAACTGCTCAGATGTCTTTATAACAAGTTAATAAGCAATTCATTCCATTAGAAGGATCGAGGAATTAGTACACATCGTATACCCCAAAAAAAATGCTACAATGTTAAAGGAGATGCTACTATTGAACATCCACTGACCATCACGTGGCTCCATAACAAGGGAACAGCAGCCCTTGCCTGGTCGCAGATATAGACGTTTGTCAATGATGGTTGAGGAAAGTCCATGAGAAGAGTGTCCGTATAAGTAGATTTGTGATTATTACTGATGGTAAGGCTGCGAGGAAACGAATCATAAAAAGTCCCAGCAGCACCAGCATTCTCGGGACAGCTACGACTGCTCCCTCCTGCATAATACAATATATATATTCCATTTCAGAGTGTATGCCAGGCAGAGAGAGGATCAGTGAAAAAGATGTTAAAAAAGCTATAAATACAAACTTTCAAAGTGTCGTTTAAATTTCTAAAGAATCAAACAAGTACCTTTACATTCAGCATTCCACTATTCAGTAAAAGCTTTACAACAGATACAAATTTGAGCTATAAAGAGCATTTTTACTTTTGCCTTGTGGGTCTAGCTTTTGCTTCATATCAGTTTGCAATATGCTTATTTTAAGGGCATCAGAAGCCCCAAAATAGCACAAGAAGAACTTGAAATAAAGTAGATAAGAATGGTCCACTCAAGGTTTGTTAACAACTCTATCTTAATCAAATCTTTCATGCATACGCTGTTTTATTATAATCCTCAGAAGAGAGCCCGAGACATGATCTGGGCAGTGATTAAGATGGCACTTTATTGTATGATCCATGACTTGATCCCACACTTTCCATGCGGAAGTTAAGGACTGAAAGAGATGGTGAGTTGCTGACAGATACAGCAAGAAAATTAAGCATATTAACTGTTGGGCTATAAAGTGGCACTCTTGGACAGGGCGATGTTCTCAACAAGAGACCTATAGCGGTAACCAACATCTTTGTCTATTTTATTTCAAATGAAAAGGGCAGTCCCCAGTGCGACAGGCATGAAATTTCTTATCTCATGAGCAAAAGGAGAGTGAGAGTATATGTCCAGAATCACAGTTAGAAGAGAGGGAAAAAAAGGATAGCATAGGTCATACCATATACATCTACGGCTGGTTCATGGTGCCAGCTAAATACAACAACTGATACTCTACCACCACCACCTCCAGCAAAACCACTACCCCCACAAGCACTTATTCTGCCAACTCCAACCCTGCACTTTGCATGAGACAATGGGATCGATATCAACTGAAGTATTAAGTTGAGCATTTTATAACTGCTTGGGAATTACAGCTAATATGTTTAAAAAGATTATAATAGACATGAAGACTTGATCAGCAGAAGATACCATTTCATAATCGGGCTCAATTTAAGAACAGCTAGTACTGTCAGTAAAACATTTGAGACATAGACGCTAGATATTTGTCTAAAATGCAAACAATGTAGTACCAGAAGGCTATGAAACATTCTACAAAGGATACCAGTGCACCTAATTTCTGATCAAACGAGTAAAAGATATCATGATTAGTATTTAGTAACACCCCCTCGAGATTTGTGACTCGTATATCAAATTATCAAAAGGCACTACTAAGTTTAGAGGAACACTATCATCCTTACAGACATAATTGAAATTTAAAATAGCCTTCAAAGTAGACAGCATATGTGTGCAAATTGCAAATTAAATCAAACAGGTTGACAAAATGGCAATTCTAAATCTAAGATGAAGCACGACCCACGTATCGAAATTAAAGAAAATAAAAGTTTACATCTTTTGAGCCTTGATGTAGATGCTGCCTCCAGAACCACCTCCCCCTCTTGCACCTCCATCTCCTCCATCGGCCAAAATACTACCATTCATCTCCAAAAAACTCGCCATTATGAACATCACCCTCCCTCCTCCTCCACCCCCATAATCCAGTTCCCTACTCGTCGTCCCCCCTCTACTACCATAATTCCACGGTTTCTTCAAACTCGCCCACGAATATGCATCCCCACCCCAAACGTCTTCCGGAAGCTTAGTTTTATCCGTCAAACACGCCGCCCCTCTGCCCCCATGCCCACCGCCACCTCCGCCAATCCCTTGCGGGGTCCCACTAGTCTGCGGAGGCGGCGTTCCCCCCAAAGCTGTTGTATTCACAGTAGAGCCGTTCCCCAAACTTGAGCTATCCGCAAATAACTGAAATGAGCCGCAAATTATAGAAGAATTCTCGCCCAAACTGAAGTTCCCCGTAATATTGATCGACAGCTCGCAACCGGAAAACGACGAGCAGCTCACCTTCACATTCCGCGAAATCACGAAGTTCCCCCTGCCCTCTACATACACATCCTCGCTGAAGTACAAATCGGAGACAATTTCACAAGTTGTGTCCAACGAACCGACGCCGCCGAGATGCACGCACGTGAGCGACGGCGGGTGCGGCGGCGGCGGCGGAGGCGCAGGCGGCGTGTAGTCCTGATGGAACAGCAGGACATTGGGAGAATCGAAATCCGACACTGCCGAATCGAGAATCGCGCTGCACGCGGCCAGAATCACGGACGCCAAGCAGATTAAGCGAGGTAAGACAGTGTACGGAAGATTCGAGGCCGCCATTGATAGGGGAGAACAGTCATCACATCAAATCAAATGCCGCGGACTGGAAGAAACCAAAAGGAATTGCATCTCCAACCAAACAAAAAAAAGAAACTTTCAAAAACTTCCAAATCAAAACCCTCAATAAATCGCTGCAGCAACTCGAGGCAGCCCAGCCGCAATCAGAGAGTGAACTGAGTAGCTACTGCGAGTTTCGCAGTGTGTGTATTCGTGTGTGCTGTAAGAGACACACGAGTGTGTGTGAAATTATAGATACAGTTCGTATGCGTGTATTCTCGGAGAGAGAGAGATGAGCTGCGGAGAAAGTGATGTTTAGTTTTTTTTAATTTGAGATGGGAAAAAAGGTGATAGCAGCACGAAGCAGTTCCGTTATGTTAACACACTGTTTCTTTATTGTTTTAAATCTTTTATTTTTTTAATATGCCGAAAATCCAAAATAATTACTCATTCATTCCACTTATATAGGATAGTTAACTATAATTTTGTCTCACAAAAATACAGTCAACTATCCCTATATAAGTGGGACGGAGGGAAGTACATAAATACTACTTCCTCTGGCTCAGAGATATTAACTCATTTTATATTGATATGTGAGGTATAAAATAATAAAATAAGTCAATATCTCTGAGACAGAGAAAGTAGTATATATATATATTTTTAAATGAAATCTGTTTTACGTTGAGCTGGACTTTCTTTAGACACCGACGTGTGTAGAATCTAGACAATTCATATGAATTTAACGTTGTATTTATTTATATGAATACACGCGTCATTTTTTATTACTCGAAATTTCATGTATTTGCTTATTTTAGTATTTGCGAACCAAACCCCTTTGAATTCCTTAATTTAACAAATTTAAAAGTTTTAGCAACCCTTTATAAATTATTATTATTTAATTAACGAATTAAATCCATTTTACTTGTGGTGATTTATTTTTTTGGACCATTTCAAGCCTCCTCGCTGAATTTATTTTTTGAATTTAATTTTACATGCGTTAAACAATAAGTGGTGATTTAATATAAAATTAGTTTTCTTTATTCGATTGTAAGTTTTGATAATTTCCCGACAATATATGCATTACGAATTTTTACAATAATCCGTTCCTATTTTGAATAAAATATATGAACTACAATTTTAGCAATCGCAATATATTTATTGTTTTTAAATAAAATAACTTACGCTATATTCTTCAACTTTTCAAAAAATAAAATAAATTGTCAAAATCAACAATTGTTCCTTTTACATGAAAGAATTTTTGTGTCTATGCAAGATCCAATCACAAAAACTCTTATTCTTTATTTCTTTTTTAAGAATAAATTAGTACCCAATTGTACCGACATAAGCATTCAGCCCGATTTGATTTTTAAAGCCCAATACATATCGGCATTAATTTTTTATTTTTTATTTGCATTCTATGTTTTTTTTTTTCAAATTACTAACTCCGTCCATGATATTTAGTCCTAATTTTTAAAACATTTTTTATTATTTTTAACTAAATATGAAAGTAGTTGAGTTTGAGTCTCACTTAAAATTGTTTATATGAATTAAAGTAACCCCACTTAAAGTGTATAAATGTAGGTTCAAAATGATTTTTTTATATGAAGTGTAACGTTTTGAAATAAAATATGTCGATTTTTTTTGGACAGGCAAAAAATAAAAGTATATCCGTTTATTGTGGATGGAATTAGTATTATTTATCTATCGTTCATGTGTTGTATTCTTCTTGTTACTAGTAATATGGACACTTGTGCGTTTGATATTTCTTGTCATTTTTTCAGCCAATTAATTATTTATTACTCCCTCCGTCCACTTTGTAATGAGCTAATTTTTATTTTGTATGTCATGTTCATCTTGATCTATTTTTTAATATATAAAATGGCTCAATTATTTGCTTAATTAGGCCTAAATTTATTTATTTATTTTGTTTTTTTTTGTAAATTATAAATCTGAATTTATAAATAAATTATTAAAAATTAAATTAAATACTAGTTTGCAATGCCAATTTCAATTAACTACTAATTTTAAATGACAACTTGATCAAAGACGAAGTTAACTAGCTTAATTAACATAATAAATTATAGATTGTTCCGTAATCAAAGTTTATAAATACATTAAGTTCAATTATTTTCAATCAACGGACCATATAAAAAGACTTCATAACATAGTGTGGTCATTTTCAATTTGTAACGCATAGTGTGGTCATTCTCAGTCTAATATTAGTTAATATAAATATCGATTAGTCGGGTCAGGCGGGGTGCCGCCTAGCGCCTAGACGGGGACTAGGCAGATCTAGGCGGGAACTTTTAGAACACTACTAATAGTTCATTTACATTAATCAAATACTTATAATTAGTTAACCCTTGATTTTCTCCCACAAAAGGACACCATAGCTATTTTTCATTTTTTAGTATATAATTAAAATAAATAGGTTTTCTATAAATAATAATAATAATAATAATACATATTATGCACAATATGTACAATTATAATGCATCGTGCGTCATAATGCATTGTCAGTACTATCATAATACATTATGAATATAATTATAATGTACTCCATACCAGTTAATTTGAATCGTCAATCACACTAAAATTATCGGGAAAATCTATATAATATAGTATAAAATTAATGTCACCCATTCGTTTTGCAAATTGGCTTAATTTTGTACGTGTAAGCCAACAATTCTCTTATTATTATTATTCTTTTTAATAATTATTATTAATGTAGGGACGGGACGAAGTAAAGAACAAAGCTGGCACAAATTATTTTAAGTTAAGACATCTGTCCCCGAAATCTTTCCATACAAAGTAAAATATGGAAATTTATTGTTTAGATAATTTAAATAATTGCTCTTCATTGTTTTTCCATCTTCAGCATTCAAAACAATCAAATAGGTGTTGATTTGTGGAATTGTAAATAGGGACTTAGAAAATTCAGTAACTTTAACCTCTTTTTTTATTCTCTTGAACTTTCGGTAACTTTAACTTTAGGTGGTGAAATATTTTTCAATACCAAAACTAACATTTAAAGCTAATTTATTTGATGTAAGTGTACTCTGATTAGAGTTTTATGGTTCCGTACTAAAAGCATTTGACCTGAATAATAAAAATAAATGGGTTTTATATATAGGATTCTATTCGCTCATGAAAAACATGGAATATAATATTTTCGTAATTTTTTAATTTTTATAACGAGTGGATGCAAAAATAGTTTTGGAATTTCACTTAGTGTGGTGAATACTAAAATGAATTATGATTGACTTTTAAGGGTAGACAGGTGATTATGGATATGCTGCGGTAATTGAATGTTCTCTATTTTTATTATGGACAACCCAAAGAAAAAAAAAGTTCACGAGTAATTTAATGCATTGCAAATTTGCAATTCACCTTTTTATAGTGTCATTTTACCCGCTTATAACCGCATTTATTTCACAATAGCATAATATCAACCCATAAGACATTTAATTAAATTTATGTAATATGAAGTCGACATTTAATTTAATTAATTAAGTTATTGTGAGAAAGATAAAAAGTGCTATTCACTCTCGCTCTCTCTTGGCCTGGCTCAATAAGTATACAAATAAATTAGGTCCCATATAATTTTGGACCTGGCCTACTATAGTAGGCCCAAACATGGAAGTCATCAATCATGTCTATGGTATACACATAATAAAGTTGCAAACAAACTAAGTGCTCAAAATATCAAATTCAAGTCCAATTGCATTACAATAATAATTTAAATAAATTTCATACGATCTAATTTTAGTATAGTTTTTAATTTTGATTTTAATTAGGCCCTAAAAACGCACACATCCTCGCGACGCAGATCCTAAAATGACTTGAACTCCCTTGATTACTTCAGGAAGCGTCTTGCCAATTGATTAACATTTTGTTATAATCCTCCTTTCATATTAAATTATTAATGTAACTTTATATATGAAATTTCGTTATGATCAACTTTTTGTAAAACAAATTGTTACCAATACATTTTTATAATTCTACTACTTTGGTCCATAATATATAAGTCCCTTTTTTCTGTATGAATTTAATATTTTGTAATGATATATATGAGTATAAAAAATATAATTAGAGTATCACTTAAAGCATTGTATATGTATTAGAATGAAATTTGGGTCCCACTTAAACTGTAAAAAAAATAGTGTGAGTTCAAAATGATTTTTGGTTGATAGTACTAGATTCAATCTAGGATTAACCCAAAATTGAATCATCCAATAGGGTGTTTGGTTTGCATGACTATGTGAGTATAGTCTCGTGTAATAGTGTTGGTTTGATAGATAGATAGGGCCCAAGACTTGATCTTGTGATATTAACACATAGTATTAGTCTTAGTCTAGCATTTTAAGTCTTGGCCTCCCCCTATGATTAAACTAGTCTTCGGCTTGTTTTCTTGGACTTATCTTTTAATTATCCTAAATTGAATCTAGTCATGCAAACAAAACATCTCCAAAACTAATTAGTCATAGGAGATGCCATGAACAAAAAAAAAAAAGACAGACCATAACTAATATTATATGGCAATGTTATAAGATTAAATTTTGGATTTCGTCCATCAAACCAAATGTCATTGTATGAAATTAAAATTATATAGTCATACTAATCAAACACTGATGTATACATTTTAGAATGGAAAATGTATTCGGAAGTAGACACAATGGAGCATTGTTGCACGATGTTTGTAATTATCCATACAACAAAATGTGTAAATAACGTAAAATGTCGCATAAACCTTACACAGTATAGTATAGTATAGGGGTTATAGGCTACAGCACACTACTCCCTTTGGATAAGATTTGTGGATGTGGAAATTATATAACAACGCCAAATAAAGAAGAAAAGTAATAATGATATTCTAATACTCTTTTTATTTACTCTTATTTGACCATATTTTCTTTTTAAAATATTTATTTTTATTTGGCCACATTTAAAAATAGTTTAAAATAATTCTTACTCTATATTCATATAAAAGATAGGAACTACAATAATATATATAAAATTATATTTTCTTAAACTCATGCGTCAAGATTAGCCAATTCAGAATAAAGAATAACTGGAGGGAGTAGAAAAAAAAGAGGAAGTTAAAAAAATCGCGAGGGAGGGGAGGGGCGGGCGTGGACTAAAACTTAAAGGACAGTTAATACATATGTATTAAAAAAAAAAAGCAATCACCACATCATGACGTGTCGATTCCACCGGCTTCTACGCCACCGGACACGTGTACCTACCTTCAACTCCCCCATCCCCCCCTCACGTGACATTCATGCGCCACGTGTGCGCCGTACAGATTTCCTTGGATTTTGGGATTGCGAAATGTGGAAAGCAAATTCTTGATATTTTCTTCTTTTCTTTAAGTCTTATTCGTACGAAATGGGCGCTTAAGATATGAAAAAATATATTCTACCTACTAACTTAATAATATATAAAATTTAGTTATTTTAATGTAAAGAGACAAAATTATCATTTATTTTTAATTTTCTACTTATTTAATTAAGAGATAAACACGAAAATGAAAATCACGTTCTCACGCACGTACATAATCTGAAACTTTCGTTAAACTTGCGATTCAAAAAACAATCCAGCATATCCAACATCACTGCCGCTCACCCATGTAACTTTCTCCTCTCTCTCTCCCCTTACGATTTTTACACCATTTTTCCGGCGAGCTTCCCTCTCCCAACATCACTGCCGCTCATGTCGCCGCCACCACCAACGGCCTCTGTGTCTTCTCCTTATCCCTATCTTCCTGCAGCCTCTCCAGTTTTTTCTTACTCGTCGTCGCTTTTACGGCCATGTTTCTCGCTGGAGTCCAATGCTGCTGCACAACCATCTTCTCCCTTTGCCCTCATCGTCGCGGTTGTTGAGGGTTGGGGGTCGAACGAGCCTAAACAGGCTCGAACGATCTAGAGTGGGAATCAATCGATCGAACGTGCTTGATCCGTCTCGATCGTTCATTGTTGGATGGTAATGGCTCGATCGAGCTGCATGTGGTCGATCGAGCGTATTGTGTGCAAGCGTAATGATGGTGAGGAGACAGCACGGCCATTAAGAAATGTCTTCTCCTACATCGCACGCAAGGTGTCCGAAGAAATATTTGAAGGAAAATAGAGGCTCGAATGGTTGTTCATAGCTTGAATGGGACTCGAACGAGCCATCCGGGCTCGAATGGCTCGATTGAGCAATTTGAGCTTGATCGAGCCGATCAAGCTTCAGCTTGTGGGGTTTGAACGGGGCTTGATTGGGCATTCTTGGCTCGAACGAGCCTCTATAGCTCGATCGAGCCTTATTCTATCGGGATTTTCAGAATCGGCATACCTCTTGGTTCACCGGAATCTCCTCATCATCTCTGCCCTCTTGGTAGCACGGCGGTCGACGACGAAACTATGGCAGCGCGAATGGTCGTTGATCGCGAGCATGGCGGCTCAATTGATTCTGGTCACGATTAAAGGCAAAACGACCGTCGGAGAAGGCGACTCCTTTGATGAAGACGGTGGCTCGATGATGGTGACCTCCGGAGAAGGTGGACAGACAATCGACTGCAACTAGGGAAATCGATCAACGGTGGTTGCTCAATTTCTTTCTCGTCCGGTTGGCCGCCGGAGACTAGGTTACAACGCTGGCGACTCGATCGACGGAGACAACGGCGAAGGTTGACATAGACTGCGGAGATTTCAGCGGTAGTTCATGTAAGGTTTATTGATTTTTATTTTTCTTTCTATAATTCTACTAGGTTTTATATTTATGTAGAATAGGTAATTTTGTCTCTCCACAATGAAAGTGGCTAGAATTTATATATTATTAAGTTAGTGGCTAGTATTTATCTTTTGTTAACTTAAGTGGCTATTTGAAACGATGTCCCTTTCTCTCCTTTTTCTTTTTTTTCTCTTTTTTTTTAAAGAGTATTTTCCTTTTTATCCGCACCGGCACCTTAAGAAAATGCTAAAATAAATAGAAGGGAAAAAAATATGACAATATGCTTGGAAAGAGAGCCTTACAATAGTTTTCTTCTTCCTATAGATAACGTATTTATTTTATTTTTTTTAAAAATGTAATTTGTACAAGATTAGTAGGGTCTGTATCTTTCAAAAGGTTAATTTTTTTCGAGAAAAAAATAAAAATAAAAAGAAAAGAAGACGCTATATACATAAGACAATCTAATCGAAAAAAGAGACTAAAAAAATAAAAAAATCATTGATGGTTTTGGTTTATTGGACATGTATAGTTCCATAATAATAGAGGAAGTGTTTATGTTTTGTATAAATTATTATGCATCTAAATATTTAATAGATACCTTTCTTGTCGAGGATGGCCTATGAGTAACTTGTTTGTCTAATTCATAATTGCAACCAATAATTGAGTTTGGCATCAATATGTATCCTCTAAAATTTTATTGTGTCATTGTGTGAATTACATAAATCGACATATATCATAGACAATTTAAAAATTAACCATCATCATTTCTAATTAACGTTGATTTAAAACTGCTGTTAAAAAATATCGGTCGTCTATTAATATAATATGAAATGTATAATTCTGAAATCCCATAATATAATATATGGTCAAGGTTCTATAAAATCACACAAAAACGTGTCGAAATATATTTTATGCTATCACATAGCATGTTTTTCTACATGTATATGCAATATTTGTAATAAGCGTACAATTTGTAAGGGCGTTACTTTATACTCCCTCCCTCATCCATTTTTTGACCCAAAATTTTTCGGCACGCATTTCCACCGAAATCTAGTACGGATTTTAAAATATAATTTTGAAATATTGTTTCTTTTACGGGATACTACGAGTGTCGTACTATCCCTTAAAATAAAAATATTTTAAAATTATATTTTAATACTCGTACTAGGTTCGTGGAAAGACGTGCCAAATAGTATAAGGGTCAAGAAATGAAGACGAAGGTAGTATATACTACCTCCATCTCAACTAAGTAGTCTCATTTGCTTTATTGACTTTTTCGGCACGCGTTTCCACCGATACCTAATGCGGGTTTTAAAATATAATTTTGAAGTATTTTTTCTTTTACGAGATACTATAAGTGTCATAGTATCCCGTAAAAGAAAAAATACTTCAAAATTATATTTTAAAACTCGTACTAGGTTTCGGTGAAAATACGTGCCGAAAAAGTCAAAAAACAAATGAGACTACTTAGTTGAGATGGAGGTAGTATATACAAAATTGATCTGCTAGGCGTCTAATTTGAACGCCTTAGCTGAGCGACTAGCCACGTCAGAAGTTATTTAATTCTTTATTATTTTGATGAAAAATATCTTTTTATGATATTATTTCTTCTCTTTCCTTTTATTTCTCAACCATCTCTGCGTTTTTTTCTTCTTTCATATCCTCCCAATCATTTCAATTATGTTCCTCTACAATAATTTCCTTCTCCTTTTTCAACCTTTGACAATTATATTCCTTTAAATTGAGTTAAATGATTCCCAATAGGGTTTAGTGATTCCCAACAGGGTTAGGGTTTAGTAATTTTTAATTAGGTTAATAAACTTAATAAAATTCGTAATCCACATTCAGAAATAATAAATTAATAATTAATAATTGATTTAGAAACAAAAGCTTTATTTAATTTGTAGGATGGTAAAAGAGAACAGTAGCAAAGCTTCCAAGAACAGGCCGCACAAGGAAAAAAAAAAACAAAGAGAAAAAGCAATGAAAGAAGTGCTTCTCCATTACGCAATTTCAAGCAATAGATAAATCTAAAGACAATAATGGCCAACAAAGAAAATAGAAGACACCCATTTGACAGATACTGTACAAGAAGTCTAGCGAGGAAGATGATAGGTAAGAGAGAGAAACCTACAGCTTTTGTGAGATAAAATATGACGTTGTTGAAAATTAAATGGGAAAAAAGTGGTGACGCGTCAGTCGCCCACCTAATCGCTCTTTTAAGTAGCCTAACATATCAGATACAGAAGAATAATACTCCTATCTTTAAGTAGTATAATATGATATAAATTCATAATGAATAATAAGTCCTATCATTTTTCTATCTTATTTACTTTAAATGATGAAAGATCTATATCATTGTTTATATTATATTTGTTTATTGTTTACTTTATAATAAATTGAATGAATTAGATCAATGTCTATATTATCGTTATTTTTTATTAAAAAAATACTATGTGAGAGTAGAGGAGTATTTTTTATAAAAGTGGTACAAGGTGTATAAAGTTATCACACAATTTTCTCAAGTATAATATTATACCATAATATAATAGAAGGGGTTGCCCGAAATTTTCTTAAATTGAAGTGAACAAGTTATAAATTGTGTTGCATGGGTGCGGGAGTGCGGGTGCTGAGGCGATACGATTCGAATACTCGGATACAGATTTTTAAAAATTTTAGGGTGCGATTCGTCGAGAATATGTCTATATATTTATATTTTATTATATATATCACCCATTTTATAAAAATAAAAATCATAAATTAAATACTACTCAATTAAAATGAAGATTTCAATTAAACCATATAAATTAAATCTTATATAGATTTTGTAGTGAATTTAAATTTTAGGACAATACATATAAAAAAAATTATAAAAAAACTCAAAATATAAAATTATTTAAAAAAAACCCCCAAAAATATCCGGATTCTTACCGGATACGCGTATCCTAATTTTTTTTTTTGTGTATGATTCGCAAGGTGGCGAATCCCGTGCATCCCACGCGAGTCGCACCCGCACCTCCGTATCCGATACTGCATTGTTGTATTTTTCGAAGAATCAGATTATAAAGTACGGAGTAGTAAATAAACTTTCATACTCCCTTATACATCATTTTACGTCAAAATAAATGAAGCCTATCATAGATAGTGTACGCTGCAAAATTATACAATTAATTTAGCGTCTATGGGATTTATGGAATGCAAACATATGAAATTGTGATTCTATACATTCTCTGTCCACCACATATACGCATATAATTGTATTTTGGCCGTCCTCTATGCATATCTTATTTTTGGAAGTTGACTTGACCCTCTAGGATAATATTATCTTCTAAAAATCCACACTATATTATATAATTATCAACTTTATCACTCATGACCTATCATTTAATAGGTGTATTAAATGTGATGCTCAATTTTCGCGCACAATAAACAATACAATATATCTTACAAGTCATTCTTAAAACTCATATCATGCACAAATTTAGAGGTCGGGAGCGAAAGTGTATTTTATTTTGCGAAAGTGTATTTTATTTTTGGAAAAGGAACATTGTATTTAGAGATATATTAATCCCTCCGTCTCATTTAAACTGACCTATTATTTATTCATATGGGTGGTATAAAATAATCAAACTGACCAGTTTAAATGGGACAGAGGAAGTAATAGAAAATAAGATCCAAATATTGAACATGAATAATTTGCTTGTTTTTGGCGACACTGCATTCTAAATTCTTGTGAATCACTATATCAAAGTTCTGGAAGCTGCACACATTCTTTGAACGAAGATAATAATATTAAAGGAAGCAAACAACTATAGTTGATAGCATTTATTTTGTTTTATTCTTGGTAGTTGAAAGAATAAAAGTAACGAGTATAAGCATTTAATCGATCTATGATTTGCAGTAGTATTTTGTATATTTGGGTCAACATATTTTAATTCGAAAATTATTTTTCATGTAGTAGATGGAATTATAGGAGATTTATTGAAAGTAGCTAGAACAAACTAAACTCCAAGAAATTTAAATATATAATGAAAATGCTGTCCAAATTGATTTTTTTCTTTGAAAATGTCCAAATATGCTTAATACGGAGTAGTACTTTAAGATAATCAACTATGCTTAATACGGAGTAGTACTTTAAGATAATCAACTAACTTTTTTTTTTTTTAATAATAATGTTTTTAAAAAGAACGTTTTACTTGAAATTTATTCCTCCATCTCACTCAAAAAAGGCTCATTTTATGAGCACGAGAATTTATGTAGTGTACTAGTGTAGGTTAGTAACGGACTATTTTAATTAGACGAGTTAAATATTTTAAATATTTATTTCAATTAAATACTCTTTAATTTAAATATTAAGTTTTCTGAATATTCTTTTTCAGAATGTAGGAGCGTCCTCATTTAATTAGCTAATGGGACTAACTCTTTTTCTGAGTTGAAAATATTTATGAATAACGATCTTGAAATAAAAAGAAATATCTAAAATAATCTCAAATATTTATCGCGGTCCTCATTTGGGGACCAATTTTCCCTTTTATAGCTATAAGACTATTATTTATATTTAGAGGTAACAAAAATAATTTGTAACTATCACGATACGACCAAAAGTCAAGACATAGAATCACAATCTCATTAATATGAAAATAAAAAAGTAGTATATATATTAAAAAGTGTTGAAAGGGAAAAAATAATTTATCACAAGGAAAAAAAAAATAGAAACAGAAAAAGCGAACAAAATGGGAAACATTTCACCGTACAACATTAGTACGGGGGAAGAGAACTCCAAAATGAAAAATACAATAGCGGCGCAAGTTAGCTCAACTAAAAGGGGTTTAGTCTACAGTGCACGCCATGGGGACACGTTTGAGGTGAGAACACGCCAACGGCCCCACGATTTATTCGCGCCACGAGGAGTGGTCACCGGTCTGTGATGGCCTTTTGGGAGAGGTTATACATGAACTGCCACGTGTCCCGGAACGTAATACAAATATTACTTCCGTATAAGATAAACGGGATATACGGAGTTTTTTATTTTTATTTTTATTTTTTGTTTATCTACTACCTCCATCCCATTATATTAGTCCTCTTTGCTTTTTGATTGTTCGGCACGCTTTTCCACCGAAACCTAGTACGAGTTTTAAAATATAATTTTAACGTATTCATTTTTTCACGGGGTACTATTAGTAGTCTAATAGTACCCCGTGAAAAAATGAATACGTTAAATTATATTTTAAAACTCGTACTAGGTTTCGGTGGAAAAGCGTGCCGAACAATCAAAAAGCAAAGAGGACTAATATAATGGGATGGAGGTAGTATTATAAAAACGAGCACCTTTCACTTTAAGTTGTAAATTTCCACTACTAGTGAAAATCAAATTCACTTTAATATCTACATATTATAAAAATGTTAAAATTCGTGTTCAAATTATGTGCGGCAGGCAATTATTAGGTGATTTTGGGAAAGTTAACGATGACATGACATGTGTACAAGTCAAAACTTAATCTTGTGGCTCAGATTTCAACTACCGACTTCACTTATATCCAAAGTTGTCTTTAGAAGTATTTTGACGATAATTTTTTTTTTTTCTTTTTCCACAGAAGAGACTTATTTTTTTTTTATTTGTAAAATACTTATTCCGTCACATTTAAAATATTACATTTCTTTTTTGGCATGAAAGTTAACAAACGACTTATGTCTCACCTTAAATCACTCTTTTTTTTTTTGCACGAGTTTAAGGAAGAAATACTTATGGTGCGTTTACTTTTTATACCGCTTTGTAAATGGATAAAAAATGATAATATAATGTGGTATAAAGTAGCGGGATCCACATTTTTTATATGATGTTTACTTTGTAGGAAATGAAGGGATGATATGTGTATATAATGTGGTATATTATAAAATTGTGTTTACTTTACTGATAATGATGTAAAAGGAAGAATGAGGAAGTATAAAAGTTATTACCACTTTATAATGCGTTTACTTTGATGTATAAAAAATTCGGTCAGACGGTATAAAAATCCGGGCAGCTCATTGTATTAATCCATGGAATAATATTGTACCTAAGAAATATGTGTTATAATTTTATACCTCCTTTTACCACTTAAGAAATCGGTGCTATAATAATAATAATAATAATAATAATAATAATAATAATAATAATAATAATAACAACAAAAATAAATAAATAAATAATAATAATAATAATAATAATAATAATAATAATATCGTGGTATAAAATTATATTATACCATCGTAAAGGATATCGAGAGATATCGGGCTGACCGATATTTTATACCACCTGACTTGATTTTTTTATACGTCAAAGTAAACGATGGATAAAGTGCTATACAAAATTTTAGACTCCTTTATACTTCCTTTTACGGCCTTATACCGAAAAGTAAATGCGCCCTAAAAGTATAAAGTGTTTTGTGCTTAAGGAGATAGTATGGTTTATATATTTTGACATATTTTAAACTAGAACATCATAGATGTATAAAAACATATTAATGTCTAATCTTAAATGAAATATCGTATCAAGACCTTTAATTTGGTACAAAAATCATGAAAAACGGAGAACAGACTAGCAAATTTTGATAATTTAAACTAGTAGAATTTAAATTATATTGCGATAGTGCTGAAAGGTGAGTTGATGATGGAATTTAATTAGAGAATGTTAAATCATAAATGTAATAAGAGATTTACTAATTGTACCCTTATATGACTAATTATTTCCTTATATGGAAAGGGGTCATTTATGGTGAGACGACCCAGATAGAAAATGAGATCATTTATGGCGAGACAGATGGAGTATATATTTTGTGGTTTAAATATATTGTATAAATAGAGTCACCTGTGTGGATATAGTGTTTACTTGTGTATTATTTTACTCAATAAAAAAATTTAATATTTTACGCATGACATAGCAAAAAGAAAAATGTAATGTTTGAGACGGGGACAAAGAAGTATATATTACAAATAGTAATACTTTATTTTTTAATATTCCGCACTTTAATTTGGCTGTGGGATAATGTATATATATCATGTAGTAGTGGTACGATGTTGGTGTTTTATTTTCTTATAAATAATAATGATAATGTTGATGTCGGTGTGGAAATCTTTTAGGTGAAATAGATGATTTATTTGAATTGTGTGATTATGGTGATATTTATTACTTCATTCGGCTCAGAGATATTGACCCTTTTTATATTGACATGTGAGACATAAAATAATAAAATTAGTCTATATCTTTAAGACGGAGGAAGTACTATCGTTTACAATTGTTTTGTATATTTATTCGAATATACATATAAAAATCGTAAATATTGTGTAGTGCACATTGACATGATGACGAATGGAGTTTATATTATGTTATGGTATTAAGTAATTATCTCTATATTTGTGTGTGTATATTACATGAATTATTATTTTGCACCTAAAAGACATGAGCTGCTTGTATGGTTTTAAACATTTAAATTATTTCAATTTTGATTTAAAATGGTGGTATACAATATTTATATGGCGGTACTCCTAGGCCGGGCCCATAAATTATATGGTGTTTTAGTATTGGAATGTCTATGTTCACGGTAAATTGTCTACAGTTACATGTATAATATATAAATGGAATGCATACCATAATATACAATTTTAATAGTTCATCCGCCATTATATATTAAGGGTTGAGATACTGTATATATATTTTTTTGTTCGTAAAAAATAATACAGTTAATGCACAACTATTTGTCTATAATGCACAATCTGTCTAATTATAATGCATCACGCATCATAATATATTGCCAGTACTATTATACGTATTTATTACCGTAATACATTTTCAGTACAATTAAAATGCACCAGTTAATCTAATCGTAGATCACACGTATATCAATGCTCTAAATCATTTTTCATTTCTTACATGAAATATAATTAAATTCTAATTAAAAATAATTAAATCATGAGCTAGGTTATCACTCCATTATGCTACTTCTTCGTGGCAAATTAGAAAAATTACAAACAAATTTGAGGGAAAATATACGATTTAAACTCAATGAAAATAAAAGTAAAAATCACATATATGATTTCTTAAAATTGTGCTAATGATAATGATTTGAAGATTAAGTTAGGCAAAGACGATGAAATTTAACTAAAATTTCCAATAATGAATTGGACAAGTTAGTCCTTGGAAATAAATGAAAGACATCCGAATTAGGCAAACACAAGATCTTAAGATAAGATGAAAACGATGTTACTAATTTAATTGGTGTCGTATTATATACATTTATTAATGACACTGTCATCGTACAATCATATAATATTCCGTAAAATTACTCTAAAACACTACAAAATATATAAATAAATTAATAACGAAGGAAAGAATGCCACAAATGATTTGGATATTATCCAAATATCCCCACATTTAAAGCAATGTATGAAAATTTTCCTAATACAGAAAAGCCAAACTTATTGGAAAAAAAAAACATGAGATACAGACACCTGAAGCAGAAAATTGATTTAAATAAATAAATAAATGTGTTGAAAATGAAAATCTAGGAAATATTTGCTTTACTTGCACATTCACCAAACATGTCCTTGATTTATTTATTTCCTTAAATTGAAAAAAAAAAAAAAAAGTTTCAATTTGTGAACGTAAGATTAAATTCTCTATGCCCACTTGTCAGCCTATTGGTATAATGGAGAGAAGAAGTTAAAAGTTTGGAGATAAAAATAAAAACAAAAATAAATAACATAAACTAATGGTAGATATTTTAATCTAACCATGGTGAGTTAAAGTGTTTAACTATGGTTAAAATTTCAGTTTATATTGGAACCCCCGCTTCCGAATTCTTGGCGATCATGACAGTGCCATTCCAGTGAAGTTGAAAGGAAAAAAAATCAATTTTAAATAGAAAGAGGTAAAATTTGTGAAGAAAAAAAAAGAAAAAGAAAATGATGATGACCGGAGATCATCCTCGGTCAAATCCGACCGTCCAAATCCCTAACTGGGATGAACACTACTTGGAGGATCCGACGGCCCACATTCATTCTCCGATCTCCTCCTCTCTGAGCAGCCAATACGACGCCGCGCTGGCGGCGCTGCAGCGGTACCTCCCAGGGAACCGAGACGACGACGTCGTTCCGGGGTTCGACGACTTCGACGACGCCTTCTCGTGCGACGACTTCCGCATGTTCGAGTTCAAGGTGAGGAAATGCGCGGTGGCGCGGTCGCACGACTGGACGGACTGCCCGTTCGCGCACCCGGGGGAGAAGGCGCGGCGGAGGGACCCGCGCCGCCACCACTACTCCGGCAGCGCCTGCCCCGACTTCCGCCGCGGCGGCGACTGCGCGCGCGGAGACGCCTGCGAGTACGCCCACGGCGTCTTCGAGTCGTGGCTCCACCCCGCTCGCTACCGGACACAGCCGTGCAAGGACGGGACCCACTGCCGCCGCCGCGTCTGCTTCTTCGCGCACACGCCGGAGCAGCTGAGGGTTCTGCCGCTGATCACCAGCCCCGACGCTTCGCCGGGTCGACTCGGTCACGACTCGCTGATGGGGGCCGGCGCGTTCGGCACCTCGCCGAGGTCCACGCTGTACTCGCCTCCTCCGTCGTCTCCCACGGCTGGTTCGCCGCCGATTTCCCCTGGTGGGTCGATGAGTCTGAACTCGGTGACTGAGTCAATGCGGTGTCTGCAGCTTAGTAAGATGAAAATGGGGATGGGGTTGAGCATGAGTCCGCCGTCGTGGGGCCTCGGGCTGGGCCTGGGCTCTCCGCGGAGCCCGAGGCCCGGATTCACGAGCCTTCCTTCAACTCCGATTCGGTCGCAAACTCGGTCCGGACTCAGTGCGTTCGATGCATGGGGCGGTTCGTGCGAGGAGGAGCCGGTGATGGAACGAGTCGAGTCGGGGCGGCAGCTGCGCGAGAGAATCTACGCGAAACTCGTGAGGGAGAACTCGCTGGACCGAGGTGGGCGGGCGAACTCAGCGGGCGAGGCGAGTCCCGATTTCGGGTGAACTCCTAGCGGAACGGGTCGGGTTTATTTTGGGACTGTTAATATTCGTGTTTCTGACTCCTCTCGATAGAAGAAATGGAGGTTTCGTTTGGGATTTCGGGTCGGGTTAACGGGTCGATTTGAGTAAGGTAAATTGTTAATTAATTTTCTATTTTGTGCTTATTTTGACGTTTAGTGAAATGAAAAATTCGACGCTATGTAATTTTGTACAAATTAAAATGTTAATTTAATGTATTAGACTTTCTATTTCTAAGTTATGTTGAACTTGTATCTTACAGTATCTTACAGTTCTATTTGAACCCGTTTTTTTTAATACTTATGACACTTTTATCTCAAGTATTCCAATTTATTTATTTAATTTATTTTTTTTTTTTATCTATT
The DNA here is from genome assembly GCA_001642375.2 of Mentha longifolia. NCBI lineage: Eukaryota > Viridiplantae > Streptophyta > Magnoliopsida > Lamiales > Lamiaceae > Mentha > Mentha longifolia. The sequence goes on along the minus strand of CM038110.1, from coordinate 20,245,961 downwards.
TACTTAGAAAACATAATTAATCTACTTGAAATAAATAGTAGTATTAATGAAGAGAGCTTTGAGAATTAAGAAATTTAATATGCAAAAAAAAAAAAAAAAAAAAAAAAACCTTCCAAATTTGAGTTAATTTGAAGAGTTGGAATTGAATGCTACTAAATTAACTGATCACTATAACTTGAAGTTATAACAGACTTGAATGAGTACTAGTAACATTTAACACAATTAAATCTTAGGACCTTTTCTTTTACCTACAGTTTTGGAAGATATTTTGCATTTTTGTAAGCGTGTATTGGCCTAGCGAGTTTATGTTTGAGATTAAAAGTCTTGTGTTCTTTCGACTTTTAAATTTTATGTTAATTATATTCAGAAAAAAAAGAAAAAAGAACACAATACAGACGGACAAAGATTGTGAATTTAGTTCACTTATAATCAAAACTATCAATGTTACAAAAATTATAATTTTTGCATGGTAACCAGCACTCTTCCCTTTTTATTTGTATGTATAATATTTTTTTTAAATATATCATGGTTATATATTAAATATATTCACTGTGGATATAGAGACACTACTCATGTATAATAATAATAATAAGCAAAAAATACCATTTTTTTTTATTTATCAAATTCGGCAAATTGGTGAGACGGTCTAATAAAAGATGTAGTATAGTACTTTGTTGTTTTCTACTCCATCCGTCCCGCTCAAAACGTCACTTGTAGTATCCCGTAAAATAAAAAATTATTTAAAAAGTCATTTTAAAACTAATTATCAAAACGCTCGAAAACATTTAAAAAAATTGCTGAAAAAAGTATAACGTCTCGAGCGGGATCGAGCGGACGGAGGGAGTAGTGTTTAGTGGGAAGAATCACTTGTCTGAAAATAGTGATAGATAGTGGATATTATGTTTAATAATTACAATTTGTGCTACGAAAGCGATAATCTAAATATTTTAATGTTATTTGCAGTAAAGGATAAGGGTGACGGAGACATGTTTATCAGTTGAACGTCCACATCACATATCTAATCTTGATTACACAACATATTTAATTATTTAAGTCCAACTTTGGTAACTTAGGATATAATGATTTGAAATTTAATTAAAAGAAGGGATTTCATTAAGGTGATTAATGTGGGCCTTTGATTTTGTAATTTGTAGTTGGGCAGCCTAAACTATGATTCTCATCATTTGCATAAGCACTTGTGTTAGATTTTGTTGGACCACTTATATCAAGATTCTCATGGTTTTTTGAAGGCAAAAACTTGGGTGAGGTCGGCCACATAGTGTGGTCGGGTTAAAATGTTAATCTTTATACAGAAAAGTGCTAATCTATACGAATAAAAGTGTCAATCTTAAAACATAATTATTTTACAAATAAAATAGTCAATTTTTAAAAGTGTCAATCTTTATACAGAAAAGTGCTAATCTACACGAATAAAAGTGACAGTGTTTTAGCCGTCTGCACGGTGCCTCTGACTGACCCAAGTGTGTTACTTTTCTGAAAGCGTAATTCTATTCATAGCCCCCATTTTACTCGTTGTAGCCCCTATTAAAAAAAATAAAAAAATATTAACACAAATACCATCTTAACCCTGCGTAGCCTCCCAATTAAATTGCTATAGCCCCAAAGAAACCGCCACCAGTCTTCCTTCTCCATTTTGATGACAAACACAACTGTCTGCAATTTTGAATTTAAAATTCCGAGAATTGAAATTTAATTTCCAAGTTCAATCATTTCCAAAATCGCATCTTGGAATCAGTTATTAGAAAAAAAATGATGGAAATCATGGTTTATCGACGGCGGGTTGTGGTGCCAAAATTCCACTGCCACCATGGTTGAAGGAAGAAGAGTATATATCTTGTCAACAACCCACGCCAATTAATTTTTGACTTCAAATCATCTCCATTGATGATGATACGATCTCTTAAATTTTTCTTCTCATGCCCTAGTCTTTATTCAATCTTTTTATTGAACACCCACTCCTCGAATACTTTTGCCTTCCCAAAGTTATTGATGAGGATTTTTTCACGAACAAGGGGATATATACTTGTTGAAGCCGTATTCTCCTTTCGCTGATATAGGAATTGAAGGGGCTATGTAGGGGTAATATAGAATTTTTGTTAATATTTTAATTTATTTAAATAAATGGGGGCTATGAAAAGAGTAAAACCGTGGCTATGTATAGAATTACCCTTCTTGAAATTATTTTATATGCCTATTTTTATTAATTCAAACAAATCAAAATGCACTATAATTCTAAGGGTGCACAAATATTACATACTCCTATAATTTTTGAAATTTTTGTAGTTCCTGGATATAAGCTGATTTTATAATACTCCATCCAGTCTATAAGTAATGCGATACTCTTCTCATTTTCATTATTTACAAAAAAAAATATATTACTTCATTATTTAACTATTTTTTTAGAGAGTCTCATATCCCCACTTAAAAAAATACTTGACATATATTAACATTATAATTAAAAATCATGTCACAAAGAGCGCATAAAAATTCTGGATGAGAGAGTGTAAATTATGCCGGACATTTATTAATTTTGCATTAGTTCTAGCTCACATAAATTTATACCAACAATTATTTTTTTTATAGTTTGACATATGCAATCAAAGTTCTTTTTTTTGATCAGAAAAATATGGAATTTTATTCATACAAGGCACCAGTGGTGCCGAAAAGTTACAGAGGAAAGAAAACAGAGCATTCTCCTTACATCAAGATATTACATAGTTTAGATTTGCTCCATACTTCATAACCCAAACTCCTAACCTCCTCTCCATTTATAGAACACCAATTCCAATATCTACATAACACCTCTTCCACAATCTTCTTTAGCTTCCATTCGATTTGGAAAAAACGAGCCGCATTCTTCCATTTCTAAACCACCCAAACCACACAAACCCATAAACCTCCAAGCCTCTTCTTCTATTTTTATAATATTACCCATATTATAAGAAATTATCAGCCAAACACGTTGTTACCCCTTGCTCTATACTAGTGATTCAAGTTGATTAATCTCTCACTTTGTTTAAGGTGAAAGACATTTTCTGGAAAGTGACAAATTTGGCTGCTTGCTAGTTAAGTAAAATAAACAATTAGTAGAATAGAATAGAATAGCAGTAGAAAGAAAGAAAGAAAGTAGAGAGAGAAAGAGAGGCCGACAAGAAAGATGTTTTAATAATTGTTAGTATAGTTCGTTTCATAAATAAAAAAAAATAAAAAAATGTTAGTAGTAAGTTGATGAAGTGCACACAAATCAAAACCTAAAAAGTATCAATGCTTGAACTCTCACTCAGTTTAGTGGGGAATGCTCTTTTTCCATGTAAATTTGTGCCAAATCTCCTCTTTTCATGATTCATTCTTACTTCGTATTTATTACCCAGTACACGAAATATGTCTTCAGTTATTACTGTATTCGTCCATTCACAAAATGTATAACTGCATATTTTGGATGTGGACCTTACGCTTATTATTCATTTCTCACCTCAAAAATCAACTAAGCTATAATTTTATATTCATTTCACTTTATTGCTTACTCATACATATAAGGCCTAAAATATCACTTTATTAATTACCTACTACAAAAATAATTAAAAATCGTGCCATAAGATTCTAGGCACTTACTTCGTGGACGGAGGGAGTATGTCTTTTTTTTTACTCGAGCACCATTTTCAATTATACTACTATTATTAAGAAATTTTAATATAACTCTTATGTATTCACTTAAAATATACTTTATCATGTACTATCATGTTAAAAAAAAAACTATCTATTTATTCACTTTTGAATTACTATTATTTATCTTTTACTATCTTTGAAAATAATCTGAAAAAAAAAAAAAGAATGGGAAAGAGAGAAAGTAAATTTAAATAAATAGAACTGAAAATTATGAAATTCATTTTTAAAATTCGAAAAAATATTATAAAAGAACAACCAAGACCATGAACTTAGAATATCTTATAGAAAAGGGGATGGAGTATTTATTTTATAGTATGAAGTTGAACTACGAAAATTGAGAGATATATGTCAATTTTTCATGATTATTTTGTTAAATTTTTATAATTTTGCTGTATTAATCAATAATTTAATTGAACTAATTAATAACAAGAGCTTTTAGAATATAATATATATATATATATATATATATATATATATATATATATATATTCTCATTAATTTATTGATTACTTATATAAATAACATCAAATAATAGACATCCTTATGTTTTAACAATTCATTAATGTGCTTGGCATCTTTCCACACAAATTTAGACTAGCCAAAAAAAAAACGAATATAAAAACAAAATGTTGAGCAACCGGCAATCGTCAAAGGGCCATTTCCCTCTGCAATTCAGCGAGTTCATCGTCTTCGTCTTCTACTCTCGTTGCCGGTTGTCTTCCAGCAGGGACTCGAACAGGGGCAGCAGGAGCTGTTGTTGCAGGTTGCAGAAGCTGGTCCTCCAGCTCAGCTCCTTCGAGTTCTTCAAGCTCCGCCTCCAATTCATCCTGCACAAGACAGATGAAAATAAGATCTTTTCCCAACATGGGAAACTAGAAAAAAAGAAAGAAAAGGATAACGGTGTAAAACTACCTCATCAAAATCGGCAGCTGCACCAAGTGGTGCCGATAATGCTTCTTGAATTTGTTTCATATTTTCAGTCTGCTCGTTGATCTCATCCATCGTTTTGTCCACATCATCGATATTCCTGCATAAACCAAACCCAGAAGTTAGAAGAAACAGGGAACTCTACATTCTCTTATGTTTTTGTCACTCTCGCCCTCTCTCTAAAACTTTTAGTACAGAGAGCGTATTACTCAATCATGTGGTGTTATAGTACACTCACGTGGCTTTCTGCATGGCTTTCATTGCAGCAGCTCCGGTTCTCAGGGCATCGACAGTTTCTGTTGTGGCTTTCGCTCCCTCTAGCATTATCATCTACAACAAAGGTGCGGTGTTATTTAACAGTGAGAAAGAATCCACCAAAAGAACACCGTAGCAGCAGGCAAATGGAATTTGTGAAACTTTATCAAGAGCACCTGATCATGAATGCGTAACTGAAAATTCCCCAGCTGCTCTATTTGTTGCTCGTAAAGCCTTTTTGTTTTCAAACATTGTATAGCAGCTGTAGACAAAATTTTAATAGAAATTATAAACCAGCAGATGCTCTAATTCAGGAATAACTTCAAAAATGTTTTTACATTAAGCATAACACAGCGATATGGCAAGTCACAAAACTGTACCCCCCCCCCCCCATCCCCCAAAGAAAAGAAGAAGAAAGATCCAGTTAGGTTGGTAAATGTGGCAAACAATTTCCATAATCACAATTCATGTGCTCGAAGTCTAAAAAGATATATAAACCCCCTCTACTCAGAGACAAAGTACTGGATGCTGCTCGAGTGTAAGTTTCCACAAGCAATTGAAATATGTAAAAATCACTTTACTTTAACGACTTTTCGAACTCATAATATCCCTACAAGTGTACTTCAAATTAGAAGGTAGTATTGTTAAAAAAAGAAAAAAACATATCTATGACTCACAGAAGGTATAATGCGATGCATCTGAAGATCTGAATGAATACTAGCCAAAAGCACAAAGGCACTACCAATTTTAAGCTTGGAAAGCATTGAACAGATAGCAAATGTCAAAGATGAGCCTTAAGAGAAACTTAGCATGGAAGAACTGACAGAATAGTTATCTAAAATAAGGTTACAATGAATGTATCAAAGCACATGGGTGTAGTATATACAGGTCTCATAGTAAATTATAAGAAGTCAGACATTCAATACGCTCTCTCAGAGGTTCATTAATTAGTTAAAATCAGCAGGTCTCTTTGTTTGCATTATTAAGAAAAAGAGGGGGCTCAACAGTTTTTCGAACCAGTAGTACTTTGGTGGATAACACCTAAAAAATTTTATCTATAAATGGGCCAATCGGGTAGCAATCTTTCCAAAACCATAGCTTACACAAAGATAACATTCTTAATTTTTCAACATTTGAGGAAGTTGAATCACATTATAAAACATAGGTGACCAGATCATACCCCTTTTATTTTTTGCTTTAGTAAATTCTTTTGCCTTCTCAACTTCTGTAGCAGCCTTTTTCAAAAGAACTTTCTCCTTTTTCTCTAGCATTTCAAGAGTCTGCATTGGCATCATGAATTCAGGAAATTAGAACAGCATATACAATGTTATATAAATTCAACAAAATTAGGGAACTTCAATATGACAATAGCTGCTCAAAATTTGAATAACAAGACACTAGAATATTCCAGAAATATATGCCTGAAATTATCGTCTCCTACTGTAGTCATCTGCTAATAACTCAAACTGTAAAAGCAGGAGAGAAAATTGATGCATTATGAAGGTTATAATGATATACTTTTCAAAGCAGTCACATAATTAGAAAGTGGGACTTTTTGCAGACATGTTCAAAGGGGATAGATTAACAGCCTACACTTATTCTGCTCTCTGCTAACAAAGTTTTGATGGAGCTGGAATAAAATGCATCAAACGAGCCCAAAAGCATATCAGAGTGAATTTACAGAAACTTCCACAATTTCCAGCCCGAGCAAAGAATCTAAGGTGCACACTTATCTATGAACTTCTATCATTATGGAAGGATAAAACCATCATGGATGCAAAACAAAACCTTCGAACCACATTATTCTAATCATGCAACTTCACATTCTACAGAACTCTGCTTTTTTGCCTTTTCACGTGGTTCCTAGTAATTCAACTCCCGTGTTTCCTCAAACCATTCAGAGGAACATCATTTTTCCACATTCACAAATTCATGCTGCCAAAAACTAGCCAATTTCATCATTCATCAATGCAAACAAGAGTTTGGCAATTTACTAAGAACTTAAAATCGTGAACTGGCCCCATAAAATTTCTAGACTCAGCTAATTAACATCCATGAGTTAACACACGCGATTCAACTCAATTCAAGAAGAATGAACGACATCACAATTTCCATACAATCGAAACCTACAACCACCACAGTTTATCAACGGAAAACATGAACGAAATCTAAAACTACAGAAACGCAACGAACTAACTAGCAATAAAGCATAAATATGAGATATCATACCTCGTTCAACTTATCTAACGTTGCAAGAGCATTCGTCTCTTGCTTAGGCTTCCCAAAAATCCGCGCAATCATCGTGGGCAATCTGTTTATAAGAAACGCTACTCTCTCCTCAAACCGAAGCAAAAATCTCGCCCTTAAACCCTTGGGAAAAACAAAAAAGAACAACGCCGCTTCAATCCGTGAACATTATTGAACAAATTAATCAAAATTCATAGAAAAACAATAATCATATACTACGATTTACGCATTCTCACAAACCTGAGGCTTCGACCTTCAACAATCGGCGTTGGTTTTGCCGGTGAATATTTATGGATTCAAATTTACTCCGCGAATTTTGAGAATCTATACAATAGAGTAGAGTAGAAGTCGTCGCTATGAAGACTCCTCCTTCCCGTACGGAGTATTATTCCCGTGTTATATACTGCTTGGGACTGAGTGAAGGTGACGCACGGTGACCGTAGTTTGCGCGACAGACCAATTGGATTGGGCGGTGAGCTTAATTTTGAATTATTTACAATTAGGTCCCCGATTTTCGCTTATATTAATTATGAGTGCTATTAATATCACAACTCACAACATTTAAGCTTGTTTGGTAGCTGAGATATCCTATGATATCTCAACTTATCTTGGGTAATAATCAAGATAAGTGGTGATATCCTAGGATATCACCTCTACCAAACATAGCACTAAATATACATATAACCGACTACGAAGAATCGCACACGCACTCACACACACATACTCTCCCATTCATTAGTGTTTTCTCCAAATATTTGACAAAAAAAAAAAAAAGAAGAAAAAAAATCGATGATTCAATACATTTGGTACGAACATTGATTTTTGATGAATCTTCATCTTCTCATTTCATCGCCGATTCGCCTTTTTTTCACTTCCAGCGGAACCAGCCATGGATTTTATGAAGGTCCTCGATCAAACAGTTCGAGAGATGTATGTGTGCGTGTGTGTGTTTTTTTCCTCTCGTTTTTCTCCCTGGCATGTTTCAGTCGCATTCATGTTTTTATCTACGTAAATGCAGAAAGAGGGAGGTGAATTTGAAGGTGTTGATGGTTCCAGAGATCGAACAAAAGGTGATGGGAAATTTATTGATTTTATTTCAGCTCAATGTCGTTGATTAATTATGTTTTGTTCTAGCTCGTTTGTTGAATTAAGATGTTGGAATCAACCCATAATTTTGCCGTTGTCAATTTGTTAAGATTTTACGTACCTGACTGTTTGTTTTGGAAGTAGATGAGGAGAAATGAGGAAAATGGCAGCATGGGTGCTTTAGGATGAATACATCATTTATTCAGCATTCGTAAATCGTACTTGTTGATAATCTTCGATTATTCTGATATCCACATTCATACTACCACGTTTAAAGCTCTAGCATTCAGCATTCTGCTATATGTGATAATATTGATCAGAGTATTGGGGGCATAACTCGCGAGATTTTGGTATGCAAGTGGATGAGTTTGAAACAATTACAGTATATCATCGGAGATGCTAGAAAGGTTCCTTAGACGAGTAACGAAGTTGTATATTATACGATTCTTCTTATTAATATTTGGTACATTTAGTTTTTTTTAAGGAAACATTTAGAATCAAACTTGTGCAATAAATTAGATCACCAGATAGCATGGTTATGCATTGCTGTGTAATCGTCGAATTCGATTGAGTGGGAACTTCTTCTATTAATCTAATCCAAGAATGATGTATTTCTTCTATATTCTTGATGGTACGACCGTAAAATCACTGTCAAAATCAGTTACCAAATCATTTACCACAGTATGACAAGCTGAGTTGAGTATTTATGTTGACATATGTGATTCCAAGAGCTATTTCTACTCTCCATTTCTTGATTTGATGCTTCAGTGGCTGATATTGTTCAGCAACTAGAGCTGGAGAATGAGTTTTCAATATGTGGAGCAATTTGAATCTGCTAAGTATCTGTACCTCTTGGTGTGCTCAGTATAGATCATATTTTTTCTTGCTGCAAGTTGGTTCGAATTTCTAGCAGCGTTTAGCTTTTTATTCCAGAAGTGACTGGGCAAACTTTTTCTGGTCATACATAGTGATGAACCATTCCAATCTAGAGTTTTTCTTCAGAAGTTATGCTTTCAACTTTGAGATTGATAAATGTGCAGATATTGGAGTTAGTTTATTTCTTACAAATTTCTAGCATTTTATCAGAATGCAATCATGACACTCTTTTAAGTCAGGTTTTGGATGCAACGGATGACGAACCTTGGGGTCCTCATGGCACAGTATTGGCAGAGATAGCTCAGGGCACAAAGAAATAGTACTTTCACAAGTTTGCTGAACTCACTGTCTTCTTATTTGCTATGTGGTTATAAAAATTGACCTGATGCTTCTCATGTGCCTTGTCTATCGAGCTGTAATGCAGCACCGAGTGCCAGATGATTATGAATGTCCTTTGGACAAGATTGGCCGAGACTGGCAAGAATTGGCGTCTTGTCTACAAGGTAGACTTTGTCGTCTTTTACATGTTTGAATGAGTAAAAATGGTATATATAGATATATCCTTATCCTAATATTTTTCTTCATCTTTGACACCTTTGGAATATTATTATTTTTAAGCTCTATGTACATTTCAAACATTTTCGGGAAGAAAAATACTAATATTATTTCGGCACAGGCTTTGGCTGTTATAGAGTATCTGGTGGCAAATGGATCTGAGCGTGCTGTCGATGACATCGTAGAGCATACTTATCAGATAGCGGTATGAATCTTCATTTATTTGTTGTTTATATATGTTTTCTTTAGGTGAATTTAGTAAAAGACTATTAGCTGACAATTGTGTGAAACTCTATTTTTCATTATTGATTTCTTCCTTCAATATCTTGATTCTCTAGTCTCTGTCAAGTTTTGAGTATGTTGATTCAAGTGGGAAGGATGTGGGAATAAATGTGCGAAAGAAATCTGAAACCATAGCGTCTCTTTTAAATGACAAAGATAAAATACAAGAAGCAAGGAATAAAGCAGCTGCTACTCGTACGAAGTAAGCCCGTGTGTTGACATCAAGCACCATATCATAGCTTCTAAGTTCTTTTTCTGTTTCACTTTATGATATTTGTAATTACTTTCCAGATATATTGGACTTTCATCATCTGGGCATTCATACAAGTCAGCTGCAGCTTCCGTTAGTAGAGGTAGCTTTAAGAGTAGTGATCGAAATCGGGGTTACGGTAATGCACGAGATAGTTATGCATCTAATGATAGTTATAAGGGAAAGGACCAATACAGTGAAGATAAGTTTGTGAAGACTACTACCAAAACAAAGAGAGAGGCCTCTCGCCATCTCAGGTCTGGTTGTCATATACCTTGATTTATAGTATGCCTTCATAGCTTGTAGAGTTTATTTTCTATGGAACATCTTAACCATGTTCCATTTTTTTTCCCTTTTCATTTTCTTTTTCCTTTTTCTTGCCTACAAAAGATTTAAACATTGATATGCTCTCAATAATCTGTGTGATGCTTGGTGTGCTGAACATCATTTTGTTACTCAAATACTTCTTATTCTGTCAAAATGAACTTCAGTCGGTGTTCACATTTATGTAGGAAATTGTTTTTTGATTTTCTATATCTTGGTTTTTAGTGGTCTGATTATCTGTACTTGACTTCAGCATAAGTTACTCAAAGGAATTTTATCGTGTTGTGAATTGAAAATTGCTCATGTTCTGTAATAACATCTCCATTTCACACTCTTAAACCGCTAGCATGTTTTGCAACAAGAAACAAGACTCTCCAGTTGCTGGTGCACCGAAAACATCTTCCGCAACTAGCAAGACGAAAATGCATGATTCAAATTCTTCACAAAATGCCCCATCAAACAAATACGATGACGACTTTGATGATTTTGATCCACGGGGGATTTCAAGTGCCAGTAAGCATTAAGTTTTTAAGTTCCTCCCCCCCCCCCCACCCCCTATAGTTCTGCTGCACGGTCCAAACTTTATGTTCTCACCAAGAGGGCAGAAGAGATAGCCTCGTGCCACCTGGCTTATGCTTCAATTTACTTGGGCCTTCCTTTTGAAAGATATAAACTTATGAATCTAAGAGCTTCCATAGGTGGATAGCAGACATTTGGATATTTAATTTTCTTTGCTGTTGAACAGAACCTTCTGCTGGAAATAACCAAGTCGACCTTTTTTCACAAAACCTTCTCGATTTTTCGGATGAACCAGCATCTCTTCCAACAGATAATTCTACTGCATCAGTAAATAATTCATCAGATGTTGATTTATTTGCTGATGCTGCTTTTGTATCAACAATGCCTGGACCAGATCCTGGGAAACTTCCTGCACCTCAGGTAAGGCTGTATCCAATCTGCCAAATTAAACTTTCATGAATATTCATCTAAAACAACATATTTTTTATTGGAGTTGGGAAGTCTGAAAGATGAAATTGGAGTTGATCTGAATGTTCTGATCTGAACCTAAGTAGCATTAGGTAAATTTGCAATTAACAGTTGCTCTTATAATTGTAGTTCCGTGTTCTCTGTATTGCTAAGTATGCTTTTATTTATGGTAGGTCTGGATGTTTAGTATGTTCAATAGTTACACGTTTCTTTATTTATTGAAAGGTTTTTTTTGGGATTTATATTCATTTGACAATGGTTCCTTCATGTTGGTCAGAACCATGAATGCAATATCTCAATCACAGAAAATTGAACAACTGCATTTTAATCAAATGTGATTCCTTTATGCAGTGCGATGTTGATCTATTTGCTTCCCAGCCTACTCCTGCCAATTCCGCATCAATGGATATTTTTGCTTCTCAGCCTGCTCCATCTGTTTCCACAACAATGGACTTTTTTGCTACTCCGGATCCAGTTCATCAGCTCGAAGAAAAATCCTCTAAACCCGATACAACTAGTAACATATTTGATCCGTTTGCAGCCATTCCAATGAGCAATTTTGATAAATTGACTTCTCATACAGATCCTATGCCCATAGCTTCTGTTGAAAACTCTCTCGGTGATGGCAGTCATGTGAAAAGTAATCGGCCTTCAGTTGACACCAACCCTCCACCAAAGAAGGAAGCATTTCAAGTCAAATCTGGAATTTGGTCCGATTCTTTGAACCGTGGCTTGATTGATCTTAACATAACTGCACGTAAGTATTTCTTACTGGACAATCTTATTTGGCGATCTGCTCCGTTTACTCTTTATCAAGAAATATGTATCTTGGGCAATGTTTTTATGATTAGTGTAACATTTTTCAATTTTTTTGAGTTTGTTCCTCGTTTATTGGTTATTCTTAGGAAAGCCGCTTTGCATCTTCTAAATGCCGGAAAACTAGGGCCCGCCGCAAGGGCAGAGGCTACAATATTGAAGATATGGAAATATGCCAATTTTGTTCCAAATGTATTAGACCTATGAAAAACTTTTTGCAGCATCTATACTTCCTCAACTAGTTGCAACTGTTCTATTGACCTAAACAAATGATACCTCTAGTGATAGCTACATATCATCATTTTGTCGAGGGCTCTGTTTTGGCTAATCTCTCATTTCATAAGCCTTTCCTACTTCCTCTCCTTAAAAAGTCTTGAAGAACCATAGACAATCAATACTAAACCTTGATATCTTCAAATAATTTGTTGAAAATCTATTCTGATTTGTTTTGCTGATAACTTTTCATATCCATGGCAGCCAAGAAAGTCAACCTGGTTGACACAGGCATAGTTGGTGGATTGACGGATGCATCAGAATCGAAGGAGAAAGGACCTCCGCCTTCATTCGACATGGGAATTGCCATGGGCGCTCCATCCGGAGTAAGTAAACCCGAGGTATCAAACTCAACATCAGCTCCTATATTAGACGACGACTTCTTCTCTAGTCTTAAGTAGCTAGCAACCAAACCCACATTTGAAGCTTTCAAATACAAGTTGCTCAACTACTCCACTTCGAGTTTGTTTTTTGTACAATTTTCAGCAATGGTTCTATTGTCTTCATTTTCATACTGTATGGAAGAATGGAATTACTTCCATTTATTTATTTATTAATTTGTTGTATGCCTCCTTTTTTGTTCTTGGTTGTTGCTAGGACTGCTACCAAGATTGAGGCATCTACACATTTATATTATACTAGCAAGGAGCACGTGCGAATGCACGTGATCCGCTTTATTTTTAATACTAATTTTATAGAAATATGATTAAGATGATGATATTTTCATATATAATGTGAAATAAATTGTTAAGATTGTTGACGAAGATAAAAATAGATGTGAAAAAACAATATAATGCATAATACAGAGTAGAAAATAGAGTAAAAACTAAAAGACACTAATATGTTGTTATGCTATTGTAATATCAAAATATGTCAAATGATTTAAAATGTATATATATCTTCATTCATGCTAAATCTTTTTTATTAGAGACAACATGGGCTCTAAACCTATTGTCTATTTCATGTTGTCTATTAGCAGCTTTTTGTAGTGTTGATGTATACACTTTTTTTCTTGCTTTTAGAAATAAGCTTGTTCAATATTTCATCATTATCACTGAGATTTTCAGTGAAATCCTTAAGAAAATATTATTATACAAAATACACCAACTATGCATAATATTTAAAAAATTCACTTTTTCCAATCAAATTGTGAAGAGGGAGGATAGGAAAATTATAAGATATATAGAACGCAAAAGTAGAAAGAAGTAGAATCATAGTTAAATAAATAGGAGAATTATTGAAGGAAAAATATTTAATATTTTAAATATAATCATTCTAATATAATTAGCTTCGTATAAATTATTGAATAATGACTAAAAATTTTAATTCTAAAATTCATGCTAAAAAACCGTGAACACTGATTTATGTTATTTTAATGTAAAACATATTTTAAATATAATACTCCCTATGTCCCCCATTTACAAATACTCTTACTATATTGGGAAGTCCTCTAATTACTGAACATTTCTATTTTGGGTCATAGACCCACAATCACTTTACCAACTTACTTTTTAACACTTTAATACTATTAAAAAATTAGATGGATCCACAATTATTCTACTTTAACACTTTAACACATTAATTTATTACTATATCATCAAAATGAAAAAAATCTGTACCCAGAATTTTGGTTCACTAAATGAAGGACGGAAGGAGTACAACATATTTGGGGAGGGATGAATACGTGAGAGGCAATTGATTTATTGGTCGGAAGGATGATTTCTATCTAATTGTATACAATTGATGTGGGCGAAGAATCCTACTCCAATAAAACTTTTATAAAATATGAATAAAATTATTTTATTTATTTAAGTATAGAAAATAGGTATAATTGAAAGGGTATAATTGGCAATACTTATTTTATAAGAATGCACTCCTTTATAATAGTAATAGATTGTTGTTTTCTTCTTCATTCCTTTTTTTTTTTTTCCGGTAATCACATAATATTATGATATTGTTATTATATTCTTTATGTTTTTACTAATACATATGCATCAGAAATGCTCCAATGCCCACCATGGGCACACTTAATATATATTGTATATGTATAATAAATGGTGAAAATCGTGAGTGTGTATTCTTAATAGAACATATTTATGTTTTAGGACACGTACCAAAAAATGGATAACCTACAATTAGTGAAGAAAAATCTCCAATCTCATCCAATTATAAGCAAATCCATTTTAAATTGTGAGTATATGTACAATTAGTCGAAAATGTACTATAGTTCCAACATGAAACAAGCATAATATTCATTTGGTTAAATCCATCTAATTTTGTCGAAATAGAAAATGATACAAGTGATTGCACTTAACTAATAGTACCAAAAATATTCAAAACAAAAATTTAATAGCCAAAAATTGTTGACTACTACCTCCATCCATCCCATTACATTAAACCCATTTGCTTTTTGATTTTTTGACACGTTTTTCCATCAAAACCTAGTACGGATTTTAAAATATAATTTTGACATATTTATTTTTTCACGGGATACTATCATATACCCCAAAACAGAAAAGGAGAGAGGAAAAAAAGGAATACAACAACATCTAGTAATTGCTGAAATAAATCATTGATATCTACAAAACTTACAAACAACAGAACAATGTGAATGACCAAATATTTCTTCAAGGCTTGTAATCAAAACAAAGAAAAAGGCCTACACAAAATCATATTGTTCTCTTTCTTCTTGTATCGATTGAAAAATTCTAGCAGCAGATTCAGTTGCAGATCTTGCATTATGAGGCACAACCTTGATCACCTGAGGACGATCCGGCTCGGGCTCAGGCCCGGCCCGAGGCCCGTCGGAAGATGGAGCTGTGGGAAAGAGTGGCAAAACATTTGCTCTCTCTGTCTCATTGCTTCCTCTACTATCTTCCAATCTCTCAACAGGGCTACTTTCTCTGCTGGCCCGAACTCGATCGACATCCCTAGACACATGTAAGCTGCTCCGCCCATCTAAGAAAGCCCGATTCTTTGAGGGCCCGTTCCGATGTCGGACTCCGACGCTGGCTTCGCCAGCCGAAGCTTGACTCGGGATCGGTCGAGGGTTCATTTGCTCGACTGAGGAATTCGAAACGGCAGCCGCATTCATCATCGGGACCCCGTATGTTGGAAAGTAGCCGTGCGGGCCCGGGCCCGGGCCCGAAGGCACGGATGGGGCAAAAGGCGGATGCGGAAATTGAGGGTGAGGATGTTGGGCAGGGATTCCGTATGCTGGAGTCATGAAGTTGCCCATGGCTGGATTTGGGCCCGGCCCTGGACACACGAACCCTGGCCCTGGATACGGCTTGTATACTAATCCTTCTGCAGGAGTCATGACAGGGATCAGCCACTGGTGCCCTGGAGGCTGATTGAAGCACCATGGCCCGGGACTTGGCCCAGGATTTGGATTGCTAGTCAGAGACAGACCCGGTGAAGGGCCAGTCAACGGGGGTATGGCGTTCTGAATGGAAGAAAACGAGGCCATTTCGGTTGCATTATCAGCGGAGGTTTCTTTTACAGGACATGGCTTCTCAGGTTCACTTATCTGCTTCGAAACATTTTGAATTGCTTTCACAGGATTAGCTAATGGGATTTTCGCTCTGGGGATTATGACTTTCATAGGTTTATTGACAAAAGCCGAGGGGTCGACTAAAAGTTCCGGTGACTCAGCTATCAATTTCTGGACCTGATGAGGAGACGATGCTCAGATGCTTGAAAAGAGAAAGCAAGAAAATGGTAACACCATAAGCGTAAAATTGCCCGTACCTTTACCAGTCGATGCAACTCAAAAACTTGAACAGCAAAAACTCTTTGTTGACTGCAAAGAAAGCAAAAGGATCAAAGGGATATACTAATCAAAGTTGCAAAGCCAGCACTAATCTATTTAAGGGTATATATCACTTTCTTGATCAAAAGATGCGTGTTTTTTTTCAGAAACGCCCAACACTTTTGGCAATGATGGCATATTAGAACCCAATAATCAACTCCATCATCAAATATAGGAAGTGGCCTTTTTTCTGGTACTGAAAAGTCGTGTTGGCAGAAATTTGCAGAAAGACAATTGGCTTTATTTCAGTACAATGTCCATGCAGATTTCCAGTTGCCATCACGACTTTTGGGTACCCGAAAAGTGGATCCATCCTAGATCCGAAAACAAAGTCATTTTATTTGGTACTAATATATCATCATCAACGTTGACATCAGCTGAAATACCGTGCTTACTTTAGGATAGAAAGTGATATTTACCCTCTATTTAACATAGATCATAAGCTCAAAAACTTGATGAGAAAAGATACGATTTTTCTTGTCACTTAAGCCCAAGTGAATATTTTAAACAAATTGAAAACAACATTCAGATTAAGCTTCTCAAGGGGGGGGGGGGGGGAATTGATATATATGCAAGGACTCCTAATCCGAAACATTCCAAATAGAAAACTTCGAAGAGTAACATTATCCTAAATTGATCTCATATACTGCAATAATTATAACTAAAACAAACCATTGACACTAAAAGTAGGGTGCAGCAAAAACATGCTTATTCAA
The DNA here is from genome assembly GCA_001642375.2 of Mentha longifolia. Classification (NCBI taxonomy): domain Eukaryota; kingdom Viridiplantae; phylum Streptophyta; class Magnoliopsida; order Lamiales; family Lamiaceae; genus Mentha; species Mentha longifolia. Next base: position 20,228,869 of record CM038110.1, on the reverse strand, counting down.
AACTCTTATGTGATCTGCGAGATTCCGATTTCATAAATGTCATGTTTAACAATATTCTAATACTCCAAGTTTATATTAAAAAAAATGATAGCACAAAATGGGCAAGACAACTTACTTAAGTATTGCTTTCCTCGCTTTCCAAAAATGCTTCTGACCTATCACGCCCACCACATCATCGGGCGTCATATCCACTGTGGCGATGGACCCCACAACAGAAACTTCTGATACACTGTCATCCCTCTCCAGGTTCCTCACAGAAATTGATCTAAACGATCTTTCTTGAGATCTTGCGTCATTTCCCAAATCACGAGATTTCCTCTCGTCTCTTGAAGGATAAGCCCTCAACGAAGCAGCAGATTCATTTAAGTTGATACTACTCTGAGGAGTATCTCTTGATGAATCGATTTGCTTCTTTGGACCTCCAGCCTTCTCGATAGTAGATGAATTCGATATGGCCTTTGTTCGATTCGAGGCAATCTCTTTTGAATTCTCTTCTGTCTGGCTTTTACTTACTTGCCTCGCACGGCTTTCGAGATTGACCAATTTTGTGCATTTATGGAATTTTAAAGGGTGATCGGCATTAGAATGGTTGGAATGAGAGACCTTTTCTTGATGCGGATTGTTACTCCTTTTACCACATTCATGATTTTGTGCAGTATAGTTGAAAATGGGAACTCTGAAGTCTTCATCATCCGATTTCTTTTTCTGGCCTATTTGAGTTAGCGGAGCATTAAAATCAGGAAATTGACCATACAACTTCTCCGCTTGACGACTTGTAGGCATTGGATGTGAGGAAAGCGTATTTCTTTCATTTGCAGCCCCCTAACAATCCAAGAGTATACGAGACATTAGAAAAAGAAAAGGTCGAACTAGCAAAATGAAAGCATCCCCCTCTCAAGCAGAAGATCAAAATCTTAGCCCTTCCATACTAGCCAATGTATCTCAAATTCACACTTCACATTTCATTGCCATAGCCCCCTACCTACGTTAATGACAAAACGAGCTAAAATTTTACAACTTTTCGCTCAAACAAGTCTCGATTTCAAGATCCTATCATCTCCTTATGATTGAATTAAAGCACAAAACTGCAACATTCCTACACTTAAGTCCAAAACAGAACCAGCAAAAAACTACCTTCTTCCACAGCAATCATAACTTGCCTCAAATAAATAGTGATCTAAGTAAGTAATCAAAACATATAGAACTTATGCATGAATCTCAAGCTTGATTGAATTCCAAAAAAAGTCCAAGAAGCATAAATCTATAAAAATCCAAAGCCAGAAACTCAGAAAATCACCTGGCTTGAAGCGTGCTCCGAATTCGAATTAACAGGACGAGTAGACTGATTGAATCTCGGTGAAGGAACACTGAGCTGCTCATAAAGAGCCATCTTGTTTCTAGGAGGAGCTTTTGGCCCTCCTTTCTCAGTATCATTCACATGGAGTCTTGGAAACATAGGTCCTGTAATTTTACCCTCATCTTTCCCTCTCTTCATTCTCTCGCTCTCTAAACAATTACCCTTTCTCCCACTAGATTCTAAACACACAACAAGAAAATCTCCAATGGCTAGGAAAATACAGAAATCTGGCACAGATCACTTGAAATTGAAATCCCATGTCTCAGATGCCAAGATCAAATCTTTTCTCCAAGAGCAAAAAACTGCAGTTAAAAGATCAAAATCAGCTCCAAGAGTTCAAACAAACTGATTCCTCTAGATATTTTAAATGCATATGAAGAAATATCCACCTCAAAACCTAGCTACACTTCCAAAATTACCACATAGTCCCACAAACAAACAAAACCTACTTCTCAAAAAGCAAAATTCTATTCCTTTCCTCTTTTTTCTTTTCCCAGAAAAGGAAAAAAATGACTCACCTCAAATAGAACAACACGTTCAGACAAAGATCTCCAAAAATTGAGGAAACCGAACACACTTTCTTAGCAGAATCAACGCAATCAAGTGATGATTAACAAAGAGCAAAGAAAGGAAACCAAACAAATAAAACAAAATAAAAGGAAACCAGCAGTATGAAATCAATCAAGATTCGAAATTTAGAGAAAATAATGCGTGCGAAAAGGAAGAGAAAAGCGCAAAGCTCTGTGGGCCCAAGATTTGGATAGAACAGAACCTAGAACCTCCTAAAGCCTAAAGGGATGGTTATCAATTAAAAAATATATTGGGTTTCTTTTGTAGATCTTTTGCTTGTAATAAAGTCGATTTTTAATAGTACAATTGTAAGTAATATTCATTTGCAGTAGCCAATAAATAATAATAATGGGTTTATATATTTGTTGATGGAGAGATTTAAAGTGAAAGGGACTAATTTGTTATTTTTAATGATTGATTTATTCTTGTAATAATTTTGGCAAGACTTTGATTTGTTGGCTTCCTAATAATGGCTGCAAACTAATACCTCTTTTGAGAACTAAAGACTATTAGTTGAATAAAAGATCTTCTCTTAAATAAACATTAAATGAATAAATTGATGGATTGGTGAATCTCAATTAGAGGGAACTAAGACTATTAGTTGAATAAAGATCTTCTCTTAAATAAACATTAAATGAATAAATTGATTTACAATAGAACCTCTATACAGTTATATCGTCGGGACCAGAAGAAATTATTATTATATGGAGGTTATTCTTATGTATAGTTTTACGTAGAAAAATAATTAATTTTTTTATAAAAATATTTGATTAAATACTACATCACATAGATACATTTGGCATATTCATGTATTTTTTTTTGATCCGACATATTCATGTATTTAAATAATATAAATTTAACTAAACTATGTATTCACCTTGTTAAGTTGAAATCTTTTTGGCTTTAATAATAGGGTGTATATATAGATGAGTTATTACGTATACGTACACGCAAATTGAATGATATATTGACAACTATAAAATTAAAATATGTCATCTTAAATTTTGGCTTTATGTCATCTTAAATTTTGTGTAATGATATTATATATTTTTTTATATATAATTGTAATTTATTCCTATATAAAGGCACAAATCCTTAAGACGGGACCGAAAAAAAATGAATGTAGAGGTTATTCTTAAATACTAGTGTCACACCCGTGCGACGCACGGGATAACTGTATATATCGTGTATTATTTTAATTTTTTTAATTATGTACATTGTTTATGATTGTTTTTTGTTGATCAAAGTTTTTTATGAAAAAAGATTAATTTATTATTTGTGCATTTATGTACAACATTTTTTTAAAATTATAAATGTACATAGTCAATAATACACCCGCGCGATGCACAAGGTACATTAAATTTTGTATTTATCTTTATTTTTTTTAAGGATTATTTGCCTGAAAATACATGAATTTTGGTGGAAGTTTGATTTCAGCATGAACTTTAAATTTAGTCTGTACATACACGAACTAACGATTAATTTGATTTTTGATATGAATCAAAAAAATTATATGGAAGTTGGGAAGATGATTAATTTCTTTCGAACATTTTTTTTTCCAGTTTATGTCCAAATGTGTCGTTATGATTAAGTTAGAATCGATATTGTTTTTTTTGGTCAGATAGATGACTTGTCTATGTCTGTAATTCCGGTCATCATGATAACCATGAATTGGGGACTTTTTGAATTTAATCAAATTGATTGTTAGTAATGTATATACATACTAAATTTTAATGTTTAACTTGTGAACTTCTTAATAATACTCCCTTCGTCCCCCATATATGTGTGTTTATTACTCGTTTGAGACGTCCTTCATATATACGTGCATTCCATAAATAGAAAGATTCTCTTACCAATAATATTTATTCACCTTCACTTTATTATTACTTTTCTCACTTTCTACTTACTTTTTTTACTTTCTCTCTACTTTATCTTACTTTTCTCACTTTACACCAATTTTATCTTAAATTGCGTGTCGTTTCTCTTTGCACATATATATGGGACGGAGGGAGTAATAAATAATTAATTTATTTTGTTGTTCGTTTAGTATCTAAGTATAGTTTTTGTTAAGAAAATGCCAAAACCCGTACATTTTTTAAGCTTTTGTTTTTGACCGTATATTTTAAATTATTCATGTAGTGAAATGAGTAAATGATACCACATTGTCCTCCAAATATACGTATATAATTCATTTTTGGTAAGTCTTTCAAATATGTGCATATTCCATATTAGAAAATGGACCAAGTAATATAAATATATAATGTATTAATTACTCTAATACACTATCTATTTAGTTATTCTACAATTCATGATCCAACCAAAGTTATTGACCTTAATACACTAACATATTAAATTCGTGCCACCTCTAATTTGTCGCCTAGCAGAACAGAATTCAATAAATAGGTATGCAAATATTATACATGTATATTTAAGCGATATATTTATATGTATATACCTATAAATGGAAATAGTTTATTGCATAAACCCTTAATGCCAATATTAAACATCAGGTTAAAAAACTGTTCAAAAGAAAATGTTAATCAAATAGCCGTACTGGTATGCAAATTTAACTTAAAATGCTAATCTTGTAAAAAAAAAATAAAAAAAAATAAAACAATTATTAACTTGCTAATGAAATGGTCACATGTTATCTCTTCAAGCTAGTAAAGACAAAAAATTTAATGAAGACGAAACTAAATAATTATATGTTTAGTTTATTAAGTTCAGCAAGTGATTCATGGGCGCTCAATGATAAATTTTTATATTATAGCAATAATATAAAATAGACTATAATCCCAATACAATCAATAGTGGCTAAACTACTTATTTCGTTGTATAAACTATGAATTGAACTATAACATGAACAACAATAAAATTAAGTTACAAAATATTTAATACTTTATGACTTACAATGCTCAAATCACACGGTCTAAATACGTAAATTAATCCTCAATCTTGATATATTGATACAAGCAGGTGATAGAAAAAAAACTAAAAATGAAAGAACTTTCAAGACTTATGAAATATATATTTTTTTACATAATAAATACTCCTTCCATCTCGTGACAATTGTCCACTTTTATTATTTTATACCTCACATATATTCCTTTTTGTGGACAATTGTCGTGAGACGGTGGGAGTATGATAATTTGACAGAATATTGCATTGCGTAATTCTCCCGTTTGTTTCTTTAGGGGTGTTTGCTTCAACAATAGAGTTAATTTCATGGATGAGATAAAACATGGGATGCGATATGATTATTCTAATCCCATGTATTTTGGTGGGACTCATATGCCATAATTAGTACCAAATTAAGGGATGAAGTGCGGAATCATATAGGGCCTTCAGAGATACTACTTTATTTTTAATCCTATAAAGTAAATATGAGATTAGACCGGCTAAAATTAGTCAATCTGGCCTATTCACCCAAAGTAAACACCCCCTTATTGGATTATTTATTTCAATTTAATAAAGTATCTTTCATCATGTCAACTCTGAAATATTGCGTCCATCTTATAATGAGTTATTTTATTATTATAATAGACTCACGTTGAATAAAAATAGCTCATTAACAAAAAATTGTAACTCGATCTATGTTTCTTGAACTCGACCATGATTAAATATTTATCCACGTAAGCTTTAGCTTTAGTTCCAAATGATCTTTATAATTATAATTATAATGGACTGAACTTTCCATATAAAGGCTTCAGTAGTATTATAGATTACTCCATCCGTCTTACTTAAATTGTTCACCTTTATTATTTTATACTTCACATATATTTATTCTTGTGGACAATTTAGGTGGGACGGAGAGAGTATATAGATTCACGGATAACATGTTAATAATATAAATAAAGAAGCTGATATAAATTATACCAAAAAAATTAAATCTTATTGAAAAAACTAAATCATACTTGAAATAACTAAACCCCAATTGAAATAATTGGTGGTGTGGCAATACCACATCGTCATTATGCATATTAAATATGCACAATGAGTGATATAGAGTTTATGTTCGAAAGTAAGCATATCTTTTTTTATAAATAAGCAATTCAAAGTAATCATTTAAGCAATTCGAGAGATTTAAAAATAAGATATTTGTTCGAATTTGCTTTTGTAAAGAAAATTAAATAATTTTCCTAATACTAAAATTTCATATTAATTTTTATACAACTAATTATTTTCATTGTTTTCTTATTGATTTGATATAATTAATCGTCTTTTATTATATTTAGATATATTTTGGTATTCCGTTTTATTATTTTATATTAGGTTCACTTGATTCATATAATATATACATATATATATATATATAGGACATATGTATATGTATTTATGTAAATTAATTTACGAATAGAGTAGAATTGATAGCAAATTATGCGTAAGATGGAGAGAGTGAGTGATAGTAATAAATTAGCAAATTACATCAATTTCATTATTTATTAGCTTATCTACGAGCAATACATTAATTGTGAGCTAAAAATTAGTAGCGTAAAGTAAGCAACTTTATGATGATTAACCACTCATCAATATATAATCTTTATAATAATACAATATTCATTGTAGATAGAAATTATTAAATATATGCAAACGGTATAATTTCAATTTCAGCAGATAATAAATTATTTACTTTGACAAATGCAAACTATTTCTTTTTTTGGTTTGATCCTTCTTAAATTCTCTTGTCATGAGATTTTATTGTGGTTTTTCTTTTAGAGAATTACGCACATGACGCGTGTTCTATTATATTTAGATGAAGGGGTTACGAAGAGAATTGTTTCTAATAAAAATAAATAGAAATTCCTACAACAATCATTCGATCAATGCACTAATTATGAAAGAAAAATGGAATTGAAAGTAATTGTTATATCATAAAATACATAGAAAATCCAATAAAATATCAAAAATACTTTGTTCCTCACCAAATTCTGGCGAAGACATATATAACTTGAAGGGATAAAAAAAATAACAAAACTAATAGTAATAAATGAATAATAAAAATTGATAAAAATCTGAAACGGATATACATTACAAATGAGTTATGCCAAATCAAGTTCACTAATATATCAATAAGCTCTTTTTATTCTCTCTCTTTTTTCCTTTTTTTTTTTTTTTTTCTTTTCTTTTTTCAATCCCTTCAATCGTTGCCATTTAATATACGCGGCGAATGCACTATTGCAGCCAATTCCAAAAAAATAGTTTCGGTTGTGGAATTTGAAATGTATAGCCACAAAATAGTATATATGGAATTATGAAAAATATAATCTCTCGATTTCAATATTCCAACCTTATTTTATTATTAAAAGGTGATTGAATATTAACAATATCATGCATGATTTCAATCAATACCTTGAAGGCCATTAGGCCACCGAGAAGTACCAAAATTGTGAAGATTTTGGCTAACATAAATTTGTGCCAATATTTATAACACATATCAATAAAAACCATCATTTCCCCATGTATTTGATTTACATATAATGGATTGAGCAATTGTACATGATAAACTTGCTTAAATGAAAGAGAACTATTAAAAAAAATTGCAATAATTTAAAAATCATACTATTACAATCAAAATTATGAAAACTGATTAGATTGTTAAATCAACTTCTTTGACTCCTACAATGAAAATCGTATTTAACCGCCACAATTGATCGATTTTTGATTTCATCCGTGAATCATCTCTCTTTCATATAATTTGTATTTCATCTTGTTGAAAAAGACGAGATAAAAGAGTATGTGCAAGTGAAGTGTTACGGATGTATTTGGTTGCAAAACTGTAAATTATATAGGCATAAAATTATGATAAAAAGGGAAACAAATAAATTCGTACCATAATTTATGCATCTGTAACGTTCACAATTAATATACATTTAATGTGTCATTTATATATTTGTATTCTAACAATTGGCATTAAAAATAATACTATAAAATAGAAGTTACTATTTATAGATTGTTAAAGTTACTAAAAATGGCAGCCCGTAGTCGTTATTATTATATAGATAACTGGTCCAGAGTCGGGACTATAATTTTTTTATTACTATAGGGAGATTATTCCTATATAGAATATTCATGTATGGAGGTTTTACTATATTGGATTGGTGAATTTCACTTAGAGGGGCAAATTTGATGATAAAATACTAATAATTTTCTAATCTTTAAACTGTAAAACTGAGAACTTCCAAAAAAAAATCGAAACTGTATTGATTTTTTGAATTGAAAAAAAAAAGAAAAAAAGATCTCGATTTTTTTGTTGCAATCAAAGTCACCACCAAATTATAAAATACTAACAAATAGGATATATTTTAGTTCAATTATATATATATATAATATATATATATATATATATATAATGAACTAAATATATCCTATTGTAGTATTTATACTCCCTCCATTTGGTTAAAAGTCTCTATTTATGAATATCATGAGGTATAAAATAAAGAAAGGTAGCTCTTTGAACGAGAGGGAGAAAATATAGATGAATATTAGATGTCTATTTATGCTCGAATTAAAATTAATTAAAAAAAAAAACAACTGAGTCAAATCATGCATGTGCCATTATTGCATTTTTTTTTAATACTTAAACCAAAGCTGATAAAGTAGCATTGACACAAATGAAATATTAAAAATAAAAATAAAAATTAGAACCACAACTGATTTTGGTATAGACAATGATTAAATGCCTACGATCTATTGAACTTATTCATCATTAAAAAAATTCAAATGAAAACTTTTTTTTTTTAGAGCAAGCAATTTCTTGACTGCCACTAATCACCCCAAATTTTCTTAATTTTTGAACTCCACATAAATCACAAAAGACTTATCAAAAGGAACCTATCTACAGAGCAATCAACAAATTTAAAGTGAAAACAGAATATAAAAGAAAATGAAAATAGATTGTAATGAAACATAAGGTATTTAATCTCATGCTCTGGTATTACTAAATTACTATGTTAACGTGGTATACTTATGAAATGGCCTAGGCTTTGCTTGGGCCACTAAAGTGGGCCGAACCCGGATCAAATCATAAAATATGGCCCGTTCAAAGTTTCCTTTTTAAAGTGGACTCAAAGGTACAAAAGCACCTATTCGATTGGGTAATTTACGATCTAATTGCCAAACTATTCAACTTTTTACAATTGTATTCCAAACTATACTAAATAGCAATTAAATATCTAAACTATCAATATTTTCACAATTGTGTTCTATGCCTTAATTTTCAACGACGAAAAACACATGTGGGCAAGCCGAAAACTGAATTGGAAATTAAAAAACACAAAAAAATGATAAGTTATTTATACATATCTCACTTTTGGCTTGCCCACGGGTCTTTTTCGTCGTTGAAAATTAAGGCATAGGACACAATTGTGAAAATGTTAATAGTTTGGACATTTAATTGCTATTTAGTATAGTTTGGAACACAATTGTGAAAAGTTGAATAGTTTAGCAATTAAATCGTAAATTACCCTACTCGATTTGAATTTTCTATGTGTCTCACATATCTCATCTATTATAGTATCATCGACGATCGCCACATGTTAAATATATTTTCTAAACTTATTTATGAAACTCTTTCATTGTTGTTGATTTTGAAAATATGTTTAACACATTAACATATTTTTTCAAGCTTATTCATGGAATTGTTTAATTGTTGTTGATTTTGAAAATATATTTAACACATCGCATACATACTATAGAGTATCTTAATCACATACTCATAGTCATAAGTAGTAATAATAAAAATGTTGTCAGTCAAAAACAAAAAATTAAATTAGAAATTCATAAATTGAGCAAGCCATCTTCAAAAATGGCGGCAACAACATCCATTCTCTCTCTAGGCAACGACAACCCCACCACCAATCCTCCGCTGCCACCGGAGTCCCACGAATTGCTCACCGACATAGCATACTTCCCTCCATCCATGGACAAAACCTCCACCCTCCTCCCCTTTCCCCACCCGAAATCTGCTTTGGTCAGATCGAATTTAGGGGAATCGGTAACTCCGAGTCGACTCATCTCCAAGGATTTTGCCCTCCCCGATGCCCAATCCTTGCAGCCTTTCAGAAAATTATCCCCATCGTTAATCTGGTTCTGTGAGAATTCATGAAGGAACGAAAGAGAAGAACATTTGCAAAAGAAAGATAGTATTTTCATTTCACTGAATAATGGAGGAGATAACAAATCCAACTAATATAGTACTGTAGCTAAGCCACGTCAGCAACTAAACATCTAACCGACTAATAAAAGCGTGAATAAAAGAAACGATTTCTATTATTTATTTCTTCCGCTGCGTTTCAGCAGCCTTCATGCTTCCATTTCTTCCTTCAATCCATGCTGCATTATCTTCATTATGTTTCCTTCTTCATACCCCTCAAGATGGGAATATATATTTCGTAAGCCCATCTTGGAAATGATACATGAGAACGGCAATGAGGCCAAAGCCTTTGTAAGAATATCAGCCAATTGTAAGTTGCAACTCACATGCATGGGCTTGACTAAACCTTGAGCAAACTTCTCCCTAACAAAATGACAGTCGATTTCAATATGCTTCGTCCGTTCATGAAAAACAGAGTTAAAGGTGAGGTAAACTGCAAATTTGTTGTCACAAAACAATGGAATAGCTCGTGATCTTTGAATTCCAAAATCCTTAAGAAGAATATCTATCCATGTTGCCTCACATGAAGCTTGTGCCATACATCTGTATTCTGCCTCAGCAGAAGATCTAGAAACAGTCGATTGTTTCTTAAACCAGATACAGATCTCCTTGTGTCTGCACAAGCCGCCCAATCAGCATCTGCAAATATGCTTGGCTCCAAACTGGTATTAGAAGAATAGAATAATCCTAAACCAGAAGTTCCTTTGATATACTTGAGCACTCTTTGAGCAGCTAACCAATGATAACAAGTTTGCTCAAAAATTGACTCAACTTGTTTACAGCAAAGCTCAAATCTGGTCTGGTTATACACATGTATAGCAGTCTTCCTATAAGCCTTCAATATGCCTTAACATCCTTAAGATCAGTACTTCATTCCTGCTGTAACTTTGCACTCACATCCATAGGTGTCTTAGAAGGTTTACAACTAGTCAAACCTGCATCTGCCAACAAATCCAAAGCATACTTCCTTTGACAAACACATATTCCCTTTTTATTTCTTGCTATTTTCGATCCTAAGAAATATTTAGGATATCCCAAGTCTTTAAAATTGAAATGATTTCCAAGATATTCCTTGAAGCTCTCCACAAGAGTAACATAATTACTAGTGATGAGACGGGACCTAGCATTGAAGAGATCAATCGGGACTTGCAGCTCGGAGGAACAGTGACACGATCAAGAGCCAAGAAGCTACAAGGTTATTTGCAATGCTACATTCCGAGGAGATTAGACGATGAAGGAACCGAATGTCATCATTTCAAATTGGTGAACTTCACAAGTGTAGAAGAAGATGATATCTCGGAGGCCTGTTAAAAAGGAGGAATCGAAAACTGAACTTATATTTATTTTATTTTAGGCCCAATTATCACAACATGTTTAGGTGATTAATTGGCCCGTTTTTCTTAGGCCCATTACTTGGTATTTTCGGCCCTCCTAGATTAGTATTTATGTTAATTTTCGTTCATACTTTGAAAAAGACTTGATTGAATGAAAACAACTTCACGCTATTCTCTTGTCTCACAAAAACTGAAGAATTCTTGGTAGGGTTTGATTGTTGGCGACTTCAAACTTGAATTCAATCGACTCGTTCGTGATATCTCGTAGTATCCGGGTTAGTCGAGCCACGAAGATTGCTTGATAATCGCGTTTCGGATCCTTGTAGATTTGAGGTTCGATTCTGGTAATTTTTACCTTTTTAATTTTTGAATTTTGTTAATCCTTTGCTTGATTTTCGTTCTCAGCCAAATATCCATTACTCATCGTTCGTATAACCATCCGAGCCCAGAAACCCTTAGAATAATTCTAGATTCGTTTTTAAACCCTAAAACTGTCCCAAAAATAACCACCGTGCCAAATCGAAAAATACTCGTGCGTTTTCACTGAATTTTGGATATGTTCTTCATAACCCTAAGTTGTAACTCATGTTAAAATTTGAGCTTAATCTGAATCGAATTGCTTAGGTTTCTGTCGACGCCTATTCAGTGTATTCGTGGGTAGAATTTAGAGATTATCATTCATATTTCATAGTTGTTGTTTGGATTGAATCCTTTTGTAGTTGACGTGTGTTCGATTTGTAGCTTCCGCATATTAAGATCGCATCAACTATCCATCAAGAGATCATCAACATATATGATAATTCCCAAATAAAAACCTTTTTCTAGCTTGTAGAAGTAGGAATGATCAGCTGTAGATTGCTTCAGACCAAAATCCATAAGAACGGAAGAAAACTTTAGAAACCATTGTCTGGAAGCTTGCTTTAAGCCATATAAAGATTTATGAAGCTTGCAAGCCAAATTAAGTTCTCCTCACTGATCAGTCCCTTTGGGATTTCCATGTATATATCCTCTGCAAGATCGCCTTATAAAAAGGCATTATTAATGTCAAAGTGGTACAGAGAATATCCTTTGACTGCAGCTATAGCCAACATCATTTTGACTAAAACCAATTTTGCCACAGGAGAGAAGGTGTCAAGATAATCATCCCCAGCTCCCCAGCTTGTTGAGTATATCCCTTAGCAACCAGCCTTGCCTTATACCGTTCAACACTACCATCTGCCAAAAACTTGGTTCTATATACCCATTTGCAACCAATCTTGGACTTACTAGCAGGTAAAGGAACTATTTTCCATGTATTGTTGTTCTGTAGAGCATCAAGCTCAGTTTTCATGGCATGTTGCCACTCATCATACAAAACAGTCTGTTCATAAGTGATTGGCTATGGCACGTCAGTAATGGATGAAATGAAAGAAGCATAGGAAGAAGAAAGATGTTTATGGGTGAGATAATTTTGGAGAGGATAGTAACAAGTGGTTTGAACAGCACCGCAAATGTAATCATTGAGGTAGCTGGGAGTGTTTCTAATCCTTCCAGATGTGGTGGAAAGGAAGAGGAAAAGATGGTTGTGAAGTGAGAGGGGCTGAAGGTTCAGATGGAGAAGATGTAGAAGTGATGGTAGAGTTGGGAAGGTAAATAGGAAAAGAAGATGAATCTACCAGATCCTTGTCAGTTTTATAAGGAAAAGTAGACTCGTGGAACACTACATCCCTACTAATGAAAACTTGATTAGTCTCAAGATCAAGCAACTTATACCCTTTGTAACCTGAGAATTTTGATCTGTCTCTAAGCAATGTAGAAGCAAAGCATAGACAACCAAAGACTCTAAGATGTGTGTAGGAATGTCTTTTCTTGAAAAGGACCTCAAAAGGTGTTAAAGACTGTGACTTAAAACAGATGATGGAGTTCTATTTATCAAGTAAGAGGCTGTAAGAATACAATCACTCCAATAACCAAGTGGAATGTTAGATTGAAAAAAGAGACTTCGAGCAACGTTTAAGAGATGTTGATGCTTTCTTTCAACTCTTGCATTTTGTTGTGGTGTTTCCACACAAGAATGTTGAACTAGTGTTCCAGAACTTAAAAAAAAGAGAAGGATGATTGAATTCAGTTCCATTGTCACATCTAATGACTTTGACACTTCTATGAAACTGTGTTTTGACTTGAGCAAAGAATTGAGTTAAAACTGAACCAACTTCTGTCTTTGAGGAAAGGAGATATGTCCAAACAAATCTTGAACAATCATCTACTATGGTAATAAAGTATTTATGTCCTTGAATTGAAATTGGATTGAAATGACCCCACACATCACAATGAATAAGGTCAAAAATAGATTTAGAAACATTGGTAGAAACAGGAAATGGATGCCTCTTTTGCTTTGCAAGAGGGCAAATCAATCAAGTTTTATTTGATACATTTTTCAGGGATAAAAGAGAAGAAAAAGCTTTTAGCTTTTTATCACCAGGATGTCCTAATCTGGTGTGCCAAACATCATGTGAAACAACAACAGAAGCACTAGGTGCTGAATTACAAAAAGGAGCAGTTTCTAAGACATATAGGTTTCCTACTCTTTTATCTATCCCAATCTTCACTTCCTTGGAAGCATCCTTTATTATGCACATGTCATGAAAAGAAGAAACAACACATGAGTTGTTTGAGGTTAAAGAACTAACAGATAGGAGATTATAAGTGAATGAAGGAACATAAAAAACTGAATCAAGTTTGAGTGAGGATGTGAGATGAACATAATCTATACTAAGAATAAGGACTTTGTTTGAGTTAGGTAAAGTAATAAAAGCATAGGATACTGGTATTTTGTCAACAAACAAAGAGGCATTACAACAAACATGGTGAGTTGCTCCAGTATCAAGCAACCACACACAATCAGATTTAAGCGCAGAGGCAACAAAAGGAGAAAGAGAAAACATACCGCTGAAAGAAGGTGAATCTATGATATGAGTTGGAACTTGATTGGATAATGCCTCATTGTTAACAGATTGTTTCTGCAATTGTGACTGTAAGAAAACAAACAGCTGTTAGCATTGATCAGTAGACAAAGAAGGAATTGTAGGAGATAAGGATGATGAATCAACAGATTGTGGAATAGGAGAGGATGGAAATTTAGGAGATGAACTATCACTGCTGTACTGAGTTTGAACCACATTATTCACAGAGTGTTGTGCATTCTGACCACGCCCCCTTCCACGACCAAAACCAGGGGAAAATCCATGCAATTGATAGCATTTGTCAATTGTGTGATTCGTTCTGCTACAATGAGTGCAAAATAGTTTGTCTATTCCCTTATTTCCATAAGACTGCACTGCATTCATAAGAGGATTAGGTAATTTACTAACTGGTGTAGAAGGCAAAACAGATCCACAAATACTTCCAATAGACCGTTGTCTTTCCTCCAGAAGCACTACTGAAAAAATTCTTGACAGACTAGGAAACGGATCCAGACTTAAAAAATGAGACCTCAGCTAAGAATAAGACTCGTTTAACCCCATCAAAAAATACATCGCAAACTCAGTTTGTGGAACTCTCTCCACCGTTGTGCACTGTTGCATCTACACAGTGCACAATTACACCAACACTTCGGTTGGAAATCAATCAGTTCATCCCATATGATTTGCAGATTTGTGTAGTAAGAATTTATATCATCCGATCCTTGCTTAACACTAAAAAGCTGTTGTTTAAGACTATAGGTATGGGCTGTGTTACCTTGAGAGAAACGCTCGAGAAGATCCTTCCATATCTGATCAACTGAATCTAGATACATCAAACTAGAACGAATTTTTAGAATAGTTGCATTTTGTAACCATGAGACCACCATACCATTATACCTCTCCCAAACTCCTGCATTCGGATCTGAATCAAGCGGTTTTCGCAGCGAACCTTCAATGAAGCAAATTTTGTTCTTCACCAATAATAAAGTAGGCATCGACCTACTCCAATTGATGTAATTCGAGCCATTGAGTAGCTCAACAACGAGATCCTGGATTATCACTCGGATGGAGAAACAAGGGATTTATTGGATTTGATGGATCGTCGAGCGGAAAAACCGAAACCTCTTTATTATTCTGATTTCGAACCATTTTGAAACAAAACAAACTGGATCTGAAGCAAAATGAGCTGGATCTAAAGATTAGAGAGATAACGTAGCGGAAACTTGTGCTCTCGATACCATATGAGAATTCATGAAGGAACGAAAGAGAAGAACATTTGCAGAAGAAATATATATTTTCATTTCACTGAATAATGAAGGAGCTAACAAATCCAGCTAATATAGTACTGTAGCTAAGCCACGTCAGCAACTAAACATCTAACCGACTAATAAAAGCGTGAAGAAAAGAAACGATTTCTATTATTTATTTCTTCCACTGCGCATCAGCATCCTTCATGCTTCCATTTCTTCCTTCAATCCATGCTGCATTATCTTCATTATGTTTCCTTCTTCATAGGTTCTCGATCGTATCTGCAATTGCGACCGCCGCTGCCACAAATCCACCGTCCGCCGCCGCCAACTTCTCACCCTCCAATGTCGCCCACCCGGCAGCTACGTAGTTACCGAAGTAGTTCGCCGGCGGCGGCGGATCGACCAGTGCGTTCTGCTGCCCCCTGACGTCCGCCGCACATACGAACACCTCCTCGCCGCTGCCGCCGGATCTGGCCACGTAACTTCACGTGTACGCAGCAGTGACGATGAAGGATGAGACGCGAGCGAGATCTGGATTCTTCGAGAACACAAGATTTTTGAGATTTTCTATGTCGAATTTAAAGAGGGTGAAGGAATCCCTAAATCGGTACGTCGGTAGCGGAGAAGACGGCAGTTTTAACGGAGTTTTCCTCATCACGTTCTAGTACATCTCGTTGACTTCACTGCAGTCTCCCAAAACGGACCGATCAAAAAGCGGCGGAGGCTCGCCGTCTCCGGACAGAACCTTGTCGCCGCCGCCTTGTTGATCTCAGCCCACGACCACATGAATCCGGCAATTGATCTCGCGTCGCCGAGGCAGTGATGATTGGCTAATCCGACGCAGATCCCATGGTTAGCGAAGAGCGTCGCCTGAAGGGCGATGAGAGGAACTAACACGTGATCGGATTCCTCCGATAATGGCAGCATCGGCGGCAGAAACTCGCAGAACTGGTCGGAATCTCTGGGGTGGCTCCCAGTGAGCTCGTCGAAGTCGCGGGAGGAGACGGCGACGGTGAATGGGATGGAGTCGCCGGAGACGTAACGGATTACAGGCTTCGATTTGTCGGTGTCGATAGGGTAGTGCAGATTTCCGGCGACCGGAAGATAGCGGTTGAGAGCTAGAGAGAGAGAGTGCTTGAGTTGTGGAACAATGGCGTCCAATAACTCTGCCTCTCTGAACAAGTTAGATAATCGTAGAAGATGAGGCGGCTGGTTATGTGGTAATGTATCAATGGAATGTCGAGGAAAGAAAGCGGCACCGTCATCTCGGCGGCGGTGCACGACGGAGGTTGGACGCCGCAAGTTTCGATCACGGTGGTCATGTCGGTTGTGGACTTGCGCTCAACAAAGTAATCAATTACGGAGTATACAAAAGGAAATTATATAGTCAGTGATCGATCGTGGAATTTTAGAGTGATTGTACGAGAGAAAAAATGAAGAACACAAGAGGATTTTACGTGGTTCGATTGTTTGTTAGATCTACGTCCACGGGAAAGGAGAATGTATTGTATTCATGTATTCTAGCAACTATTACAGTGTGTGTTCGATCGTATACAAGTGACACTATTTATAGAGAACTACGAACGGTTACAACCGAGGTCGTGGGTAGTTCCTCATGGAGATCGTGTGTAACCGCCTCCACGTTTGTGATCGTGGGTTGCTAGGTTTGGGCTTGGCCGAGCTTCTAGACTTGCTATGCTGGCTTTGTCTGGGATTAGGCCGAAGTGAGTTTCGAGTGGGCCTAGCTGATATAGGCCGAGCTGGACCAGGTTTAATTATATTGGGCCTGAGGCTTGGGCCTAGTTGCTAGGCCACATCCTATCACATTCCCCCCCCAAAAAGTCTGAGAAGCGAGGCCACCGTAGTGATTTGGAAAGTGCGTACCGCCTCATCGAACGAGGTAAAGAATGAATTACACTTGCCCCTGTCAAAATTAGAACTTCGATGAAGTCGAAGTGCATATTGCTTCGTCGAGGTCGGGCTTGAATTACACTTGCTCCTGTCGAAATTAGTATTTTGATGAAGTTGAAGTGCGTACTGCCTCGTCGAGGTCGAGCCTGAATTACATTTGCCCCGTCGAAATTAGTATTTCGACGAAGTCGAAGTGCGTACTGCCTCGTCGAGGTTGAGCTTGAATTACATTTGCCCCCGTCGAAATTAGTATTTCGATGAAGTTGAAGTGTGTACCGCCTCATCGAGGTCGAGCTTGAATTACACTTGCCCCCGTCGAAATTAGTATTTTGATGAAGTTGAAGTGCGTACCGCCTTATCGAATGAGGTCGGTTTGAATAGTCTTGATGTGAAGGGCGTGACTGTTGGTGTCAGGGTAAGTAGGACACGCGTCGCTTTTTTGTTAGAGTAGGTGAAGATGCGGGATTTGAAAAGGCGTGCCTTTGCTTATAAAAGCTTCCAATGTACGCTAGAAAACATTTTCCCCCCTCAATCGAATTCCAATTGTAAGTGAGAGGAAAAACCCTAAACTAAAATTCTGCAACCGCCGCCGCCGTTCAGTCTATTTCCCGGTGATTTGTAGTCAGAAAAAGCTGTGACAAGTAAGTACTTCCCTCATAATGGATTCTTCTTCTTCTCTCCAAGTAGATACTGATGCCGTTTAGGGGATTTCCAGCGAAGGTTTGGTTAAATGTATATACTCGCACATTCGTCCCGCTGGCATTTCGAGAAATCGAATTCCCACCGTTGGTCGGGTCCACCGCCTCTCTGGCCTGTGCCTCCACCATGTCCCTCTCTCATATGCAAGATTTGGCTCGTCGTTTCTTGTTTCCCAAGTCGATGGAATTGCTTCTACCTCGTGATGAGGATATGGGTAGTTCTCCCCCCATAGGATTTTTTACCGTATATGAAGATTATCTTCATTTCAGGCTACAGTTTCCTTTGAATCCTTTTTTTGTCGAGCTGTTAGAGGAATTGCAATTGGCGTTAGGTCAGTTGGCACCGCCCTCCATCAAGCAGGTCGTAGGGTTTTGTTTCGAGGTCAGCCGCCGTGGTGGTACGCCTTCTGTAAATTCATTTCTTAGGTTTTTTAGACCTAAGCTTGGTCCAACGGGGTGGGCTTACCTTTCCCCTATTAATAGGTTTAAGTTAGGGACGCCCACCAAGGTGCCGAACTGGCAGAAGAAAATTTTCTTCTGCCGGATTGAAGGCGTGCCGTTGTATCCTTGGACCAAGGATAAGTTCTCGCCTTGAGACACTGGGAAACCCATCGGTGAGCTCGAGACGGACTTGATGAGCCTCGGCCTCATTGAGAGGGATTATTCGGAGGCCGATCTCGCAAGTCATGGGCTAAGCCCATATAATTTCGTATCCACTGCGGACTTGGGTGAGGCCCTGCTTCACTACTTTATGTTCGGCATTCTGTTGGTGTTGACTGACGTTTTTTTTTTTTTTGGTAGTGGACACTCAAGCTATCTAGGTCGCTCTCCAGAACAAGAACAAGAGGAAGAGGCAGAAGCCCTCTGCTTCCGTGGTGGAGAAGACGACTTCGGCGACATCGTCGGAAAGGACAACCGACCTTGGGAGGTCGGTGTCCGTGAGCTCGCAGCTGGATGCTCCCGTCCTAAGCTCCTCTCCATTGCAGTTGGTGGGCCAACGACCTCGACGAACGTTACTTCCGTTGGATGATGAAGTGACGATCGTCGAGAGTGGCCCGACCTCGGGCCAAGGACATGCACGGGAGATGTCATTTCCCGAGGTAAGTGTGAAACTGGAAGTAGTTGTATGTGTTGATGGTACCATCTAATAAAATTTTCCCCCTTTTTTTTTTTAGGAAGCCGAGGTGGCTTTGGACGGGTTGCGAGGCTTGGCGAACTTCATCACGAGTGGAGTTGCCAAGTACCAGAGAAAGACTGCCGAGGTCGCGGCGGTGGAGGATCGGCTAATGGCTAAGATCTCTGTCGCCGAGGCCGCGGTGGAGGCAGCAGTGGAGAGGGAGGCGGCAGCTTCGGCTGTCGCTGAAAAGGCGAAGAAGAGGGCTGCCGAGCTAGAGGCAGAAGTGGTCGGCTGAGGGCCCAAGTTGCCGGAGTGGTAGCTGGACAGGGAGGTGTGTTCCACGCTTTAGTGGAATGAGTCTTCCGGTCTATGCACTTCTCTCGGATGGCGGTTCAGCTGGTGAGTACCATGAGCACCCCGGTTGTCTTAGCGGTGATTGACGATATCGCCAAGGACATCCCGAATTTGGACAAAACCAAGTATGGGTATGCTACCATGACGGAGGAGGAGACACTGCGTGACTTCGCCGAGGTGCTTTTAGGGTACACTTCCTCAATTCCGGTGGTCGAGCAGCTCGCCGCGTAGAGGAGTCTGCTCAACGAAGGTGCCATTCGGCGATGTCCCATTGACAAGTACGAACTCCTGGAGACGGTCATTGCCAATCTGTTGAAGAGGCCGGTTGGGGAGGGGACCACCGAGGAGCCAGCCCGCGATGACCCAAAGGAGCCCGAAGCCGAATTAGAGGTCGGCCTAGAAGGAGAAAATCATGATGGAGTCAACTGACGCTTTTCACGATTTTTTGGCTTATTTCCCTCTTTTTTTTTTTTTTTTTTTTTTTTGTAGCCTTGTACTTCGTCACCATTAGGGTGACGTTTCATTTGCCGTGTTCGGCTATAAATAAAAAGCCTTTTGTTGAAATTTGCTTGTATTTATGCTGTAGTCTGCTCCTGATTTTTACGACGCTTCTCACTTTATGAGAGAAATATCCGAACTTCGCCGAGCTGTTGAAGTAGCCGAGATCGATGCTTCTAACTGGAAGAAACAAGTTGATAACATCGAGGTCGAGGCTGAAGTGAAGCTTTGAACTGCTCAGGAAAAGCTTGATGAAGTGCATGCGAAGTATCTGGAGCTTGATGACAAGTACCAGCAAGCTTTGGACGACATCAAAACTTTCAAGGAGATCGTCGTGGAGCATACGGAGTATGAGACTGTTATTCACCGAGCTGGGGGATCTACCATTTCTGAGACCTATAGTAAGGTCAAGGAACTTCAGGCTCGGTGCCGAAGCTACAAGGACCAATATGAGATGGACTCCTGGCAGGTTCGGGATGAATTTGAAGAACTCATTCATGTAGCGAGCATCTACGAGACAGTTCTTGATTGCTTTCCGAAGTTGAAATGACGTATCTTGTCAGAGGCTGAATTTTTGACTTCGGCTACTCCTGGTTCGGACTCGAGGTTGCTTGACCGCACTTATAGAGAATTCTTGGAAGGTGAATCTTCAAGGTCGGCCAACCCTGATCCTAGGATTGTCACACGCCATTCTCGAGAAATTTACAGTCAAGAGCGGCGGTTGGCATCTGGACGAGGTCAAGGTCGAACGAGCCAAGGTGCCCGAGGTCGTGGAACTCAGAGTGACCGAGGTAGAGGTCGAAGTTTAGCTCCAGGACGAGGTAGAGGCAGGCTAAGCGTAGATGATATTTTGAATTTTAACTCTGGTAGGGACTTCACCAGAGATTGGCTTAGCTTTAGTAAGCCTAGGCCTCCGGGTTCCTCGTAATACTTGTACATTTTCCATTTTCATGAAATAAAACGGAAATTTTGCACTTTCATTTGAGCTTTTCATCTTTGTTTTTAACTAAGAACTGTCCCCATTTTTAAACGAAGATAGCTTACTTCGCCATGAAACGAAGCTCAGTTTGTAAGTAGCCACTTCGTCCAAAGACGAAGTTAAGGTTTTCAAGTAGCCACTTCGTCTGAAGACGAAGTTAAGGCTTTCAGGTTCCTTATTTGTTGAATTTATCGATAGGGGTGGTGGTCCCTTTACGCGCATTTATGTGTTACTCTGATGTGGAGTTTAATTTGTATAATCCTCATCAGGATTTAAAATCGAGATACTCAATATAAACGAGAGAGAGATGTGCAAGATATATGCAAAATGACTTAAGCAGGGTAAACGAAAAATTAAAAATTTAATTGATATAAGACTGACGTTAAAATAAGACAAAACTTGACAAGACGACCTGACTCAATACTTACAACCTAAATGAATATTACTCTCCATTTATACAAAGTATTTATTTAAATGAGTAATGTGCTATGTACGGGGTATGGGCTCACCAGATAAGTGGGTAAGCTTGTACGGCCCTTTGCCGAGGACTTCTTGAACTCGGTACGGTCCTTCCCAGGTGGCTTCTAACTTGCCGAGCTTCTCTGCCTTACTGACCTCGTTATTTCGAAGTATGAAGTCGCCTATTTGGAGCTGCTGATGCTTCACCCGGTTGTTATAATACCAAGCTACTTGTTGTTTGTATCGAGCTTCTTGTATGTAGGCTTGTTCCCGCTTTTCTTCCAGCAAATCCAAGTTAGTTCGAAGTCCCTCTTCGTTGTCTTGGGCTGTGAAGTTAAGCGTTCGGGGGCTCGACAAGCCGATCTCTACCTGGATCACCGTTTCGGTTCCATACACCAAACTATATGGTGTTTCACCGTGTGATGTCCGGGGGGTAGTTCGATATGACCACAGGACTTGGGGTAGGTTTGCTGCCCAATCTTCTTTGGCCTTATCGAGTTGGGTTTTTAACCCCTTGACTATCGTTCGGTTCGTAACCTCGGTTTGGCACCGAGGTGAACTTTTGTTGGATGTGGAGTTCGTCACACCATTCTCTGAACGTCCTGTCTTTGAACTGGGTTCCATTATCTGAGACGAGGACGTGAGGTATGCCGAAACGACAAACTATGTTCTTCCAAATGAAGTTTATGGCGTTTTTACTTGTAATCCGTGCCAGAGGTTCGGCTTCGACTCACTTCGTAATGTAGTCGATGGCTATAATGAGGAACTGTAGTTGGCCGGGAGCTTTTTCAAACGGGCCAACAATGTCTATTCCCCACTGCATGAACGGCCATGGGCTTTGCATGCTGGCCAGTTCGGTCTGTGGCAACCTTGGAACTGTCGCATGGATTTGGCACTTCGGACATTGTTTGACGAGGTTGATTGATCCTGGAACATGGTGGGCCAGTAATATCCCCACCTCATGATCTTTTTGGATAGGGCGCGAGCTCCAATGTGACTGCCACAGGACCCTTCGTGGACTTTGCGCAATGCGTAGTTCGCTTGGTTAGGCCCTACACATCTGAGGAGGGGCTGGAGGTAGGATTTTCTATATAGTACTCCCTGTTCTAGGACGTACTTGGTGGATTTAGCCAGGAGCTTCCTAGCCTCGACCTTATCAGTGGGGAGTTCATCTTTCTCTAAGTAGTTGCGAAGTGGAGTCATCCAGTTCGGTCCGTCTTCGGTTACTACATTAACTTCGGCTTTATCAATACTTTGGAGTTGTACTTCTTCCACCGGAGAGGTCGTTGAAGATGACGCGAGTTTGCTCAGTGCATCAGCTCGGTCATTGTCTCCTCTTGGGATTCGTACCAACTCGAAGTACGAGAAGCTTTGTTGTAGAATTTTGGCCTTATGGAGGTATTTCTTCATTTGTTCTCCCTTGGCCTCGTACTTGCCTAGCATATGGCTCACTACGACTTGAAAATCGCTGTGAACTTGAATAGCTTGTACTTGGAGAGCTTGGGCTAGGCGAAGTCCAGCAATTATAGCTTCGTACTCCACTTCATTATTTGTGGTCGGGAAGTTGAACCGGAGTGCGTAGGTGGTCTCCTTCCCTTCCGGGCTGATGAGTAAGACCCTGGCTCCGCTTCCTTTGTTGCCTGATGCCCCATCAACGTAGGCCTTCCAACAGTCTTTCGGCGGTGGCTTCGGTGCTTCGGCCTTTGATTTATCCTCAGTAGGTTCGGTGGACTGTTGCACATCCGTGAACTTGGCTTCTACTAGGAAATCGGCTAAGACTTGCTCTTTAATAGCCTGGTGAGGCACAAAGGAAATTGCGTGCTCGCCGAGTTCTATAGCCTATTTAGCGATTTGCCCGGACGCTTCTGGTTTGGTAAGCACTTGCCGAAGTGGGAGGTTGGTTAGCACATTTATTGGATGCGCGTGGAAATACGGTCAAAGTCTCCTTGCTGCATTTACCAATGCAAGTGCGACCTTTTCCAAAGGTTGGTACCTCGTCCTCCGGTCCTTTTAGGGCTCGGCTTATAAAATAGACGGGTATTTGACGGCGTTTTTCTTCTCGCACCAGGACCGCACTGATTGCCTCGTCCGAAGCAGCGAGGTATAGGGAAAGGACCTCGCCCTCTTTTAGCGCAGATAAAGTATGGAGGTTTGCGAGGTACCTCTGTAGGTCGTCGAAAGCTTTTCTGTGCTCATCATTCCATTCGAAGTTCGGCGCCTTCTTCAATATCTTAAAGAACAAGAGTTATTTTTCGGCGGCCTTAGACAGGAAACGACTCAGCGCAGCTCGGCAGCCCGTCAGCTTGTGCATGTCATGGATTGACTTCGGCACTTTCATTTCTTGGATGGCTCGGACTTTTGATGGGTTAGCTTTTAACCCTTTGCGTGAAACCCAACACCCTAAAAATTTTCCAGATCGGACCATAAAAGTACACTTTTCTGGGTTTAATTTTAGATTCACTTCACGAAGTAGGCTAAAAACAACTTTAAGGTCGTCTACACAAGTAGCAATTTCCTTGCTTTTTATGATTATATCGTCTACATACACTTCGACAATTCTACCGATGTGAGTCTCGAATATTTTGTCGACCATCCTTTGGTATGTAGCTCCAGCGTTCTTCAGTTCGAAAGGCATCTTCTTATATGCAGAGACGCCGAAGTCCGTGACGAAGGCGGTCTTCGGCGCGTCCTCCGTGCTCATGAGGACCTAGTGATACCCCTTATACAGGTCCAAGAAGCTGAACATCTTGTGGCCAACAAGAACTTCGACCTTCTTGTCAATGTTGGGAAGGGGGGTAGCAGTCCTTTGGGCAGTACTTGTTGAGATCAGTGTAGTCTATACACATCCGCCACCCTCCTCCCTGCTTTTTTACCATTACGGGGTTGGCCAACCAGGTCGGATATTTCACCTCGAATAAAATATCGGCCTTTTGCAGTTGGCAAACCTCATCATGGATCACTTGATTTCCTTCGGCTGTGAAGGCTCGCTATTTCTGCCGAACTGGTTTCACCTCGGGATCGATGTTGAGGTGATGAGTGATGACGCTTGGTGCCACCCCCGTCATGTCTAGCGGTGACCAAGCGAAAACATCTCTATATTCCCCAAGTAGCCGGATAATCTAACTTCGGAGCTTGTACTCTCCAACGAGCTCTACTTTGACGACCTTGGCAGGGTCATCTTCGTATAATGCGATGTCTTCGACTGGCTCAACGGATGGAGGCGATGTCTGCTCCACCTCTTCGGGGTTCTGTAGTTGCTATACTTGAGGGTGCTGATTCCTAGCACCTCGAAGTGCGACCTGCATGCACTCCTTGGCTTGAAGTTGATTTCCCTGAAGTGTGATCACTCCATTTTTAGACGGAATTTTGATCATCAGGTGATATGCCGAGCAAATCGCCTTTGTTTTGTCAGCCAATCTCTCCCTAAGATGATATTGTAGGGAGAGTTAGCTTTTACGACAAAGAAGTTGATGATCTTTGTCGACGACAGCGGGCTCTTCCGAACAGTGACGGGAAGTGGAATGATGCCATCCGTTGTCGTTTCTTGTTGTGTAAAATTTTTCAACGGAGTGGACGTCGGCTTCAGCCGGGCTTCTTCGATCCCGAGCTTGTCGAAGCAGTCTCTGAAGAGCATGCTTACTGAGGCTCCGCTGTCTACGAACACCCTGTGAATCAAGTTGTTAGCCACCACGGCTTGAATTATGATGGTGTCCTGATGGGGTGTGGCGTTGGGGACCGGGTCGTCATCGGAAAAGGTGATGACTTTATCTTTTTTGAACCTCTTTTGTGAAGGTTCCTCTCTCTATTGGCTTCGGGCCTCGGCTCTCAGTGAGGACTTTGTTGAGCCTGGAGGCAGCTCGGTGATGGCACCGATGACTCTGTCATATTGAGGTTGGCCCTCGTCTTCGTCTTCATCATCGTGCTTTGACTTTTTGTCTTAGTGGGGCGCGCAGTTGTTGCCTCTCTTATTTTTCTTTCTCTTGCCCTTCCCTTGAGGTCGGGCCTTTTGCTGGTTGTGACTTTGGTACAGTTTAAGGGTACCGTCGTGTACCAAGTGCTCGATGTCCGAGGCGAGGTCCCTGCAGTCCTCGGTTTCATGACCGTAGTCATTATGGAACTTGCAGTATTTTTCCTTGGATCGGCGCTTCGATCCACCTCGGGACAAGGGTGGCGGCTTCTCGAACAAGTTAGCATGAAGCTCGTATATTTCGGCCCTGGACTTTATCAGCGGTGTGTACTGACTTCGGTCTTGGTTGGGCCGAGGTCCTAAGCGGGACTCGAGGGGTCCTCGCTGTAACCTTTTGAGGGCACTTCGGCGACCTTGCCCGTGGTCGGTGCGCTTCTCTTTCTTCCTCTTATCGTTGTTTTCGGGCCGATCTGCTGCCTGTTTTTTTTTATCAGCCTTATCCGCCTCCGCGAATGTATCAGCGATCCTCCATAGCTGCCTGGAGGTCGTTGGTCGCGCCTTCACGAGTTCTCTGAAGAGAGTCCTGGACTGAATGGCGTTTTGAAACGCCGAGATGAGAACGTCGTCGATCGACTTTAAGGCTCTCATTATAAAAACGGGCTAGGAAGTTGCTGATCGTTTCTCCTCGCCCCTGCCTTAAGGTTAGGAGCTGGGCTGGGCTGATCTTCGCCTCGGCTTTTTGAAAGAAGTGACGCTCGAAGGCGTCAATGGGTCGGCATACGACCCTATGCTGCCATTAGGTAGGCTGTCGAACCAGCTTCTAGCGTTGTCCACTAGCAGCTCGGGGAAGACTTTACATATGTAAACGTCTTCGGCAAGTCCCTGGTTCATCATGTTGTACTGGAACCGGGATAAAAAGTTGCTGGGGTCTTGTGACCCGTTGTAGGGCGGGATATGAGGTACTCTATACGTCGACGGGAGGGGAGTATAGAGTATCCTATTAGTGAAGGGAATCGAGATTCGACTGTAGACAGTGAATCTTCCCTGGTAAACGTTTCCTTCCTCACGCCGAGGTGGAATGGCATTTTGACGAGGTGATGTCGAACCGCGCTGCGGTGAAGCGCGGCCGTTGTTCCCATGGCGATTATTGCTCTGTCGCCTTTGGGGAAGTTCGGCGATCCTATCTCCAACGATATGGAGACTTGGGGATCGCCGCTGTGACGGTTCGGCTCTATCCTCTCCGCGTTGACTCTGTTGTCGATGTTGATCGACGAACTTGTGAAAGTCTTGTTCGTGGAGGTCCAAGTACGCCTTCAGTGCATCTCCAAGCTCGGGTTGGAGTGCGGCGTTTCCGCGTCGGCGGCCGCTCTGGCCTTGCCCACCGCTACTAGTTGAGTCGCCGAACTGGCCCAATGAGACGTCCTCCAGGTGGCCTTCGGGAGTTTGGTGGATTATGGGTTGTTCTCCAAGTTGGATTTGGGAAGCGGTGTGCCGAGCTTGACTCACGTCGGCCTCCTCCTCGTTGCGAGGTTGATCAGTGGGCGGGGGGTCGGTTTGGTGCTGTTTTGCCTTGGCGGCAGCAACAGTGGTGGTGGAGCAGGTTTGTTTCACCATCGTATCTTCACTCAAAAACTCTGATCGGTTTCACAAAAATTTGTTTCTCACAGACGACGCCAGTGATCGATCGTGGAATTTTAAAGTGATTGTACGAGAGAAAAAATGAAGAACACAAGAGGATTTTACGTGGTTCGATCGTTTGTTAGATCTACGTCCACGGGAAAGGAGAATGTATTGTATTCAGGTATTCTAGCAGCTATTACAGTGTGTGTTCGATCGTATACAAGTGACACTATTTATAGAGAACTACGAACGGTTACAACCGAGGTCGTGGGTAGTTCCTCATGGAGATCGTGTGTAACCGCCTCCACATTTGTGATCGTGGGTTGCTAGGTTTGGGCTTTGAAATGGGATATATTGCTGCACCGAGAGCTATTTTGTTGCTCGTTTGAACGAATCCGGGGCAGGTTAGATCGAAGCAGCCTGTTTTCTGAGAAGCATCAGTCTGAAAGAAGAAAAACAGAAGAAATTAGTACGATGAATCTTGTATTTAAGTGTAGTAGTGATAACCTGAATTCAAGATTCTTGATTTAGTCTTAAAGAATTTTTATATCAGATCATTTTCTTTCAGTTTTGTATCTGATTCTTCAGATAGTTACTATCCAATAAACAAACACAAGAAAATGTAGCTTCCATGGACTCGAAGTCATAATAAGAACCGGTCTTGAGAGCCACCCTTGAAGTCGAATACTCACCTCTGATGCATAATATCCTTCTGTGTGCACAATTCCTAACTGCACTTATAATTAGACAAAAATAATCCAAAAAACTAATAAGAAGAGATTCTTTACTTACTGAGTAGTTTTGTGTCATATTATGCAGCATGGTGCTGTCATTATATAGCTTGTTTTGATGGAAAAATGCAGACTTTTTGTTCCCAAAACTATGATGTTTCTTCTTTGATCTTCGAATGGGGATCGTTCCCTTGGGACAGCTACCCTTTTCTTTTGCCAAATTTCTGTTGTCACTGTTGAAGGAGAGCTCTTGCTTGTTTCGGCTCTTCAAATGCATTTCAGTATTGCATCTGCTATTATACTATCGGATATGATCGTCACGTTTTACAAATATTTCTTATATTTTGCTAATTAAATTGTTTAATTATTGTTGATTTAAAAAATATATTGAACACATAACGAACCATCTGACAGTCCAATAGGAGCTCGCTACACCATCCAAAAATACAATAGAGAATCTTAATAATCGTATAAACACACATACTCAAAGTAGTAATAATCAAACTGTTGCCAAACAATCACAAAAAGTAAGCTAGAAATTCATAATTTCAACAAGCCATCTTGAAAAATGGCGGCAACGGCCTCCATTCTCTCTCTAGGCAACGACAGCCCCACCACCAATCCTCCGCCGCCGCCGGAGTCCCACGAATTGCACACTGACATCAGGTACTTCCCTTCATCCATTGACAAAACCTCCACCCTCCTCCCCTTCCCCCACCCGAAATCCGCCCTCGACAAATCGTATTTGGGCGAACCAGTCACTCCGAGTCGACTCATTTCCGCCGATTCCGTCATCCCCGACAACCAACGCTCGCAACCTTTCATGAGATTATCTCCATCGTAAATCTGGGTCTCGATCATACCAGCAATTGCCACCGCCGCCGCCGCAAATCCGCCGTCCGCCGCCGCCAACTTCTCATGCTCCAATCTCGCCGCCCCGCCACCCATGCAGTTCCCGATGTAGTTCGCCGGCGGCGGCGGATCGACCAGCGCGTTCCGCCGCCCCCTGGCGTCCACCGGGCAGACGAACAATTCCACGCCGCCGCCGGATCTCGCCACGCAACTCCACGTGTAGGCCGCGGTGACGACGAAAGAGGAGACGCGAGCGAGGTCTGGATTCCTCGAGAGCACCAGGTTTTTGAGCTTTTCGATGTCGGATCTATGGAGGATAAAGGAAGCCCTAAATCTGTTCGTCGGTAACGGAAAAGATGACGGTATTAACGGAGTTTTCCTCATCGCCTTCCAGTACATGTCGTTGACTTTACTGCAGTCCCCGAAAACTGACCGATCGAAGAGCGGCGGAGGCTCGCCGTCTCCGGACAGAAGCTCGTCGTCGCCGCCGCCGACGCGTTTGTTGATCTCAGCCCACGCCCACATGAATCCGGCGATTGATCTCGCGTCGCCGAGGGAGTGATGATTGGCTAATCCGACGCAGATCCCACGGTTAGGGAAGAGCGTCACCTGAAGGGCGATGAGAGGAACTAACACGTGATCGGATTCCTCAGTATACGGAGGCATCGGCGGCAGAAACTCGTAGAACTGGTCGGAATCTCTGGGGTGGCTCCCGGCGAGCTCGTCGAAGTCGCGGGAGGAGACGGCGACGGTGAATGGGACGGAGTCGCCGGAGACGTAACGGATTACGGGCTTCGATTTGTCGGTGTCGATAGGGTAGAACAGATTCCCGGCGACCGGAAGATAGCGTTGGAGGGCTAGAGAGAGAGAGCACTTGAGTTTTGGAATAATGGCGTCCATGAACTCCGCCTCTGAACATGTTGGATAATCGTAGAAGATGAGGCGGGTAGTTGGGTGGCGATGTATCCACATGATGTCGAGGAAGCAAAGCGGCACCGTCACCTCTGCGGCGGCGCACGGCGGAGGTTGGACGCCGCAAGTTTCGATCATGGTGGTCATGTCGGTCGCTGAACAGAGCAAGTAATCAATTACAAATTTAAGGGAAATTGTATAGTTTAGAATTAAATATGCAATTGTGAAATCAGTAGTTGGTGATTAAATGTTAATAATTCTTTCTTTAATAGATTATCTCGAAACGAATTTTTATGGGTTTTTATTATTGAATTTTGAAATTTTCTAGTACTTATTAAATAAGACAGTTAGATGATGAATATTGGAAAGGATAATGTAATGAATAGCTTGGAGGGTTTTGGGAAAAGATATTGTATTTGTAGTAGTGTAGGAAAATGTGTTTAGTAGCCAACGCCTTCAACATTGTTAGAACAATAATGCCTTTAGGGCCTATCTATTAATATATTAAAACAAAATGAAATTTCAGTTATTTTTTACCGCCACTTTTAGGTTAAATTAGTCATTTTAATGTTAAGTAGTTATTTTTAAATAAACCGTTATCAACATAATTTAATTTTACTATATTAAATATAAATATTAGCAACCACTTCCAGCCCACGTTAATTACCATCTAATATACATTTTTTTTAATTTTCTTCAGTGTGAGTTGTAATCACCACCAAATACCGCAATTAAATAGCTGATAGTTATCATCCCACTTTGCACATTCACCATATCATCCACTGCATCCCATATCCAATATTTAATTTTTTTTTAGTGGAAACAATCAAATTGTCTTTAAACCATAAGCGTTGTTTCAATTTTTTTTATTTTTTTATTTTATATTACTAATTATAATGAACGTATGGGGCCGGAAAGACACGTTAATGACATGATGTTAATGTTAATTTATATATAGGCTTTGAGGAGTTCCTATGGTATCCTTTATCCATGGAAGATAAGCTTTTATTTTTTTTATAATTTTGTTATTGTATTTGTATAAATTTGTGATTATTTTTTAAATTGGTAGTATTTTACTTTCTATAGAGAGAGCATATGCAAATCTGATACAATGCTTGATCAACACTCCAATAATTTATATGTTGTGAGACCCAATGCCTTTTGTTGGATGATTATATCCAAACAAATAATTTTCCAAAATTCACAATTTTCTACAATTATACATATTGGTGGTTTATCACTTAATTTCATTTTGTATTATAAACGGCCCCGTGCATAGTACGGGATGGAGTACTAGTTTAGTAGACAAGAAAATGTTAAATAAATAAAGTTATATAGGCTTTTATGTCGTTTTGGTATGTCTTATATTTTTATGATTTTATTACTTTTTATTTATTTATAATTTTTTTATTATTATTGCTGCTACTAAACAGACCCTTAATAAAAAGTTTGGAGCCGTCAACACGTCGACGTTTCATAAATTGGTCAAAAACACTCCTCCACTTCTACCTCCGTTCCATTCCACCTATTCATTCTATACCAAGCACCCCATAAAGGGTTTGAGAATTTGTTTGAGGGAATGCCAAAACATAGGATTAGCTTCAACTACAAACTTTGAATTCGTCGGTAGAGAAAAAGCCTTTATATGATAAAGTTTTTGGCTTTGCTGAGAATGTTTTATGTTGATGATGATCTTGTATAATAAATAAATAAATAAATAATGCAATCTAACTTCTACTTAATTAAGTATCAATGACTACCTTTGAACATAAGATGCTTGTGTAGTTCGGTTTACATTGTCCCTTGTATGGAGTTCATCAAATATTCATAAATTTACACACGTGGAGTTCCTAGCAGAGTAGCACGTGCTTGTAGTAGTTATTAAATGAAAAACGGTTTTTTGATTCTGCATTGGTGCCAAGTTTTCTTGATTTTCAACTTACACAGAAATCACAACAAACTTATTGGATTACAAAAAACAATTATATAGTCATGAAGCTAAAGTCATTCATCGAAACATAATATTCAAAGTGAAAACAACATGAAGATTGTGAAAGAAAATGAAAAAGAGGTTGTAATGAAGCAGAGATTCTAGCTTGGTTCTCACTGATCATCCAAATTTTCTTGATTTCCAAAATTCACACAAATCACAACAAACATATAAAAAACAATCTAATTAATTAGTGAAACTAATCACACTTTCTAAGGGCAGCCCCAGTCTCTACCTGGCCCTCCATAATAAAACTCAGGATCAGGCATATAATCATAATAGTAATAAACATCATAGCATCTATCCTCATCAGCATACTCCATGGCCCAATCTGGCTGCTTCAGAACAAGGCTATTTAGCAGCACTCGGATCCTCTTCACGTACCCCGAACTCTGCATAAACGGGTCGGAAAATCTCCCACTTCCCATGGCTGTTGCAGTGTGTGGATGATAGCCCCCCACTCTTGAACTATGTACCTACATTCATGAATTATTATTCATCATTCTGGTGTTAGTACTACTAGTAGTGATGATTTTCATCTCTTTTGATCATTACCTCACCACCCCATTGAGCAGTTTCAGCATGATATCTCAGCCTCGAGAAAAGATCGGGAGGCCAGTATCCTACGTTGATCTGTTCACCGTATTGGAGCCACCAGTTGCTCGTGATCGGATCCTGAAACGAATGCCATGAACGAAAAACTTTAAGGTTTGTGTTTGTGAGAGAACAAGGAAGTTGCATGTATGAGAGTAGGAAAAATGGTAACTTTGTGGATGAAGACGATTATTTCATATGGGAGTCCATTTGGCTTTGAGATGGGATATATTGCTGCACCAAGAGCTATTTTGTTGCTCGTTTGGACGAATCCGGGGCAGGTTAGATCGAAGCATCCTGTTTTCTGAGAAGCATCAGTCTGAAAAAAGAAAAACAGAAGAAATTAGTGTGATACTCTTGTTTAATGCAGCACGCTGTCTGAATTCTGATTTCAAGATTCTTGTTTTTATTTTTATTTTTATTTATATTATTTATTTATATATATTTTTTTTGAGCAACCAAGATTCTTGATTCAGTATGAGTTTCCAGCTGATTTACTGTTTAAACAAACAGTTTAAGAAGTAAGAAAATAGTGTGATGAAAAACTTATAAAAAGTACTAATGCTGTCTGATTTCAAGATTGTTTTTTTAAGTCTCAGAATTTCTATTTCCTATCATTTTCTTGCAGTTTCTGTAGCTGATTCTTGAGAATAGTTACTATACAATAAATAAACAGCCGAGTCTACGACACAATTAAATATATAACTTACAAATGTACTAATGTTGTATATCAGAATTCAAGATTCTTGATTTAGTCATACAAAAAAAAAAGCATTATATTTATCTTGCAGTTGTTATTTTCATCCCATTCTTGAGATACTTACTGTCCAATAAACAAACAGCCGCGTCCTCCCTATCTCCATACTCTCCGGGATTCACCTATCACACAATCTTAACATGTTACTATAAATCAAAACAAAAAATAATATAATTCTCTATTACTTACTTGCCATCCTGATTCCATGGACTCAAAGTCATTATAAGAACCAGTCTTGAGAGCCACCCTTGAAGTCGAATACTCATCATCGAACTCAACTCTTGGAGTATACACCTTTATATCTCCTTTAACCCCCATATATGCATATCCTTCTGTGTGCAGAATGCCTAACTGCACTCATAATCACACAAAAATAATTTCAAATGTTAATATATACTAATAAGAAGAGATTCTTTACTTACTGAGTAGTTTTGTCTCAGATTATGCAGCCCTTTGCTGTTATTATATAGCATGTTCTGATGGAAAAATGCAGAATTTTTATTCCCAAAACCATGATGTTTCTTCTTTGATCTTCGAATGGGGATCGTTCCCTTGGGACAGCTACCGTTTTTTTGCCAAATTTGTGTTGTCACTGTTGAAGGAGAGCTCTTGCTTGTTTCAGCTGTTGTGTACATTTCTTTGTATTGGCTGTTGGTGGGGCTCATCTGTGTGAAATTCACATAGTGTTAGTAACTAAAAGTCTCCATTTCTAGAGCTCTATTAGTCTTGATTAAACTAAGTTTTAAAACTTTTACTATTATTTCTTACCTGGATTTTGTGATTCCTTAATGCAGGATGATCAAAAGCTGGCTGCTTGTACATGTCTATGCAATCAATGATATCTCCATCTTCACTCTTACCATTTCATAAACATTAAAATAAAAGAAGATAAAAAAAAAAATCATATTTTTTTTTCTGCCTTCTTTTTACAGAAAAAAAAAATGTAAGAAAAGAAAAGAATGAAGGGGTTAATTAGGCCTACCTGAATGCTGAAAATTGCATGGCTTCTGTGAAGGTTAGTTTCTCTGTCAAATTTCACAGACTCATTCTTTCTTGAAAGTGAGCCGTTAACCACCATTCTGCTACATAAAACTTTTGTAAAACTAATTTGTAATGACACCAAAATCATCAAATATTTGAATCCCATTTCTAATAATGTAGGGTTCTTTTTTTTTCCTTATTAAGGAGGATTTCAAGATTCTTAAATCATGTTTTAGAAGTGTAAAATCTAAGTAATTTTTCTGTTCCTATTTGGAGACGAGTTCCCATTAAATTGTGCTTGAATACTGCAGTATTTGCACTTTTAAGTTATGTGTTTGTGGAAAAAAGTCACTGTTTGTATATGACAAACTTTCCAAATCATTTAAATGTCATTTGGAGTTTTGAATTTTGAGGCATAGATGTTTGCATGAGGTTTGTTTTCAACTCTCATAGAGATTGTGTTTCCTTCTCTTCTACACAAATTCATAGACAACAAACAAATTATAAGAGCGTGTTTTTGCATAATATTTAACCTTAGAGCTAATGTGGTTTTATAGTTCCAAATAATATCTCATATCATGTTACACGTATAAGAAAAGTGGGCCCCATGCCGAACTTTTTCATAAAATATGACCCACTTGGGGTATGCTCGAACTTGAAAAATATGATCAATCAAGACCCACTTCAAAGTGACAAGCGTGATACACGTGTTTTCTCAAGTGTGATTTACCTTCTCTGTATAGTTTGCAGGTTATTGCATAGAGGCAGGGGTTTTCCTAGTGCCGCAAGGCCCACCAAAAATAACGAATGCCGGTTCCCACAACATCAAAAAAAATAAAAAAAAATGGAAACTCTCTACAATGAAATACGACTAAATTGAAAAGACGGTACGTACCCCTATGATGAATATGAGTCATCTCGAATATGCTGTAAAAAGAAAAGAGAAAATAATGTATTAGCACAAAATCGTGAAGCGAACTAAAATAAAATGACGAGATCATTTGTCCCAATTTTAGTGTCTGGAATGTTAATTTTAATTACTCCTTCTGTTTCAATTTTTTGCGTGCATTTTAATAAATGGTAGATGAGTGATGTTAGTGAAAAGAGTAACCACATTAATGTGAGTGAAATAGTGTGTGAAAATGGAATGTGCATACTCAGACGAAACAGACTGAAAATGATATAGCAAACAAATACTCATACGAAACGAAATGAGTATTTCTTTAACATTATTAATTTATTATAAATTGAAATAAATGTTCAATATAAGGCGTTATAAAACTAATAAAAAATTAATATCGAACAAATGATGTAAAAACAATCATATTCAAAAAGTTACAGTACAGACCATTTCAAAAAAAAAAAAAAAAGTTACAGTAAAGAGAAACATACTAAGTATCAAATGGCGACAAACACTCAAAAGAAGTAAATTCATAAATTGAGCAAGCCATCTTGAAAAATGGCGGCAACAGCATCCATTCTCTCTCTAGGCAACGACAACCCCACCACCAATCCGCCGCCGGAATCCCAGGAATTGCTCACCGACATAGCATACTTCCCTCCATCCATGGACAACACCTCCACCCTCCTCCCCTTTCCCCACCCGAAATCCGCTTTGGTCAGATCGAATTTGGGGGAACCGGTCACTCCGAGTCGACTCATTTCCGATGATTTCGCCCTCCCCGATGCCCAATCCTTGCAGCCTTTCAGAAAATTATCCCCATCGTTAATCTGGTTCTCGATCGTATCTGCAATTGCAACCGCCGCCGCCACAAATCCACCGTCCGCCGCCACCAACTTCTCACCCTCCAATGTCGCCCACCCGGCAGCTACGCAGTTACCGAAGTAGTTCGCCGGCGGCGGCGGATCGACCAGCGCGTTCCGCCGCCCCCTGACGTCCGCCGCACATACGAACACCTCCTCGCCGCTGCTGCTGCCGCCGCCGCCGGATCTGGCCACGCAACTCCACGTGTACGCAGCAGTGACGACGAAGGATGAGACGCGAGCGAGATCTGGATTCTTCGAGAGCACAAGATTTTTGAGCTTTTCTATGTCGGATTTAAGGAGGGTGAAGGAAGCCCTAAATCTGTTCGTCGGTAACGGAGAAGACGGCGGTTTTAACGGAGTTTTCCTCATCACGTTCCAGTACATCTCGTTGACTTCACTGCAGTCTCCCAAAACGGACCGATCGAAAAGCGGCGGAGGCTCGCCGTCTCCGGACAGAACCTCGTCGCCGCCGCGTTTGTTGATCTCAGCCCACGCCCAGACGAATCCGGCGATCGATCTGGCGTCGCCGAGGCTGTGATGATTGGCTAATCCGACGCAGATCCCACGGTTAGGGAAGAGCGTCGCTTGAAGGGCGATGAGAGGGACTAACATGTAATCGGATTCCTCCGTCAACGGCGGCATCGCCGGCAGGAATTCATAGAACTGGTCGGAATCTCTGGGGTGGCTTCCGGCGAGCTCGTCAAAGTCGCGGGTGGAGACGGCGAAGGTGAATGGGACAGAGTCGCCGGAGACGTAACGGATAACGGGCTTCGATTTCTCGGTATCGATTGGGTAGAGCAGATTTCCGGCGACGGGAAGATAGCGTTGGAGAGCTAGAGAGAAAGAGCGCTTGAGGTTTGGAACAATGGCGGCCAAGAACTCCGCCTCTGAACAAGTTGGATAATCGTAGAAGACGAGGCGGCTGGTTGTGCGGTAATGTACAAACGAAATGTCGAGGAAAGAGAGCGGCACCGTCATCTCGGCCGCGGCGGCGGCGCACGGCGCTGGTGGGACGCCGTAAGTTTCCACCACGGTGGTCATATCTGTTCCGGACTTGCACTGAACAAAGCAAGCAATCAATCAACTATTTTTTTATTTTTATTTTCTCAAAAAGATATAAAATTCAATAATTGGAGGGTTGATTTTAGTTACAACTAAATCTCACAACCTATTAAAAATAATTATTATTAAATTCTTTGTTTGCCATCAGAACCGGCGTGTACGTTTCAAGTTTCAATATTAACTAGAATTGTACACCCATAATGCAGGGGATTGATTTATAAAAAACATGATAAATATTTAATGCGTAATTTTTATTTCAATTAATAATTTTTACTTTATTTTATAAAATGACAAAAGAATAAATTATTTTTATATGTATGTGTACTTTCATATGTTGTGTTATATTTGATTATATATTTATACACATTTTATATGCATGTGTAAATTTATAACTCATTTTCAGAGATTGTTTGATTAAACATTTAAATATAGATAAACTTCATAATTATAATTTTATAAGACTCTGACATAATTAATTGAGTTATCTAAATTCACTATCAATTATTGTATTATTTGTGTGTGTATAAAAATGAAAAATGAACATGCATATACTAATATATTTTCAATTTTCATAGCAAAGAACACAAAAACAAAATATAACATTAGATTGAGAGATGTTGAGATAGTAAAATTGAGACTCACTACTTAGTATTAGTATTTAAATTGATTATTCGAAATTACATTTAAAAGAAACAAATGAGAAAAAAAAAATAGTTGGTCAAATTAATATTTATACTTGAAATTTAATTAATGTGATGAACTTTAATGAATAAAAATGAGTTTTCATAGGAATAAATGCATTACTTAAGGAATTGTATAGAAAATATCATAATATATTTTAAAATATGTATAACTTAGTTAATTATAAAAATTAAATGAGGCTCAAATATCAAAAATATTGGAGGGAAATTATCTTACTTTCTTATATTAATATAGATACTCCTTCTCATTCAAAATAGATTCATTTTAGATGCAGTACATATAGTAATAAAATAATTTTTTGCCTAAATTAACCCTAATTAATACTCCCTCCTATTCATATTATATGACGTTATGGATGTTTTTTTACATTTATAATATTTAAGACGTTTTACACATTTTAGCCCATATTACCCCTATTAAATGATACTCCATGAATATTATAATTTTCTCCCTTTCCAACAAAAAAAGACCGTTTCCATTCGGCCATCTCATATAATCTGCTAATCTGGGTGTATGTTTTGAAGTTTAAATACACAACAAAAGAGATGACAAATAAGAGGCACACATACAGGCATATTTTAGATCATAAATAAGTGAACACCATCATGTATGTCATCATGTTATTTCAGTAGTTTCTTTTCTTTATGGAATAACACAGAGTGCACTAAAATCCCATTGAAATATGATCCTTACTCAACAAGAAGAAGAAAATGAAAAAGAAAAAAAAAGAAAAAAGAAATCCAAGAATGACAATTAACTGTACAATGATAATAATAAAAATCCAAACCTTGGTGAGCTTGCGGCGATCGGTCAAGAGCTTCCGTTGTTTGCTGAGCAACTATCTCCTCCTCATCCGATGAATCCGAAGATGCTCCATCAATATCTTCGATAAACTCACGCAAGTTCAGTTCTATTACAGGATAACCAGTCGCATGGTTGTCTTTGTTCAGTTCGATTATCAAGTGTAATGTGTTGCAGAAATTGAGATATCTCCTTCTTTAATGTATATTCCATGATCAATTAATTGGAGGAGGTTGGTTCAAATCAATTGTAAACCTTGAATCCATGAATGTGAATCTGAAGATTTGGCTCTTCGCTTCTCATATATAAAAAACGAACGAAGGCCAAATTTAAAATTTTTGAGAACAAGTTTGAAACTGTACTTGTATGTTCCCTCCATTTTTTATTTTTTTTGGTAGTATATTCCCTCCATGTTGATTTGTTTTGGATATAGATTGATCTTCCGCCAGTAATCTCTTGAGACTCCCAAAATAGTGGGAAACACAATTGAATAGGTGGAATAATAAGTAGAGTTGTGTTTTTTTATATTTTGACTAAACAATAAATGTGCCAACATAAATATGGTAATATTCATTAAATAGGGCTATTTTAGGCAAAAAAAATTCTTAATTCGTGTGCCCACAATCCAAACGTCATATAATATGAATAGGAGGGAGTAAGTGTTATTTTTGTTGGAAGTCTCAATTGTTAATATATGCCAATCAATTTGGAACCAAATGGTAATTTAATAAGTTTTGGCTATTTTATTCAAAACTACATCTATATTGTAAATATACAAAACACCCAAAATAACATCTATTTTGAATGGGAGAGATTAATTAATTTAGGTAAATTCACCACATGTTGCGTTTGCCAACGAATTACTCCAATTATTGATTCTATATGGATTTTATCTCGAATGATTATATATATATATAATAAATCTTGATTCTATATGGATTTTATCTCGAAGGTTTATGATTATTTTATCTTAATTGTTTAATCTAATTTATTCATAATAAGGACTCTTTCAAATTTATAAATATAATTAATATATATTTTCAACTCATTACCCATTTAATATCTATCTTCAACAATCGTTATCAAATATTGTACTCCCTAGTTCCGTTTCACTATTGTTATCCCATTTTCCATTTTCCATTTTGGTATGCCTCAATAAAAATTGGCACATCTAAAAGATTATAAAAAAAATTATCAAGTCACCTCAATGTCCCACCACTTTTACTCATTATCACCGTCACCTAAAATCTTGTGCCCGTTTTGAAGTATATATCAATAATATCATAATACTAATAATGATATATTTTTGAGAATTTTGTATAATTTGCATTAATTAATAGATTTTAAAATATATATCTAACATTACAGTTACTCTTACTAGGCTCCGGACCTCCAGCCACCGACGAATCATTACATCCAGATATCGGGTCAAAACCGAATAATCTATTTGAGCTTGTGGATTTCGGGTTGAACCCATAAATCCCGTTGAAATAGCATGCGAGAAAGACCAGGGTAGTATACACGATTCATTGCTAGCTAGGGTATAAGACTAAACGATGAATCTAGATCAATTACTTCAAACTTCAAAGCATTTACAGTTTTTGCATGTTGAAACCATGTAGCGTATATAACTCGTATACTTTTGGAAAATAAGTCCATCTCTTGAACCGTAAAAAATTGTCGATATTTGACAACTTGGACATTGTTGCAATTTTTTTCGACTAAAATTCCTATCCAAGCATATATCTCAGCTCTTAGGTGAATAACTTTCGCAGGTATAATTGATTGATTGTCGGGTAACAAAGATCATTGCCACCTAAGATTCAATTTTGCCGGAATAGAGTTTCAATTTTAATCAAGCCCAAATAATTACATTTGGCTCATCTACTACCCTATGGACTAGTTTCTAATAAAATCCAGCCCAACACCAAAAAATCAGAATGGTTCCCACGTCTCCTGCTTTCTCTCTTTGTTGATGAATATTGTGCCCAGATTTTGAGGGATTGTATTTAGGCGTGCTTTCATTTTGATTCTGCAGAGATTTGATTCAATATTTATTTAAGGTATATCATAGCTGCCAACTGAAAATTCGGATCTTCACATAGTTGGCCTTATATTAAAATCAAGACTAAACTAAAGATTATCAGAAAATAATTAAACATAATATAAAGTTGGATTGTCGATTACAGTACATATTACCCGGCTTGTTCCATGTTCAACAGGACGAATTAGCAGAACCATCTTGTAATTATAGATCGCCTATCATTTAAATTGGGATTGAATCATATGAGAACCATATATATATATGAGAGGGTTCTTATGAGAATTATTTTATTTGTGGAATCGTGAGAACCTGATTATTTAGATATGTTTTTATGTTTTTTTGCAAATAAGCATTGTTTGCAACAAAAAAAAACATAATTTTATCTATAAAAAGTTTTATCAACGCTATGTTTTACTACAACGTATACGCAGTATAGATTGCGGTTACAAACTGAGTCTTTATTTAATATATAATACAATTTTTAACTGTAGTGTATGTTGAAATGCTTTCTCTATGGTTTTTAAATCTTAAAGACTATAGTCCGGTCCTAAACCTTAATCTATACCTGGTACCTTTCTCTATACCATCAGTGTTTACGGATTTCGAACATCATAGACTACGGTGTATGAGCCAATTTGTAGTAGTGAGATCTATATATGAACCAAAAGAGTTTAAATATAAATAAGTTATAATGTGATAAATGCGAAAAATGTTTAAATTTATGGAGTGCAAAATTATGCGGCAGTCTATCACGGACACATAGGCCGTGCATTAATCGCTATATTGCTACACCATAATTAGTATAGAAATTCCTTCCGGAGACAGACGTAGGTATTGTGGTAATACATACTCTCTCCGTCCATAATCTTTAGACACTAATACTATATTGGACGTCCACCATCTATAGACACTTCATTTTTTAGTAATGGGCCCCACAGTTTTAATACTTTATACTTGAACACTTTAACACACACAAATTTTAGAAGGACCTACAATTATTCTACTTTAACAATTTAACACATTAATTTATTAATATATCATCACAATGCATTAAACTCTGTGCCAAAATTTTTGTGTCCAAAAATTATGGACGGAGAGAATATTATTAACTAATGTTTATCTACATATTATAAAATAAACTCAAGTTGTTTTGAAAATATATAATTAAAACCTATTATAGTATGGATTAACGAGCATAGCCTGGATAGTTCCATGTTTAACGCTGCTATCATGTGGGGTAACTATACCACATGATATGGTATAATTTAACGTTAAATTATTATTTTTTTTTTAAAATACGAAGGGATATAATTCATCTATTTTATTTCTCTCAAAATAATAATAATAATAAATAAATAATCATCCATTTTATAAGTGACATTTAAATTGGTTTAACATTAAATGAAATTAATGCAGTTGATGCATCCCAAACAAGATGTGTGATTTATGAGATGATATCCTCTTTCCCTCCCAATTATAGTACACTAATTATATATAAAAATCGTTTTTTTCTTAAAAAAATACATTTTTTTCATCGGTTTTGATAGAGGCAATAAACGTATTCTCCCTCCGTTTTTTTTATAAATGTCCTCCATCATCAAATTACACATATCAAGTAAATGTGTAAATTTACATTTTAACTTAATTCATTATTATCTTTTTATGATCATTAACTTATTTTAACATTAGTTATATGATTCTGATCCTCTATTGCATAATGGTGTGACATCCTCTATTATACCGTTATGCGTTAGATAATTGACATGTGTTGACAATATTTCCAAAACCACTCACTTTTCATTATGAAAATTTAAATTATTGCTAGTTTTGGAAATATTGTGGTATGTGGCAATCATCTAATGGTGAAATAAAAGATGTTATACTTATAAGCAATAGAGAGGTAAAGTTGGAAGAATGTAACTATTATGTCATTATATTATGAAATGAAACACTTAAAAATAAATAAGAAAAAAGGCCAAATAGGACATTTTTAAAAAATGGAGGGAATAAGTGACATTTAAATTGGTTTAGCATTAAATAAACCCCAAGCAAGACTGTGTGATTTAAAGTTGAAACGTGCATGTACATTGCGCAGACTGTAATTAAAAAAAATGAATAATTTGACTATTTAATTGTAACTAATTTCCCAAAAATTCATACTTTGATTACTTACTTTGTTCATCGCAAGTCCAGAACCGACATGACCACCGTGATAGAAACTTACGGCGTCCCGCCTCCGCTGTGCGCCGCCGCCGAGGTGACGGTCCCACTTTGCTTCTTCGACATCATGTGGATACATTCGAACCCAACCAGCTACCTCATCTTCTACGATCACCATTGTTCTGAGGCTGAGTTCTTGGACGCCATTGTTCCAAAACTCAAGCACTCTCTCTCTCTAGCTCTCAACCGCTATCTTCCGGTCGCCGGAAATCTGCTCTACCCTATCGACACCGAGAAATCTAAGCCCGTTATCCGTTACGTCTCCGGTGACTCCGTCCCATTCGCCGTCGCCGTCTCCTCCCGCGACTTCGACGAGCTCGCCGGGAGCCACCCCAGAGATTCCGACCAGTTCTACGAGTTTCTGCCGCCGATGCCGCCGTTGACGGAGGATTCCGATCACAAGATTGTCCCTCCAATCGCTATTCAAGTGACGGTCTTCCCTAGCCGTGGGATCTGCATCGGATTAGCCAATCATCACTTCCTCGGCGACGCCAGATCCACCGCCGGGTACATGTATGCATGGGCTGAGATCAATAAACGCCGCGGCGGCGGCGGCTACGAGGAGCTTCAGTCCGGAGACGGCGAGCCTCTGCCGCTTTTCGACCGGTCAGTTTTCGGAGACTGCAGTGAAGTCAACGAGATATACTGGAACGAGATAAGGAAAACGCCGTTAAAGCCGTCATCTTTTCCGTTACCGACTAACAGAGTTAGGGCTTCGTTCACCCTCCATAGATCCCACATCGAAAAGCTCAAAGATCTGGTGCGCTCCAAGAATCCAGACCTCTCTCGCGTCTCCTCCTTCGTCGTCACCACCGCCTACACGTGGAGTTGCGTGGCCAGATCCGGCGCCGGCGGGGTCGAGGAAATATTCATCTGTTCGGGGGACGCCAGGGGGCGGCGAAACGCGCTGGTCGATCCGCCGTTGCCGGCGAACTACTTCGGGAACTGCGCGGGCGGCGGGTGGGCGAGATTGGAGCACGAGAAGATGGCGGCGGCTGACGGCGGATTTCTAGCGGCGGCGGCGGCGATTGCTGGCATGATCGAGACTCAGATTAACGATAGAGATAATTTTCTGAAACACTGCAGGCATTGGGTGTCGGGGATGGCGCGATCGGCGGAGATGAGTAAACTCGGAGTGATTGGTTCGCCCAAATACGATCTGTCGAGGGCGGATTTCGGGTGGGGGAAGGGGAAGAGGGTGGAGGTTTTATCCATGGATGAAGACAAGTACTTGATGTCGGTGAGCAATTCGTGGGATTCCGACGGCGGAGGATTGGTGGTGGGGTTGTCGTTGCCTAGAGAGAGAATGGAGGCTGTTGCCGCCTTTTTTCAAGATGGCTTGCTCAATTTATGAATTTCTAATTTAATTTTTTGTTTTGTGTTTTGGAATTACTACTTTGAATGTGGAAGCAATTGTATTTTACTACCCTTTTTTTTATACGTGTGTGTATTGCAGGAAGGTTAAACAAGTTCATGAATAGGATTTACTCGTGTAACATTCCGTCCTTATCATTTATTTAACCGCTTACATTGAGGACTTGAACCCAAGACCTTTGGTTCGAGGCCTTACCTCTTACTACTAGACCAACACATGCACACGCTTACATTGATAATTAAAATAAATCTAGCAAAAGTTGACATTGTTCATTTATAATTTGCAGCAGTTCAGATCTTTTATTGCATTTGTATGTGACATATTTTATTACATTTATGAATGATTGACATGTGGCATAATCAATGGTTTATGATTTAAGATTTATATAAGGAAAATATATACCCTAACATTTGAAAATTTTAAACCCTAGGATTTGCCACATGTCATTAATATATTTATGTAATAGAAGATGTCACATATAAATATAACAGATGATCTCATTCGAATTTGCAGGGGTGGGGCAAGGATAACGGGCCCTGTGCAAATTTTTAAAATCGAATCTTTTCTCATAACAATATATATTACGTAAAAAAGACTTAGTACATAATATAATTTCATGTTGCCAATACAAAAGGTCGAAACATTTGCTTAAAAAGAGTAGTTATGTTTTAGAAAATAAAATCTTATCTTTAAGATTTTTTTACAATTTTTTAATTATTCGGTTTTTTTGAACTTCCAGTGTTTAGACAAAAACTTATTAAATAATGTCCGAAAATGAAATTTTTTGAACTTCCGGTGTTTAGAAAACAACTTATTAAATAATGTCCGAAAATGAAATTCAGAGAAAGATGGAAGAT
This sequence comes from Mentha longifolia, assembly GCA_001642375.2. Classification (NCBI taxonomy): domain Eukaryota; kingdom Viridiplantae; phylum Streptophyta; class Magnoliopsida; order Lamiales; family Lamiaceae; genus Mentha; species Mentha longifolia. Next base: position 20,184,076 of record CM038110.1, on the reverse strand, counting down.
GAAATTTGGAGAGATGTCCAAAGATAAAAATGTTGGAGCAAGAAAATAATGGAAACAAAGACAAGAATATCATAGGAAAGGGTCGTTTGGTTTGATGTAAGTTAATCTAATAATGTGGGAAAAAAAAATTAATTGGTAGGACCCTTAATAATAGAAATAAAAAAGAATAACTAAAAAAAAGGGGAAAAATATAAATATGTGCCAAGAACGAATGTAAAAATGTAAAAAATAAAAAAAATTGGTGTGCTACTTAATAATAGAAATAAAAAAAAATAACTTAAAAGGAAAAAAATATATATATATAAATATATGCCAAGAAGGTTTCAATCCCTCGCCTATGAGATTAGTTAAATTTGATTACCAAGTTCTTTACCAACTTCCGGCGTACATGTACATCTAAAAGGTACGGTGTGTATATATATATTTATATAAATGATAAGCAACCCTTCATTCGTGGGTATCTTCGTCGTTTTATTAATTTGACATTACTTTATTTAATTATTTCAATTAGTTTATATCTTAGTATCTTAAAAATTAATATAGAAATCATAAAATCTAAAAAATTAAAGCTTGATTTATTATTTTTTATTTTTAACTTGAATATCCTTGGTGAAGTCGGTTCTTTCGGCTATCCCAATATATCTACTGTCCTTCTTGCCATTGCCGAGAAAAGTTGTGGATCATATCAAATCTATCCAATTAATGTCAAGTAGTACAGGAAAGTTTGCTGTCAAAGATGCTTATGAGGAGATTATCAAGTGCAGCAGAGGAACGACTCTTTGTAGAGAGAACACTACAAGAATAATATTGTTTATCGCCAGCGGATTCGCGACTAACAAAAAAAAGGAACGCCATGGACGGATCTCCGGCGGATCCTATACTAGGCGGATTCGCGACGGATCCCCGATGGATTTGCAACGGATTCCGTCGCCATTCCATAGCCAAAATTTGCCGGCGGACAAATCCGTCGGCATTTGCATTTCCCAACGCCCATTTTGCCGACGGACTTCCTGGCAAATCTGTCGGCAAAACGGGCGTCGGGAAATGCAAATGCCGATGGATTTGTCCGCCGGCAAATTTTGGCGACGGAATGGCGACGGAATCCGTCGCGAATCCATCGCAGATCCGCCTAGTATAGGATCCGCCGGAGATCTTTCAGTGGCGTTCTTTTTTTTTTTGTCCGTCTCGGATCCACCGACGATGAACAGTATTCTTGTAGTGGAAGTGGAGTGGATTTCATGGCATAAGGAAAACACATGCGCCTTTCAAAGCATAGGTGACGGCTTGGAAATTATCTTGGAATCGCTTGCCAATGAAGGATAACTTGAAAAGAGAGTGTAGTTGGGTAAGGATGAGGAAGTGTTGGGATATTATGTTAAGGAGAAACTTGAATCAAGTTAATAAACAATGTATTTTGATTCGATTCCAAAACCCTATTAGAGTATTTCCCTTATTATTTTTTATGTATCTAGACAACTTAGTAAAAGTAAAGCTTGCATGTTAGGAAGCTTTCATTTATCTAGAAGCGCAGATTATGAAGCAGTCAGGGTTCGCAAAGCGTTAGATGTCAAAGCGGTTTCAAGCATGCGCATTGAAAGCGTCAGCAAATTGAAGTAGCAAAGCATATGGGAAACGCTCTCAAGACTGATGCTAGAGTGCTAGAGCATGCTACCGTTCTATGGAAGCAAGCGCTCTTAAGTCAGCTTACCAAAGCGTCTCTGATATGGAGCTGTACTTAAAGCATCAATCTGTGCTAATGTTATAAGTTTGACTCACATAGTCCAAGTTTGATCTTCAAACGTTCGGATGTTTGACAAATCACCGCATAAAGCTTACGTGTCAACACCCTATTGCACAACGGATGCGGCTACAGTCTGAAAAGTTAAGGTTAGGTGAAAGTCGCCATGTCTCTAGGTGCGGCGGACATCTCTTCCTAACTATGCAGTCTGTAAAGACACTGACACACGCCGACTTATCCGAAAAATGAGGAACACACAACCTATTTTCTCTCAACGGGAAGTATGTGTTATCGAGATTGCTTCGGTTGAGAAAGGAAAAGTTGAAGGAGCGCATCCTAGCAGTTTGTATGTATTTTTTTATTGATGAATTCTAGAATATTGGAGATATGATGAAAATGAATGTTGGTGGTGCGTTTTAGTTCGTGAACTTTCAAAATATATACAGGCATACAATATTATAAAAGTAGAAACATAATTAAATGTATTTAAACGTAATTAATTTATTACCATGTTATGTATTTGTAACGTCTATTATTAAATGAGTGATTGGATGAACATTATGCTATACCTACTACATTTTAATTTGCAAAAATTATATTTAATATTTGAAAATTATCACAAAACATAAATTACTAATTATAGACTAAAGAAGTTACTATAAATGGCAGCCCACAACTGTTATTATTAGATATATAGATATCTAAGTATATATTAAGATATATATACTATATTTTTGTAGTATTAGTATTGCAAACTAATATAAACTTATACATAATTTTTAACTAATAAATATTTCATCTAATAAAAATTCATAAACTTTAATAAGAATTACATAAAAAGTAACCAAAAATAAGTATTTATTACATATTAATTACATTGATATAAATGTATACAAATGCATGAGTTTAATGAACCAGACTTTCTATATTTAAGCTTACGTAGCCACTATTATATACTCCTATTATATAATATATAGATTAGAAGTAAAGTAATAGTCTTAACATAATTAGCTCCTATTCTAAAAATAAAAATAAAAAAATAATTAACTCCAAATATTGCTGAAACCATACAGAAATTACTAATAAGAATTCACTAAAAAAAATTATGCTATTTGATCATAAAAGATAATTACATAATGAAAAAATGCAAAAAATTAACTAATAGATATTCATAAATCATAAATGGTAAAATAAAATTATATTTCACATATCCATGATGCAAAACTGGGCAATTTCATTTATCATGTCATATGTCACGTTACTCGCATCCATGACATGTCCATGTGTTGTGGTTGTGACAACTCATGTGTCACGATCACGATCACGATCGAGGGTTTATGCAGTTAAAATTATATCTTTTACTTATAAAAAACTAAAATTATACAATACATTTTACCTTTTCTTATTGAAAATGACTATTAGTGATCGTTTTGATCAAACTAAGTAATAATAACACTCACAAAAATTAAATTAGAAATTAACACACTTATACATACATACATACATACATATATGGGTGGGTTATATTGAAAATGATCCTCTCTGTGTTAACTAGAAATAGATCTAGGCCATTCATTTCAAAAAAAATTATGGCGAAAATCATGACAGATTTTGATGGAACTTTTATAATCCGTGGATTCTGTTAATTCTATGGATTGTTTTAATTCTATGTAGAGTTTAATAGATTATGTTAGATTGATTTATCTCTATTCACATAGACTTTATAAGTCTATAGATTTTTAAAATGGAGTTAAAATACATAAAAAAACATTCAGAAAAATAAAAAAAGATGCATCAAAATGCCTTCAAAGTAAGCCACGGCCCATAGCTGAGTGTTGAACTTGTATAGCCAAAGGCAAAACATCATGTGAAATCTGCATTATCCTGGATATTCTAGCTTCGAATTCTGTCATGGTGAGTGCATAAGCAGCATTCCAGAATATGTTCATCATCTTCGAGTTCTTGAAGGTATCTCGGAAGTTTGTAGACAAAATTGATGATATTTGGTTTTTAGGCATAATAAATGAAATACATATTAATGAAATGTATATTAATGAAGTGTTTCAATTGGTAGAACTTGGAGTCGCAATGGCTTTTGAATACTCTGGCATTCTACAAAATCCGCAAGAGGGCAATTGGAATGAGAAATCACCTCGTGTTCGATAGTAGCTTCTGAGATGAATTAATTCACTTTGCTGTCATCAGAATATGTTTGTTTGAGAGTCTTGAATCCAGTTTTGTATAATGTTTGATTGAGGATAGAAGACAGAAGTTGAGAGTAAAGGGAAGAGGGATGTCGTGATCGTGGACTTTAAAATCTATAGCGGAGAGGTGAGATTTCTGTAGGGAAAATGTCTTTGTATTTTGCACTAGAAATCCTTTAAAATCCTTGACATATTAAAATCCTTTAAAATCTTACAGATTTTCAATATCATCAGATTTTAATGGACATTTAAAAGTCATAATTGAATACCAACAGATCTTTAAGGATTTTCTAAAATCTGAATTGAATACCAGGGAACTTTTAAAATACAAAAAAAATCTTTTAAAATCAGGATTGAATACACTCCCAAGATTAACGTCAAACTCAAAGAAATGTAACATCACGTAAATCATAAAAAAAATAAAAAATAAAAATAAAAAAACTTAGAAACATTTATATGCAATAAAATGTGTAGAAAGAAACAATAAAACAATCCAAGTTCTTTTTAACATATACTCCGTGTATAAATAAATTATTTAGGCATATTGGCAATAAAATACATGAACTTTGGGGGTAGTTTGGTTTTGCACATGAATTCGAACTCGTGCCAAAAAAATACATGAACTTACAATATTTTTCAATTTCAAACAATTCCCAAATTTGGTCAAAATTGAATCCGACGTGGCGTACAAGTAGCACCCCTATAGATAAAACGACATCGTTTCAACTATGAAAATTAAAAAAAAAAATCAAAACTTTTATTTTAGAGGGAATACCCATAAGTAGCCATTCTCATAAGACAAAAGTCTTTTTTAGCCAACAATAAGAGAATAGTATAATTTTAGCCATTTTTGACATGAAATGACACTAATACCCTTATTAAAATGTGCAAATACCTATAAATAGTCATTCTCATAAGACAAAAGTCTTTTTTAGCCAACAATAAATAAATGGTCTAATTCTAGCTATTTTTTGAATTTCATGACATTTATGCCCTTATGCATTTATTTGATTGTACGAATTTTGCAGTTCTCATGTTCGCATGCACGATCAATCCTTATTTTGTTCATGTTCGTGCACACGAACTCGAAGAAAATGAGCGTGTTCGTGTGTACGAACACGTACAACCATAAAATCGTGTAACCCTCATATTTCTGGTTTTGCTCCGGTGGCAGCAAGACCGTCGAAGGGAGACACTGAGGCGGTGACGAAGACAACAATCAATGCAGTGGCGGCGGTGGCGCAGAGGAGTGGGCCGAGAATGAGGAAATAGGCGAGGGCGGTGGTGGATGGCGTAAACTTGTAGAAAAAGATGGGGAAAGAGGGAGGAAGATAGAGAGAGAGATAAAAAGATAAAAGTACTTGGGTGACGGCAATGGCGGTAGCGGCGATTGGAAAGAGGTGGATGGCGAGAAAAGAGAGAGAGGAGGCGGCGGCGGTCGGAAAAGGATGGAGGGAGGGAGGGAAGGAGAGTTGAGAGAGAGAGAGAGAGAGGACTACTGCTGCTAGCCTGCTACAGTTTCCTGTCAAAACATGAAATTGTGGGATGGAGTTGGGGTGGGGGCGGCTGGTGGAGGTGGGTAGAGGCTAGGTTTTTTTTTTTTTTAATATAATTATTTCATTAAAGGTATAAGGGTCTTGACATATAAAAATGGCTAAAATTAAATTATATTTTTTTTGTTGGCTAAAAAAGACTTTTGTCTTATGATAATTGCTATTTGAAGGTTACAGAGAGACTGAAGACAGTTCGAGGTATAGAAAGGTCAACCTGTGAAGACCAACATGAGCTGTGGCTGAGGAACCTGCTCTCACCCAACGAAAAGAATTGTGTCAGAGTACGGTACTGCAAATCCTGACACACTTCCAACGGCTCTATTTCAAATGCTTCACTATAAATACCTCAACTTATTCCAGATTGAAGTACGGGAAAATCAATACACAAGCTAAAACGCTGCAGAAATCTCAAGCTGAAAATCATTCAATCAACACTCGAAATTACTAGAGTTTTCCCAAGTGTTGATCATTGTAGATTTCTGATCTATCTGGAAACTGTCTTACTAGAACACATTATACACACTCTCACTACCATCAAAGTTGAAAAACTAGTGTAGTTGATTGAGTTGTATTCCTTACGACAATAGCTATTCACAGCTTTCTAGTTTGGATAGTAGCACTAGTCATTTAGTGTTAGTAAGATTGTATGAAAAGTTTGTATGTAAGTAAGAAGAGACACGGCTCTAGAAACCTGCTAGATTCAGTCTAAGAGAAAGACTTGAATTTGGACTGGACCTCCACCAGTGTTAAAAGGAGTGAAAATCTCAAGTTAAGGGATTACAGATTCAACGGGATCTGGCGTGGACGTAGGAGCTGTTTACTCCGAACCACGATAAAAACTCCTCGTGTTTCTATCTCTTATTATATATCTTTACATCTTTATTCACACAGTTTGCATGCTCACAACCTGCACCATCGTAACCTGTCTTGCATGAACACTGTCTTTGAAAACTGTCTTTGAAGACTGTCTTTGAAAACTGTTAGCCAACCTTTCCACCAAACTTTCGCACGCAGATTAGTTTTGCAAGCTCAGCAGTTTAATGATTGAGCTGGAAAAACTAAGCTGCTCTGATAAACTTGAGTGACGACTCAGTTAGATCAAATTATTTTGTAAAGTCAAAACTGTTGGCTAATTGGTGTATTCCCCCCCCCCATACACCAATAAATACTTATCGGGACCTACAAGTGGTATCAGAGCAGTGGTTCTTTTGACCATTGCTTCTGCATACTAGAAGTTTTCTTGTGTTTCAGTATCAAATAGACCTAGATCTCTAAGAATTGTGCTTGTGCATATATACACAAACTGTCATTATGGAAGCCTCATTTCATATTCAACTAACTCCGAACATGCAGGGTTCGAACTACCCGAGATGCCAACATATGAAGAGTTTCAACAACAGCTTGATGACTACAAGAAGCTCTCAGAAATATTTAAACAAGTAGTCATAGAAGGATCCAAGCTGGAGGATGAAAACATGAAACTCAAAGCTGCCATGAATGAAGACTTTTCCCTTAATGATGAAGCAAGAAAAAGGGAGATTGAAACCCTAAAAATCCAATTAGGTCAATCAGCTTTAAGGGAAGAAAACCTTAAAGAGATGCTCACTGAAAAGGACAGTGAGATCAACAGCTTGAACGACAAACTGGTAGATCTCTCAAATGAGCATGAGAAGTTGTTGCAGAAAGAGCTCAGGCTTCAACAAGTCTTGATGAAAATGAACAAAAATGGTGAAAAGCTTGAAGCCTTGCAAGCTGCCCAGAGACCTGCTCAGATAAAGTTTGGCATTGGATTCCATGGTCAAACCTGCGAAGCCAAAGAAAAAGAGAAGGTCCTGTTCGTTAAAGAAAAAGGATTGGTTGAAGGCAAAGCTCATCACACTCTACCAGACAAACAACTCAAATTGAAGAATCCAGCTCGACAACCACAAGCTATACTGATTAAAGTGCATGAAAAGCCTGCTATCAAGAGACAGCAACAAAGGCCATCAGTTGAACAGCAAAAGGTTGAGCGGCCTAGGAAACTGCATGGTCAAACAGCTCATCAAAAGGGAAGCCAACCTGCTCCAAGAAGGGTGCAAACTGCTAGCAAAGGAAGAGCAGTCTCTCAACCTAGAACTACTCGACCACAAAGAAACAATTACTATAAGCAGTGGTCAAATCAACAAACACTTGACAATGAAGGTTATTGGTACGACCATAATCAGTACCAATATCCTGAACTGTCACATAGGCACTATCAATTTCCATGCGGAAGCGGATTCGGAAATGATCACTGCAGATGTGGATATGTGGAACAGTGCTATTGAAATGATCATTATCAACCTGCCCACTACCAACTGCAAACTGCATACTGTAATGAAGCCGTCCACTCAACAAATAAGCAACAGACCAAGCCACGAGTCAACAGAAGGAGTTTCCAAAAGACGAAGCTTGGAGACCAAGCTGCTAAAACTCAACCTGCTAACAAAGCACCCAAATTCATGTGGGTTGCTAAATCTGTCTAATTGCAGGATGGGAAAGCTCAAAGAAGAAAGCGAGCAGCTCACGGCACGGTCTGGATCATTGATAGTGGATGCACAAGGCACATGACCTGCGACAGAAGCTTGCTTACAAACTTCATTGAATGTGATGGACCTCTAGTCGCTTTTGGAGGAGACTCTAAAGGGAAAACAAGAGGTTACGGTAATCTAATTGTTGGTAAAACAACAATATCTAATGCCACTTATGTTGAAGGTTTAAATCATAATCTATTTTCAGTAAGCCAGTTCTGCTCTACTGGAAAAAGAGTAGAATTTTCTGCTAACAAATGTGCTATAAAGAACAAGGAAGGAGAAGAAATTCTTCTTACCGGAATTTTGCAGGATAACTTGTACATAGTACAATGGTCAGATGAGAAAGAAACTTGTTTGGTCACCAAATCTGCACCTGAAGTAAGCTGGCTATGGCATAAGAGACTGTGTCACTTAAACTTCAAAGCCATCAACAAGCTTGCTCGCAAGAAGCTCGCAGATGACCTTCCAGATCAAGTCTACTACAAAGATCACGTTTGTGAAGCCTGTCAAGTTGGAAAGCAGACCAAATCGTCATTTCAAAGCATTGCAGCTCACAACACAAGTAGAATCTTGGAATTACTCCACCTGGATTTATTTGGTCCAGTAACTCCTAGAAGCATTAACGGTAAAAAGTACACTCTTGTTATTGTTGATGATTACTCACGATATACTTAGGTTATTTTCTTACATAAAAAGAAGGAGACACTAATGGAGCTACCTGCGCTGCTCACCAAACTGTCAAACGTGAAGAACAAAAGTGTGATATCAATCAGATCTGATCGTGGAACGGAATTTCTTAATCATATGATTGAGTCATACTGTACTAAAAATGGAATTACACATCAAACTTCAGCAGCTCGCACACCTCAACAGAATGGTGTTGTTGAACGACGCAACAGGTCGCTAAAGGAAGCAGCTCGCACAATGCTGAATGAAACCAATCTTCCTAAGAAGTTTTGGGCGGAAGCAATCAACACAGCTTGCTACACTCAGAACATATCAATCATTCATCAACGACATGGAAAAACTCTATACGAGCTATGGAAAGATAAGAAACCTCGATTGAAATATCTTAAATCTTTTGGTTGCGTGTGTTACATTCATAATAATGGGAAATCACAGTTAAAAACATTCGATAGCAAAGCAGATCCAGGAATATTTGTAGGATATTCAGAGATCAGCAAAGCTTTCAGAGTTTTTAACAAGAAGACTCAGATTGTGGAAGTAACACCACATGTTATTTTTGATGAATCTATCTGTGAGTACAGCGAGACCCAACCTGAAGAAAGTACAGGCGCAAATCAAAATCAAGCAGGTTCCAACACGCAGTTTTGAGATGAAATACTAATTTGGAGCCCAACCGACTTGGAAGAAGTAGAGAGTCAGCCTGTACAAGGTTTTACTCTACAAAACCCACCCATTCAGCAAGGGGGAACAAACCAATGGGGAACCGAAGCTCCTCTAACCAACACCTCCTCAACTGATCCAGAAACTTCAACAAAACCTGCAGTCAATGCAGAACTGTCAGTGGATCAGCTTGCTGAACATTTCGAACAGCTTGACCCTTGCACTCCTCAACCTCTACCTGAGTTTGAAGATCCCTCACCAGACCCTGAACCAACTCTTACTGAAGAAGAAATCTCTCGTCGAAGGAGATAGGTCGATGCTCATCCTGAAAATCTCATTGTTGGGAACCCAAAGGCAGGTGTGAAGACAAGAAGACATATAGGTGAAAGCTGTCTACTAAGCTGTTATCTTTCCTAGTCTGAACCCAAAACTATTAAAGAAGCTCTTGCAGACCATGACTGGGTCACAGTCATGCAAGAGGAACTCAACGAGTTTAAAAGAAACGAAGTATGGTCACTAGTTGATCGTCCTACACATCAAGGAGTGATTGATGTAAAATGGGTGTTTAGGAATAAGAAAGATGAAAATGCTGAAGTAATCAGAAACAAGGCAAGATTAGTTGCCAAAGGTTACTGTCAACAAGAAGGGATAGACTATGATGAGACCTACGCACCAGTGGCAAGACTAGAAGCAATTAGACTGTTTCTAGCATATGCACCTCATCAGAGGTTCAAAGTCTACCAAATGGATGTGAAGAGTGCTTTCCTCAATGGAATCCTTGGAGAAGAAGTTTACGTTGAACAACCACCAGGTTTCAAGGAAGCAGGTCCAGAGAAAGTTTATAAACTTCACAAAGCAGTATATGGTTTGAAACAAGCTCCCAGAGCTTGGTATGAAACGTTGTCTACATTCCTACTGCATTCTGGTTTTAAAAGAGGATCGGTCGACATAACTTTATTTACTTTCAAGTACAAGGATGATATTCTTCTTGTGCAAATTTATGTTGATGACATTATCTTTGGATCTAGGTCAAAGGTTTTATGTGACAGGTTCGGAGAACTCATGAAGGATGAGTACAAAATGTCCATGATGGGGGAGATGAACTTCTTCCTCGGCCTGCAGGTCAAGTAATCTGTGGATGACATCTTCATTTGTCAATCTAAATATGCTAACGAGCTGGCAACCAAATTCGGTATCCAAGACAGCAGACCACTGAAGATTCAAATGATGGCAAATGGAAAGATGAATCCAGATTTTGAAGGGAAACCTGCCAGCATAACTTTGTATAGGGGATTATTGGTTCTTTACTTTATCGTACTGCAAGTCGACCTGATATTTCTTTTGCAGTTGGAATATGTGCTCGGTATCAAGCTAATCCAAAGGAATCTCATCTAGAAACAGCCAAGAAAATCCTTAGATATGTCAAAGGAACTGTAAACTTCGGATTATGGTACCCTTGTGATGATAATTTTGAACTAACTGGCTATGCAGATGCAGATTATGGAGGATGCAAACTGGATAGAAAGTCCACCTCAGGGACTTGTCAGTTTCTTGGAAGCAAGTTGATTTCTTGGTTTTCAAAGAAGCAAACTTTAGTTGCTACTTCAACAACAAAAGCTGAGTACATGGCGACAGGAAGCTGTTGTGCGCAGATTCTTTGGTTGAAACAACAACTCAAAGATTATGGAGTCACAGTTCGAAAAGTTCCCATCTTTTGTGACAGTACAAGCGCTATAGCACTCACTGTGAATCCTGTCTACCATACCAGATGCAAGCATATTGATATAAGGCATCACTTCATCAGAGATCACGTGGAAAAACAAGATATAACAGTTGAGAAAATCCATACTGACATCCAAAGAGCTGACATTCTAACAAAACCTCTCATTGAAGAGAGATTCAACATGCTATGTGGAAAGCTTGGAATGCTCAGAATGGATACACAGCCTAAGTCAGAAAATGGAAGCAGTTCGCTAGCGCAGGTCAGCCACGAGAAGACTGACTTGGAAACTGCATGTTGACAATGCAGTTCGCTAGAGCAGGTCAGCCAAGAGAAGACTGACTTGGAAACTACAGCTCAATAAAAGCAGTTCGGCGACACGCAGCTTGAGGCCACAAATTGTGTTGAAAGTCAAAATTACTGGTCAACCTTTAAGGGGGAACTGGAGATGTCGCATCAAGGAAACTGCCAAAGGATAGTCATGCAAGGTGGAAACTGCGAGATCAGAAACTGTGAATAAGTCACAGCTTGCATAGGGAAGTGTCATGGACGACTTGTATCAGTCTCCATGTTTTTGAATCATGCTTTATCAATCATGTTCATTTATTGATGCATGTGTTTTGTTATTTATTGAAATCCTTGTTAAGAATTTTCTGACACAATACATAACATTGGCACTGCACTTTCCATGAATGTCTAAAAGCGCATGCATAGTGTCAAATCAGCATTAAATGCGAGGCGACGGTTGAGTGTAAGGGCTGTGCGAGTGGGCTTCACAACCTCCCCACGCGCCCACTACTTCACGGATTTCTAGGGTTTTAATCCTATCTGTTGAACGGTTGACTTACCTCAATCTCAACCGCCCATCTTATCTTCTATATATACTCACATAACTGTGCATCATCTTCCTCACACGAATTCTGTATTCTTCCGCCATTTTTCTGCAACTTTCAAAAATCACTCAAAATCTGTTTTACAATGGTAGGAGAATCCACTTCTTACAATCTTCCTACAACCACGGAACAGAAGATTCAATACATGCAGCAGTACATTCTCACGGAGCACTCTGCAAATTTCTCTACCTACGGCTACGCCGGTCTCGACGAGATGTACGCCTCCATCAAAGCTGCGAAAGGGTTCTACAAAATAATCACTCATGAGCCAAAGTTCTGGCTTTCGCAACAAGTAGCGATGTTCATACTCTCATATTTTTGCACGGAGGATGTAGACTCCGCCGCCTTCCATCTTCCGATGCCCAACCAGCCCGACAAGCCTATTCCCATTCTGCTGCTCATCTCTCGAACCTACGAAATCGCAGATTCGGGATCTGTAGAAATTCTGTATCACAAGACCTCCGGTCTCATATTGGAGGTTCCTGATGCAGATCTAGAAACTGTGTATCAGAAAGCTCTGATGCAACCTACAGAGAAATACTATGGTAAGAGGTTCTCGCGACCTCTGCTGCGACCTGCATACAGAGTTCTCTTCAACTTTGTACACAAGGTCTTTCTTGGTTACTCTGGTAACCACGACGCAGTTACTCCAGCAAAATTCAGAGTGATGACTGCAATCGTGCAGGGTTTGGACGTGAACTAGGCTAGATTTCTTCTCGAGCTTATAAATGAAGAGATCAAGTAGCTCTCGATCACGTTCGAAGGTGATGAGCTGTCTGAATTCCGAGTTGCCCGAAATCTGCGACTGGGCACCAAGATCTGCTCCCTGATTCAAGGTCTCCACCCCAACCTCCACTGGAGTGGAAGGACGCCCTTCAACAAAGAAAAGGTCCCCAAGGACCAGAAGCAGCTCGAGCTCATAATTGGCGTCGACAGCACAGTTTTCACCAAGTATGACGACTCCGTCAAACCCTATCTATATGAGATGGGAAGGTCCAACCCAGCCTGGGTACCTCCAAATCAGAGAGACAACAAGAAGAAGAGGCAGCTCGCCCCCAGCAAACAGCTTGACATACCTGCCAAGTCTGTGAGGATTAAATCTCCAACTCCTATCTCACGCGGGTTGCATATGGAGTTTGCTGAGATGGAAGTGCAGCCCCAACCTGCTCGCCCAACCTTCCCCTCACATAAAGGCATCACCAAACAGATCGCTGCATAGGTTTCCATACCCATTCCTTCTGTTCGCCAAACCTTCGAAGCACAGGTTCTGGAGAAAGCTGGCCAGAGTCCATCTGTGTCCCAACCTGCGGATGACACAGATGTCGAGGACGAGCATCCCGACTCTTCCATTATTGTCCACAGCAGTCCGGTGGAGCCTCTCATCATCACAGCTCCCCTCCAAAGCTTAACATCAACATCATCTTATCTTCCGACGATGATGACGTACAGGAAGATCCTGTGAAAACTGCAGCTGTCATGCTGGTTAACTCCATCGAAATCAATGCAGAAAAGACGGTCATGGAGTCTTTTCCCGGAATTGATCTCACTCCGGAGACCAGGCAGATGGCGTACAGGCTGCGAACGTTGCTCGATGGGAAGGACAAGTCTTACTGTGACTTAAAGTCAATCTTCCTAATCTCTCCCATCGAACAGCTGGAGATTGAGGAGCACACACTTGGGAAGTATTTCGGCTATGCTTCCATTCCTGAAGCTCGCGACTGCTTCAAGAAGTTCGTCCTCTCTATGATGAAGAGAGAGGTCAAAGCTCTCAATCTGGACCTGAAACCTTTTTACTCTAACGATCGCACCTCCTATAATTTCAGGTTTCCAGAGGATGATGATTTTAGTCCCATTCCCTCTCCCACTCAGAACAGCGAGGACATAGAGTCAGATCACGACCACACTATCACCTATTTTGTTGCAACCGCTAGCACTCCTCTAACTGTCGTGCAAGAGGACTTGAAGAAATTCATCACTGAGGAGGTTGCCAAGGTGAAGGCAACAGAGGTAGAAGAGCACCTGAAGCTTGCGGACAAAATCGACGCTATGGACAAAGCTGCATCCGCCATGTTGTCCAATATTAAGGAAGAGATGCCGCAAGTCATCAAGGAAGTTGTGGCCAACCAGTTCGCAACCTTCATCTCAACCCAACTGGGAGCTGAGATGGATAAGTTGCTTCCGCACCAGCTGTCTGAACTGAAGGTCGCCTCCCAATCCTCCATCGATGGCTTGAACTTTGAGTTTGAGCAACTCAATCAACTTGTACACGACTTCACTACGAAGCTCACTCAAACCACTTCCAGCTCATTGAAGAAAGAGGAGGAGATGCAAGGGAACATTAACTCCCTCCTGCAGTTCAAGGAAAAGATCTGCACCGACCTGTCCTTACTTTCCGACGAGCAAGCCTCCCTCAACACCCTTGTTCAGAACCTAATCGATGATAATGCCGAAAAGGGGGAAGGGAAAGGCAAACGCATAGCTGCAAAAGGGAAAGGAAAGGAGAAACAGATTACTCAACCGCCTCAAGGCAGAGGCACAGGTCGTTCTTACCAACCTGTGACGCAATCAGAAGCTGCTCCGCCCGTGACAACTGCCCCTCAACCTGTTGCCGCCAAGCTGTCTGCCTAAGAAAAAGCACAGGGCGAAGCCACCCTCATCCGAATGATGGCAGAAGCTGGAAACACCGCAGAAGACTGCGAGAATGAAGGCAAGCAGAAGCTGTTTCTGGATGAACTGAAGAAACATAGGGCAAGGGACAAAGCTCGCGTGGCAAGCTTCAGCGAACTTGAAAGCTACAAGGAACAGGTTGATAAGAGAAAAATGTCCAATTGGTTACCAGTGAAAGATCAGTTGATCTAGGACGAGTTCATCAACCAATTCATCTTGCACCACTACTGGCTGCAGGTTGATGCTCGCTACACTGGCAACACCAAAACTGCCTTCAACAACTGGCTGCAGACTTTCCCAGATCGCGAATTCATAAAGAGAGTCAGGGCGAAAGCTGCAAAAGACAAGATCACCCTCAATCCGCCTAAGAAAGAAACTTTCCGACCTCCTACTGTTTGTGACACCAACACTCCAAATATCAACAAGATCAACACATTTATAAGGAGGGTCGCAGCTCAGTATGGCTGCAAGACCACAAGCTGCGATGAGTACAGGTCGATTCGCGACAACATCTACGCTGCCATGGGAACTGTAAGCTTGGACAAGATTGCCGAAGACAAATTCAAGTCACTGAGGAAGTAACCTGATCGCTTTCATTTATTTCTTGTATCAACTCTGTAATATATGAATATCAATCCGGTTGATACTATAAATGAAAATGATCATCTTTTGTTCCTGACGACAATCTCTTATTGTCCAGGCCTTTGCATGTTATGCTTTAAATTTTCTAACATTTATACTCATGCAGATTGGCTATGTATCACACCTTTGGTTATGTTTTTAAAGTTCAAAACTTTTAAGCCAAAATGTAAAGTGTGGGTTTCGGCATTATCAAAAAGGGGAAATTGTTGGGAACCCTTTGAAACTGAGTTTTGATAATGTTATTAGAAACCACACTTAAATATAAGTTTTTAATTGGAACAGACTGGTCTCCGTGTTTGGATCAGTCAAGCTTTACTCGGACAGGTTGCTCATGTAAAGGTCAAGGTTGGAAGTGCAACCTGGTACCTAAACCACCCAATCTGTCATACTGTTCCATTATGTAATCTGTCCATGTAACCTGCTCTTACAATACTCGAAGATTTCACACGAAGGTTACAGAGAGACTGAAGACAGTTCGAGGTATAAAAAGGTCAACCTGTGAAGACCAACGTGAGTTGTGGCTGAGGAACCTGCTTTCACCCAACGACAAGAATTGTGTCAGAGTACGGTACTGCAAATCCTGACACACTTCCAACAGCTCTATTTCAAATGCTTCACTATAAATACCTCAACTTATTCCAGATTGAAGTACGGGAAAATCAATACACAAGCTAAAACGCTGCAGAAATCTTAAGCTGAAAATCATTCAATCAACACTCGAAATTACTAGAGTTTTCCCAAGTGTTGATCATTGTAGATTTCTGATCTATCTGGAAACTGTCTTACTAGAACACATCACACACACTCTCACTACCATCACAACAGATATTCAGTGTAGTTGATAGAGTTATATTCCTAACTGTGATAGCTTTTCTCAGCTTTCCTGTTTGGATATTAGTGCTAGTTGTTTAGCATTAGTAAGATCGTCTGTAAGTTTGTATGTAAGTAAGAAGAGATACGACTCAAGAATCGTGCTAGATTCAGTCTAAGAAAAAGACTTGAATTTGGACTAGACCTCCACCAGTGTTAAAAGGAGTGAAAAATCTCAAGTTAAGGGATTACAGATTCGACGGAATCTAGCGTGGACGTAGGAGCTGTTTACTCCGAACCACGATAAAACTCCTAGTGTCTGTCTTGTCATTTACTTATTTATTCACACTGTTTGCATGCTCACAACCTGCATTATTGTAAACATGTCTTGTATGAGCACTGTCTTTGAAAACTGCCTTTGAAAACTGTCTATGAAAACTGTTAGTCAACCTTCCCACCAAACTTCCGCACGCAGGTTAGTTTTGCAAGCTCAGCAGTTTACTGATTGAGCTGGAAAAACTAAGCTGCTCTGATAAACTTGAGTGACGACTCAGTTAGATCAAACTATTTTGTAAAGTCAAAACTGTTGGCTAATTGGTGTATTCCCCCCCCCCATACACCAATAAATACTTATCGGGACCTACAAAACCTCCACATTCCTCCCCTTTCCCCACCCGAAATCCGCTCTCGACAGATCGAATTTGGGAGAACCGGTCACTCCGAGTCGACTCATTTCCGGTAATTTCATCCTCCCAATACCCAATCCTTGCAGCCTTTCAGAAAATTATCTCCATCGTTAATCTGCCTCTCGATCGTTCCTGCAATTGCAACCGCCGCCGCCACAAATCCGCCGTCCACCGCCGCCAACTTCTCACCCTCCAATATCGCTCTACCGGAAGCTACACAGTTACCGAAGTAGTTCTCCGGTGGCGGTGGATCGACCAGCGCGTTCCGCCGCCCCCTGACGTCCGCTGGACAGACGAACATCTCCTCGCCGCCACCACCGCCGCCGGATCTCGCAACGCAACTCCACATGTACGCCGCGGTGACGACGAAGGAGGAGATGCGAGCGAGGTGTGGATTCTTCGAGAGCACCAATTTTTTGAGCTTTTCTGCGTCGGATCTATAGAGGGTGAAGGAAGCCCTAAATCTGTTCGTCGGTAACGGAGAAGACGGCAGTTTTAACGGAGTTTTCCTCATCACGTTCCAGTACATCTCGTTGACTTCACTGCAGTCTCCCAAAACTGACCGATCGAAAAGCGGCGGAGGCTCGCCGTTTCGGACAGAAATTCGTCATCGCCGCCGCCGTGTTTGTTGCTTTCAGCCCACGCCCACACAAATCCGGCAATCGATTTGGCGTCACCGAGGCAGTGATGATTGGCTATACCGATGAAGATCCCACAGTTAGGGAAGAGCGTCGCCTGAATGACGATTAGAGGAATTAACATGTGATCGAATTTCTCCGTCAACGGCGGCATCGCCGTTCGTAAAACTGGTCGGAATCTCTGGGGTGGCTCCCGGCGAGCTCGTCGAAGCCGCGGGAGGAGACGGCGACGGTGAATGGGACAGAGTCGCCGGAGACGTAATGGATAACGGGCTTCGATTTCTCGGTGTCGATTGGGTAGAGCAGATTTCCGGCGACCGGAAGATAGCGTTGGAGAGCTAGAGAGAGAGAGTGCTTGAGTTTTGGAACAATGGCTTCCATGAACTCAGCCTCTGAACAAGTTGGATAGTCGTAGAAGATGAGGCGGTTGGTTGTGCGGTTATGTACAAACGGAAAGTCGAATAAGCAAAGCGGCACCGTCACCTCGGCCGCAGTGGCCGTGCACGGCGCAGGTGGGACGCCGTAAGTTTGGATCACGGTGGTCATGTCGGTTCCGGACTTGCACAGGACAAAGCAAGCAATCAATAAGCTATTTTTTCTTTTCTTTTTCAAAAAGATAAAATCCAATATTCGGAGGGTCGACTAGCTTCAACTAAATAGTCAACTTATTCAAAATAATTATTAAATTCAGTGTTGCGTCAGAATCTTCATGCACGTTTCAATATCTACATTATATATATATATATATATATATATACTGGCGGACCCAAGAAGGGACACTAGGATGTATGGGCACCCTCCATTTTTATTTTATTTTTTTTATAACTATACTTTTGATAAAAATTTTAAAAAATACACTATAGCTCCCTCGGCCTTATCCCCGGCCTTGTCCCGGCTCCCCTCGACATTTTCTTCTGGGTCCGCCCCTATATATATATATATATATTTGAGAAATACATATCTATATATAATATATAAACAAAATGATTTTAGTGGTTAGTTTTTCCCAGCAAAATTTCAGCAGTTTTTTTTCTCTATGATAATAGGTACTACAGATTTTTTTTTTTTTTTTTTGAAAGGATAATAGATACTACAGTTGAGTTTTATCATATTTATTTCTCCGACTTTTTATATGTTAATAATTGGCATAGCGGTTCTTTAAAATAAATGATGTAGCAGTTATTTTTTTCCCGAAAACCCATTATATGTGGGTACATGATATTTATTAATCAATTTGTATTATATAACTACGAATAAACGGTTAAAGTGAGTCCATGATGAAATAAAAAAACCTCACATGGATGTCCAACTAAAGTATACGGGGATTTTAAACATAGCCCCTTTTTTGATATAATAATAAAAATAATTATTAATGTACCTTTATACCCTTAGCCCCAACTTAAAATTCTAATTAAAAGAATATTTCTATTACTCCATAACCCCCTCACGGCGTTGGGTTGGTTGGGGCTATACATTTTCATAATCTTCTTCTCCAAAAATCAAAACATAGACTTCTAAAAAATACCCAGAATT
This sequence comes from Mentha longifolia, assembly GCA_001642375.2. Classification (NCBI taxonomy): domain Eukaryota; kingdom Viridiplantae; phylum Streptophyta; class Magnoliopsida; order Lamiales; family Lamiaceae; genus Mentha; species Mentha longifolia. The sequence continues at coordinate 20,165,093 of CM038110.1, read as the reverse complement.
TGACTACTCACGACCCTTACTAAATAGTGGAGTAATTAATAAGCCAAAGGAAAAGCTTTATTCATGATATAATATTATACTCCTATAAAATTATTAGGCAAGTCTACGATAAAACACACAAATATACAATTATTTGATCTCAACATGAGAAGCAAATTTTAGAATAAGCACACAATTTTTAAGTTTTTTTTTTTTTTTTTTGGAATTTAAAACGTCTGTAGCACATCTTGGATTTGATGTTTAGATTGGAGAAATTTAAATCCACATACATGCGATTTGCTTCCAAAAAAATTCTAAACGAAAGCCATCATTTTGCCCTTTAGGCTTCATCAAATCTTTCCTTGTGCTTAGACTGTTCTTGTCTTTCATAAAATATTTGAATTCATTTTGGCCTTCACATGATTTAATTGTTCAGTGTTTTGTTTTTTCAGAAGATGAAGTCTATTTTTTTGTATTTGTTTTTTTTTTTTTTTTTTTGGAGAACAAGATATAATGAAAATGTATAGCCCCAACGATGAGGGGTTATCCAACGATGAGGGTTATGCAGTAATATACATATTCTTTTAATTATAATTTTAAGTTGGGGCTAAAGGGTATAAAAGTACATTTATAATTATTTTTATTATTATATTAAAGAAGACGCTATAGAGAGAAAAATGGGGGCTTTGTTTAAATTGCCCCAAAGTATATAGAGAATATATATATAAATATACGACCCATATATCTATTTTATTTATCATATACGGAGTATAAATTAATTAGATATTTCTCATAAAAATTTGAATGCACATTATTCTCTTGAGTGTTTTTCTTATATGATAGTGATTATTAGTTACTTGGTGGATTTTGACTTAATATTTAAGATTATCGGACTTTTCAATTGAATAAAAAAAAAAACTATCTTTAAAAACGTTAAATCGAATACAAATCTCACAACACGTATTTAACGTGATTTGAAGATTAGTAGTGTACCAATTTGTTCAAACTTTCATTTTTTATATAGTGTTTTATATTTATATATTATTTTTAATTAATCTTTATCTTGATTGAGCTGAATATTTAGTAAGAGCTAAATATTTGCAAGTTTATGAACATGTCTAACTTTAACTTTGTAACAATAACTTTTTTTTATAGAAAAATTAAATTAATATACTATTATTTTTGTATAAATAAAACATAAAAATTGCTTATCATAAAAATTGTCTATCGCTGCATCGTGTGAGTACAATGCTAGTATGTATTAAAACAAAATGATTTGCAATTTATTTATTGGCGGTAATTTTAACCGTTAATTAATTAATTCAGGTGTCACAGCCTGAAAATAATTATTTATCTAAAATATATTTCAAGTTATTTATTTTGAACTTTATGGGTATTTTATTTTTGTCGAGCTTAATTTAGTCTAAGTCGCGCCCCTAGTTGAAAGGTAGAGATTTTATTTAAATCGAAATTTATAGATTATTATATATAAAGATTAGCAAGGATTGTAAATAATTATCTAGACTTTATATTGTTTAGGCCCTTGATTGAATTGAATAGAGATAATTTGGTTTATTTTCATTATTAGAGCTTTGGGCCATCTACCTATTTCGGGTTTGGGCCGTACAAGATGTTAATTTAGGTCGAGTAAGAGGGATGATGCTAATTGAAAGCTTGACTTAGTTTAGATTTTTACAATAGATAATGGGCAAAAACTTAGATGAGGCCGGTCACATAATGTGGGGGTCAAAGTGTCAATCTTTATGGATAAAAGTGCTAATATATATGAATAAAAGTATCAATCTTTAACATAATTATTTTAGGAATAAAAGTGTCAATTTTAAAAAGTGTCAATATTTATACAGAAAAATACATAAAAGTGTCAATCGTTTAATTTGGCTCACGTTGAGCCATGACTGACCTAAGTGTGCCCTAGATAATATTAGAAGAAAAAACAAAATGGGACATTTGAGCCTAATCTGTAGTTAATCGACAAAGGCAAGAGTGAGTCTGCTCATTCTCATCCTATCTCATTACTCTTGGCAAAATACTCCAGAACCCAAGCCTTTGCGTGAATAGGATTTGCAGCAGGAACACCATCTTTTTACAATCCATAATTTAGATTTTTAAGCTCGTTTCATTCGTTATTGCTGAAGTTCCGATTTTAGTACCAGTATAATTTTACAGTTTAGAAGCGCAATCGGATCCATAAAAAACATAGAAGATTAATATATATAGAATTGGTGCTATTCAGTATTAGGAGATACTTTCACTAGCTCTTGGAACCGTGCCCTTATTTCTCTGTATAGGTACACAGCCTGGAGCTAAAAGTCTTTGAACGAAGAAACTACCGAAAGCCATTAAAATCCATTGGGTTACAATCTTTATATAGAAAACCAGAACAAACCGGGAGGAACTAAACTAATTTAGATTGCTTCCGTTTTCACTAATTGAAATACTTGAATTTGAGATGGTGGAACCGGGTCTGGATCTGGGTCTCGGCTGAGGTGAATAGCGAGGGGCAGCGGGCGATGAGAAAGTGGGGGGGCGTCGGTGCGTGCTGCTGCAGGCAGTACGATGTTTAGGGTGTGAGTCCCAGCGGTGGCGACCTGCTACGGCAGTGGTCGTCGTGGAGTTGAGCCGCTGAGTTTGCGAGGGTGATATGATCAATTCAGAGTGGTTAAGGGCAGCGTGATGGTGCATGTTGCGATGTTGTTGTCCAGACGAGAAGGAAGATTTCAGAGAGGGCCGGGTGAAATTGGGAGAAGATGAACTGGGGTTTTTAGTTTTGGGTGTTCTAGGTAAATTGACAAAAGGAAAGATGGCAGTGGAGATTGATAGAAGGGAGGGGAGAAGGAAATAGGAACAGATAGATTAAGGGAATAAGAAATGAGAGAACGGGGTAGAGATAAGAGAGAGAGAGAGAGAGAGAGAGAGAGAGAGAGTTGCTTGGAGTAATAGGCTGGACTTTTGGTTGGATTATAAATTAATTAAGTAAATGGTTAAGTCCAAAGAACTAGTTGTAATGATTTGCTAAGTATCAGAATTTGTGTTCAAAAAATTTGGAATGGAAATTAGAGAGTTTGAGTTTGATTAATTAATGGGCTTTTATTTCTCTAAGTTACGTACTTGGTTTTCTTTATTTGAGGGGATGATTTGGATCAAACTTCTGGATAATAAATTGAGCTTTGGCTGAAGGTATAGCATCAACTAATTGAGATGATTTCCTTTATTAATACTCTTATTTAAGTTATGTAGGCAGGATTGGTTTCATATTTTTAAGTTTAGTTTTGCTTCATATTATAAGAGTAAACTATATAAAGTCTATATTACACCTGATTCAATATCCAATCCTTAGCTCTAAAGATTTATTTTATTTAATAACATTAGAAAGTTTCTTAAATTAGAGGAATTTATTTTAAGTGCATATTATTTTGCTTTGAGAAGATTCTTAAGTTTATGTTTATGTGACTAGGGACGGCGCGACTAGGACGTTAAGTTGTTTTGATTGCTCGACTTATATTTCAAGTTGAAAGTTAAGGTGTGGTGATTATTATCTTATGCTCTTGATTTATTATTGTCCATTTTAATAATATGTGTTGACTGTACAATGAGTATCGCTATTATGCGATTTATGGTGATTGAGAGGTTGATGTTTATGAATAGTTGCATCTAGGTCGAGTTATTCCACTAATAAAACTAATAAAACGTTGGAAAATTAAAGACATAAAGTGCGACTACAATTTAGAATAGCAAACTAAAGAACTAACTCCAACCAGCCCAAATGACAATCTGGACGGCCCACTACTCTCCTTTCACAGCCCACTTTATTCTTTAAGCCCAAAATCTTCCTTAGCCCAACCTTGTTTCCTTCTTTCCCTCCTCGTGTTGAATTCAATTTCAATCCCTAATTCTTCTTTCATGTTCATCTTCCCAAACTCGCCCCTTCTCTTCAACCCTTCCAGATCCATGACAATACCCCCTAATCAGTCGATCCTTGTCCCCAAGGATCAATAGATAGAAACTTGTGGAGAATGAACTTCAAATCCTTCCATGTAACGACCTGGAAACCAACATTCAACCACAACACTTGAATTTGAGAAACCTCTTGCCCTCGACGAGAAATCCGGCGAGAGTTCAGTAACAAAGGTTCAACTTTGAATTTTCCATCGGTATTAGCTTCAGGCATTTCTTGAACATGTGTGTGTCTCTTGCAGCGAAGGGACACAGTAGCCTCCTCCGCAACAAATAGCAGCAATGATTGAATTTCCTCATTCAAACTCTGGACGATCGTGCTGCTTCTTCCAGTTACGACTCTTGTTCTCAACACTGATGTTCCGGCTGTATCATCCTCAATATACTTCAGCACAAGTACAATTTCTTTACCAATTTCTAGAACTCTCATCTTGTCCAAGATCTGGCATAGCTCATAGAATCGTGATGATAGGTAAAGATTTCCGCACAAATAGACTGAATTTTTTGCAAGAGTTGTGACTTAATGGATACCATATCCCTTACGCCAAATTGTATTTTCCCTTTTTCTTCACTAGACATAGAAGTCTCTGAGTACCCTCCTATGAAAACCCCTAACATGAGTGTATATTTATCATGCTCTGCAGCAGTCTCTTCAACAAAAATATCAGTGTAATCTGGGATTTCCTCATGTATAAGCTCATTATCTCCCTTACTTTTAACAGCAGTAGTTGAGGCTTGAAGTTTGACTCGTTCACCATTGTCAGTGACACGGCCGTCATTTTGCTGCGGTCAATAAATTCATAAGCATATGCCTAGACTCCTACTCCTATAACTAGTATAGAAATGGCAAGCACAGGGTCGATCCCACGAAGAATTGGTGTAGCAACCTTCTCAAGTACCAATTGTCACGTTTAAGGTGGGCTCTGCCCAAATAGAACATATAAATTAACAAGGAAATAAATGAGCTAATTAAGGTAAACGGAATAACAATAATAAAAGACAAACCCATCCTGGACAGACTCTTCAATCACAAGTAACTTGACTCAATCATGGGTCTAAACATATTAGTATATATCATGCATCATCCAGTTCTAGATCAGACAAGGCAAGGCCCCTTACTATCACGTGTCACGTGCCCTGACATGTATGCCCAATCCACCCTTACAACATAGAGTACAATGAATTACTTCCTAACTTAGACAGTCAACATGCAAGTCTAGTTGTCATGCATCTTGCCCAAGCAGCATTAAGATTTGTGGTGAACCCGGAATAGCCAATAACAAGTTAATGAACCTACGACCACATACGCTTATGCTAGTTCATACTATATGGCGTGAGATCTCTCTACACATTTTGCCCATGTATTATTGGTAATCATGCTCGACTTGATTTGATACGGGCCACATACCTAACCAAACCCAACATGAATTGATAAATAGAACCTAGCAACTCGGGAACACATGCATATACTATTTAGCCCGACCCTTTAACCTCATGAGTGTTTAAGTTACATTGCGATCAAATCATCTTGCCCAAGACGGGTTTGTTAATCTAGCTACCATGCTTTGAATATAAATAACAAGTATGGAAATGAAAGAAGACATAATAAAACTAAGTAAGAAATATATCAAAGCAAACCAATATCCAAAATGAGATTGACTGGCGTTGGTAGGAAATAACATCAAAACATAATAAAGTGGATTGTCCGTAGGACTTGTTTCTTCCTCACAACACTCGAAATGAAAAGCACAAAGGGAAAAGTAAAGTATGCAGCTCCAGTCGATGTCCTCTTATGTTCAAATGATGTATGCATATTTATACTTGTGGATTGGATCGTGGACCAAGCCCATAGTCGACGGCTGCTAGGGTTTGACTCGGGGAAACTTGCCTTCTCTGCGCAGATTTGTTTCCTTGCTCGCTCAAGCTTGAATAAGGAAAGAATCTTGGAGAATCTCCTTTCCTTATCAGCTCTTCCTCATTTGATAACCTTCGCCCTAGCCTGGATTGGTCGTCGTACAGTCCACAATCACTCTTCAAAGTCCAGTCCAATATGTTTCTCACCTGCCTTTCTAGTTCTTTGCCCATACGCCTGCAGAACTTGCCCAATTTGCCATGTTGTCTGCCTATAGCATCTGCATCCAGAACGTGACCTCCCAAGCACAAGACTCTATACAAAAATGACTCAACTAGACCTAAATGCTGACTCAAAACAAGACAAAATAGAGCACAAATTTGGGCTCGTCAGTGAGACACTGTGAAAATCATATTAGCATAGTCAAATTTAATTGGGGAGCAAAATCTCAACCAATCCCCTCCTATGATCATATCACACCCCTCAATTTGAAGAAACCTTGGTGAAAACTGAAACTCGTGGCCTTGCACAGCCCATTTAAAATCAGAAGCCCTCTTCATGCTAACTAATTTATGTCCACTAGCCACCCTCACTAGTAATGGTTTATCACTATGAGTCACACAACCTAACTTCTTAGTTGTACCTTCCTGCTGAAAACTCAAGGTACTTCCGGTGTCCAGCAGAATATTTAATTTATGCTCTCCAACTTCACCAACTACCCTCATAGTAGTTAATCATACATTTCCCATCATAGAGTGCAAAGAAATCTGTACCTCTTCTATATGTTGCACCATATTTCCTTCCACTTCATGTATTCCATGTTTCGCTTCTGCATGAGTAATCATAATTTCTCCTGCCTTAGTCATCATTAAGTAGTTGATTCTGTTTTTGCACCTATGTCCAAAGACATATGGCTCATCACAATTGTAATAGAGTCATTCCTCCCTTCTTGCAGTCATCTCAGCAGCTATGAGTAACTTTGTTGGAGGAGTGTTGGAGCTGGTATTGCTCAGCCTAGCAATAACAAATGAAGAAGCTGGTGGAGGGTTAGCTTTCTTGTAGGTATGGTGTTGATTTGGAAAAGTTTTGGGTGGTATTTGCATTCTTTTGGCAATGGCATCTAGAATAGAAATATGTTTCCTTCTCACGTCAATTGTATCCTCTAGAGTTTTAGGTTGTAACATGTGTAAGAAGGATTGCAATTCCTCACTTAAACCGCTGATCATGAAACTGGCTACAAAGTAATCCTCTGTGTAATTGTTGTTATCCTGTAACATCATACAGGCACTAAGTTATACTTCTAGGCAGTGGACTGTGGGCATAATTGATTGGTGTTAAAATTTTCCTAGGTCCGGAACTAGTAAAATTTTCATAACCACCTAGCATAGAATTTTCCCCAGATCTAGGCTCCCTACCTATATTAAGCATCTATAACTGCATCTCCGCGAGAGTATTTGTTAAGTGTTCAAATTTCTGGTCAATACCTGATAATTACTCCTCCTGGAATTTCTGCTCGGAAGCAGCCATTTTCATGGCTTCAGTTTGCAGAGCCTGATTGGTACTCTTTTGTGCTTCTTGCAGGTCTTTAAAACGTATTCCCTCTGCCATTGATGAAACCTGGACTCGATGATACCAATTGTAGTGGACCCAAGGGTGTTTGATGGAGATAGAAGAAGAATTGCAAGATTTAGAGGAGATAGAGTAGTAAATTAGAGGGAGAGCAGAAAAAGATAGAAAGAGAGATAGGAAATTTGATATTTCATTTTTCTTGTGTTTATCGAGTACATAATTTACTCTTGTAGCTACAGTAACTTGATGCCAAAGAAAACTAATAAAACGCTGGAAACTAAAGACATAAAGTGCGACTACAATTTAAAATAGCAAACTAAAGAATTAACTCCAACCAGCCCAAATGACAATCTGGACGGCCCACTTCTCTCCCTTCACAGCCCACTTTATTCATTAAGCCCAAAATCTTCCTATAGCCCAGCCTTGTTTCCTTCTTTCCCTCCTCCTGTGTTGAATTCCATTCCAATCCCTAATTCTTCTTTCACGTACATCCTCCCAAACTCGCCCCTTCTCTTCAACCCTTCCACATCCATGACAACTTTGAGGTTTGAATCTTTGAATCCCTCCCTTCGATTTGCTAGAGTCAATTAGTGTGATGCGACATTTAAGAATTTTAGGGTAACAATCATATATTTTATTGTGCAAGTATAAGATTCCCTCCGTCCCAGATTACTTGTTCAGTAAACTTAATTGGGTTGTCTCATACTACTTGTCCAGTTTCTAAAAAAAGAAAGAATTGGCCTAGTAAGTGGACCATTAATCATCCCATCATCCACTCACATTTCAGTAAGTATCTCGATATAATTTGAATTGTAAATTTTAAACGTCCAAACAAACATACTAATGGTTGGACATTTTTTTAGCATGGGAAAAGTAATAATTTATCTATTTCCAGTAGTTATTGTTTGGTTTGAGTATTGAGTTATTCATTACCATTATATTGGGGTAATTCAATCCCTCACTTTGTTATTTATTTTCATTACAAATTATTTATTTTGATTGTTAAACCAAACACTCAATAAAAATATTTGTTATTGTTTCCACTCCCCTACTTTATTTAATTCCATTCTATTTCCATTCAATTTTTTGAACCAAACATGGGATAAAATTAGTAGTAAAAGAACTAAATTCATAATTTCAACAAGCCATCTTGAAAAATGGCGGCAACGGCCTCCATTCTCTCTCTAGGCAACGACAACCCCACCACCAATCCTCCGCCGCCGCCGGAGTCCCACGAATTGCACACTGACATCAGGTACTTCCCTTCATCAAGGGCTAAAACCTCCACCGTCCTCGCCTTCCCCCACCCAAAATCCGCCATCGACAGATCGAATTTCGGCGAACCACTCACTCCGAGTTGACTCATCTCCGCCGATTTCGCCATCCCCGACAACCATTCCTTGCTCCCTTTCAGAAAATTATCTCCATCGTTGATCTGCGTCTCGATCATACCAACTATCGCCGCCGCCGCCGCCAGAAATCCGTCCTCCGCCGCCAGCTCCTCATGCCCCAATCGTGCCACCCCGCCGCCCGTGCAGTTCCCGAAGTAGTTCGCCGGAGGCGGCGGATCGACCAGCGCGTTCCGCCGCCCTCTTGCGTCCGCTGCACAGAAGAACAATTCCTCGCCGCCGCCGCTGCCGGACTTCGCCACGCAACTCCACGTGTAGGCGGCGGTGACGACGAAGGACGAGACGCGAGCGAGGTCTGGATACTTGGAGCGCACCAGATCTTTGAGCTTTTCGATGTGGGATCTATGGAGGGTGAAGGAAGCCCTAACCCTGTTTGTCGGTAACGGAAGAGATGACGGCTTTAACGGCATTTTCCTCTTCGCGTTCCAGTACATCTCGTTCACCTCACTGCAGTCTCCGAAGACTGACCGGTCGAAAAGCGGCGGTAGCTCGCCGTCTCCGGACAGAACCTCGCCGTGGCCGCCGCCGCGTTTGTTGATCTCAGCCCACGCCCACATGAACCGGGCGCTCGATCTGGCGTCGCCGAGGCTGTGATGATTGGTTAATCCGATGCAGATGCCCCGGTTAGGGAACACCGTCACTTGAAGGGTGATTAGTCGGACAATCTTGTGATCGGAATCCTCCGTCAACGGCGGCCGCGGCGGCACAAACTCGTAGAACTGGTCGGAATCTCTGGGGTGGCTCCCGGCGAGCTCGTCGAAGTCGCGGGAGGAGACGGCGACGGTGAATGGGACCGAATCGCCGGAGACGTAACGGATTACGGGCTTCGATTTCTCGATGTCGATTGGGTAGAGCAGATTTCCGGCGTACGGAAGATAGCGTTGGAGAGCTAGAGAGAGAGAGTGCTTGAGGTTTGGAACAGTGGCGGCCATGAACTCGGCCTCAGAACAAGGGTGATCGTAGAAGATGAGGCGGTTGGTTGGGTTCGAATGTACCCACATGATGTCGAATAAGCAAAGCGGCACCGTCACCTCGGCGGCGGCGCACGGCGGAGGTTTGACGCCGCAAGTTTCGATCACGGTGGTCATTATATCGAATATGCAAAGTTGTTTTGTTTTTTTTTTTTTTTTTGAAAAATCTCGTCTTTTGAAAAGATATAAAGATATGAATGATTTGTGTTATAACTTATAATGTATATATAGAAGCAAAATGGGACATATTACAGAATAACGTAATTTTGTTTTAGAATATTATAATTATTACAAGTTTATAATTTATGAACATATATCACATCACGTATTTCTCTTTTGGAATGCTACAATTATTACAAATTAATTCATAATTATGAATATATTACAAATTAAATAACGTATTTTCCTTAGTATTACAATTATGGACATATTACAGGTAACATAATTTTGTTTTAAAATATTATAATTATTAGTACAAGTTTATAATTATGAAAACGTATTTCTCTTTTGGAATACTACAATTATTACAAATTAATTCACAATTACGAAAATATTAACGTATCTTTTAGAATATTTACAATCACGAACCATATCACAAGTAACTTACTAAATTTTTTTCTTACTATATTTTTTCTCTTAGAATATACTACAATTATTACAAGTTTACAATTATATGAACACATTAGAAATAGCGTATTCTTCAAGAAAATAACGTATATATTTTCTTGAAAGTGATTTGTAATGCAACAAATGATCAAGAATTTGAATCCCATTTCTATTTTTCTTCTTAAATCTCGTTTCAGTTCTGAGATTATTAAGTGCAAATTTTTTTATTTTTTTTTCATTTTTCTTGTTTGAAAACAAAAAATCCATTCAACTGATCATCGATGCAGCTGTTATTGTTAAAGCATGAAAATAAGATGTAGATACCAATATTCATTTTATTTGCAGACAAATTCAATTAGTTATTATGCAATAAACTAATAAAGCATTTGTTTTAATCCTGCGAAAATCGAGCACTCTTGATGCTCCAAGCGCTGAGGCTCGAAACTTGAACGCTCTTGGCGCCATAGTTGAACACATGAATGTGGGAATTATCGGCAATGGCTAATGATGGATATGCTCTTGCAATCATGCAGCTCTTCCCTTTCCCGCCAAAACTCTCGACTATCGAGTGATCGACCTACACGAGTCCATTCGATATCATCAGCATACTAAATGTGCCTACTGTTCGTTCTAAAATGAAATACGAGATTAAATTGAATTCCAACGTACCAATGTTCTCAAGGAAATTTCCTTATAAGGATCGACGTCGAGAATTGATCCGAAGATTGCATTTTTGACCGGCGTTGTTAGTGAGGATCTGATCAGCGGGCACATTCAATAAACGTGCTACTCGTAGACATTGGATTTAAATTTGAGATTCGAATCGAAAAATATGTTGCATACCTGCTTTGATCGCTGCACATGAGCACGATGTGCTTCTCGCGGCCCTTGAAAATCCGAAAGAAGATGGCGGTTTGTTCTGTTAAATCATCTGATGCCAAAACTATGAGACCGAATGGCCCTACGACTCCATTTACGGTTGCATTATTTTGGATGCAGAGAAGCTGGGGATCGAGCAGTCGTTCATCGATTTGCTCGATCCCTTCTAGATTCGGAATGCGAAATGAGACCTCGGCATCAGCCTAAAAGGCAAAATTAAAATAAGATGATTGGAATTAACATTTCTAGTATTAAAATATGAGAAGATAAAGTGGAAAAGTAGATTATTTGTTACCTGTGAAGCCGTGATACCTTCAATTTCTAACATGGTTCCACTTTCAATCTCCTTATTATCTAAAGTAACTTTTCTATCACGAAGTCGTTCAACTTCTTCAATAGGCCATTGTATCAATTGTCTTCCATCTTCATGTAGCAAAACACTTCTCGGCAATGCTTGTAGGCCGTTCCAACCTCTCTCGATGCCACTGACTTCGCTATCGCCCTCAAGCACCCATGACCACAACACCCTTCGTTTCTTGACCGGGTCATAGAACGTTTTCGACCCGTAGAAATTGCCATAATCGTACCTCAATTGCACTCGATCATCCATAAAATCAACACCAACAATACTAAATTTATCTGTCACAGAATCGTAATTTCCGATTATATAGTAGTCGTGAGCATTGAAGCTTGCCTTCATGACATGCAACACGTCCGCACCATTAACGGACGTGTCGAGTCCATAGCCATTGTTAGCAATGTTAGTACTGACTGGGTAAAAATCAGGACACTCCCACATTCCGGTTTTATCTGACGAATGCAGAGGCTCATCGCCCCTGCTCCAGCTAATGAAGTCGCGACTCCTGTACAAAATCGCGGCTCCATGGCTAGTGATCTCACTCCCAATTAGAATACACCACGTCCCGTCCGGCTTATGCCAAGCGGTTGTGGGATCCCTAAAGGATCTGGGGTCGATGTCCGTGTCCGGTCTAATCAAAGGGTTAAACTGAGATTTCACCCACTCTCTAAGGAAGGGATCGGAGTTATCTCTGGGCACTGCAAGATTCTGGACCTCCTCGTTATCGGTGCTAATACCCGTGTAGAGAATGATTGGGGTGTTGTTGTGGGGGAGAATCGTGACGGAGCCGGACCAGCAGCCTCCGGCGTCGTACGGCTCCGACGGAGTCAACGCGGGCTCAATGTGGGTCCAGTCGATGAGGTTGTAAGAAACTGAGTGGGCCCATGTAATGTTACCCCATGCTGCACCGTAGGGATTATACTGATAGAAGAAGTGGTACACTCCATTGTAGTACATTGGTCCTGCCACATTGGATCCCACTTTTAGCTAGTGGATGCTACGTGTGTCATTGTGATTGGCGCAAAATAAATAAAATGCCTCTGCTACTCATAACAACTTCATTTCAGTCCAAAAAAAAAAAAACTCATTTTATACTCTCATCGAATGGAACCCACTTCAATATTTAACAGAATTTGCAGGAGATTGGACTCTAAAACGCAGAGAGAGAGAGAGAGAGTAAATAACATAGCCTTGCAAGAACACCATGCTTCAAAGTAATTAACTAACTGAGTCAAATTCTACTAACAGCTTAAATAATGAAAAAGAGGGAAGAATATTAACTGAAGATATAAATACTGAAACTTTACCATTTGGATCTTTATAAGCTCATAGGCAAAGAATCATCATCATTTTCACCACCAAATATACCAAAGGAAAACAAAAAAAGTATAAAATCGACAGAAATTAGCAAGAAAAGAACAAAAAAAAATGGAATCAGAAAAGGTAAAAAGAGTACCGTTCATCCAGTTTTTGGGAGGTTGAAAATGGAAGGCAGTTCTGTATGGCTGCTGCTTCTCTTTCAGCTTACATTCTTCAATAATTATAATATTATTTCCAAAATATCCAGTTTTGATAGCATAACCTATCAAAATAGCTTGCAAAAGCACTACCCATATCAAATATTTCTCCATTTTCACCCAAAAACTGACCTCAAATATTTCAAGACATATATATATATATATAGTCAGTCAATGAGACAGATTATACTGATCTATATATGCTTGCTTGTATTGATTTTCTATAAATATATTAGTTTTTTTTATTGCTCTTTTAGTGCCACTTGCACAAATACGCATTGTTTGATGTGTATATAATTATTGTTTAATTGTCACTTAGTATCAAGGTTTAATCTCGAAGCAGAAAATGTACTTGTTTAAACCGCACATACACATGCATTTGGATCTTTGTAACAACTTTCTTCATAGATTTCTATTATAATATTCTATTATTTGACTGGTATGTTATTATTTTTTTAAAGCAAACACAACATTTATTACTAAGGATAAACGTTTTGGTTGTTACAACCATCACTTTATAAATCTGTCAGTCTCGTTTATAACGAGCATTTTCGTTTGGTCATCGTAAAAATATATTGATGATTGATCTTAAATAAAATATTGTATCAAAATTTTTAATTTGGTATATAAAAATCAAAAAATAAATAAACAAATTATGATAAATTAATTTTACAATTCAAACTATACCGGGATATGTGTAAAGAGTTAGATAAACGAGAAATTGTTAAATTAAATTAAGTGATAATTAGTTTTAGTTAAGAGAATAAAGCTTATAAAAAAAATATCCAAAATGAATGGGATGTCCTAATAACTGGTTATAAACTGGACAGAAGGAGCTCAGAGGAGTGTGATTTGGTGCATTGTAGTATGATGAACTAATTATCTGTATAGCCTATTTAAAATAAAATAAAAAAAATATATGCCACATAAAAATTTCAATTAGATAAATCAACATATCAAAATATGTGACATGAAGACGAATTATTTAAACAATAATATTGAATGTGATATACTCTTAAACACTTCAATAATTTCTTGAAAAATTAACGTGGGCTAACATATTTGAGTATATATATTTCCCATTCGAGATTAGGGGTGGCTAAACGGTTTCGGTACTCCGGGTAATACCTGTTCTACCCAATACTCGACGGTTATTGAGTACCCGAAACCCATAATTACGGTTATTGAGTTGATTCTTGGTTGAGAAATTTTAGTTTTTTTGGATACTACTACCCGATTACCCGTATAATATATATATAATAATATATTTATATAATTATATTACTTGTTATACTTATACATTTAATAATTTTCATAATTAATACTCCAAATACATTTAATAATTTTTTGGTTAAGAATTTTTTATTTCATTTTTGCTTAGTTTATGCATTCTTGTTGGATTTCGGGTAAACGGGTAGTTCGTACCAGAACCGATCAACATATTTCGGGTACCGGGTACCCGTATTGCTTAGACGGTCTGGGACTTGGACCCTAAAATTCAATTAAACGGTTATTGGGTAATTCGGTTCTTGGTTCGGGTACCCGATAACCGGCCCATTCCCAGCCCTATTCGAGATGGGCCATCATATAAGAATAAGTCGGCTATTAATATTAGGGAATATTTATACCGGCCCAACCCGAAAATTCCTTTAAGCAAAATGGGCTCAGCCTGTATTGGGCTGGGCCCAGTAATTAAAACTCCTACCACTAACACAAATTTTGTCGTTTAGTGCTCAGGAAATAAACATGCCTCGTCATTCAAAAAATCACCAGAATCAAAATAATCTTAATTCTTCTATCAAAACAAATATAGAATAACATTGTATATCTTATTTATTAATTAATTAGAGTTGCGTATTCAAGAAAACTCGTAGAGGAGCACATGTTAGAGCAACGTGAACCGTGACGTAAGCTCACACGCCTAATTATTTTTTAAAAAATAAATAATTGAGGCTGTATAAGAATGAATATTTTTCCCATTTTCAACTCAAGTCGTAGAATTCGGTTTGAAAATAAGAATATAATACGAAGAATAAAATGATACAGTAAAATATATATATATATGCTTGTAACCACGTGTCGCGTTCTCGCAACGGCAGTGGAAGGTTCTCGAGGGCGGAGATATTTTCAAACCTACAAAGAAGAGAAAAAAGAAACGTTACATTGACTCGTGTTGCGTGCGGTTCGCATCGACGTGGCGGCATCCGATTCGCGCACTGCACGGAATCAGAGCCCAATAACT
The DNA here is from genome assembly GCA_001642375.2 of Mentha longifolia. Classification (NCBI taxonomy): domain Eukaryota; kingdom Viridiplantae; phylum Streptophyta; class Magnoliopsida; order Lamiales; family Lamiaceae; genus Mentha; species Mentha longifolia. The sequence continues at coordinate 20,149,736 of CM038110.1, read as the reverse complement.
GTACCTACAACGGTCATAACAGCTGGACCCTAATTACTAATCATTCCGTAAATCACTCAAAATTCAAAAAAAACTTAAAACGCTGAGATAATCATAATTACTGAGATTTAATCCTTGCCTACCAAATTATCGGATACGGCGTCGTATCAGCCCCAGCTGTCTCTCCGACACTCGCCAGTTTGTACTACTCGGGCAGCTGCCCGTACAACCTAGCTGCTGCCCGAATCTCTCTCCCCTCCGCCTATATATAACCTCCACGCAGTCTTTCTCTCTCCCTCAACCCTGCCGTTAAACTCCTCTCTAAATTCTCTCTCGCTCTAGCTCTACGACGTCGTTTTACGCTTCAAAAACTCTCTAGCTGTGCAATGGCGGTGTCTAAGGTCGGAGCTATCATGGTGGCGGCGGCGATCTTCGCTCTCGTTGGAACCGCGGTGGCGCAGGAGGCGCCGGCGCCAGCTCCTGCTTCCTCAGCCGGAGTGGCGGCGCCGTCGCTCGCGGTTGGCTGCGCGCTCGCCGTAGCGTCGTTGATCTTCGGATCTGCGGTCAGGATCTGAAGTTTTTGAAGGAGTTTCTACATGATTATTAGTGAGTGTGTTCATAGAGCGACTTCGATTTTAGGGATTTGATGAGTGTTTGTGCAGATCTGTTACATTTGGTGTTGGATATTTGTGATGGGAGTTTGATTATTAGGGGATTTGTGTTCGATATACATTATTTATTTACTTCTTTGTACGTATTTGGGATTTATATTTTGGTATTTATTTATTTTTATTATTGGCTGTTCTTTGCTTCAGTTGCGCTTTGCATTTGATTTCAATTTAACTTTCGTCATTACAAATTTTTTTCGTTAATTTAATTGTTCCTCTTCTACCAAATCTACAAGCTGCGATGCGATGATAGATTGATAGTAATCCTTGTTTATTTGCATGGGTATTTAATAAATAATTAATTACGCACTTTGATTTTTTTTAAAACAAAACAAAACAAAAATCCCTACGGTGTTCTATTGAATTTAATGGGTATACAAGAAATGTGAAATTTATTGCTTTATCTATGGAACTTTTAAATTTTAAGGTAATCCATGCTTTATGCGAAAGAGTTTGGCGTTGTTTTTACTTGATTTTGAAAACATTTACTGCAATATATTTTTTCTGCAATTAAAATTTTCTAGTACTACCGTAATAAATTTGGAGACAGAGATATATAGAGAAATGATATGCTACTCACCTCCCGTTGGGTATCTTCGTGGGCATCTTGTCGTTTTATCATGTTTGCATTGTTTTTTTTTAAATTTTAATTTTTATTCTATATTCTAGTATCTTAGAAATTAATTTAGAAAACATAAAATTTAAAAAATACATAAAAATTAAATTTTGATTTATTTTATTACTTATTTTTTGAAGTTAAAAATAAAAAATAACAAATTGAATATTGATTTTTTAGATTTTATGATTTCTAAATTAATATTTAAGATACTAGAATATAAAATTAAAATTAAAATTAAAAAAAAGCAATGTAAATGTGATAAATGACGAGGTGCCCACGAAGGTGCCCACCGGGAGGTAAGTAGCATATCATTTCTCGAGATATATATATATATATCGAGAGAGAGAGAGAGGAGAGATAGAGAGAGAGAGAGCTTTTTGTTAATTTAAGCAGTGCTGCTTTTGCTGTGACCTAGAAAGAAAGCTGGTAAAGAAAGTAAAATTCTCAACTAAACAACCTTTCAGTTTATCTAAAAAGCAAAGTTTATGCTCCCTCCCACCTTTTTATTTAAATATATTACTTCCTCTGGCTCAACATTATTGACCCTTTTCTTTTTGGCATTTTCGGCATGCATTTCTACGCTTTTCGGTAATGGGTTTTAAAATGAATTTTTGAGGTATTTTTCTTTTTACAGGATACTACAAGTCTCATCACCGAGAAGCGTGAAAATACGTGCCGAAAATGCCAAAAAAAAAGGGTCAACAATCTTGAGCCAGAGGAAGTATCAAATATCAATGGCCGCATTACTATTTACTAATAGAGGCATATTTAATTAATAGAATTTGCCTTTTAGGTACGAAAAGGAGAGCAACTTAACTTCATCTTAAATTAGTTTATTTTCTTCGGCAATTCAAATATTCTGATTATCTATCTACTTTTTTTTTTTTGGATCGTGTTTTTATGAATAAATTTCAAACCAATTAATATACTTATTCGAAATAACAATTTGAAATCACTGATCAACACTCTTATCATAACTATTTTAATTACTACATCCCCCTGATAATTAAACATGCACCACTTTTTGGGTACATATTTTAATCTTGTTTTGCTCATTCATTTTTTATGGACGAAAATGAAAAAAAATGTATTTCCGTAAGAAAAAGTTGGTGGAATCCACCCACAAGAACTTGGTGCGAGCTGTGGAGCAATTTTTAGTTTGCCAACGCACTCCACAATCGTTAGAAAAACTAATAAAGCATTCGATACCATTATTTCGAAATGCTACTAGTTACACATACTTCATTTCTAAACTTCCATTGATTTTGTTTGCTAATTTTCTTCAATTTAATTTAATTTACACATTCTCTAACATTCCTCCTACTCAGAGTCCGAGTCGATCATGTTTCCCATAGCTCTCAATCCTCTTGGTCTCTGAGAAATTATAGTAATTATTAATTTATTCGCAATTCAAAGAAACGAAAAATACATATTACTAAAAGTTAAATAGAAAAAATATAAATAAATAAAAATATAAATAAAATAAAATAAAAAATAAAAAATTACCTTCTTAGAAACCTTTTTCTCACGGACCTCGTAGCGCTCGAGAGTCAAATCGCATAGCCATGTACCCGGACTCACAAGCTGCATATGCAAGGAAATTCAATTATTTTGAAAAAACAAAAAAAAATAGTGAAAAAATAATTTATTTAAATAAGACGTAAATTTCATGTATCTACTACTATAAACCATAAAAAATAAAAATAAAATAAAAACAAATCAGCATTAATTAAATCATAAAAATTTAAATAAGATGCGCTGTAATCTTTGTTCCCCATGTGAAGTAAAAGGACAAACATAGACCACTCCGCCATAAAAGACTTCATATGCTTAAGGTGGGGCAGATTCTGCATGTTCTTTCCAAAATTCTATTTTTCTCAGTTTTTTTTTTTTTTTTTTCTGAATTTACTTTTCATTAGATATCACTTTCTTACAAAAATTGAGTCATATTATTATTCGCATAAAATTAAATCCAAGTACAAATTCTAAATTTCTAGTCTTTCATACCTTAATGTTAAAAACAATTTTTAATGTTTTACGAACAGAGATATAGTTTTTTTTATTAATTATAAAAGGAGAGCATAGAAATCCAATTAAAGAAAAATTAAAGGAACGCAATGTGCCTACCGTTAAAAGTAATTGACCGAAATAAAGTATTAGCTCTAAATTATTATCTCCAGTTAAACGGTGACATCCACAAACAAGGCCAGTGTAAGAACCAAAAATCGAGGAGTAAATGCCAAGAGCAGCCTAAATGATTTTTTTGTTTTTTTTTGTTTTTCAAACTTCTCATTTTCTGCCCCCACTTTCTCGATTGAGAAGTTTTGTCAATATTAAATTAAGAAAACAATAATAATAATAATGGGAGAATGGACTATCATTAATCCACATCGAAGCGACACGTGCAAGCCACGTTTATGAATGTCATTTCACCCACATGGCTATCACTACCTAGCAGCAAAAAATAAAAGAAGTGACATTTTCTATTCCCTAACTTTATGTTACAAATATTTGGGACGCTTAAGATTCAATTTGCATTCTAAATATGTCAAAAAATGCACATTAAAATAAAATTTAGATTAATTAAAAGTAATTATACACTATAATTTGAGATCTAATATTATCATATACTACTATTTTTTTAGCAAATTAAAATACGTATTTACCGTAACATTTATTATATATTTACATTAGCCCTTAATATTAGAGCGTTGGATCTTAAATGGAGCTAATAAATATTGTGCCCCAACGATTTTTTCTTTTGGTTCAAATCATATTCTCGGTCACTTTTCTGTCATTACACAAAATGTCAAAATATAGAAGTATTTTGAAAGTAAAATTCTATTTCTAATCCAACACATCAGAACAAGCATGGGTAACTAATTCTATTTTAAAGTTCAATGGCTACAGCTAATCGGCATGGAAATAATAATTTCTTAAGATTTAATAGAGCCAGATTTTTGTATCCAAAATATAATCCTTCTCTATTACTCCTATTCACTCACTAAATTACAGATTTCACTTAGTCGATTAGCAAATTCTAATTCCATTAATAAAACTCCTTTCCTAAAGGCATAATAGTACCTGAATTCGAATTCGCATAACTTTTTTCGTCACAAGTTGCCTGTTCTATTCCAGAATAAAGTTGGAGCAAAGAATTAAAAAAGAAATAAAAAGTAGCCCCCAATTTGCAAAAATTGACTTGATCAAATTTTAAAGTGCAGAAAGCAAAACAATCAAGAAAGAAGCAAATCCCATATCATTAAATTCATTGCATAATTAGCTCCTAATTAAACGAAATCGAAATTAACTTTAAGTAAATAAATAAATAAACAAAAGGGAGGAAATGATTAAGAAAAACTCACATTGAGAGTGCGTTGAATCAGCTTAGCTCGCTTCTTGGGCCTTTGAGGGAGCTTTGACCCTTTAATCGCCATGAAATCCTCCTCCTTCTCCTTATTCGTCAACGCGATCACAAACTTCGGCCACACGACGGAGCCGCCCGTTTTGATGTCATGTGCCGTCTCCGACGAACCAGAACCGCCGCCGCCCACGGCGGCGTGCTGGTGGCTGTCATTATTGTGGTTGCTATTATTGGGCTTGTTATTATGGTGATGGCTATTGCTAGTAGACGTGCCCTTTTTTTCGCCTCTTTCTGGAGAGGCCAGGCCCCTCATTCCATTGCTATTTCCCTTCATAACAATCGTACTCTCTGAATTTCTACAGATTGAAATCAACAAAAAAACACATATATGCATCAGAAACCATTTGAAAATTATTATTATTACAAATTGTACATCACTATCTGAAAATCAAGAAAATTTTAACAGCAAGAAAAGTTACACATGTAAAAAAAAAAAAAAAAAGAGGAAAAAAAGCATAGATTTTGATGGAGGGGGAGGAAATTACTGGAATACCCTTTGTGGCGATTGGTGTTGTGTAGGAAAATGGGGGAGTTGTTGGGAGAGGATGTGGTTCTGGTTTTGAGTCGGCTTTTTTATATTTTAGAAAAAAAGGGGTCAAGAAATTATGTGAGTGTGTGTGTGTGTGTGTGTGTGTGTGTGTGTTTTCATGACAAATAAGGGGGAAAAAAAAAGTGCGCGTAGGGTGAATTTCTTGGAGAATTTGGGCCATTGATTGGAATTTACATGATGCATTAGGCAATAAGGCGAGTCGAACGAACGAGATTACGTGTCCTAATTTCGAAATATATTTGTTGAGGATTTAACAATAATAAAGGCAAATAGAAAGAAAGGTGCTGAGGACAAATAGGTGGCCCACATCCCAAAGTCCCCAATGACTATCGCACATTAATTGGGAAAAAAAGGGGAGGTTCGTTCGCCTTCAACGGTGATGGAAATTGTTGAACCACTAACACCAGAATTAAATTAATTTATGTAAATCTTTAAGCACATAATCATGATAAATAAATTCCTATGATGATGCACACCAACAAATATGTCAAAAGGAATATTAGATCGGAAGAGGGCCAACTTTTTTTTCATAAGAATTCTTTCATGTATTTTACATGAAAGCTATTCCCCTTAAAAAAAACAAAAAACAAAAAACAAGCTATTCTTAGCTTGAGCTGGCGATCAATAATCATCTCCTTCTCAAGAAACATGCAGCTTAAATTGAATTAAATACAATTGAAAGAAAATCATATGAATCATGTTCTTGGGTGAAAGAGAAAATCTGCAAAACTTCATACAAAAATCCTATACAATTTTTCAAAACATGCTTAAAAAAAGTATTTATGACTAAAAAAGAGTCTTCTGATCATTCAAATTTTGAAAAAGAATCAATCAAGTTCAAGCTAATTTACTAACATTTTCCTTGTTTGAAATCAAAGCTTGAACATCCCAATTTCAATTCCTCAATGAAGCAAAAAGAACACTACCACAATTAAAGCAAACAGCATCCACGTGAGTAGCACGTGACACCCAAATTGCGATTGAGAACAAATTCAGACAAATATTCTCCAAAAACATAAAAATAAAAACAAATCAAACACTAAAAAAAACGAAAGTAAGAGAAATTGGGTTACCTCAGAATTCGACGAGACGGCGAGGATGAGCGGTGGCGGAGGTTCAGATAGCCATTGGTAATGGTGGAAGGAGGATTTGGGATCGGATTGTTATTATTAAGATCCGACCTAACTACCCGCCGGTCTACGCGGACCGCTGCCCGCTGGGATGGGTCCGAACCGGCCGGGTCATTACTAGCGCCCCCCCTTCTCTTGTCCTTAACGTGGACCTTCATACAGCGTAACTTTTTCCGGTTCCCCCATTGCAGCACGAAATCAGGCGACGACGTCGTAGCGGCTGACCTGGACACTGATCTGTACAGCAACCCGTCTCGATTGGTTGGGTCACTTGGGTGAGTATTCTTCCTCTCCATCTCGCTGTTTCGAGCACCAAAGGCTGTGACGTTAACGGCGGTAACTAACTCTCCGTTAAACTAAGCTTGAATAAATAATTTTTGAGTTTCACGGAAACAAAGGAGGAGGAAAACACTAGAGAGAGAGAGAGAGAGAGACATTCCAGAACTAAGAAAGACGACGGAGAAAGAATGGCTTATGATCTGAATTCTGCTGCAAATTTGGGGGAAATGGGAGGAAAGCAGAGAATAGAAACCATCAAACATTTTACATGATTAAACAAAGGGAGTCGGCTGGAATTCATCAATATTAACGATGAAAATCTATGTATTTCAGAAGAGGGAAAAAAAAAAAAGTGTGAATGTGGAGCTCGTAGCTCTGGCTTAGCATTTGAGATAATCTGCTGAGAAATTATACAATTCTTCACATCTGAATCTGAAAGGTTTCTACAAACGCAGAAAAGTTTGCTTTCAGAATTTCAAAAAACAAATGGATTTTAGAAAGAGATTTTGGCGAATCGTTCGCTGATGCAAACACAGAAACGAGGTGAAAGTTTTTAATATAATTCAAAGTGTTCAACGATTTCCGAGGAGGAAGAAGAAAATGGCGGAATTGAAAAAAAAAAATTGTGGCGAAAACTGTGACGAAGATGAAACTCAAATTTATTAGGACAGATTTTTTATGAAATCAGTATTTGCATTACCGGTGAACTTCAATTCTCTTCACTGCACTCTGTTCTTCCCTGAGATTTTCCCTTCGCTTCCAAAAATCCGATAAATCAGTTAACATCCGAATCTGCAATTGGGAAAACCAGTAAGGATGAGAATTCATCGCTGAGTTTTTCTGATCTTTCTGAAACGGAGAATCGAATTACCTTACGGAATCTGGATTTCGTGCGATTCACAGTAATTCCGCTGTGAGACTCTCCCAACGCTCGCATGTACCGATTTCCGGTGAAATTGCAACAAATCAGAGCTTTCAATTTCGATCTCTTGAGCCAGGAAACTGATACGATATCTACAGCACTACCTGTCGAACAAAATATCCAGATTAATTTTCGAAATAAATGGAAGAAAAACAACAGAAGCTTCGACAATAGAAATTATCAGAACCTCTTGAGTCGAAATTTCGTTACAGAAATCCAATCCAATCAGAGTACACAGATAATTTCACCTTCACCTTCAACAGCTAGAAAAATGATGCTCCTGCAATTCAACAATCGCGATTCAGACTTTCAAAGCATACATTAAACGTCCAGAATTTCTCAAATTTGAACTCGAAAAAACTGAGAATTTCCATCCGTACGAAAACGAGAAATTTAGATCGCTTCGTAATCCGCTGCATTTCCACTCACCAGATGCTTCCGGCAAATAATTTTATGTTCCTCTAGAGAGAGAGAGAGAGCAGTTTAAGCTTCTTAGTCTCCGCCTTGTGAACGATGAATGAAAAGAGAAACGGAATTACTCACATTTCTTCTTCAAACCACCATTTTTATACCCCTCAAGTTTCTCGTATTCAATCTACAGCCGTTGAAAAATGATCGACGGTGTAGATTGCTTTTTCATTTTGGCTGTATGAGACGCCGTTTCTGTGTCCCACATAAGAGACCATAATTCGATTAACGGCGTTAAATGGTCTGAAGGAAACTAATTTTCCGTTTCACGTACACCACCATGGTTAGGTTAAAACTATGGTTAATTCAGTTTAATCTCGGGTTTTATGCATTTTAAAAATGCTGGAAACATTTTATAAATTGCTAAATTCAATAGTTTTTGTTTTTCTCATTTTGGTGCAAAAGATAAGATTAGTGTAGATTTTTTTTAATTACATTCTGAACTTTATTTTATATTGATTGTTGCACGCCTTCCATGGAGGGATGAGGGAGTATTAGATTTAATCAATAAAAAAAATGTTTAAATTTACATGAGATGTATTTAATTGTTGATTTTGAGGAATATGAATAATCTGCATTCATATTTCTAACACAGAGGGGGCAAAGGGTTGGGATTAAAAGCCTTAGAACCGAATTATTTTAAAAAAAAATTAAAAAAAAATCATATAGGGTCGTCCCAAATTATTTTTATGATAGTTTCCCTCTCAAATTAAAAAAATAAAAATAAAATTAAAACCAATGGAGTTAATAAACAATTTATTTTTTCTATTTCAATCGTTTAAGTGTCTATATCATGTACTTTAATTACAATACAATCGTTTAAGTGTCTATATCATGTACTTTAATTACAATAGAACTTTATATCTCCCCATGCAATAACGTAAATAAAATAAAAAATAAAAAAAACAAAAAACAAAAAAAAAAGGAGATACAAAAAAGAAACATAAATCACCTTCTCAAAAAATAAAAATAAAAATGAAAATGGAAACATAACTTTTATATAGATGCAAAAGATTATCTGGGGCAAAAGCACTTAACATTATATGACGAAGTAGAATCCAAACAAGAACTGTACGGCATAATTTACAGAAACTGCAACCAGTTATAATGATTTTCTAACCTGTACATGGAGGGTATTTGCTGATAAAGAGAGAAATTATATTCATAATAGTAACATATCTGCATTGGAAGGGTATGAAAATCGAAGGATCTTCTTTTTCGCGATTATCAAGCGCTGAAGCCCTTAAGGAGAGAGCTCCATGGATTAGAAGGGAAGCTGGTGCAGGCTTGAGAGGATGCCTCAGCCATTTGCTCTTTGCTCACACCTGCATTGCAAATATTCGCAAGAGAACGCGTGTGTTTCATTCCGTATTGGGATAGAGATCCGCAGTGTCTCTCAAATTCTCGAACCTGTATTCCATGAAATTTCATCGTGAATGGGTAAATTTTGAAGCTGAAACCAACAGTGTTCCAACTTGTGATATATGATATTAGAAGAAATATGTAAAAGCACGCAGGGGTGAAATTATGAAGCCTTACCATTGACTTAAGGCAATTCCAGTCATCAACTAGAGGTTCTCCAGTCGGTCGAACAGTTTTAAGCACTTCAGAGCTCTTCTCAATTCCGAAAAGAAGTTTTCCAATAAGTTTAATACTGTTGTCTATGTGTGTTCGATGAGCCATAGCTTCAGTGAGCTGCTGTTGGGATTCGGATTTCCTTGTCGAGCCTTCAGGAGCCTTGCTGAACTGCCAGAAGGGACCAAGAACGCTTCGATTAACTAAACAACTAATTAAATCTTGAATTCAAACTAACTCGATATGGTTTCTAAGGCTTAGTGTTTAATTTGATCCACATACACATGTTCACATTCCTATCAAAAAAACATGGGATTATCTGCAGCTTTACTATTGCTCGATCAATTAAAAGAAAAAAACTGACACCTAGCTGTTTTTCACATTCGACCAGCATAGAATCTCGGTTTATCTACTGCATAACCATCGAAACATACCTTGTGCCAGAAATGCAAAAGATCAGCATCCCTCTGACTAACAGGTTTGGAAGATGGCCATAGAGAGTTATCACTCAAGAAAGTGAAGTTATCATTAGCAGGGTTTGTACCCATGTAGAGGTAAAGGGTATCCATACTTTGCTTCAGATCACCATATTGCATGACATGGGAGCCATAATAAGAATTTTCGGCAGCAGTTCTCTTCCTCACCTGCATATTGCAATATTATGCTGTCATTCATTAGTAAAAATCACGAAAATTATGAGTAGTGGTAAAAAAATCATAGGTGCCTGAATGCACCGTCAAATCATAATATAACATCTGGAGCCAAGAGGAAGATACAAAATTCTTTTGAGTTTGACTCAAGGATCACACCTGAACTGTCAAAACATACTGCTAACAAGATCTTACCAGCTGATATTGTTGCCTCAGAGTCTCAGAGCGAAGATTGTGTGCGTCACTGTTCATGATGGCACAAAAGAACAAGAAATTAGTACTATAAGATAATAGGCACACAACCATCCTTGGATCATTGGCCAGAATTTATATATTGTTTCTTTGGGAGCCATTAGAAGTTATACATAAAAGATGCATGATTAAACTTGTCTTTTCATTGAATCGTGTATTTTGCATTGAGTCATTCTATTTTGCAAATGTGAAGGATAATTTGCTTAGTTTAATCCAGCTATAACAAAATCGAGGTCATAATTAACGAGCATTGAGTCATAAATAACTAGAATACCTGTCCTCCATCCAGGCAACACTATACAAATCACCTAAGCAGGTTTCATATCCAGGGGGAGGACTAGGAATATCACCCGGACAGTACGTCCCCCAGCTACTCTCTTCTGCATTTGCTGCAGTGGTTGCATATATATTCAAGCCTTCCGGAAGAAGACTTTCAAATATACTCCCAGACTCACATGCTTCAAGGTAAAATACCTAAAAATGATAATGATCATTAGGCTTGCATAAATTTGGACACTAATCCACTGATAATTTCTGACTGATGAGAGCCATCATCTTAATTACCAAGCTCTTGTATGTCCCAGAAGCATGCTTCTTCTTTAAAACAGTTGATCAGATCATTAGCATAAAGGTAAGGGCTGGTTGGCATCCCTGAAATAAATTAGCGTAAGATATAGTGTAGTACCAACAGAAAGGCATAAAATGTCAAGCACAAAACAGAGAGCACGGAAAGAAACATTAGCATTTGATCCTTCAAGTTTACGTAATATATAAAATGGAAACTTTTCCCTTCTTTACTCATCATAACTTGTCTAGGTCAGAATGAATCAACATAACTAAAAGATGAATACAGTTGATGATTCAACGAGGAAGTTACTAACCAAGCACCCCGGGACCACCGTGATCTGAGTAGTATATAAATATATGATCATTTGGACTGCTGTCCACAACTTTCCCACTGCCTCCTTTAACTGCAGTTTTGTTCCCAAGAAGAACAGCAAAAAAGTTGTCTACAGTAACATCTTCTCCGATATAATCCTGCCACATGGAAACTCAGCATACAAAAAGACAATTAAGTCCCAACTAAAGCGGACCAAGGGTGTCTGCATTGAACCTTTGGAACTCCATCGTAGACATCATCACCATGAGGACTGTTGATGATAACTCCAGGCCTTGGGTTTTCTTCATTGGAAGCAATGTCATCATACATAAACACAACAATGTGTTCATCTTGGAGACCACCTCGTTTTAGGACTTGATACGCATGGCATACATCAGCCTATATTTTGCATTAGTAAGACCTTTATCAGTGACAGAGTGGGTAGAAGGAAGAACTGAATACATAACTTATTTTCTATTAAGTAGAACAGTCAAGGATGCTTGATACATCGAACTATTCGAATTCACAAGCCCAAAAGTAAGATGGTCCCACTCCCAGGCTCAATTAAACATTAGTACTAACTACAGGTTATTGACTTTTATTTGGATAGAGTCACTGCATAAGTGTTTAAATAATACACAATCAAACATTATTAATTCTATTTAGAACAATACAATATAATTCATCCGAACACATACCACGACATTAAGGCATATGATTATCAAGTCCTCCAAACATTTCAAAAGAGAACTGTCAATTACAATACCTAAAGATGCTTTGAAAAAACTCAACTTTTCAAGACAAATCTGAAAGCATCATCATGTCAAGATCAGCAGTTAAACTTTAGTTGTTCACCATGGCCCACTATCTATAATTTTATTTAATGTAGGCTCCTAATTCTGTATCAATCACAATGAGCCAAAAACAATGTAACTAGCTTATACAATATCTAACCAAACTTCCAAAACTCATCACTGTTAATTAATCCAGTAACCAGGCAGTCTCAAACACGAAAAAATAATAATCAAACACGAGGGATAAACACGCACATGGATACAAATAGAATGAACAAAACAGGTGTGCTGGATATCATAAATTACAAACATATAAATAAAGGAAAAGAAAAAATTACAACCAGCCTTGACTCAGGAATTAGGATCAATAGAGATTAGATTAAAAAAAATAACGTCATCTGCAGTAACTAATCCGAACATATAGCATTTTCTTTGACAATCATACTGTGATTATTCTTCTCTTTTAAACCGAAAGAAATCCACACATATTAAGCAGAAATATCATCATCATCAAAACATATTCCTCCAATTTTCAGAGCCAGCTACAACCAGATTTCCTCCATAAGCTATGCAAATACGACACATTATGTTGATGGATAGAAAATAGAATGCAAATATCTCTAAAACGAAACAGACACTAATAGAACAGCGAACAAAGCTGGAAAATCAACACTATGAAATAATGGCTTCAAATTCAAAGCATCGATCAGCTCGAAGCTGCAGAAAAAAGGCTCCCGGCACCCGAATTCCGTGCTCCGAGAGTAGGTTCAGATCATCAATTAGCAAAATCCATCTTATCATAACTAATACCAGACAAAATTCACACACAGACACAACCACACCCCAAAATAGTAATGCCGATCACCTGATGACGATAATTCCAGTAACCATTAGAGCCAGCCAACAGGATAGCCCACCTGGTCCCTATGGAATCGGCATCTTCGGCGCCGTCACCGTCGAAGAAGCGGCGAGCTTCGGAAGGAAGCTTGATGAAATCGCCGCCGTCTGCAAGTTCATCGGAAACGGCGAGGATCGAGAGTGTTAATAGGAATAGTGCGGCGGCGGCGTAGCGGATCATCATCTACCGTACAGGTGAGAAGCTTATGAACAAGTGCCGAGCAATTGATTTCCGGATTTGAGGAGTTTGTGTTGTGTCTAAATATGGAGAGAGAGAGAGAGAGAGAGAGAGCAGTTTAATTAATTTGAATATTGGGATTATTTGACGTTGGGTGTAATCCAAGTCGAGCTCAATTGTTCTCACTTTATTATTTGAAGGGTAAATAAGTTATTTTTATGAAAGAATCTTTTTATTTTGGATATAGTACTACTTTTGTTACAACTCATCTTTCATACTTTCTATTTGATGAAAATGCCATTTTAACTTTCAGATTTTACTATAAAAAATAATTTTTTTAACGTCCATGTCTGGTACGAAGAGAATACATATTTCTTTTGAATGAAATTTAACTGTTATTCTTAATTGTAGAAGTACTATTTCTAGCAAATAAAGTTCATTGGAGACTTGATGTATAGTACTATGAAGATATAATTTGTACCTAATTAACGATTTTTAAATTTGATTATTTATTTGCTTGTTTGAGTAGTGAACAAGTTGAGTAATGATTTAACTAATTAATGAGCTTTAATAAATAACTCTGAATGAAATTTTATCAACCATTATGTCGAGCTCGGGTGAATTCGAGTGTCTGAATGCATCAATACTAATATACTAAAATGAGTATTTTCAAATCAACATAGAAGTTACAATAATTGAAACACAAAAATAAAAATAAACAATTAATGAAAATAATATACGAAAATTGCACATTTAATCATCATCACCAAACTTTTGTAATATGTGCTCGATCAAGTTGTATTGTTGAGCATTTTGATAGAAATTTTGAGGGATATGTGTTTCGAAAATAGGAGGCTGACAGATGGTTTGTGAAAATTATAAATTCAAAGTTCCGAAATTTTAGAATTCTTGAGAGCTTTGGATTTGTCAAGATTAGAATAATAACCTTAAAAGGGGAATAAAATTTGAAAATGAATTATCATCTAAATCCATTGATAAAATAAAATTGTAATAAAAAAATGCTATGATATTTAAATAAAAAAGAGAAGATTTTTAGTGTGTAATAAATATATGAAATTTGGTCTCTATTTATAGAGGGAAAAAAACAAGTTATGAATTTTGTTGCAATTTTTTTTTAATATATTAGAATATATTAGTATAATTTATCACAATATCTGAATATAATTTATCTAACCAATAAAATGCACATAATAATAATAATAATAATAATAATAATAATAATAATAATAATAATAATAATAATAATAATAATAATTCAAGGTTGGAAGTCACCTCCATTTGAACCGCCCAAGTTCATTGTAGCATAATCAATCGACCTCTACTGAAGGTCGCCGATAAATGTAGTCTGGAAGACGGCTAGACGGTTGGGCCAATGGCAGCGAAGGCATGTTTCATTGGGAAGCCTCAGTGGCCAGGTATTTTAATACGGAGTACATAATTTGTCAAAATTTCCTATTAACACTATAGCATTTTAGAAACTGATTTAGTCCATGTTTGGTTCAATTTTTTTTGGTATGGAAAGGGAATCAAGTAATTGATTCCATTACATTTTGTTTGGTTTGAGTAATAAGTTATCTATTTCCCTTACTTGAGGGTAACACAATCCATTACATTGTTACCCCTCAAGAATGAGGGGAAACAAGGAGAAATGGAACATCTCACAAGTGACTCTCTTTCTACTATTGAACCAAACACTCAATAAAAGTAACCCTTATTGTTTCCATTCCCTTAATTTGATTCCGTTCCGTTTCTGTTACTCAACTTGAACCAAACGAGCACTTAATGTATCAATCAGTCATTGAGAGCTTCATCAGGAGAGATTTTTCGCCTTGTGGATCTCCTTTATGATCTTAGAGCGATTTCACTTGTGTTGTCTCCTATTAGAAGTTTTGGCTTTTGATAGTGTTTATATCAACATGAGGCAATTCATATCTTCCTTTTTCTTGGAATTCACCAGTTAAGAAAAGAGAGAATCAAAAAAGAGGAGCGAATAAATAGGAAGAGTCAGACTATAACGAGGAGAAGAGTGGGCCCAGCAAGTGACCAAAGCAAACCAACATTACACGTGAGCAATAATCAATTTATAGTGGGCACTTTAGGGATGACTCAATAGTAGAGAGATTCAGATGTAGCCTAAATAATCAGTATCCAAGACGTAAAACAATTTATTGTAATTGTTGTGCTATATGCAACAATGCATAGTTGTTGACCAATATGCAGCCCTTTAGCCATGGAAAGATTCATGAATCAAGTAGAGCTTAAAAAAAGAATTTGTTTGGTTTATAGGTTTTCTGAAGGAGATCTTATGCATGCATTTTAAAGAACAAGTCTGATCATTTCTAAGTAGATCTCATCGAATTCTTGAACTTTGAGTCAACAATTGAAAGAGGCCCTTGTTACTTGGAGGATGTAGACGTTGGACGGTTGGAGGTAGGAGCTACTCAAGGGGTTCAACCATGTGAAAATGCACTTTAAAGGATTTTATCTGTAATTGATCGCAGTGGCAGACCTACATAAGAGTGAGTACAAGTTGAAACACACAGTGGTCAGTGGTTGACAAAATCTATATATTTTATTGTGTTTCATTAAATTTTATTTTCAATTTCCATCCCCTAATAAATATCCCCATTTGAAAAAAAATGTCTCCTAACAAATGTCCTATCACAATTATCAATGCAAAAATTGAGCAAAACTACCGATATACTCTTAAAAAAATTTACTTTTTCAATTCTTTATGTAATAATTAGGGATAAAGAAAATAAATTTAACATATTCTTTAATTTTTTTAAATATGAAAAAGAGAGACTCCTTGGGAAACAGAGGAAGTATAAATTTTTAACAGATTAACCCACACAGTGATTTAATCCCGAGTATGCCCCTAATTGAACTTGTCACCAAAATTTATATACTTCATTTCATTTCGAAATTTGTACAAATAGTTATCCAAATTAATGCACTTAATTTGATACATTTAATCTTATTTCATTCTCCAAATCCATACAAGCCGAGATATGAAACATAGATAATCCTTTTTCATCATTTTGAATTGTACTCGAACTTCGTCAGGATTTTTGAAATTTTTCCCAGTCGACACAATGTTATTCAAGTGAAATCAAAATTTTGACAACGCAACAATATTTTCATGATGCTAAAAACAATTCGCTGTAGCTTTTACATTTTTTGCTTGTTTTTCAGAGTAAAGTTTGCTTATTTAGACTCAATTTACCCTCATCATTTAGTAACAAAAGCGATTTCGCAAACATGTTGTATTTATGAGAAAATATTTACAGCAGATATCTCAAAATTAATACACTTCGACAAAAATAGAATCAATTTAAATGACATACCGAAAGGAAATTAAAAAAACATATTGTTAATTTGCTCAGAAGCCAAGCGTAACAAGAGGATTTCATCGAGGACAGCAACACATAGTTGCTTACCTCTTACGTGTTAGCAACTCATCACAGCAATAATCAAATATAATATATATATATATATATATGAATAAAAGAAATTTAGCTACCAAAAATTTGAAGCAAGCTGAGAAAATACAGCTTCCTCCAATCGTGAAGAGTAGCTACATTTCGGCACTTTGCAAAAGGTGGTTTGCAGTAGAAACTCAATACAAACAACCCGTGTCTGACTTTAATGCCTTATTTCATTCAAAAGTAATAAATAAATATAGAGCTAAATTGTATTTTTTTTTTAATTTTATAATAGAGAGGAAATTAGAGAGAAAAATAAATGAAAAGAGTATTTTAAAATGTAACCGATTTATTGTGTCAGGAAACAACGGAAAAATTAGGGTTTCGTGGATCTTCAAACCGGCTAAATCGATTTAGGCTCCAAGCGGCAGACGGGTTGCCATGGGGAATGGGCACCTGCTGCTGACTCGTATGGAGCCATCGCCACATTCTCTCACTTCGGATGAAGTTAGAATGAAGAGAGAGAGAGAGAGAAACAGAAAACGCAGAATTCCGATTTCCGTCGAAAAAAGAGTTGAGATCGAAGGAAACTCAGACGAAAACCCAGTGAATTTGAAACCGGGCGAATCACGACTCACCGTGAAATCCGACCTCAGGCAAAATTTTCAGCTGAGCTATTGCATAAACCCTAAATAGCAATTAAAATTATGGAGGTTTCAGCCGCCTAGGAGTAGATTGGGGCTTCACTACCATGTTGATTGAGCGGAAATTTATAGTGGAACCCTAGGGCATAAATGAAATTTGGGGATATCAGTAATTATTTGCAGCGAAGGACATAAGTTAGGCTTATTTGCGCGTAGCACCCATCAAGCATTCTAGAATCTTCGGTAATTACTCCGTATTAATCACTCTTCATTGTTTTCAGCTGATTAGTAGAGTCGAGATTAGCATTTAGCAGCCTAACCTAACCACCACGAGTTTTTATCCTAACCATGATTTTTTATTTAATTTAATATTTAAAAAATAAAGGGTTTTTTTTTGTTTTTTTTTTTTATCAGGCAAATTTTTTGCCGCGCCATGGAAGATTTGAACTCAAGACTTTTGGTCTGAAACCTTACCTCCTACCACTAGGCCAACACACACACAAAGATTGTATCTATTATAAATTGCTAAATGTAAAATCCCATCAATTTAACGAGATAAAATGCTCAAATGTTTTGATGTTTGACTTGACTTGCACTAATTTCACAAATTTATTAGGTTCTTTCTTTTACCTAGTTTATTTATTTCGTTTTATTGAAAACCAAAACACTACTTTTTATTTCAACTTCTCTATTAATTTTTTTTTCATCTCATTCTTGTTTTCCTAAATAAATATCTATTTTTCAGGTAATGATTGAGCTTAGAAAATTTTAAAATAAATCAACAGAGTAAATTTCAAATCAAGCTAATTCTTTTTCACTATTATTCTCAAATTATATTTTAAGTGGGTGTTGAGCTGGATTTGATTGAAATCAAGCTAAATGAAGCCATTAATAACTAATATTAAATTATAGGAGTGTTACTTGTATGTATTCTTTTTTAAGCTTAATTAGTTATACTTAAGCTTAATTAAGGCTATTAGTTGACTTAGGTGAGTGTTTGGTTTGAATAATGAATGGAGCAGTTGAATAAATGGGCGCCTCCATTGCTGAAGCCTTGAAAGCTCAAGTGTGGAACACGTCTACCGTATTTGACCCAACCTTTTTTTTTCCCATTATTCAATTCTCTATTTATTCTCCAATCCCATTTCAATATTTGCAAAAATCTTCTTGATATTCCAGACTTTCCCTTTTTCTTTCTTCAAGAGGAAACAAAGAGTTTTCAATTGGCGGATCGTCATCATCTCCTCCTTTTTTCTTAAATATTTTTAATTTTTGGCACAGAAAAGAATATATTAAGAAGATGGAGGCGGCGACTAGCTCTCGGATTTTGCCCCAGATGAATTTCAAACGGAATTCAACGCCGTAAGCAATATATTAATCGTTTAACTGTCTTTGTACGTTCGATTACGTTATTTATTTATGTTTTGATCTTGCTTGACCCTGTTCTTGCTTTCGACTCTAGATCAAGAGCTGTGCCTCTGTGTGTGTGTGTGTGTGTGTGTGTGAGAGAGAGAGAGAGAGAGAGAGAGAGTATTCAGTCAATACATACGTTCCATAATTTAAATTTTGCATTTTTGGGTGGCAGAATTTTGTTGGTTTTGGATGGACATTTCATCTGTGTGTGTGTGTGTGTGTGTGTGTGTGTGTGTGAGAGAGAGAGAGAGAGAGAGAGAGAGAGAGAGAGAGAGCTTGATCAATTCACAAAGAGCTTGATACAGAAATTCTGCCCTTTGTGTATACATTTAGATATATGATCTTTATATGCACAAACACACATCTGGATGCAATGCAAACGATATTTATATAAAAAAAAAAGTGGATTAATCTGATCACTCTGTGCATTAGGTTGCCCTCTGAAGTTAAATTCATGACATCTTGCTCCGACACATCAAGAAACACCACAATTTGTACCTCCAATGGCAAAAAGAATCACATACTATCCACGAGCCTTCGGATGCAAGAGGGCGTCGTTGGAAGAACATTTTCCTCAGCTGGAGTGTGCACATTCCCTACTGATTCGGTCGAGTCACATTCCGAAACAGCAGAGGAAAGGATAGGAGTGATTCTTCTGAATCTCGGAGGGCCGGATACTCTACATGATGTTCAGCCTTTCTTGTACAATTTGTTTGCTGATCCAGTATGTTAATGCTAATTAATCTTATGTGATTATTTGATTTGAATGAATTTTGTTGATTGATGTCATTTTATTCCCTTGTTTTTTAGGATATCATTCGTCTTCCTAGGTTGTTCGGGTTCCTTCAACGTCCCTTGGCACAGTTGATCTCGACTCTGAGAGCTCCGAAGAGTAAAGAAGGGTATGCTGCCATTGGAGGTGGTTCGCCTCTGCGTAAAATTACAGACGAGCAGGTATTAGTTTGTTCCAAAAGCTACTTGCATTTTTCAATGTACGGTAGCTGGATTTTGGGCATAAAACGACGTTGGATTCATCTTTTTGCAGGCTAATGCAATAAGAATGGCTCTAGAAGATAAGGAAGTTCGTGCCAATGTGTACGTGGCAATGCGTTATTGGCACCCTTTCACCGAGGAAGCAGTTCATCAGGTAGTTCACGGTTCTGTTTTCGTCTTATGGCTAATTTTTGGATTATGCTATGAATCATAGACATTTTTTCGTCCTAATAAAGTATGTTAAGTAAGTTAAATCAAATTTGGCAGCTTTGAAACTTTTGCTGCTATTAGCTTTTGGAAGAACTTCCGTTCTTGACCCTTATTAGCAGCTCAAAAAATTCAGAGAAAAACTTGCTTTGTTGCTTCGTCAATGATAATCTGAATCGCTCGTTTCTTGCTCTAACAGATTAAGAGGGATAGAATTACGAAGCTTGTAGTATTGCCACTTTACCCACAGTACTCCATTTCAACGACGGGGTCAAGCATCCGTGTCCTCCGCGATATGTTTAGGTAAATTCTCATCTGTTTCATTTCTCCATCACCTTATCACTTTACAATCAATGATGACATCAGTATCTTGAATTCCTGATAAATTGGGTTCACTTCAGAGACGATGCATGTTTGTCGAGGGTGCCTGTTGCTATCATACAGTCGTGGTATCAACGAGAAGGCTACATCAAGTCTATGGCTGACTTGATTGAAAAGGAGTTGCAAACTTTTCCAACACCAGAAGAGGTAGCTTTTAGATTCTTGCTGTAAAGGCTAAACATGATGTGTATAGTTTAGTTTCATTTTTGTTGTTACTGTGGCGCTAGTCTTGATGGCTTCCTCGGCTTGTGTAGGCTATGATATTCTTCAGCGCCCACGGAGTTCCTGTGAGTTACGTCGAGGATGCAGGCGACCCATATAGAGATCAGATGGAAGATTGCATTTTCTTGATAATGCAAGAACTCAAGTCTAGGGGAATTCCCAATGATCATACTCTGGCTTACCAGGTTTGTTGCCATTGCTACGCTTCTCATATTCGCTGACTATGGTTCACAATGAACCGTCGTTTATTTAGATGGCGGTGGTTTTCTAAATTAGTTATTTTGTATGTGATAGAGCCGCGTTGGACCCGTGCAATGGTTGAAGCCCTACACCGATGAGGTTCTTGTCGAGCTTGGCCAACAGGGCGTTAAATCCCTGCTGGCTGTTCCTGTGAGGTATGCTTTTACAACTTCCTCTCTCTCTAATCTTAGACCATTGAAGTCGCACTGTAGAGGAGTTCGTCTCCATGTTCTGATATCATATTACCACGATGTTTTATTTCAACTTGCAGTTTCGTAAGCGAGCACATAGAAACACTCGAAGAAATCGACATGGAGTATAAAGAACTGGCTCTGGAGTCGGGTATCGTTAACTGGGGCCGTGTCCCGGCTCTCAACTGTACGTCTTCATTCATCGCTGACATGGCTGATGCAGTGATCGAAGCGCTGCCCTCGGCTATGGCAATATCAACCCCCGTCGGTGCCGCTGAAGAAGCAGAGGACGAGCCTTTGGCATATATCATGAAGCTGCTGTTTGGCTCTATATTGGCATTCATTTTGCTTTTCCCACGAAAAGTGGCATCTGCGTTCAAGAACTACTTATAGATTGCAAAATAATGTCCTCTATAGTTTCTACTGCGAAGTTTTTGCGATGAGAATAGGAACTAAACCATAATGTTATCTTGGGCAAAGAAAATTTAGGCCTCATTTTTTTGTTTCTTTTTTGTGTTTTGGAGATGGTGTGTCGTGTGTGGCAGGGCGGGATATGATAGGGATAAATGGATGAAAGTAACTATACTATATATAAAAGCTTAGATGTTAGCAAGAATTACGTACATCGATGTCATTTTTACTCTTAAAGTAGTCATCAATTGTTCAATGGTTTTACGAAGATGATTTGTTTCAAAGAGTAGATAATTGTCCGATGAATTCGGTAACAAATGTATTTTAAATCATAAATCTATTTTTGAATCATACTATTATTCTATTAATTGCTTTATTTTGCTATATCCATTTTTATTTGTTTATTTTTTTCAATTCTATTTTTGTTTGATAATCTGTGTAAATTTTTGTTATGACAATAGAAAATTTGGATACATTATCGCAAACAAAACCACTTAGGGTTATCCATATAAAATTCATAAACTTTGATATGTGTCTAATTTTTCCACGATTTTTATTTTTTCCCAAATTAAAGCTGACTTGGCGCCTACATGGCCAGTGGAAGTGTAAAATTAAAAATAATAATTCGTAGTTCTAACATAATGTTTATAAAAATAAAAAAATTAAAAAAAAAACTATGAATTACCCGCCAACCTTCTCTTTTCGTCATTTGCTCTAATTTTCTTTCTCACTAGAACACTATCAATTGTTGTTAATGTTGTCTACCATTGCCTTGTGAAGGTCGCGGAGTAGCAAAATTCACTATGCTCCTGTTAGACATGACCGCGATGCTCGTGTGATTATAAGAATCGACATCTGCAACTAGACTTTGCCTTCTCACTGTTGCGGGCAATTTATGATATTTTCTTATATTTTAACTATTTCATTTGTTCGAACTACAATTACGGTATCATTTTTAATTCTACACTTCCGGCAACCACGTAGACACCAAGTCAACTTCAATTTGAGAGAAAACTAAAATTGTGAAAAAATTAGAATTCCCTCAAAGTTCATGATTTTACATGGATAATTTTAAGTTCATGGAAAAGCAAAACTCTAGTGCTGTATAATATTTGGAGTGTTTCAACTTTCAATCGACAGATTTTGCAATGTTACGATTCGAAGGTGGGGTTCAATTTTCTTTAAATAATCCGTATAGAAAATGTGTACAATTTTGATAGTCCTTTGCACAAACTACATTAATTAAATTAGGAAATGTATCCCTAAGACAAAAGTAATCAACAATTGTAGCTTCTATAGGGTAAAAGTAAAAAACATAAACCATAAAAATAGATACTATCAAACTCCATGACCCAAGGTTACAGCTTTGTCCACTTAAAATAAAAATTTAACTGTTAAGTTCAGTTTTTTCTAAAACATGTTGAAATTAAGTAATCAATAACTTCCGGTGCCAATAAAGTTCAGACGCATAAAGCTTATGAAAAAAACAGATTATAAAACAAATATCACAGTCAAAATCATAATAGACAACCAAGAAAAAGAAAAAAAAAAGTCTCCACTCCAAGATCCCACAACCAAACACTAGATAACGCCAAATATAAATACTAGGAATAGGCCCATCAAGCTGGGGGTGATGCTTTGGCAGAACCCGCAGGAGGCGGGGCAGACTGAGGTGGTGGCGTAGTCGAATCATAGGCTCCACCTCCATCAGCAGAAGGGTAAGAAGCTGCTGCAGGCTGTGCATATCCACCGCCACCGTAAGAAGCATTGTATGCTGCCGCCTGCTGCTGACCGTAGCCAGGCTGAGCAGCAGCTGCACCGTAGGGTGGAGCTCCATACCCCGCAGGGTAAGCTCCCGTCTGAGGATACCCAGACTGCTGTGCATACGCAGCAGCAGCTGCAGCTTGAGAGCTGGGCGACTGCTGCGGAGGCTTTTGAGCCTGGGGAGGAGGTGCATAGCCATAACCCGGCTGGTTCGAACCTTGAGGTGGATAGTTAGGATTAGCTGCAGGCACAGATTCATCCTGAGCCCCGTACGCATGCCCTTCGGGTGTCGGGTTCGTGGCACTGCTAGGTTTAGAGCTGTATCCTTGCTGCTGCTGGTTCTCGTATCCTGCACCTGCTTGATAAGCTCCGTAACCGTATTGAGCATAGGCCTGCCCTTGACTGTAGGCAGGGGCCTGGGCGTACGCCCCGTAGCCGTAGCCAGAAGCAGCATCAGTGGGAGCAGCACTGGGGCCACCTTGAGCAGGCTGTTGCTGTGGAGGTTGCTGCTGTTGATTGTAATAATCGTAGCCAGTCGGGGCTTGAGGATTTTGAGGAGCATTTGATTGGTCATAGCCAGTAGGGTATCCACTAGAGGTGGTCTGTTGAGGGTAACCAGAGTAAGGAGGCTGGTTGTATTGGGGTGGTTGGCCAGGGTATGAACTGGTTTGAGGATAGCTGTATCCCGGTTGCTGCGTAGGTGGACCTGGCTGCCCCCAGTTAGAAGGAGGCCTAGCTTGATATCCTCCTTGCTGAGGATATCCTCCTCCGGACATTGATGAATTTCTATTCCGATTCTGCAAAATATGTGATCACAAATGAACCAGAAACATTTATCGCGTGCATTTTTGGAGATGGCATCACTTCATTCAGGGCATAGATAGACTAACACATATTTCTAGTGTACAAGTTGAAGACAGAGATAAGCAGAGTAGAAGATAGAAGATATACCCACAAATTATTCTAATCACAATATACATAGTACAGTAGCATGAAGACGAAAGATTTTGCCTACATACCGTTCTGGTGGGGTCGTATTATTGGATTACTCCCGCAGAAGCCCATCCTCTCCTTATTCAAGGTGAAAAGGTACAAAGCAAAATGGCAAGCACTATACAAACTAGAGGAACAAGAACAAGACAATAGGTCCATTGCAAAAGGCAACATATCCAACGACTCTAAATCCCAATCACAGACCCAATTGATTTTAGTAGAAACCAGAAGGTGCTTTAACATTATATACGGAGTATGACTTATTTATAAGGCATTACCAACATAAGGCCAGATTGAGGGATTTTACAGGATTAAAACAATTGAGCTATAGATATATTCTGGGTATGACAATGTTAACTTAAGAGATGTTTTAAGTAATTAGCATTGCAACTTAGTTACCTTCAGGAAAGGGCTCATTAAAGACCTGCACCGTACAAAATAAACATCGATACTGTTCCAAATATGATATGCCAGTTATTCAGCTATGAACAAGATGAATGAAATAGAAACCAATATCTCAGTTGAGAGTTTGCTAAAAGATATGGGACCATATTATGTACTGGCATAAAAGTATCATAGCATGAAGTGACTAATATGCCAAGAATCTTACTGCAACTTGTAAGTACGTGGGCAAGTTAGAAATAAAAAATTTGCTCTCGTGTATTTAAGAGCAGCAAAGAGTAAGCTCCACCATCCAGGGGTATCATTTTGACAGTAGTGGCAGAAGAAATCTGCAAGCTTCTATATTCACAAATCACAATGCAGAATTGGGTAGGCAGAAAGAAGAATTCCCAATTACCAAAATCTAGCTGGAAAATGACCAACACAGTGATAGAGAGGTGGGGCATATCTAAAATATTCCAAGATCCATTATGAATGAGAACAATATGTATCATCATTCCAGTACTATGAATGAACTAAAAAAAATTATGGGGCAGGGATATAAGGACATAAATTAATTTCCAAACATAATGGGTCACAAAAAAGAAAAGGAGCTAAATAGAGCAGTGCAAAAGAGACAAGATAAAGCAAGAACATAAAACTAGCAACTTATCAGGTGATCATATAGAGAGAGTTAACCATATAAAAAGACAACACTTTCAGAAATCAATAATATACCATAGACTAGAGAATAGTACAGTGGCACACCTAAACTAAGTTAAATATTTTAATAATAGAAAGTGAGATTTCAAAATGTCAGTTACCAAGCTACAAATTAGTAATGGTTTCAGTTATAAAAAAAAAGTCACGCAGCATGATTTTATTAGAGCATGCAGGGAACGCATAGGTTCAAGAAGTTCTACTCTATTTGAAGGCAATATGAGTAAAGCACGAGAGCAGATAATTAATATGCAGGAGAGTGCAACCATTGGACAAACCTCACTGATCACTTCATCTACTATTAGTTTAGCAGCCTCAATCTGCTCACTAGTTCCATCAATTTGTACGGTCCTCTCCTGAGACAAATCGCCAGGTGGCAAATGAAGAGGTATAACCTGCAATGTTTGGGGCAAAAGAGCTTCTATCATAACACGGCAACATCTTTTTACATAAATGTGCAAACTAGCCTTTTCTTAAAGAAGGAGATAGGGTGAGCAATGGGAATGGGCAAACCAACCTGAATACGAGCTCCAGTCCTTGCTTGCATACTTTTAATGGTTTCACCTCCTTTACCGATAACAAGTCCCACCTGAAATTCGGGATCAACTACATACAAACTGGTAGATAGATAGCTAAACATCTCATATACACAATTAGTATTCTTACCTTGTTGTTGGGGATCTTCATTACAAACTGTTCAGCTCCAAATGATTGACCACCCATACGCCGAGAACCTGAGCTAGAGCCACCTGCCTCAGCCTGCATGTAGCATTCACTTAGTAGAGAATAGGTAAAATATATGCATGGCTGCATTTCTACCGACTTCTAAACAAGTTTTAGCATATATAAGTTGATTCTGTGGAAGTCAACTCAAATAACAATCCTAAGTAACCACAAGTATCGGACATTTAGTAAAGCGGAATTAAGTAAGGCAGAAGAAAATTCAATTGACTGGCCTGTAGTAGAAACATTACCTCGGAAAGAACATCTTGTATAAGCTGCTCAGCCTTCATTATCTGATCAGAAGTGCCCATGAGATCAACCCCTCGTGTAGCAGAATTAGGGTCTGCATCCATGTCTCTGGTGACCTGAATCTTAGCTCCGGACTGAAGCTGAAGGTATTTGATAGTCTCACCGCCTTTGCCAATTATCACGCCCACCCTACCATTTGGTATCTCAATCCTCTTGCTTGGACCGGGATAACCTGAGGACGCAGCTTGTGGTGGACCACCAAGCCCGTAACCTGAAGGCTTCTGACTACCTGCATCGAAATAGAGATTACAGCAGGTTTGTAAGGCTTCATTCTTGTAGTATGATCTTCCAAGACTATAGACACTAGAGGAAGGTATTAACAAAACTTAAATTCACATGCACCGAACAAGCCATCTACACTAAGCATAACAAACAAATTCACCGCGCAATTTCAGTATAGGCTTTGAGAACTTGAAAGGAGGGTCATAACCTAGAGCTAAACCTAAATATACCATTCCCTAGCCGTGTTAGAAAGATGCATACATAATGAGGTAGTTCTCAGTTCAACGACGAATCAGACAACAAAATCATGCGAACACCAAATACATACATAAGATAATAAGGTTCGCTCAGGCAAAAAAAAAAAAAAGTAAATGAAAAGGCTTACTGTAGTCACTCGAATCGAATCCTCTACCACCGTTCCCCACGTTCTCGACCCTCGCTCTCTTCGTCGGATCCGCGTTGTTCAGGAGCCTCGCGGCAATTTCCTGAGCCTTCTGCTTCGCCAGCTCGATCTCGTTCATCGGGGGAGGAACGCTGTTGAACGAAGGCGGCGCCGCCGCGTCCGGCGTCGAAGAGAATCCGGTCGCCCTGCGCGCAACCGGCGACGGCGAGTCGTCGTACTTCCGCTTGTTCGAATCGCCGGCGGCGGCCGCGTATGGCACATCGTCCCCCATGGAAGCCGAAAACGAAGAGTAGCAAAATTCCTCGAGTGATAGCTGAGACCTGAGATGAATAAAGTCTATAAACTAATAATAGTGCGGGCAGAAGCTTTTTATAGTAGGGATATTTTTCTCCTGGGGTTGTAATTAATATTACGAGTAAAACATGGGCCAGAATTTTGGCTAATGTAATTACAACTTCGTCCCTGATGTTTTATTTAATTGGTTTTGAACCCTTGGAAAATAGAGAAGGTGCGAAATTCCTCCTTATGGCTTCCTTGAGGTTGAGGCCCATTTGTTTTTTCCTTTTGCTAAACAAATTCCTCTCTTTTCCTTGAGGCCCACGTGGCCTGCAGCTCAACTGCAGTCTTCATTCACTATGACATGATCGAATGCTTTAATGGAATAGTAAACATGTTTGCATGGAGTAACATATAGACCTGCCCGGGCCCGGCCCGGTTCGAAAACCTCCGACCCTAGCCCGAACCGCGGGTAGGGATGCCGGTTCTGGGCCGGGCTTTAAGCCCGCCGGTTCTGGGCCGGTTAAAAACCGGCGGGCTCGGGCTTAGACAGGTGGACCGCGAGAAGGGGCCGGGCGGCGCGACCGCCCGGCGCGCGGGTCAGCACAAATTTCGTGCATAGGCGCGCGACCGGACCCCTTCTCTGAAGCGGCCGCGCTGCCATGTCCGTCCTTGCCAGCTCTCGTTCCTTTTTCGACCCATTCTTCCTCATTCGAGCTCCAATTCACCTAAAACCCATAACTTCCATTCTAATTTGACGTGTAAAAACCATGTTTGATCAAAAGGAGTTTGTATTAATAATGTGAAAAAATTACAACTTATCACGTGTGTAGTCTTCTAATTCTTCTACCTTACAAAGTTACAATTACATAAACATTTTTTCTTCACAACAACACTAATTACTCTATTTTACATTTGAAAAGAGGAAAAATATGACAATAAAAGACTAGAGCTCAATTTAATTTCTAAAATTGAGTTGCCTACGTATCCTCATAGTTATAAATGAATCAAAGTTGACGTAGTTCTTTTTACAACACCACGCTTCCTACTCCGTACCCGATGTCGATCGATCCGTCTCGGTGAAGGCTTCATCTTCGCTCTCATTCCGATCATCTCATTCCGGTTCTTGAGCTCTAAGGTCGGCCCTACACCAATCATCAAGCAACATGGTAGCTTCAATGTTTGCCGGCTTCATGGTTGATCTTCTTTGATCTAGCATAAGACCTCTGGTGCTAAAGGCTTGTTCAACGGATACGGTGGATGCCGGGACGGTAAATAACTCCTTCGCCATGATAGAGAGTATTGGGTACTCCTCTTTCTTCGACCACCACTTCAACACATCGATCGATGGACCACTATCTTCAACACCAAAGACAAAATGAGTTTGCAAAAATATATCCAATTCACTATTACCTTGGCCCCTTGGAAGTTCATAAGTTATTTTGGTACATTCTTTGTATTTGTTGAACTAAAGGATCTAATGAGTTCATAGCAAAGGAAAAATCAAATGAAGACATCATAGAAGAAGAAGGAATATTGGTGTTGTTATCTTCATCACTACCATACTTCATTCTATATTCTTCAAATAGATCTCTCAAAGTCATATGTAGATTATCCTTGATTTGTTGCACATTAGGAAGATCAAAAAATATTTGTTCATCATCAATTACAACACCACTAAAGTTAATATGCATAAAAGCATCATAATAAATTCCAAGCATTTGACAAACACCATCATATCTCCATTTAGGATCCAAACATTTAGCAAGCAAGAAAACTTTCGGAATCTCTCAAGAATACTTGAGCCACTTTTTAACCATAAAATAAATCACACCACACAAGTTTGGCCTACTAAAACAAGCCTTGAAAGATATGGCAATATACATGCAATGCTCCAACACTTTAACGGAAGTACAATAATAAACACCCGATAATTATTTAGTAGCCATATGAAAAACCTTTAACAATCCATATAAATCCATACATGCATCCCAATGACTCTCATTAAGAACTAATTGAAATGTTGAAAACTCTTTTCTAAAAAAATCACATAAATGACTCTTATACTCTATGGTACTATTAAGCATCTCATAAGTAGAATTCCAACGATGAGATACATCTTGTTTGAAACACGTATAAACAAGACCCTTTGTATGACAATATTTTTGCCATTTCTTTCCTAAAATTTTTTATTTATGCAAACATTTAACGCCATTTCTAATAGGAACAACGGACTCTTGAAAAATTTCAAGCGCATCTTGGACACATAAATTTAAAATATGACAAATGCATCTAGAATGAAAGTATTTTCCATCAAAAGATGGTGAACATGCTTCAATGAGTGAAGGAATACTAGCAGTGTTCGCCGTTGCATTATCAAAACCAACCGAAAAAACTTGTTAATCAAACAATATTCATTTAAAACGGTGATAATAATCAAAGCAATATTTTGAGCCGTGTGAGGCTCTTCAAACTCCCTACATGCAATCAAACGTTTTTGCAAACTCTATTTTGCATCAATCCAATGACAAGTAATTCCCATATAACTATTTTTATTATATGCATCGGTCCAAATATCGGCACAAATAGAAACTTTATGACCCAAACGAAATAAATATTTCATCAAATCTTGTTTTTTTTCCATGTATTGTCGCCTAATCCTCTTAAGCATTTGAGTTCTAGCAACTTTGCTAGCATGAGGACCTAATCCATCTCTATAGGATGCTTCATACGTTATTCTATCGGCATAATTAAAAGGTTGTTTCTCCATAGCACAATATCTAGCACATGCATCTTCATATCGAGCTTTATCAAATTTAAATAAAGAGGGCGTACCCGTCTCCGAAGATGAAGTGGTACCTCGAATTTGAGTTTGAGAAGTAGACATTCTGAGCTCACTTGGATGCGTGCTCGCCATGTGCCTATTCACCGTGCCATAGCCTCCCCTTTCGATCCATTTGTATTCCGTTGTGCAATAGTTGCAATATACGGTGCATCTCTTTCGACCATCGGAGAGAGGAGGTTGGCCTTCGATCTCCGGAGCCAACACTTTTCTAAAGTGTTTCTTGAAGACATCGGACTTTGGTTCCTTGATGATGGTATTTGTTGGGAGAGGTTGGTTTAGCACGTCACCTTCGTGCTCTTCATTGTCGTTCGAGCCATGAAATTCGAATCCTTGACTTTCCATTATATTAACCATCTCCTCAAACCTTTCGTCTTCTTCGGCTTGAAGTCGTTCGGCGACTTGCCTTGAGATTTCCTCCGCCACTTCCGCCCTTCTTGCCTTTTGAGTTTGAGATGGTCGGCCTCCTTCGCTTTGGGTTTCACCGATGATCTTGCCCTTGCCCTTATTTTCTTTGGAATACATTATGTATGTGTGTGTGTAGTTATGAAAGTGAGAGTGTGAATGAGTGAAAGCTTGAGAAATAAAGTAAAGAGTTGAGACTTGCTCTTAGAAATGAGAGTAGAGATTGAGAGAATGATGAGAGTAGAGATTGAGAGAGAATTTGGGGTGAGTTTGAGTTTGAATGGGAGTAATATATATAGTTGAATGGGGTTAGGGGTGGTGTTGGAGGGTTGGGGAGGACTTGGGGGTGGGGAAGGGAGGGAGTCAACGGCTCCTAGCCGTTGGGAAGGAGGCTAGGAGCCAATGGAGCTGCTACACACCTGCTGCTGCTGCTGCTGTTATTTCCGTTGGGCCCGAACCATTGACTTAGGGCCGGTTTAGGGCCAAGCCCAACAGGCGGAAAGCCCAGGCAGGTCTAGTAACATATACTACCTCCATCCCGCTACATTAGTCCCGCTTTGACTATTGACTTTTCGGCACGCATTTCCACTGAAACCTAGTACGGATTTTAAAATATAATTTTGAAGTATTTTTTATAGTATCCTGTAAAAGAAAAAAATACTTCAAAATTATATTTTAAAATCCGTACTAGGTTTCGATGGAAACGCGTGTCGAACGAAAAGTCAATAGTCAAAGCGGGACTAATGTAGCGGGATGGAGATAGAAGTATATTTCAATTTTTTTTATATTTGATTTTAATGTTTTGTAATGATTAATTTTAAAGTAGATTTTTAAAGTACTACCTCCATCCCTCTATATTAGTCCACATTCACTTTTTTTGACTTTTTCGACATGCGTTTCTACCGAAATCTATTACGGATTTTAAAATATAATTTTGAACTATTTTTTTCTTTTACGGGATATTATGACCGTGGACTAATATAGAGGGATGAATGTAGTATAATTTATTTTATTGGGTGTAATATCCTGTAAAATAAATTATACTCTAAAACTTTACATTTAAAATGCATCATTACAAATTACTCTCTTTAGTCTTTTCAAATTGTTACAATTTTTTTCGGCACATGAATTAAGGTATGAGTGTTTAGTATTTTAAGTGAGGTTAGTAATTGAATATATTAATGAATTATGATCATAATTAATATTTTATTTATTACAAATAATAAAACTGAAATATTAATATTTTTTTGATTTTTTGATTATGTTTAATTAATTGATTTTTTTTTTTCATTTTTCAATTTTAATTAATTAATTAAAATTTTAGTTTGAAGTGTTAATTAAAAAATAAAGGCTCAATTAGTGGGCTCTATTTTTTTTTACTAATTGACTGTTTTGGTTGTTAATTTTTGCCATATAAAGAAGTGTAACAACTTGAAAAGACCGGCCAAAAAAAAAAGTATAATAACTTGAAAATACCAGAGATAATATAAAAATAAAGTAGAAAAACGTTAAAATTTAATTTTCGTGAACATAGAGAGAGTATATAAGATCAACCCTACAAGGTAAAAAATAGACATTTTATCTATACACGAGCCAACAATGGGTTAAGTTCATTAATAAATTTGGCAATTCGTATGTGTCGAATAGTTATCGCATCGATCGGATTACGATCCAATCTGCTAAGCCCAATATATTAAGAAAATGTTGAATCTGAAC
The DNA here is from genome assembly GCA_001642375.2 of Mentha longifolia. NCBI lineage: Eukaryota > Viridiplantae > Streptophyta > Magnoliopsida > Lamiales > Lamiaceae > Mentha > Mentha longifolia. The sequence continues at coordinate 20,117,569 of CM038110.1, read as the reverse complement.
ATAAACACAACTCGAATACGATTTAGTTCGCGTTGTCACTTGGCATACGATGACCGGAGATGTACACGGTCCATTTTCACAAGTACGATAAATTATTTTAGTCGAAATTAATATTGTTAGAAGCTAATATAGGTTAGAACTATATGCAATATTTGATCTATATCTTAATTTGAACTAACCGACATTACTTTGTTGTCCGTGTCTTGCCACATCGCAACGACGACTTACATCTCTTAACCGCACACACACCCCAAGTCGCTAAAAACACAATCACATTAAACATCTAATTCTCTCGGATAAAACGAATAATAAAAAAAAAAAATCAAGATAATTAAACTACACATGCCATTTATGATTCATATCAAAAGAATTAATAGACGGTTAAAAAATAAAAAAACAAAGGGACACTTATCAATGGACGAAATTACCCCCGTCTCGCTCTAACGCTAACATAAAGTGCCTCGGCTTCAATAACTCGAATATTTCTTCACAAATTTTCGAACCCAGAAAAGGACAAAAGAAAGGGGAAAATGGCTCAGCTAGCCAGAAATGCAGCTCGTCTTCTCCCCCAAACGGCGCCGTTTAGCCACCGCGCCGCCCTCGCTTCGATCCACACCACCACCCCCTCCCTCGCCGCCGCCTCCTCCTCCACGCCGACGCCCTACTCCTCCTCCCCACCACCGTCGATCTCCTCCCCGCCCGGTATGTCCAAGGCGGCGGAGTACGTGATCTCGAAGGTCGACGATGTCATGAACTATGTCCGCCGCGGCTCCATCTGGCCGATGACGTTTGGGCTGGCCTGCTGCGCCGTGGAGATGATGCACACCGGCGCCGCGCGCTACGATTTGGATCGGTTCGGAATTATCTTCCGGCCGAGCCCGCGGCAGTCCGATTGCATGATTGTCGCCGGCACTCTCACGAATAAGATGGCGCCTGCCCTCCGCAAGTAAGATTTCCTTAATTATAAGGCTTCCCCCAATTTAATCGGCAAAATGTTTGACGTAATCATATGCGTGTGCCTGGTTGATACCCAATTAGTCTTTAATGTTCGTGATTGTCACTGCTGATTAGCTGGTTTTATGCGGCTACACCTTTTTCCCCTTTCTGAGTTTGTCAAAATAATTACCTTTAAATGCCTCTTTAGGATGCGACCTCGAGAATTGGAATGCCTTCTTATTTGTTTGGTTCTGGGGTATTAGGTTGTAAATTGCACTCGATCAAATGAAATTGTCATAACAGCTATGGATGCTGTTTTCCCAGTTTCGTGCGACCAAAATAATTATTTGGGTAAATCATATTTTGCGTCATTCTCTTAATTGGTGAGTAAAGGTGCAAGATATTCCAAAAACATGGTATTCATTTTCATTTTGTTTTCGAAATAATGGATCGCCAATGAGGCATGGCCATGGAATAATTAGTTGTGCCTTTACTAGAAAAGGGGATTACATAGATTGCAAATAGGGAACAAGTAGTAGCAGTTGATTTCATTTCACTACTACATGAACACACTTGCCATCTATATCTGTTGGTGAATTGAATACTGATATATGGGTGACATAGAAGTGTAGGTTTATATTCATAGAAACTATGGTAGGCTGGGGGATAGCATGGGGCTTGCCATTGGTCTCTCGCTTCTCATCTCTCACAGTGTACTGCACTTGTAACTCTAACTGCAATACTCTTTATTCCCCCTTGTATATTTATTTGTCATTAGATTATAAGCAATCTGATGTTATGTATATTTTGTCTATTCCTCTTGTATATGTTTCTCTCATATCGTAGTCTAGCGCCTGCTGCCCATACAGTGCTCTTGGAGGTGCAGATATTATTAGGCTGTTACTCTAAAATCCTATCCATTATTATTTTTCTTCCTACCTTAAGTCTCATTCAACACTTCTTAAGATTTTACATTTCCACCCATTTACACTCACGAATGCAACAACTCATTTCCATTATACTAGTAGAGATTACGTGCAACGTTTTTTTTATTAATTTTGAATTTTTTTAAATAACACTACCTTCATCTCTCTATATTAGTCCACATTCACTTTTTTGACTTTTCCAACACGCATTTCCACCGAAACTTAGTACGGGTTTTAAAAATACTATGAGTGTCATAGTATCCCGTATAAGAAAAACTACTTCAAATTTATATTTTAAAACCCGTATTAGGTTTCGGTGGAAATGCGTGTCAGAAAAGTCAAAAAAGTAATATGGACTAATATAGAGGCATGAAGGTAGTATAATTTTTCATATATTTCACTATTTATATATCATACTTATTATTTATTATTGTGAGTTTTATGATATAGCACGTAGGAAACAATAGATTCTTGAGGAAATGAATAATGTTCTTGGAAAATTGTGAAGATAAATAAAAGCGGAGAAATAAAATTGTAGTTGAAGTAGGAGAAATTTATATATATTTAATTCAATAATAAAATTACATTTAGAATTACTTTGTTAACCTTAAAATAGATTTGGAATAGGGGTATATTAGGCAAAACAAAAGTTGTAAGAATTGACTCTTTTATAATAATAATAGATTTACTTCATCCAGTATATTACAATTTATAAATAATTATCTTAAGTTGGTATCTACATTGGAGGTTGTAAAATGGGTGTTGGAGTGGTTGTTGGGATTGAGTATAAATCACGAGGATTTTGCCCATATAGGCCATTACTTTGTTGCTTGTGAACATGTAATTTTTGTAATACAAGCATTACTGCCATGATTTGATCCTCAGCTAGGCTGCTTGAGCTGGCTCAAGCTTGACCCACGTGACTCGAGCCCTTTTAAGTTTTGTTCAGATGAAGACTCACTTTTATAGTGTATTTGGACTTGTCAATCCCCAATGCATTTAGTACTCAATCTTCTAGTCATGAGACCCATTTTAGGCCCAGACAGGGCAATATCAGAAACGGCCTTATAAGAAAAGCTAATTAGTCTAAATATCAAACTCTGGAAAATGCTCGGAACCCTGAATCAATATTTTTTATTTATAACGATGAGTTTCTGATGAGTAGTTAATTTGCATGATATGTTTGTAAAAGAAATGATCTTCAAGAATGCGAAAGAGAAAAAGGTTTGGTGAAGGAGTCTGTTATCCTATTTGTAGGTTAGGGTACATGAGCTTGTATGTTTCTGGTTAGGAATTAACATTCTGAAGTATCTTGGAGAAGAGTTAGATGTACTAGATCAAGCTGTCTTTCAAATGCATAAGTGAATGGACTTATGAGCCTGTTCCTGAAATATTCTTTTTCAGCGAAGATATAGTTTGTGTGTGTTTTCTTGGTTTATTGTTTGGTCAATGTGTAAATTAGAGAATGATTTAGTTCCTCTTGCCCGAGTTATTAGGAGATGTGCAGTTTCATTGACCTTTTGGTTTATTGTCCTTTTCTTGCATAGATTTGAATCTGATACCGAGTCATATACTGGACGTTGTCTTATGATGTATGATGTAAAGCTAAAAGCTATTGAGCACTTATGCCAATTATCCATGCAGAGTCTATGATCAGATGCCTGAGCCACGATGGGTTATCTCTATGGGTAGCTGTGCAAACGGTGGTGGCTACTACCACTACTCGTATTCTGTAGTCCGAGGCTGTGATAGGATTGTACCAGTTGACATTTACGTCCCTGGATGCCCACCCACTGCTGAGGCTCTCCTCTACGGACTACTGCAGCTGCAGAAGAAGATCAACAGGCGTAGAGATTTCTATCACTGGTGGACCAAATAGATATGCCTTTGCATCTTCGGGAGTGCTTGTGCAAGACTGATATGGAGACAATTGTAGCTTCTAAGGAATAAATGCGAAAACAAGGTAGAGACGCAGTCGTGTATGACTGAGATCTGTTCCCTTGCGAAAACTTTACTCTTTTGTTTCTTGATTTGCTTGGGATTTATGTACGTTTTTGTGAAATGTTGTCCAGTGAATTTTTCATTGGTAATGATTGTATTAAAATTGAATTTCAGTAAGAATGCTCTGTATGTGTGTGTCATATGAAGTGCTATTGAAGAATGAGCATTGATTATAAAAAGGTGGGAACTCTCTCTCTCTCTCTCTAGATAATGATTATAATGAATGTGATAGTTGGAAATCTTTCTAATTTGTTCTTATTTCGAATTCGATAGTTGGAAATCTTTCCTATTTGTTCTTATTTCGAATTCGAATCAGTCTTTGTTTGAACAGCACATAACACATTCAGACACATTCGGAATGACTCACTTATGTTGGAGGGGAAGTGTCTTACGTTGTGTTTTGCCATCATTTATCAACATGTTTTTTAGGAGTGCAATATATTAATATTTCATTTCATATATTACTGTAAATGAAAGTGATCAATTACTCCCTCCGTCTACGATCTATTGATCATATTACTATATCGGGACGTCCACTATCTATCGACTATTTCATTTTTAGTAGTAGGTTCCACAATACACTTTAACACTACGTACAAAAATATTAGATGAACTCATAATTATTATACTTATTTACTCCTTCCGTCCCGCGGCAATTGTCCACCTTTATTATTTTATACCTCACATATATTCTCCATTGTGAACAATTGTCACGGGACGGAGGGAGTAATATATTATCAAAACATATTAAACTCTGTGCCCAAATTTTTTGGTTTATAGATCATGGATGAAGGAAGTATAAGGTTATGAGCTTTCTGACATAATTTGTATGCACCTACGTAAAGGAAGGTTGTAAATGCAAAGGACCTTCTTTTTAATGCCACCGCTTAATATTTTCAACTGCATATTACATGGTTCACATTAATTTGACCGATTTGAGTTGAAATTTCCTTGGTATTAATTCCACATTTTGCGCTCTAAAATATTTGAATGATGTTAAAAAAAAAAATCATACATATTTTATTATGATTCAAACTTCAAGTATCCACACAGAATGAAATGAGATTTGGGCCACTATTAGTGGACTAACTCACTCAAAACTACCGAATAAAAGCTAGGGATTTTATTCTTATTGATTCTATTGTTTTTACATATGTGCACAATCATATAGATATACAATAAACTAATTATTCAAATTAAAATTAAGAATATTGAATGTAATTATTTGTGTATGTGCATGACCTACAATCTCATAGTATCATAATAAAAGACAAATCCACTTGCATGCTTTACGTGTGATGCAAAATGATAGTATTACTCCATCTGTCTCATTGAACAAGTCTCTCTTTCATTTTTGGTATGTCTCATATAACAAGTCTCATTTTCTTTTTTGGCAACAATTAAACCACAAAAACCGTCCAGTAAAAAAAATAAATAAAATAAAATAAATAAATAACCCACAAAAAGGTCTCATTCCCCTTTTCTCTTCCCCTTCATTGGTATCTATGTCCAAAAGAAATGGTACCACTTCAACCGGACGAAAGAAGTATTTTCTTTAATTAAAATTTTTGATTGGTTAAAAAAACAATAAAAAGAAACTATAGTGTGTATAATTTTTTAGATACATTTCCATTTTTAAGAAATTCTATATGTATAATAATCATGTAAAAGTTACAACTGATCATATAACCTTGCTTGTAACTTTACATAAAATTATACTACAATTGAAAAAATAAATGATCAATCCAATTGGGCCTCCCGTTCGCTCTAGAAAGCCCAACCGCCCATGAACTCAATGAGTCAGGGCGTAAAATCGTTGACTCAGCAACTCAACTCACCATCTATTTATGCCAGCTAAAATGAGAGGGAAAAAAAAAAAAAACAAACAAACAATCATAGACAAATACTTTAATTTTACGAATATTGAGAGTAGAGGTGCCCAAAAAAACCGGAACCGGGGAACCGAACCGGGTTTTTAACCGGAACCGGCGGTTTTGGAACCGGAACCGGAACCGGCAGTTTGGAACCGTCTGAGGAACCGGAGGAACCACCGTTGCGGTTCCGGTTCCCTTTCCTAGGAACCGTGAACCGGCGGTTCCAAACCGGCGGTTCCCGGTTCCGAACCGTGGAACCGGCCAATAATGTATTTTTTTAATTATATATATTATATATGTATTATGTTTCAACATTTGATTTCTATTTGATGTTTAATGTACACTACTAATTATTTTTATGCTAATATGTTACATATGAGATTATTAATAATCTAATTTCATTATATTTGATTTGTATTTGAGGTTTGAACATCATACTAATTAATTTTATGTTAATATGTATGATTAACACCTTATTTATGTAATGATTCATATGAATAATGTATAACATAAATAAATATATAATAAATAATATAAAATTTAAGTAAATTGGTTTTTCAGTTTTTGGGTTATAATTGTTTGGTTCTCGGTTAACCGAAAATAAAAAATAATCTAAACTTTAGGACCGTTAGATGTGTAACAAGTATAACTGAATAACCATAACGGAACCTCCAATTGAATTCTCGATTTTTGATAAAATCAACATGATTTGGATAATTTTGATGTCTCTTATTTATTAAAGTTTGAATCATATTTGAAATAATTATGTGAGATAACGAATGAACGAACAATTCGAATAAAATAAAAAAATAATAAATAAATAAAAGTTGGTTGTTCCAACGGTTCGGAACCGGGATTTAACAATAATTATAATAAATTTACATCATATGATCACAATCCAAGCACATCATCATGTTTGTTTGCCTGATCATTGGGATTTAACTTGCAAAATATTTGTTGAACGATACTTATGAATATAGAGATGCTTTGTTTCTCACTAAAGATGACAATACTCTTCTACCTAGTTTAATACTCCGTAGTTGTTAATTTTAAGTATTGTGTTTGGTTTTGTGATCTTATAAGATTGGATTTTAAGTTTTTTTTAAATTCTCAATACTTTGAAGTGAGCATTTTGCAACTATGTTAGATGAATGATTATTAGTTGAATTATTTTTAATTTTTGATTTGGAGTAAAAAAATAAAAATAAAAAAAATTGAGAACCGGCGGTTCAAACCGGAACCGAACCGGAGCCGGAACCGGCGGTTCGGAACCGGAACCGTAAGGGGTGCCGGTTCGGTTCCGGTTCCTTTCCAGTGGAACCGTAACCGGCGGTTCTGGTTCCGGTTCGAACCGGAACCGGAACCGTGACCGGCTCTAATTGAGAGAGAGAGAGAGTGGAAAATTACGAGTATATAAAGCTATGGATGCCAAATCTAATGCGTCTCGAACTTCGGAGTGATTCTAGAGAGAGAGAGAAAGTGGAATGGAGGACTCCGGTGATTCTGTATCCGTCGATATGGAGCCGGTACTTCTCGCCGGAAAGGTGAAAATCAAGCTCCATTCCATATAATTCGCTTATATACTGTATACGTAATATCATTCATATCCCGTGGTAGCTACATTTTGGTTGATCAGATTTGAGGTTTCGTAATTTGTGAACTGCGAAAATGGAGCTGTATTTATTAAGTGCGGATTAGCTAGTCCTTTTCTCTTCTTATTGATATCTTCTTTTCGGCATTAGCTGTTAGGCGTTGATCGAGTCATGATCTCAGTTCCGAAATTTAAACTAATCAAAAGTGTTTTGGATTAGGTAAAATGATTTGCTCGTTTGATTATTTACTGGAGTATGTAGTTTTTGGGATTTGGAGAAGAAATGGAGCTTCCTTTAAGAAAATTGTGTGTAAATACGTTATTACGAGATTGCTAATTACATTTGGTGCAAGTATTAATTATGGCTGTTTTGGTTGAAGGCAAAGCTGTATGCTCCCAGCTTTCTTCACTGGATTCTGACTTTGGTTGCATCTTGCATGTAGCATGCATCATCTCTTGGCTGGTTTTTTTTTTTCCATAGGAATAAATAATTTATTCTGGATTGGAAACCGCCGAGATGTGTTTGATTAATTTGTTTAGAGTGTAAACCAAACAAAGGGAACTTGTATTCTGTTAAATGTAGCTGTATTTTGTATTTCTCTGGATTTGGGTGTTCTGCTTAGCAATTAAGTATATGAAATGTAAAAGTTGTGGAAAGAGTTGTGTATTTTGGTAGCTGGTATTCAGATACGAGCTCTTAAGATCAGCATATAGATAGGTTAGGTTTGCAAATTACTAGTAGATTCTCATGGGATGTTACGAAGAAAAGAAGCATTTTGTGCAAATAGATTCTTTTATGATATAACTAAGAAAAGAAGCTTTGACTTCTGATCTATTAGTTAAAGTTTTGCTCATATGCTAGCTGGAATTCTTGAAAGGAACACTGCATGGGAAATTCTGTGGGGAAGCAAATGATGCTTTTTCTTTATCAAAAGATTGTTCCCCAGTTTAAAGCATGTGTTGTAAATTCTGATGGAATATCTGGCCTTCCTTGGCATTGATCACTCCATCTCTTTGTATAACGAAGATTTTGATAATCTCTGCTTTTGATATCTCATACAGGTGCATATTGTAAAAACTAGCTATGGTTCTTTGTCGGTTGCTGTTTATGGAGACTGTGACAAGCCTGCCCTAATTACATACCCGGATTTAGCTTTAAACTGTAAGGAAACGTCCTTAAAAAGAGAAATATGAATTCCTTATGAACTGCTCTTTTTTATTTGGATCATGTTATAATCCTGATGAACACCACTCAAAATATTGTTACATTTTTCACCGGAAATTTTGCTTGAAATTCTTCTTGCCTCAAAGTTAATGAGAAATTTTACTTTGTGAGAATCGCTCAATATGAAGTCCGAGAGAAAAACTGGAAGTGACTGCTATAATGTGATGCTTATTATAATTTGTAGACCTTTAAACACATCGCGGGCAGCTGCTTCAAGTATTAATTCGTTTAAGCGAATGCAAATTTACGCTCCACTTTTAATGTGGTATTCGCATCTGATGCTTCTTTTGTTTGCATTTGAAACCAACCAGATGCATCTTGTTTCCAAGGTCTCTTTTGTTGTCCAGAAGCATATTCTCTTCTTCTCCAGAACTTCTGTATCTATCACATAAGTCCTCCTGGTCATGAGGTCAGTGCCTCGATTACTTGACTAGTGATAATTGTTACTCATTAGTAACTAGTGGCGCGAGGCCTGTTGCCACCGGATGTTTTATGTTGCACTGTTTCTTATGTGGTACTTACAGCTAGGAGCTGCTGTAGCTGGGAAGGATGAACCTTCATTATCTGTTGATGATTTAGCTAAACAGATTGCAGAAATCCTCGACTATTTTAGGTACTTCTGCTGAGCCTCAAATACCCCTTAATACAATTGAAATAGTAAGTTGAACTAACAATGTCTCACAGAGTTGATAAGGTTATGTGCCTCGGCGTAACAGCTGGAGCTTATATACTCACCTTGTTTGCGGTAAGTAACTCTCCTCTCGTGCATTTCCATTTGCTTTTATCAGTTCCTATCACCATAATTATGCATTGCTATATGACAGATACTGTATCCAAAACGAGTAACGGGTTTGATTCTTGTTTCTCCTCTATGCAAAGCACCATCATGGACAGAGTGGCTATCCAATAAGGTCTATATTCAATATTCCCACTGGTATCCCCAAAGAAAGAAAAAAGTAGCTAGTGAGCGATATCAAGAAAAGATGAACTCATTCTGGTGCTCGTTGCAACATATGTATTTCTATATAGATGCATGACATTTTCTCTTAATATTGGTAATCTATTTGCAGGTGATATCAAATTTGCTGTATATGTGCGGCATGTGTGGTATGGTAAAGGAGGTGTTGCTTATGCGATACTTCAGCAAGGTGCCTCCAGTCATCTATTTAATTCGCAGACGATCAATTATATGATAAGATAACTACATTTTTTGGGACAGGAAATTCGCATAAGCGCTAATGTGCTAGGATCAGGCATCATTCGATCGTGTAGAAGAGTTAGTTTCCTTGTCATCCTTGATTCATAGACAATTGGAAACAGAATTTTGTTTAACATGCGTTGAAACCCCTAATTCTGTTACATTTTTTTGCAGTTGTTAGGAGAGAGACATGGCTCAAATGTCCATCGGTTTCTTCAAGCTATCAATAGGTATTATACATTCTTTGAAGAGACCAGAAACTAAGAAATATATTTAAATGTCACAAATTAAGCTTATAAGGTGCATCTTTCTCAATCGCATTCTTTGTTCCCAAAAAAGCAAAAAAAACCGAGCTTACTATTTTATGCTGTCTTCCAGGAGACGAGATATTACTCAACGCTTGAGGAAATTACAGTGTCGAACCTTGATTTTTGTTGGAGAAAATTCTCCTTTCCACCACGAGGCTCTCCACATGGTGTCGAAGCTAGACAGGAGATTAAGCGCGTTGGTTGAGGTACATTAAACTGCTCTCTCCCTATCTCTCTCTCTCTCTCTCTCCCTCTCCAATTCTTAGAACCTCATCCATGCATAGGTTCAAGCATGTGGATCAGTGGTGACAGAAGAACAACCAGAAGCAATGCTGATTCCTTTGGAATACTTTCTCCTCGGCTACGGCTTTTGTAGACCGTCTCAATTCAGTCTAAGCCCGAGAAGCCCGACTAGCATTTCAACGGAGCTTTTCTCACCAGAAAGCATGGGTTTGAAGTTGAAGCCAATCAAAACCAGAATCCAGGCAAAAGAAGTTTAAGAGTAAGGAAGACCAAAGGCAAGCTCTTACAAAAAAATGCATTAATTTAAGTAAACATGAAGTTGGGGCTTCAAAAAAAAAATTAAAAAAAAATCACACGTGGTTAGAGAATAAGAAGTATATATAGGCTAGAAACGTTACTCTAAAGGCTTTATAAAAGAGGGGGAAAAAAACGAAAGAAAAAAACACACATGAAGATCTACATTTTCTTTCTACTAATTTATGGTAGATTTATTATGTGGAAAAAAAAAAAAAAAATGAGATCCATTATTGTAAAATGGTACTCCCTCTATTCCAACCATCTTATCCTTTTTTTATTATTCAAGTGAGTGTATTATAATAATGAAAGGGGCCATGATAGTTTTATCATTTTTTTATTCAAGTAAGTGTATTATAATAATGAAAGGGGCCATGATGGTCGAAACGAAGGGAGTATTTCATTATATGCATTACTGCAACAATGAATTATTATTATGCAATAAAGGGCCCAAATTACATACCAGTATATGACTAATTGTAATGCTTGTTGGTTAAGCAGGAAATAATAGATGGTAGGAGCAAATTTCTGATTTTCTGTGTTTATCGTGTACTTCTCTCGATAGTAATAATATTTTCGAATGGTTCAAAATTAATTCAATCTTTCGTCATAAATAGTAATTTATCAAATGTTTTTGTCATACCAAGTGTATAATATAATCAAAATAGTGCATAATAGGGTATGCTGAAATTGAACGAAATTGTAATGCATGTATACGGTAAAAAAAAATGTATAGGAAAAGGTGTATATGATGAGTTACATTAGTATTTATTTTTCAAAAAAGAAAACAAACAAATGGGCCCAGCCCTACCAGAGCATAATTTATTTTAAAAAAACGACATGCTATACTAGTTCATAATTATCGGTATAACATTAACAAACTGCCAAAATCAATTTTTCTTGATTTTTATCTTCTTTTTTAATTTATTTTAGCATTCAATTTTGATGCAATGGTTTATTAATTCAATTAAAATAGTATTATTTTTTCTTAACATGTTTTCTTCATTTTTCTACAAATAAAATGGAAATTATATATTAACAAAAAAATAATAATAAATCCTGAATGAATTGGTAGATCCTAATCAATCAGTATAAAATTGAATTGAATCATATTATCAAGAAATTTAAGAAAAAATTAAGTAAAATTAGGAATAATCAATTTTGATACGGTTAGTACATTGTAATGAGATAGAAAATCTCATGTAAAATAAATCAAACTTCTAAATTTACACATACAAAACACATTCATAAAAACACCAACAAAATAAACCACAAAATATTTCATATCAAATACACCTAACATAATAATCCATTTATCAAGAACTGTATTCCTATATGGAACTGATATTGGATCATACAAAAATACTTCCATGCATCCAATTTTCTTGACCACTTAGATCTCACTTTGGAGTTCCAATATACACTTGTATTGATGTTACTATACCATCACATACTTAATATAGATCAAGAAATGCTCAAAGCATTCAACAAGAACATATTATGAATATACCTTCTTTATCCATGTCAATCTCTTGTAAATCTCCTAGTTTCAGACCACATTTGATTTCTATGGTTGCCTTCCATTTCTTCGTTTTCCTTATGAGCTTTTCTTCGGTTCATTTCTGCGCACATTTCCTCTATCATCGGCTTCCACAGCCGGACACGAGCATTTATAAACCAATTCGAAACCTGCATGTTTCACACACATAGATAGCAAATGAACACATCATGAGGTTTTGGAATAATCCTTAATTAATAAGCAGAATAAATTTAGACTGAAGTTTTCTATATTTCAAGCTGTGAAAAATGTGCTACTTCATACCTGACTCCTAGTTAGGCCACTTCTCAAAGCAAGCAAGTGCTTCTCTGAGTCCTTTGGGTACCTGAAAACCGAAGGATTTATTATGCTCACGATTAAAATTCATCGTTTGATAGTTGGATATGATTCAAGAAAAGGAAAAGGGCATACGGGTGGAGGAAATTTTGAAACATCCATGTCCTCAAAACGGAGACAGAAGTTTCCGGAAGGCCTCTTTGAGGCCTCCACATTTGATGATGATCTCTCTTGCGTAGCTGCTGCTGCAGAGCCCATTGCTTCTGAACAAAGCGTGCTTCCGAAGAATTCTGTTCCCTCGTCTCTCCCTCCTTTTGGTGTGCTTCGATCGCGACAATGTGGCTGCTGATTCTCTCCCTAAGGCTCTTGTACATGAATGAGATTGCAGGGAGAGCAAAACACACATGTAGATTAGGTGATAACTCTGTCACAGCATGAAATGCAGAGGTAACGGTGTGGATTTCGTCTATGCATTGGCTGTATTGCTCGTCGACCTAAATGAAACATGAGATTTTTTTCTAGATTTAGGGAGTGTATATATGATGAAATTAAGCAAAAAATGAAGCTTGGTTACCATCTGGAGTAGGACTAAAAGGTGCTTCTTCTTTGCTTCAAGGCTCATTTCTTGCTTTTGAAGCATCGAGATATTGTTTCCTTCAATGGAGCTCATCGAGAGCAAATTGTTTACTCCAAAATCTTCGATGTTTTCTAGTGCATAGCAAGCGACTTCAGCTAGAATTTCTTGCATAGCCTCGACAAATCTTGATCTCGACATCAAAGAGTAGCTAGTTCCACTACCGTTGGAGCTCATCTCCGAGCTTTGCTCGTGGATCGATGAATGCACGTTCAGAATCGATGGCCGTGATGTCACGAGACTCAAAGACAGCTCGTTGCTCAATTGAGACGAGTCTCGGCTATCAGAGCTCAACCCCAATTGGTTTTGATCCATATTGGACCAATCCCTCAAGTAGCAGCTAGAAGGCGGTGGGGCCGTTGGAAGATGAACGCTAGTTCTTCCAACGACCCTCCCTATAAGCTCCGGAGGACACAGAGGGCCTCCGTAGCTATGGAGCATCGAGTCAAACGTGGTACTAAGGACATTCTCAAATGGAACCGGGATTGGTAGCCTTTCTTGATTCTCGAACGAGATGTACTTTTCACAAGGGAAGGTGTTGATGGATGCATTAGGGAGAGGGATGCCCTCCATGAAGTGATTAGTGCCATGAAACGACATAGTTTGGGGAGACGGGGAGAAATTCGTGGCGTAGAAATCATCACTGGACGAGGAAACTCGACTCGTTAGCTCGTGAGCAAACTTGTTCGTTGTTTCTCCGACTAGATGAGCCGGAGGGAGAACGAATCCATTGATGATACCATCTCCACCACTCTCATGTCTTTGCATATTGATAAGGCCACTTTAATCCCACCAAAATAGACAAGAGAAATAAAAACTCATGAAATTAGGTGGTGCAATAAAATTTCAAGAACTTGAAAGCATAATAAACTAACAATGGATATTATTGCATCGGTAGCTTTTAATTTAGTAGTATACTCAACCAACATATAACATTTCTATGTTCACATTTAACTTATTTCAATTAAAATACTAATAATGTAATGATGCTTTTTTTTTCCCTTCATTTTTTCCAAGAACTGCTGAATCAGGCATAAAGTAGGCATTAAAATGGAAAATGTATAAATTTATTTTTAAGATTAAGCTTGATCAAGTTCAATAATTTTGTTAAAAATACAAGAAATAAGGTGAAATAGAACTGTGTAACAAGCTTATTCATGAAATCATTTCAGAAAATAAAAAAGTAAAGTAAATTCAAAAATGAGTTGATATTAGGACATACCTTGTTATCTCAAAAGAGGGAATTATGCAAGAACAGATGACTCCTCAGTGTTTGCCAAATAAATATAAGGTTTTCAGAAAAAAACTTATGTCTCTAACAAACATGAAAGTGGAAGCTTTGAAGTTTTTTTCTTTTCTTTTCTTTTTTTTTTAATAATTTCTATGATGATGGCAAACAGTATAAGAATCAGAAGGCCAGAAGAGAAAGGAGAGAGAGAAGAAAACAACCTGAAAATCGATGAAATTTGAGCAGTTTTTTCCCCTTTGAGCTTTTTATGATAAAGATTAAGGTGGTAAAAAAAGCTAAAATAACAATGGAAGAGAATATCTGAAGCAGTAAAAAGGGAGACGTAAGTACTTGAGGCTTCAGAGCTCAAAACCCCACCACAATTCTGAAAAGAAGAATGCAGTAGAGAATAAAAGAGGCCAAAAAACTGCACAAAAAGTGAGCTGTTTTTGCTTGCATGAAGGAGAAAAGGCAAAGTAACAAAAAAAGTGGGATTTCATCCAAATTTCAAGAAACTGGTAAATTTCAGAGTTTCAGACAAAACCCATCAAGAATCATCATCTCTCTTCTTAACACTCCATGAAAAGAAACCATCTTTTTCTTACAAGAAGAGGAAGAGAGGAGGATGGTTAAACAAACCGCAAGGTATATCGTTTACAAGGAGTTAAAACACAAAGGGTCATAGAATTTGGAAGTACAAATGCAGAAAAAGCAAGGGAGGAAATGAGCCATCTCTGCAGAAATCAGGTAGGGATTTAAATGGAGAAAAAGTAAAAAACATTAAATAAAAAGCCAGAGAGAGAGAGGAGAGAGATTTTACATTACATTACATGAAAAGAAAAGAGGGAGAGCATTATATGCAGTAGTAGTACTCTTTCCTTCTGCAGTTCCACTCATTTCTCCTTGCAGCCTTTTAAGGGCCCCATTCTCTCTCTCTCTCTCTCTCTTCTTCTTGGCTGCTATCTGCTACCATACATTATCTGGTGTGCCAGCCAACAATGATCACCAAAAAACAAGACAAAATACATGAATCGGATTTTCTCTCCCTCTCTCTCATCAAAATCCTGTGCATGGCAGTATTTCCATGGAGTAAGTAAACAAAAGGGCTTTGCTTTCCTTTTTTCTTGTTTCTTTTTTTTTGAAAAAAAGCCCATTTGAGGAAGAGAGAAAAAAGGAAATGATGTGATGAGAAAGGAGAGACATAAACTTTAATGGCTGAATCGAACAACTAACAAAGGGGTTAAGGCCACACTGTTGCACCAGTAGTGTATGTATTTTGTAGAGAGATAAAGAGAGAGAGAGAGAGAACAGTTATACTACAGTGTGATGAAATGCAATGATGATGCAAGCTATATTGGAAGGGAGTAAAAAGGAAGATCTTAATGGGAAGATCTTTGACAAAATTTTATCTCTGTACGTGCAGTCACGGTGCCCCCTTTGCCTCCCTCCTCCTCATCCTCCCTCCTTTTCATTCTTCCATTATTTCTTTTCTACGGTTTTGTGGGATTTTACTTTTTTATATTTTTATTACTGCATTTTTTTAGTGGTGAGTAGTTATATGAGAAATCTCAACATCAACATAGAATATGAAATTAGAGCCGGTCACGGGTCACGGTTCTGATTTCGGTTCCGAATCGCCAGTTATAGTTCATAGCAGGAGGAATCGGAATCGAACCGGCCTACAATAAGGTTACGCTTACTGTTTCCAATCGGACCCACGGCTCCATTTCAATTCTAATTCTGAACAGTTGGAAGTTGGTACCGTTTTTCTTAATATTTTCTCATGTGGTAATTTGATAATACTACTTGAATTTCTATTTTATTTTTTTTCAAACAAACTATAAAAATTCATCATAAAAACCCTATAAGAAAAAATATTAATAAGTTAAAATAGTGCTCATCTATATTAAATAAGTGTGCTGCATGTTGTCGAAGTTGAAATTATCATTGAAGTCGTCTGATGCTAATTGGATACTCCACAAAGATCTCATTTGAGATTTTTTTGATCAGGCTCGATCATAATTGAAGATATTAGAATTTTATTTTTATTTATTATAATATCTACTTATTTCACATTCAATTTCTATTATTTGGCCTATTTTTCATATTATTAAAAATAAATAAATTAAAAATGAATATTTTAGAATATTCAATTTCTTATATATTTTTATGTAAATGGTTGGAGACGCGCTATTATTTATGCAGAACTTTTGCGTTGGTGCCACCCCTAAAATATCGCAATCTGTTGATACATGTTTCCGAATTGATAAAAAAAAATTATAGTACTTCCTCCGGCCCAAAGATATTGAGTCATTTCTTATTGATATGTGAGGTATAAAATAATAAAATTGGTCAATATCTCTGAGACAGAGGAAGTAATACATTTATAGGTTTTTTTAGACTATATTTATAGGTTGATTGCATATTTGAATTAATATACTAATTTTTATATTGCTTAGGGCTGATATAATTTTCATCGTAACTGGGCTCGCTTTATCAGAATAGATTTTGGGTTAAGATAGCAAATTGGCCCATAATTGATCATTTTGATTCTAATGTTTTGCTATCTTTGGGCTTTCTTACAGTTATTTTTATTTTTTATATTTGTAAGGCTTAAATCAGACCCAAAAATCAGATTCTTAACAATCACATGTTCAAGAATAAAGTGGGCACCCATATATGAGCATTTGAAGATGCTGCAAATCACTAATTAATAATACTTCATCTACTTTTGTTATTTGAATGAAAAGCTGCACAATTTTTTAGGTGTTTGAACAGCTTATAAGATGAAAATTAACTAGGGTTGGAGAGCTTATTTTAAAGGAGTTTATAAACTACTCCCTCCATTTCGTTTAAATTGGCTCATTTCTTTTTTGCCTTTTTTGGCACGCTTTTCCACGCTTCAAAACGATGGGTTTTAAAATGGATTTTTGAAGAATTCTTTCTTTTACGGGATACTACGACTATCGTAGTATCCCGTAAAAGAAAGAATTCTTCAAAAATCCATTTTAAAACCCATCGTTTTGAAGCGTGGAAAAGCGTGCCAAAAAAGGCAAAAAAGAAATGAGCCAATTTAAACGAAATGGAGGGAGTATTATACCTTATTTTTGGAGCATATAAGTTCTTGAGAAGCTTATTTTAAGCTGTTTTAAGGAGCTTATAAGCTTTAGCCAAACACTCTCTTAATCTAAATTTCAATTGAATACAATGTATCTATTATTTTTTATGACAAACTCGATCAATGAATACTGCCGAGAAATGTTCACGTATCTATTGTGAACATACTTAATGTGTCCACGGATGATATGAAGATAATATATTCAATGAATATTATTATAAATATATATTTTAAAAATAAATTCTAACAAAAAAATTAAACCCTATTAAAAAAATAAATCTTTAGTTAACAATAAGGTACTACCTCCGTCTCATTTAAGTAGGGACGGTTCTTGTAGATACAAGAATCAAGAGAGTGGAGATTGTGTGGCCATAATTAATTCTGAGGAGAGAGAGTTAATTGTAGCCAAATATTTTTTGCCATTTAAGGAAACATGTCTATTAGTTGAGACAGACCAAAACGGAATATAGGTCTACTTAAATAAGACAGAAGTAGTATACCGTATACCCGGCCACGACAGGCAGGGAGCATTTCCGAAATACTGCCTAAACCATGATTTAATAGCAAGAAAAAAAAGTGATATGTTTCACAATTAAAATAAATTTTAAGGAACAATTCCCACGTGATGCTACTATTGCGTAAGCAAGAAATTCCGGCTCATTTTTGTCAAACAAAATTGTTTTATCGAGCAAGTAGAATACTCTTAGCCTATGTTGCATGGGTGCGGGGCGATACGATTCGGATACGCGAATACAGATTTTTAAAATTTTAGGGTGCAATACGTCGAGAATACGTCTATATATTTATATTTTATTATATATATCACCCATTTTATAAAAATAAAAATCATAAATTAAATACTACTCAATTAAAATGAAGATTCAATTAAACCACATAAATTAAATATTATATTAATTTTGTAGTGAATTTAAATTTTAGGACAATACATATTAAAAAAGTATAAAAAAACTCAAAAAATATCCGGATTCTTGCCGAATTCTTACCGGATACGCGTATCCCACGCCAATCGCACCCGCACCCGTATCCCCCGCGTATCCGATACTGCATTGTTAAAATTTTCGAACAATCCGTGCATTATAGCTCCTAGCAAATTAGGTGCATTAAATAGGGGTGAATAATTTTCCATGTTAACTAATAGGCCACTCAATTTAATTTCATTGGTGCTTCACTTAATATGATAAAATCAATACAAGCATCTTCAACTACAAATTTTTTTTATTTTATTTTTTATTTTTTTATTTTTGGAGTTGGGAGTAGGGAATTGTATCAAAGGCTAAAAGAAAAACTTATTTCTATAGAAAAATGTCGCATCACTCGATGGATATTACAAATGAAACCCATTTAATCTTTGATTAAGACCATACTTTTTCAATGATTGTTTTAGCTTAATACATGCAAGTAACAACTTTGGGGATTATTGGTTATCATCTCACAAGTCAATATGTTGAGCAAAATAGGTTTTGGGGGGAAAAAGTCACACGTCTCCTCCTCTACTCAACCATGCATCTATAATGCATTAATATATATTTTGAGCATTATCCTAAAAATAATAATGATAATAATGATTTGACATTTGGGCTTCTTTTTTCCTCCATGTTTCCCTACTATTTCAAATTATTAAAATGTAATCAATCGATCCTAATGCACTATAAACATGATAAATTAGAAGCCTTCACTAATAATTGGTTTTGAGATCCATACAGGTAGAGAATTCCCCACCCACAAAGGACATAATTAATGTAATCATAGCTGACGTGACGAAGAAATATTCAAGAAAAATTATTATATATATATATATATATATATATATATATATATATATATATAACAAACTCTATACAAAAACTAAAATCTACTCTTAAAATTAAATTTTAAATAGAAAAAATTATTGGTATGACATTATCATTAATCTCAGCCGTGGACACGGTAAGGAAGCACTTCTGAATACCGATAAGTGGATATAATTTCATGTTGCTGACGTGGCACGTCACAAAATAATTTCCTTGAAGTCTAATTCGAGAAGCAAAATAATTGAGGTAATTAAAGGGTGTGGAAATGTTAGGCTGAGATTGTTGAGGCGGCGGAAACTATAAATAGTATAGTAGGGAAGGTTTTGGATAAAAACAAAAGGTATGAGGAAAATATGTTTAGAGAGAAAATAGGCTTTTTTCACATACGCGTATTAATTCTTTTAAGGCAAAGCTCATTTATAAGTCTTCCAAGAAAAATGCCTTTCCCATTCAATTATGGGGTTGAAATAAAACCCATGCCCAAAAGTTTCCATGCAAGTTGCTCACCCACTTGAATAGTTGAATTCACGCCACATCATAATTAATTATATATCTAAGTATTTCTTTATACTTCACTTCAAATTTATGACTTTCACATCACAAACATATAGAAATATATATATATATATATACATCTTAAAACAATAAGCATAATTGTAAAAATATATATATAATTTTATATACGAACAAAATAATACACATATAAATAAGAAAGGTTCTTATAATAACCGTCTCTTATATATATATATACTCAATTGTGCATGTAGTATATGCATTATTCTCCACCTTTTATATTGGAGGCAGAATGAATGATGATAAGGTACAAGCCTTTTGATTTATCAAATTATAAAGTGAAAGAATCCACACACACATTATATATATATATCCATTTTTTTGGAATTCTAATCATCTATTTTATTTTCGTGTTGCATCTTCTATTACATTGATAGATGATCGTCACGTGTTAAATATATATTTTCAAAATCATCAATAGTTAAAAATATATATTAACATTACTGTCATTCATCGGTGTAATGAAGGAAAATACAATTGATAATTCATATCGGTTTTTTTTTTCTTGTAACATTCACATTTCATTGGAAAAGTAGGCCACCTTAATTATCTTTAATATGTTCATACAATATACACATATATCTTATTAGTAGGTATTTTTTATGCTCAAGTTGCAAGTTATCATCTATAGTACTTTACAACTAGCTAGATCCTCCATATTCTACTGTTATATATACATGTGCATAGATGGCGACGACAAAACCACTAAAATCGAACTATTCTATTTCCACATATATATCCATCCTACTCCTACATGTAATAACACACTTATTTATTTATTTTATTTGTCAATGGCTACTTTCTTACTATCCATTCCATATTAATAAGAAGCCTTTGAAGAGCAGATTGGGTCGTTTCACATTATTAATTAGGTATTGTGTTCCATTTTCAAATAAAGCTGAAAATTTTGAACTAAAATGAGCACAAGAAATACAATATTCTTCCTCTTCCAATAATCCAAGGAATTTTGAACTAAACCTAATATATAAACACACACCAAATAAAATATTAGCACTAAAACTAATTAACCACATTCACCCCACAAACAAGAACAAGAAAGAAACAGCAGTGATCATATAAAGAATTTTATAATTCCAACTTGGATTTTTTTTTTAAAGAAAAAGAAAAAAGAAACCCATAATTATTGTACCTGGGCTTCAGCATCATCGTCAACAATCGCCGAGTCTCACACACAGTTTACACAGTGAGAAGAAATTCAACTCAATTGAAAGAAATATTCATTTCGTTTTCACTCCTTCCCATGCAAATCTGCTACCGCCACTTCTCCAAGCCTCTGCAGATTCAGCTTCACCACCGTATCGGTAAACATCTTCGTATCTTCCGCCGTATTCCCCTCCGGTATATCTACGATGTACGATTCCAATACCACCGTATAGATTCTCCCTTCTTCTCTGGAGAATTCGTTGACGGAGGTGACCGATCGGTAGTTGTTGAGGCGGTGCTCGCCGCCGACGACGCGGAAGCTGAGAATGCGGTTCTCGTCGTCGAGGATCTCGAGGCGCTCGGTGGAGGTGGAGGCGGGGATTCCGGAGACGACGGCGACCTCGCGGATGCTTCCGACGCCGCCGTCGCCGACGAGGCGGCAGCTCTTGATGAAGTACTTGTAGCGCTGCGGGCTGCCGAAGCGGCGGACGAGCGGCCACACCGCCGCCGCCGGCGCGTCGATGCGCTGCGCGATTAGCGACGTGCATGTGTTGGGCATTGCGTCGAACGTGTGGTGGCCGCGGATCGTCGACTCCAGCTGCGCGTATTCCTCCGCCGTCACGCCGCTGGGCATCGGTGGTGGTGCGACGTCGTCCATGGCAGGAATCGAGAGAAATTGTGCGAACGAAATCTGATTTGGGGGAAGTGAAGCGGGAAAATTGAGGGTTTTGATTTGAGAGTGGGAGAAATTGGGGATTTATGGAGAAAGGAATCCGGGTTTTTGAAATCGAAGGACTGATAATGGATGGAATTATTATTATTATTAATTTAATTTAATTTAATGGGAAGAGTTTTGAAGTGTCTTTAAATATGTGCATACTCATTACTCTCTCTCTCTATATATATATATAATCAAAGAAAAATTATAAAATTATTAGCACAATTTAAGAATTGTTTCATAGTGCGACATGTCTTGAGTCGACTTTATATTTCCCACACAATTATAATTATGTGATGATTTGAGTTAATTCTGTGTTTTTCACATAACGATGGATGCTTGAAAGCAATTTTGTACTCTTTTTTATTTAATTAAATGGCCGTGTCTCTTTATCAAATGCATATAAGATTTTTGTATCCTATAATTTATTTTACATGATACATCAAATCCACTTTAGAATTCTTAGAAAATATTTAAACTATAAAAAAAAGTGAGGTATATTATTCGTGAACCGAGGGTGTGTATATCTTAAATTTCTATTTTTAATAGAGATATTATTGACAAAATTCTAAAGGTAGTTTTCGAAAAAAAATAATCAGGATTTAGTAGCGTTTGATAAAACGGTCATCTTTCTATTAAAAGCATAAATATTAAATTAAGAAAGGAAATGCCTTAAACAATTACTGCAATGGGAAATGGGCGTATTAAAGAAAAAAGGCAATTATCCAAAGGTTGAAAAGCGACAAGGGTGAACTTTGAGACAGACAACAGTCACTCTAACTTGCCAATTTTAGCACAAAACGTATCTAGGGTTTAGATCACTTTAATAATTTAAAGCAATGTTCATGGAAGAAGCTATAATCATTTCAATTATATTTATACATATTGAGAGAGAGAGAGAGAGATGGCATTAATTTAAAATTATAGTATCTCTTTAGTTACCTATTTATCCTCATTGTTTGTCTATAATATTATTGATGTGGTATATGATAGCTTACTATGATTGAGTTGCCATCATTGTATATAGAGTAATATTCACTCTATAATCCATTCATGTATTAACAATTATGTATTTTTTGCTTCAAAATTCATTGAAAAGAAAAGAAGAATAAGAAGAAAAGGAGCACGTACAGCTTTGCAAATTGCAATATTTTTAAAAAAAATTTGTACATTCTTTTCATAAAAGCAAACCCACTTAGCTCGAGGAATGGGATATAGAGCACAAAAAGAAAAAAAAAACTGTTGGCATCAACTAGTGGTCAGAAAACACAGAGGTGTTCGCAGAGCTCTGTACAGTGACAGACTCGAACACAAGTGCTCTGATGCCACTTGTTGGCATCAAACGGCGGCATAAACATAAACGTTCGCAAAGGTCTGCACTGTGACAACCTCTTTGAACACAAAACGCAGCGAAAACCATCACAGGCCGGGGGCGAGCACAGAGGTACCCGCAGATGCTAGCTCTGTGAGCACCTCATCAGAAACTAAGGCAACGAAAAATGAAAAACAGAAAGACGAAAAACAGAGACGAAGAAGATGACTTTTCTGCAAGATATATGAATAATATCTTGCAGATGCCTCAAGACGAAACAAACACTATAATTCACAAAGAATTACAAACTAGAGTTGAGGAAAAGATCTATGAAAAATTACTAACCTAAAGCTAGTATTACTCAACTACAAACTCTTGGATGAATCTCAATCTCTGAAAATTAATCTCTCAAAATCGCACCTTTTTTCTTCTCCCCAAAAACCGTGTGTAACTTCTGCCGATGTTTGAAGTATATAATTCAACAATCTTCATGCTCTTCCCGCGATCTTTGTTCACACGTTCGGCAGTTGATTGTGGAAGTGAACTTCATCCCACGTCATCCACAGAATTCTCCTTGACCAAGTCTTCTTCTTCTACTGGTTAGTTGCTTATATATAGGATGGACTCAAGTATTGGGCTTTTAAGGAATCAAGCCATATAACAGCCCAATAGCAATGTTGGGCTTCAGCTGTTGTCAAACCCAGCAACACGAGCCCAACGATTTCTCCCCTTGATCCAGCACCGTTAATCCATTTAAACATATGTGAAGAAAGACAAAAACCAAAAGTTGGAATCGAGGTCTAGATTTGAACAAAAACTTGTATATTAGCTATAGATAGGAGCCAAGTAGATCCATAAGTGTACCTCAAAATTCATGCTTTAACTGATACTCTACTCGTTCATAAAAAACGTCAACAATTTTTTTTCGGTACGAGTTTTAATATTTATAATGAGTGGATATTGGATTTTGACTTTTTAGGGTGTAAATGAAATTATGGATATAAATCTACATCTTAAAATAGATTGTTCATGCTTTTGGCGAGGGCCAAAAAAAGAAAAGTGTTTAAGTTTTTCACTACCGGATGTGGAAGTATTAAAAAAGAAAAACAACTGTAACAATTTGTTTATTAATACAATTTTGTCTTTTTAATTTTTATTTTATCGAGTCCTTTTGAAATTTGATTCGATCAAATCAAATGGAGTCTATAGAAATAAACATAAAAATTAATGTCCAGTCTAGGTCAGCATTTGCAAATGTAATTGAATTAGTGTGTGCGTTTTATTTTTCAAATATATAGCTAAATTAATTCTGTAACTATTCTTTTAGAGGGGCTATCGGGCTTTCTTAAATGGGCCAACTAGTAAGCCCATTCAATATTACAAAATTATCAAAGCTATGCACGAACTCCACGTTGCGCGGCCCAATGAAAATCAATGATAATTGAAATTTCGCAAAGTTGTACTCCCTCCGTCCCATTTAAACAGGCCTATTTCTTTTTGGCACGAGATTTTAGGAGAGTGTGTGTAAAGATTAAGTATAGTGTTTAATATTTTAATGTCAATTTCATTATTTTGAAATTAAATCATCATAAATGCATCAAATATATTGATGTCTGATCTTAAATGAAAGATCGTATCAAGACCTTTAATTTGATATAAAAATTATAAAAATCGGAGAACAAACGAGCAAGTTATGATAGTTTAAATTTTTAGAATTTAAATTATATTGAGATACGTGCTGAGAAGTGAGTGAATGATGGGGTGATTAATAGTGGGTAATTCTTTCCCTATTAGGAAACTGACCTATTCTAATGGGACGTCCCAAATAGAAAAACTGGCCTATTCTAATGGGACGGAGGGAGTATCATAATAATACAACTTGAAAATAAATAGTGATCAGTGTATACAATTTGAAAGTTTTATAATTATATCATAAATTGTATATTACGTACTATATGGATTCATAAACTGAAAAGCAGATGATTCCAAAACTTAAGTTGAAAATATTTTTTAAATTATATTTCATAATAAAATTTCATTTTAAAGTTGGTTATTTTTTAACTTTATGCACAAATGGTTAGACGTGTTCCGTTTTTTATTAACTCGATTTATATACGATACGAACTTTCGATTTAAAATCTACCCTTTGAGAAAAGTAAATAACAATAATTCTTTAAAATGAACGAGTACAAAGGCTAAAATTGAATCTAATGCCATATTCTTTAAAACTCTATCCGCGTCGACTTTTATGTTTATTTGATATTTCTATGGAGATAGTTTATATGTATTTTTTTTGTAGAAAGATCTAAATGATGTACACAAATACAAAAATAAAATAAAATTGTATGTTTGTAAAGTTGATTTTGGCATTGAAAAGTTAAATTCACATTCACAAAACCATATTTCATTTTGCTAATCGTTGTCACTCACTTAATTGTCAGCTCCTTTTGATTAATAATGGTGAAGATTTATATGGTGAAATGTACTTTGAGAAAATTCGACTCTAACAAATTGATAGTAGGAGCCAACAACTAAGTTCAAATCTTCATTCTTATTTTTTAACATTTAAGATCAAACTCACGTGCTTATATTATATATTGTGATCTTTTGCTTATCGTGACATTTAAATCATCTGAATTCAAATAAAAGTTGAGCCTTCATTATCCCATAATAATATAAACTAATAAAAGTTGAATAATAATAAGTAAATTACATAAAAAAAATATTAAGAAAATATGTATGGAGCAAAAATTCTCACCACAATATGTCTCGATATTCTTGGATTTACTATATGAATTCTGAATTTGTACCTTTAATTGTATACTTGAAAAAGTTTCTTTATTTGTTTTGTGCATGGTCAATTGATGATATCCTCAACCCAAAAGAAGATTGCATGCAGTTTCTCTCTCTTTTTTTTTTTCTTTTTTCTTTTTTGTGTCTATTCATAAATAAATAAATAAATAAAAAGTTGATTCAAGCTGAGGCAAACCTAATTTGAAATTGCTATGTTGTGCAATTATATGTACTTTATAATGTTTTTTATGATGTATTTGAAACAAGAACAATAATACGAATAGAAATAAAGAACACAAAGTTTGATAACCCAGTTCGGTGATAACACCTACGTCTGGGGGACAAATCCGAGAGAGAATCAATCCACTAATATGAAGCAGAGAAGTACAGGACTTACACCAAGATAAACACCTTGTGACACCTAACTTCTGTTTACAACTCCTTTTTGAATATGGATTGAACTACGAGAAACACTCGTAATCGAACTCCAGCTATCGACAGATAGCACCCGTCATACCCTCAGAAAACCGAAAGGAAAAACACAAACTCTGAATCACAATTCAGAATCAACCAACAATAAAACTAAGAAGTAGTTTTATTTTACACACGCTCTACCCAAGAACACACTCTTGCAGAAACTCACACTCAGAGATTCACGATCAATCTCACAAGACGGCTCCGCATGAATGACATGCGTTTATCTCCTTTTATACCTTCTCTTGATATGGAATAAATTGAACCCTAAGAGATCTTTGCATATCTTCCAAGATATGCCATGCGTTTATCTCCTTTTATACATTCTCTTTGTTAGATCCGGGTTGAAGATCAACAACAATAAAAATAAGAATCGAATTCGTGAAGGATCGAGTCCTTAGAATGAATATAAGAATTAACGAGAGGAGGATTGCATCTTCTAAATCGTCCCAAGTTTCCTTTAATTCCGCCTTGTCTCGTCGGGAACCTTGAAGAATTCCTACAAAACAAAGCCGGAGGAGCGGGTGGGGGTCCTCCGGGAAGAACCTCCGACGCCCAAGTCAGTATCAAATACTGGAAGTATGTTGAGGTTTCTTGGAGAAAAAACCTCTAGAGTGGGTGTGTGTGTTGATTCGTACTAGAAGCACGTAATCTTGAGTGTAAAGTTTAGAGTGAGAGAGTTGTTACCAAATATGTAGTGGTTGCCATATATTTATAGTTGTAGAAGAGGTGGTGGCATTTCTGTAAATTTTCTTTATTGTAAAGGGCAATATTAATTATGTTAGTATTTTTAGAGAAGATTCTAGCTCTTCAAGGAAAAAGCTAGATCCTTGGGGAAAAAGCTAGATCTTTAAGGTAGATGCTAGCTTCTCGGAGATGCCAGATCCCGAGGGAAGATGCAGATCCCTAGCGGAGATGCCAGATCCCGAGGGAATGTGCAAATCCCTAGCGGAGATGCCAGATCCCGAAGGGAGGTGCAGATCCCTAGCGGAGATGCCAGATCCTGAGGGAAGTGCAGAAACCTCATGGAGATACCAGATCCTTCATGGAGATGCAGATCCCCTCATGGAGATGTCAGATCCCTCATGAAGATGCAGATCCCTCATGGAGGTGCCTAGATATGCCAGATCCCTCATGGAGATGCCAGATCCCTCATGGAAGATGCTCTTTAAGCCAGATGCTAGCATCTTCAAGGGAGATGCTAGATCTTGAAGGGAGAGATCTTTAAGCCAGATGCTAAGTCTTTTGGCGACTTTTTCAAGCTTAACTTCTGCCACAATGGTTTCATTTAATCCAGTTCCTTCATAGAAGGCTTTGCCCAAACTCAAGGCTTCGCTTGGGCGACAAGTGTCTCATCCTCATTTGCTTATTCTCAACTAGTGACGCCACGTATTACTATGACGTGGAAGAAGCTGATTTAGTCCCTATCACTCTTGATATAGAATAAATTGAACCCTAGGAGATCTTTGCATATCTTCCAAAATATGGTAATATCTTCAACCATATCTCCACCAAATATCCTTTCTTATTTATCCAAATAATAAAATTGAATAAATAACCTTGCATGAAATTCCAGCACAACTGAAAATTCTCTACATAAATCGCCAAGATGATTTTCCATAATTTACATGCACCCATGCAACAACATAATTACTGAATAGCTAAGGGTAGTAAATAAAGATACAAAATGAAAATGAAGAAACAATAATGAGCAAAAATTTTATTTATAGACTCGAATGGAGCTCCAAACTTTAAATTTGAGTTTCAAAACGAATCAATTTTGGAAAATGGAAGTTCAATGGACTATATGACTAAATAATAAAAAATCGAAATAAACTTTGAAAATGCAACAATATTAAAACGGGTGACAACTTTTTTGAGAATATAAAAAAAAAAATTAATTGTTTCATAAGTCTAGTAGTCTAGAAATAAGTAGTGCACCTTCCTAGGAAATAGAAAGAGGAAAGCTAATAAATAGAAATAGGAAGCCGGTCAGACGGAAACAAAAAAGTAAAAAACAAAAAAACAAAAAAACTCAAATTTGCATGGCACATGCAGTTTGGACGGGATAAACCATGATTTGGGCGGGAAAACATGCATTGAAGTGATTTTGTTTTAATATATGTATAGATATAGATTTCATTCATAACAATTTAGAAATACTAAGAGCATCTCCAGCCCACCGTCGTTGAGGGGTTTGAGCCCGCGTGCGAGCCCGCGGCGCGAGCCCGGGCCGCGCTGGTGAGCCCCTCCTCCGGCAAGCTCGACACGCAATCCCGAGTCAGGCTCGCGCCCGCCCCACCCCCATGTGCTGACGTCATTATGACGTTACCCAGGTATTAATTTTTTTTTAAAAAAACCAATTTTCAGCAAAAAAAAAAAAATACCGTTGCAAGGCAACGGCTACCTCCCCATTTCCTCCCTATAAATACACACCCCCACAAATTATCTCCCACACCTCCACAATTCATCTACACTTCTTCACAATCCCACAATTTCTTTACAAATTCAAATTATTTCCTTCTTTCTCAACCAAATCCAACGATAGATGACGAGTCGTTTCTCAAATTGTTGTGATCCCAAGCCGTCAGTGGTTCCTCCTCGCATCCCGACGATAATTCTCCACCCGACGATGATTCTCAAGGTGACGACGATTCTCCGCCGTCGCCGCCGCGGCCTTCCAACCTCGGATTCGCGGCCTACGCGAGTCCTCCTACCCACGGAGTGATGAGCTTTTCTTCTGCCGGTTATCAAGACGTCTCTCAACCCGTCTTCGATCAGTTCAGAACTCCGCAGTTCAGGGGAAGTGAATGTACGACGCAAAATCTCGAAGGACTAAATCTGTTGAGTTCGTTCGAGTCAGTTTCGAACATGCGTCCAGCGGCCAAGAAGAAAGCAAGCGCATCGACGGCTGCCCCCCAAATCCGGAGCCAACTGAGCGGATGAAGGCCGTACCGTACAGTCTGGAGGAGTCGGCTCATCTCATCAAGGTGTGGTCTAGCATTTCCGAAGACCCGGGAGTTGGCGATCGACAGAAGGAGGTCATTTTCTGGGGCAAGGTCGTAGCTAGGTACAATGCTACGATTCATACTATTGACTACAAGCCCAGAAATAAGAAGATGCTGAAGGGGCATTATCAGCGGATGATGCCAAAATGCAACAAATTCCATGGCTACTACGTTCAAGCTGTGAGAGAATGGAAGAGCGGAGAAGACTCAAACGACGTCTTCAACAAAGCATGTGAGCTGTATCAAGCTGAGACGAAACAAGCTTTCCAATATGGGAAGGCCTATGCAGAGCTGCTGAAATTGCCCAAGTATGATCTTTTTCGCGGTAATAAAAAGCAGAAGGGTACAGACAGGTCGTCCAACTCTAGCAATCCCGACGCAGAAGCTGCTGAAGAGGACGGCCATTTTCCAGAACGCCCCTGCCCGATCGGGAACAAAAATGCTCTCGCCCAAAGAAGGAATAAAGGAAAAGACAAACAAGCTGAGGAGACGATTGATTTGGAGGACGTTCCGGAGGGAACCGAACAAGAGTTTTGGCAATCAAGTGCCGAAGTTAATCAGACGTACTTATCGATTGCAAAGAAGAAAGATGACATCTTGGAGAAGAAGAAGCAAGCCTATACGGGCAAGATCATGACTGCATACATCAAGTTGCTCGCCACTGATATCTCACAAATGTCACCGGAGGAGTTGGAACATCATTTTCTCATAAGGACTCGATTGTGGAGCATGATCGAAAAATATGATTGTTTTATTGTATTTTTATTTTTTTTAATTGTTGTATTTCGTTTCAATTTAATATAAAAAATCCAAAAATATTGTTACCTTTTTAATTGAAAATAAAATTACTTAAATAAATAAAATCGAACGAAAAACGAAACGAAAAATGAATTAAAAAAACATATCAAAAATTGAAAATAAAATGAATTAAAAATAAGAGGGAGCCCGGGGGAGGAACTTGCGGCTGGAGATGAAATCTGGAGAGAGCCCCTCCCCATCGGAATAGTGCCGCAAGCCCGTGCTTGCGGCTGGAGATGCTCTAATACTCCCTCCGCCCGTTATCTTTAGACATAGTTAATTTTTAGTTGTTGAGGCTTTGTAATGATAAATTTTGAAATAGATTTTTAGAGTTTAGTTTCTTTTATAGGGTAACACGACACTTGCAGTATCCTACAAGAAACACTAAACTCAAAAAATTCATTATAAAATGAAGTAAATCGTTACAAAGGCTCAATTATGTCTAAAAATGAAGTAAACCAGTTGTAAGAGCATCTCCAGCGCGGGGGTCTCCGGCGGCTCGCGGCGACTTGCGAGTCGATGCTGCGAGTCGCTGGCCCGCTGGCGAGTCGGCTGAGGCTTGCGCCCAGCTCGCATCCCCGACCCCGGCGCGCGCTCCCCCTTTCTGCTGTGCTGACGTTCCAACCCATTTTTTTTTATTTTTATAAATTCAAAAATTCGGCCGAAAATTAAAAAAAATAAAAATAATAATTATATCCGTTGCAAATGCAACGGACTATCTCCCCCATTCCTCCCTATAAATACACACCCCCACAAATCATTTTCCACACCTCAAAATTCATCTACACTTCTTCAAAATCTCATATTTCTCTACAAAATCAAATATATTTTTTCTTTCTCAACCAAAGCCGTAGATGGATAACGAGTCGTTTCTCGAAATGTTGCGCTCCCAAGGCCACGGTGGTTTCCCCTCGCAGCCCAACGATAATACCCCAGGTGACGATGATTCTCCGCCCTCGCCGCCGCGGCCTACCAACCTCGGATTCGCAGCCTACGCGAGTCCTCCTGTCAAGGGAGTGATGGGTTTTTCTCCTGCCGGTTATCAAGACTTCTCCCCACCCGTATTTGATCAATTCAGAACTCCGCCTGTCAGGGGAAGTCAAGGTGCGACGCAAGATTTGGAAGGGCTAAATCTATCGAGCTTGTTCGAGTCAGTTTCGAACGCTCGTCCGGCGGCCAAGAAGAATGCAAGCGCATCAACGGCTGCTGCCCCAAATCCGGAGTCAACCGAGCGGGCGAAATCTGTACCGTACAGTCCGGAAGAGTCGGCTCATCTCATCAAGGTGTGGTCTAGTATTTCCGAAGACCCCGGAGTTGGCGATCGACAAAAGGAGCATATTTTCTGGGGCAAGGTCGTAGCAAGGTACAATGCTACGATTGAAGCTATCGGTTACAAGCCTGGAAACAAGTCGATGCTGAAGGGGCATTATCAGCGGATGTTGCCGAAATGCAACAAATTCCATGGCTACTACGCTCAAGCTGTGAGGGAGTGGAAGAGCGGAGAAGACTCAAACGACGTCTTCAACAAAGCTTGTGAGATGTATCAAGCTGAGATGAAACAAGCTTTCCAATATGGGAAGACCTATCAAGAGCTGCTGAGATTGTCCAAGTATTCTCTTTTTGTTGGTAATAAAAAGCAAAAGGGCATAGACGGGTCGTCCAACTCCAGCAATCCCGACGCAGAAGCTGTGGAAGAGGATGGCTATTTTCCGGAACACCCCCGCCCGATGGGGAACAAAAAAGCAGTCGCCCAAAGAAAAAATAAAGGAAAAGACAAACAAGCTGAGGAGCCGATTAATTTGGAGGACGTTCTGGAGGGAGACGAACATGAGTTTTGGCAATCAAGTGCCGAAGTTAATCAGACGTACTTATCGATTGCAAAGAAGAAAGAGGACGTCTTGGAGAAGAAGAAGCAAGCCTATACAGGCAAGCTCATGACTTTGTACAACAAGTTGCTCGCCACTGATACCTCACAAATGTCACCGGAGGATTTGGAGCAGCATTTTCTTATGAGGGCTCGGTTGTGGAGCATGATCGAAAAATAAACTTGTTTTATTGTATTTTTATTTTTTTTAAGTGGTGTATTTCGTTTCAATTTAATAAAAAAAAATCCAAAAATTTCATTTTTTTAATTAAAAATAAAATTAATTAAACAAATAAAATCGAACGAAAAACAACACGACAAAACGAATTAAAAAAATATATCAAAAATTGTAAATAAAATGAATTAAAAATAAGAGAGAGTCAGGGGGAGGGGCTTGCGGCTGGAGATGAAATTTGGGAGAACCCCTCCCCACCGGAATAGTGCCGGAGATGCTCTAAAGTGAATTATGTCTAAAAATGTCAGACTTATGGAGTATAATTTATTATTTTGGCCCGAAATACACTATTTATTTGATTGCGATTCCTGGCCGTTTTCGTGAAAATAATAATAAAAAAAAGAGTTGAAAATATTAGGAAATCCCAAATATTGGTTTTGGCTGGAAATTTATGGCGAATATAATAATGATTGGATTATTCTGATTCTGAAGACATTCTAATCAGGCTATTATTTTCATCCACAATTATTGGAACGAAAATACTAACCCTATTTATGGGACAAAAGTGTTTTATAGAACAATTTTTTAAAGACAAAAATTTGGGTGAGGTCGGCCACATAGTGTGGCCGGGTCAAAGTGTCAATCTTTATACAGAAAAATGTTAATCTATACGAATAAAAGTGTCAATCTTTAACATAATTATTTTACGAATAAAATAACAATTTTTAAAAGTGACAATCTTTATACAGAAAAGTGCTAATCTACACGAATAAAAGTGCCAGTGTTTTAGCCGTCCGCACGGTGCCTCTGGTTGACCCAAGTGTGTTCTTTTTTAAATTAAAATAAAAAAAACTAATATGAGATGCCCATTAGGCCACGTAGATATTTCAAACCATTCGGGTATGCCCAAAATATTTAATACATATAGTTGGTTTTGATGTTACACAAAAAAATACTCCCTCGCAAATAAATGAGTACAACTTCATTCGGCATCGGTTTTGTTTTTTATTTTAACAAGTGAATATTAATGTGAGTTTGAGTTTTATTTAATGTAGCGCATTATAATATTTAAGTGAAGTTTCGGTCCCACTTAAAATATAATTTGAAAGAGGAGTATATGTTAAATTTGGATCGGTATGAGTTTCAAGAAAAATTGATAAATGTGTTGTAAGTGGATGATAAGTCTCACTTATCTGAGTGAGAGTATTTTATAATTTGGGTAATAACACATGTATGAGAGACATCTTAAAAATTAAAACATCGATATATCAGGAATGAAGAGAGTATTTTTTTATGTATGGTTCATATTTAAAAATAGAATGTGGCAAGATTTAATACTACGTAAAAAATACTATGATATTATATGCATGATATGACATGAAAATATGATGAAATAATTGAACAATGTTTTCTTTTTCGCGTCATGATCCAAAAATCAAACAATATTTAGACAAACTATTAATTTGCCTTGATGTTTAACTAAAAAAACATTCCATTTTCAGCAAATGCTGCATCTAGTAGGTGGGATGGGATTATATATATCCATCACTCTTTGAAAATCAAAACAAATTTAATTGGTTATAGCATAAATTAATTAAGAGAGAAAAAAAATTATCAAGCAATCCACATATTTAGCAATGCTTCAATTAGAAAATCAATGCATGGTTTGTTGTCCAATCACTATCATTGATCCAACACTTAACTTTTCCCTCGTTTTAAAGTTATCTCATCGTACCCTGTAGTTAATTATTACTTACTTATTCTCATGATTAATTTATCTCAATCCTTCATTTTAATTTTAAAATATCTAGAAATAATATAATGAACCTCACCTGATGATACATGATTGATTGTTCCTATTCATTGTTTGTTAGGTGCGACGAAATAGTTGCATACTCTCTCTATCATAAATTATAATCATCATAATTTATTTAAAGGTTTTCTTCTTCAAAGTTATTTTAAAACTATGTTGATCTAATTTGGTTTCCATAATACATTCCATTATTATAGTGCCAAGCTTCATCCCATGTAAGGGCAATACATACTCCCTATCTCCCCAATTAAATGTCTCTAGCCACCAGTGTAAATACTAAGAAAATAAGTAATTTTATTATTCTTACCCCTTATCATTGCATATAAATATGAAAAAAGTAAATAATATATAATGATGACAGTGGTAAATACGGTAGTATGACATTATTTTTGCATAGAACTTTGAAATAAGACACTTATTCAGGGACAAAAAGTTTGTCTAGTCGGAACACTTATTCGGGGACAAATTTTTGACTAATCGGGACACTTATTCGGGGATAAAGGGAGTATTTACATATATAGAAGGGTTCATGCAGAAATAAATCATGATGTGAGAGCGTGAGAATAAATGCTTAATTATATGTATAGTTACGCTTAAATATACTTGTGTAATTCAGGATCATATTTATTTATGTACAATCTAATGCTTAAGTATCGTCATATTTATTTATGTACGATTGGACGCTCAAGTATTGTCATGTATGTTTATTGCATGCTTACGTCATTAATAACCGTATAGTCCGTATACATTCCTATTTTTCTCACCAAAATTTATTTATATATGAAATAAATTTATATATACATGTGTGTGTATGTAATATGAAATTTAGTTGTATAATGTTATTTCTTCGAAATAAAATTTAATATACATGCATGCATGGTACAAAAGAAGCCAAATTCAAGTTTTCTAAAGGGCGACGGCGTCTCTCTCTCTCTCTCAAAATAAATGGTGAAAGTGAAACATAATCAATCATGCATGCATGGTATTTGAATTATTAGTTTATTAAAAGTACTTACGTACATCCTTTCAAAAAAAAAAAAAAGGTACTTACGTACATATATAAATGCATGCATTAATGTTGCCAATATTTCAAAACCTAAAAAATACTCAAAACAATACACCTACACAGGCACGAATGTATATATAGCATTTACAAGAATGAATTAATTGGCTGCAAAATATTCGAATTCTCACCATTTTATGAGCTTACAACACACACACACACACAACTCTCTCTCTCTCTCTATGGGGGTGAGGAAATGCTCGAAGTGCGGGAAAACGGGTCACAATTCAAGAACTTGCAGAAATGTTTCATCAAATTGTGGTAAAATTATGAAGCTTTTTGGTGTGGAGTTAGCAAAAGTTCCATTTCCTGCAAATGATGATGATGGATTAAAATTAAAGAATTTAAGTAAAACGGAAATGATATCATCATCTTCCGACGAAGATTCTGATAAACTCAAGCACATTATTAACGGATCAACTCAAGGGCAGAGGAAAAAGGGTATGTATATCTTAAATATATCTCATCCAATTATATTAATTTGTGAAATATTTATCTTATACTTATATAACTACTACTCATCAATGGCTGCTTCGAATAACTATTTTATTTCAACTTAAATACTATTTATCATTAATGTACAAAGCATTATATGATATGATGGTTCATGATGCACACACATCTGAAATTTTATGTTTATATTTCGCTTTGTTAAAAAAAATATTAAGTTTATATTTCGCTCAAAAAAGAAAAATAAATTAGGTTTATATGATATGACTGAAATAAATAGTTAGGGATGCATAATTTTAAACTTCGTGTTAAATAGTTTATGAAAAATAGAGATATATAATGAATATTCTATACCCGATTATATTACATATATAAACTCAACTTATATATTACCTTCGGCTCATAATTTCTGACACATTTTATTATTTTATACCTCACATATCAATATAAAAGGTCTCAAAAATCCTGAGCCGGAGTAATATTTATTAATTGGATAATAAATTAATGTTATTTATTAGGTATACCATGGAGTGAAGAGGAGCACAAATTATTTCTTCTTGGGTTAGAAAAGCTTGGAAAAGGGAATTGGAGAGGAATTTCTAGAAATTTTGTGACCTCAAGAACTTCTACACAAGTTGCAAGCCATGCTCAAAAATATTTTCTCCGAAGAAATAATGCCACCAAAAATAAATTCAGCCCGACAATTCTCTCCATGGTAATTAAGATTATTTAATTATTATATATAATATTTTGTAATTGTGTAGAGGATAAATTATTTTGCTAAGTTGCTTTATTAATTAAATACAGGTGCGGCGAAATGAGGCACAATATTGTATTTACTCAAAGAAAAAACCCAATAATCCGCCGCTGAAATTACCAGAAGGCCCTTACTTTTGCAGATTGTTTAACAATTCTGCAGCTCAAAATATTCCACCCAGTTTGGAGCTCAGCCTTGCTGCTCCGCCGCTGCCGGCGGTGGCGGCGGTTTGGGAGCGGCGGCCGGTATTGCTTTGGAAGAAGTAATATGTGGTAAAAAACATATAGTAGTATGTATTTTGCTTATAATATACTCCCTCCGTCTAAAGATAGTTTCCTTGTTTCTTTTGACAATAATTTCAAGCTTTTTCGTCCCATAAATTTGGGCACGAAAATTAAGGGAATGTTTAATCTTTTCCCAATTATAAATAGTATAAGTATAATATTATTCATAATTGGGAAAAAATTACACATTCGCTTCATTCTCGTACTCAAATAAATGGGACGAAAAAGGTTGAAATTATTGTCAAAAGAAACATGACGTTATCTTTGGGACGGAGGGAGTACTAGTTTGTGCCCGGTGCGATGCATGGGAAAGTTATTTTTAATATTTATATTTAATATAATATAAAATAATAAGTCGGAAATGACATCAATTTAAGGGTTCCTAAGTTTGATATACTCCATTATTATATTAATTTATTTCACTACTTATTTTGACAATGGTAAGTTTATTCTTTTCTTTACTTTAAAATATACTACTATATTGTTTTAGATCTATGATTCTTAATCAACTTTAAGATATAAGATATAATTACTTTTGGTGTTGAATAATTACAACTATCTATGATTTATATGAATATAAAATCAAATCAAATTAACAGCCGCCAACATCTTTGCTTCATTGTGCGTTATTATGTTCTTTCACCCCATTTCCACCGTCGCAATCTTGAGGCCTCAACTTATCGCCTTTCAATATTTTTAAATTTATTTATAGCAAATTTTCTATCTCACATATAAAAGACTTTTGATATACTACCATTATCTTTATCAAAAAAAAAAAAAAAAAAATCCGAAGCGTGAAAGCCGGAACAACTTCTAGACTTCTAGTTTCATTGACATGTTTCGTATCTAAAAAAAATCCGTTTTCTCTAAAATAAAATAAAAATGAAAAATGATCTAAAGAAAATATTTTATATATTTTTCAGCATTAAAAATAGTTAAAATGAATTTTAAAACTAATTAACAATTCTATTAGGGAAATAAAACAAAATTACGAAGCATTAAATCAATCTGGATTTGTGTAAATAAATAAGAAAAAAGAAAATAATAGACTAAAGAACAAAAAGAGACAAATAAAATGGTTGGAAACCTTCTTCTTCTTCTAACTCTCACTACTGTGTCTTTCCGGTTGGATCCAATGTCTTCTAACTCTCACTACTGTGTCTCATTATGTCATTGGATCTTGTTTAATCAATCTCCTGATTCTTTCTGCAAAAATAAAAATCTCAATTTCTTGTTCCGGCGCATAAAAGACTTGATATTACTTACCTTACGTTCATCAAAATTTATTCTCAATATTCTGAAATCAAGTCAATAGAATAAATACCTTTTAAAATTACATCCATTAATTTCTTGAGAGCTAGATTATGAAAGCTGTTACTCTTGTTTTCTCAGATCATACAATAAGTATAAATATGGAAAAAAAATATCCAAAGTCAAATTAAAAATCTTTTAATAAACATGTATGTCAAAAGGTTGTACTTGATGGAGATTCATCATCATGGCGTGTAAAATTGATTTTCGCCATGCTGAACAAAATAAACACACAATATTTATTCTGGTAATACATGCGAAAAAAAAAAAAGTTTACAAAAGTATATATGCAATGCCAAGAAAAGAGAAGAATACTCCTACAATAATTTACGTATGTAATGACAGAAGAAAAGAAGAATAACTTTAATTAAA
This sequence comes from Mentha longifolia, assembly GCA_001642375.2. Classification (NCBI taxonomy): domain Eukaryota; kingdom Viridiplantae; phylum Streptophyta; class Magnoliopsida; order Lamiales; family Lamiaceae; genus Mentha; species Mentha longifolia. Next base: position 20,079,419 of record CM038110.1, on the reverse strand, counting down.
TTTGAAGTAAATGCCAAAGAATATGTAAATTCAAAAACAATCTTCGCATCTATAGCGGAAAAAGACACGTAAAGAGTTGTGCTTCGAAATTTCTATTCACTTTGTGCATAAATATATAATGCCATATACTCGTATACTTGTGTCTCTGTTTATGATGGTTCTTATCGCAAATGTTGATAAATGATAGAATTCCATCTCAACTAAAAGCTCGAACTTGTAGTGAAGTGTATAATCTATTCATTTATATTATTATTCTCAATACTCCCACTTACTTGTGGGCTCGATTTTCAATTATATTATATTATTATTCCCAATACTCCCATTTACTTGTGGGCTCGATTTTCAATTATACCATCTGGGGTGGAGTATCTATTCATTTATATTATTATTCTCAATACTCCCCCTCACTTGTGGGCTCGATTTTCAATTCTACCATCTGGGTAGGAGACCCAACAAGTGCACACTTTTAATATGAGTGGAGTTGCTATCAGTGGGATTTGAACACAGGACCTCGGCGTTAGCCAAAAGCTCTGATACCATGATAGAATTTCATCTCAACTAAAAGTTCGAACTTGTAGTGAGGTGTGGAATCTATTCATTTATATTATTATTCCCAATAATAAAACCAAGCGGAGATGAAATTCATCAATCATAAATCTGCAAAAAAAATAAAAATAAATAAATAAATAAATAAAAACATCAGTTTACTAATCTTTAACTAAAAGAAGGTGACATGCATTATCACAAAAGAAAAAACGGCGAGTAATTTGAGTGCATCAACAAATTGAGTAGTATACTTTCTCATGCTGGTTGGTAATATTAAGACTGAGTTTATCAACGTCCGTGGACTAAGCCCAACCTCACCTTTAGAAATTAAAAGAAAAGCTAAAATGAGGAGAGAAGGAAATGGGCGGTGGGGGGAAGGAGTCCACAGACCTCAACCGTCCTCCCATTTTCTTTCTTTTTTAATTTATTTGTATTACACTTGGCAATTTATGATTGGTTCTTATATATTTTGTCATCATATTATCATGAAATCAATTTATCTTTTGTATGATATATTTAAAAAATATATAAATAATATCAAAATTCATATTTTTTTCCTCCTCTATAAATAGAGACCAATCTTGACATAATTATTCACAATTTAGAAATCACTTTTTATTCTCTTTTCCTTGACATCTCATATCTTTTTTTGTGTTCATCTTTTTAATGGATTCCAATATTCCCTACTCAAATTACCAAGATTTTATCTCCTCTCAAGTTTGGTGATGATAATTAAATGTGTAATTTTCGTATAATTATTCGGTGATCGATTGTTTATTTTGATTTTCGTGTTTCACTTATTGTAATTTCTATGTTGATTTGAGAATTTTCAGTTTAATATTAGTTTGTACTTTTAACAAAATTTTAAATTTCTTATTTTTATTATGTATTTATTTTTCATAATTAATTTATCATAAAAAATTATTTAATAATATAAAGGTGAGAATGTTGAGTTGGAAATGAGGTCACTGATAAACCTATAAAAATAGATGTGATTGGGTTGGGAGGAATAATAAATTTATAAAAGAGAGATAATAAATATAATAATATAAAGATGTGAAGGTTGGGTTGAGGAAGTGGTGGTTGTTAAACATAGTCTAATAGATCCAGCATCGAGGGAAAGAGACCATCTCAAGAATTTGAATTCAAAAGAAAGCTGCTAATCCGAAAAATTAAATCTCGCCTACGCATGTAAGCAATGGTAATCTTTTTGGTTGGGAAGACAAACCGTAAAAAGTCGATTCAACTCCCGTTAGTATTAAAAATAAATACTACGTACTTTACTATTCCCTTTGTCCCACTTAAATAGTCTACATTTTCTTATTAGTTTGTCCTATATAATAGTCTAATTTCTTAAAATGGTAAAAGTCTATCTCACAACTAATACTATTTTAAAATTTCTTATCTCCACTTGCATTAGATTTTGTGCCAAAAGTAATGTGGACTATTTAGGTAGGACGGATAGAGTAATAAACTTTCTTGTGAACAGTAAATGTAGAATAAAAATTCTGGAAAAAAGGATATTAATATAATATTATTGTGAGTGGTGAATTTAGGCGGGAAAATTTTTGTGAATAATTTATTATAAAAAATTATTTAATAATATAAAGGTGGGAAGGTTGGGTTGGAAATAAAGTCACTAATAAACCTATAAAAATAGAGGTGGTTGGGTTAGGAGGAATAATAAAATTTATAGAAGAGAGATATGCTTTTATATACTGTATATATATAATAGATACGAAGCTGTTTTGAGATTTGTTACACTAATAAATATAATTTATTTCTAGTAAAATTTACAAGTATAAATTTTATCTCTGTTTCATACATATTCAATTCCCAAGGCTGCATTTATTGTTCTATTTTTCTTTTGCAGTTCGAAGTCGATTCATATCATGTAAAATAATCGAGAATTATGTTAGTGATTTTTTTAAATAAAAAGTTGGGTTTACAGGGATCAAGGAATGGTTTAATATTATTTTAAATCGAAAAGTTTGGAGTTTTGAATGATGACACTTGAATGATAGTATATTTTACTTAGAAAGATATACGAAGTATAATGAAATGATACTGTTTCAATCATATAAATAAGGAAATTAAAAAAAAAAAAAAAACCTGAACATCTTAATTAGCGGAACGACATCTATTTTAATAGGTTAATTTAAATTGGTGAAATTTTATTATATTGTTGATATATCATTAAACATAAAAAATAAAAAATAAAATTAAAATATTGTATAGTTTCCAATCTTCCATTAATTCACCCTATAAAAATACTCCCTCCGTCCCGCTCGATATGACTTGTTTCGTGAGAGCGAAATAAGCCATATCGAGCGGGACGTAGGGAGTATCAATTATGAGTTGTCTTATCAGATATGCAACTTTTCACGACGTGACCATTAAGTTCGGCAAAATACTATTGATAGAATTTAAGTTATAAAATTTTAGTCACTATAATTAGAATTTTTATTGACGTTTCTTTTCTCGCGTTCAATTTTCATAAATGTACATCACTTTTTATTTAGGATATTAATTTACTTTTTTTCCTAAAGAAAGTTGGCGCTTGATTCTCCCCGTTTTTTCTATTTATGGACTTTTATTTTATTTTTGACGATTTATACGCTATCAGTTTAATACTCTTTCATCTACAATATGTGCTTAGAATCTTATAGTGAATAAAGTGATATTTTGAGTCCCACATGTGTGAGTGATTAATAAAGTAAAATGATTATTAAATTGTACTTCCTCCGTCCTATTAATAAATAGCCTTTTTTTTTTCTTGGCATGAAAATTAAGAAGGGAGAGATTAATAGTACTACCTCTGGCTCATATAATTAAGGACATTTACTGTAAATCCAATAACCAAGAGAGTGAGAAATATGTGATTGTAATTAATTATGAGGAGAGAGAGTTAATTGTAGCCAAGTATTCTTTGCCATTTTAAGAAATGTGTCTAATTGTTGAGACGGACCAAAACGAAATACGTGTCTAATTATATGAGACAGATGTAGTATGTTTTTAAGATGTGTGTAGAGATTATATTCATTTTTATTCATTTATACTTTTTTTTTTGCTTTTATTTTAGTTTGAATATATATTTTTAAAGTTATAATTTTTTATTTGCTTTTATTTTAATTTGAAAAAAAATTTATTTTAGGGAATGACTCTTTATCAGTGAGACAGATGAAAAAGGAAAATGACTCTTTATAAATATGACAGAGTGAGTATTTTAGTTGACTTTTCAAGTGATAAAGGAATAATAGATGTAGGGTCTACGTCCACAATAGATATGCACATATTTTGTGGACAGACGAATGCGATAATAAGTGCAGATATTTCGTGAACGGAGGGAGTAATATTTTATAATAGTATTTATACCTATTAGATTAGTTAAGTAATAATTATTCTGGACGGGTATTGCGATGATTATTTGCCTCTAGTTGAGTTTGAGCCCATTAGATTTAGTATTTCTTTTTATTCAGTTGTAAGTTAGAGTTTTGTCTTATCAATGTAATTATGTAAATATGAATCAGGTTCTTTTTAAAGGTCCAGAACAAATTGAATAGGAACAAACTCGAAATCGTACGACCGATAATCCTGGAGAAGGTTTGTATCACGGGCTTATTAGCGTAATTTTATAGGAGATGGATCAAATAAAGAATATAGGCAAGCATCCCGCACACGAGGTGACTTAGAGCATCTCCAGCGCGCCGTTGAGGAGCTCGAGCCCGCTCGCGAGTCCGGGCCGCGCTAGCGAGCCCGCCCCGCGGATGAGAGCCCGGCTCGCGCCCCATGCCCCTGGTTGTGCTAACATCATAATGACGTTAGCCAACTTAATTTTTTATTTTTTTTATTTTAAAAAATCAAATTTTTAGTGGGAAAAAAAATAGATAAAAAAATTTGAACGTTGCAAAGCAACGGCTACCCCCCCTCCTCCCTATAAATACACACCCCCCACAAATCATCTCCCACACCTCCACAATTCATCTACAATTCTTCACATTCCCATAATTTCTTTACAAATTCAAATTATTTCCTCCTTTCTCAACCAAATCCAACGATGGATGACGAGTCGTTTTTCGAATTATTGCGATCCCAAGGCGTCGGTGGTTCCTCCTTGCATCTCGACGATGATTCTCAAGACGATGATGATTCTCAAGGCGATGATGATTTTCCGCCGCTGCCGCCGCGGCCTTCCAACCTCAGATTCACGGCCTACGCGAGTCCTCCTACCCACGGAGTGATGGGCTTTTCTCCTGCCGGTTATCAAGACGTCTCTCCACCCGTCTTCGATCAATTCAAAACTCCACCGTTGAGGGGAAGTCAAGGTGCGACGCAAGATCTCGAAGGGCTAAATCTGTCAAGTTCGTTTAAGTCAGTTTCGAACATGCGTCCAACGGCCAAGAAGAAAGCGAGCGTATCGACGGCTGCCGCCCCAATGCCGTAAGCACGCAAGGACGAAGGCCGTACCGTACAGTCCGGATGAGTCGGCTCATCTCATCAAGGTGTGGTCTAGCATTTTCGAAGACCCAGGCGTTGGCAATCGACAGAAGGAGGTCATTTTCTGGGGCAAGGTCGTAGATAGTATAACGCTACGATTCATACTATCGGCTACAAGCTCAGAAACAAGAAGATGCTGAAGGGGCATTATCAGCGGATCTTGCCCAAATGCAACAAATTCCATGGGCACTATGCTCAAGCTATGAGGGAGTGGAAGAGCAGAGAAGACGCAAAGGACGTCTTCAACAAAGCATGTGAGCTGTATCAAGCTGAGACGAAACAAGCTTTCTAATATGGGAAGACCTATGAGGAGCTGCTGAAATTGCCCAAGTATGATTTTTTTCGCGGTAATAAAAAGCAGAAGAGCACAGACGGGTCGTCGAACTCTAGCAATCCTGACGCGGAAACTGCAGAAGAGGATGGCTATTTTTCGGAACGCCCCGGCTGATCGGGAACAAAAAAGCTCTCGTCCAAAGAAGGAGTAAAAGAAAAGGCAAACAAGCTGAGGAGACGATCGATTTGGAGGATGTTCCGGAAGGAGCCGAAGAGGAGTTTTGGCATTCAAATGCCCAAGTTAATCAGACGTACTTATCGACTGCAAAGAAGAAGGAGGGACGTCTTGGAGAAGAAGAAGCAAGCCTATACAGGCAAGCTCATGACTTTGTATAGCAAGCTGCTCGCCACTGATATCACACATATGACACCGGAGGAGTTGGAGCAGCATCAGCTCCTCATGACTAAATTGTGGAGCATGATCGAAAAGTAGCTAGTTTAATTATAATTTTTTTTTAATTTTAATTGTTGTATTTCGTTTCAATTTTATAAAAAAAAACTATTTTTTTTACTTTTTTAATTAAAAATAAAATTAATTAAATAAAATCAATCGAACGAAAAATGATTTAAAAAACATATCGAAAATTGAATAAATAACGAATTAAAAATAATATATTAAAATGGAGAGAGCCCGGGGGGCTCTCGGCTGGAGATGAAATCGGGGGAGAGCCCCTTCCCACCGGAAAGTGGGGAGAGCCCCTCGGCTGGAGATGCTCTTAGACCCTCGACCTTTTGGTTGGAGAGAAAATGTCTTACTAATTGAATTGCGTTTCGTTGTCAACTTATATATTTAAAAATAATTATTTAGTGATTACAGTATTACACAAATATTATCTCAGAAATTAAAAAAAATCCATGATTATGTTGTGATGGAAATAACTAATGTATTTTCCACATCAGCTATAAAGTGCAAATTATGTATATTTCACAATTCATATTGACAATCCGTGAACTGTGATTTCGGTGTTTTAGTTTCTTGGCGATTTTGAGTTGTGTTGAGTTGAGAAACTGATTTATTTCGAAGATTATCACAGTTACTAAAAGGGAATTCTTTATGGAGTGTCGAGAATTTTCTTTAGATAATATCATTCTTCTAAACATGGCAAGTTGAAACTCTTCCTGCAAGTGCAAAATAACTTAACTAAGTATCAACAGCAAATTAAAATGTACAGTAAAGAAGAAAATGAAAAAAGAGAGAACATAACAAGCTTTTGTTAGTGAACTAAGCAACAATTTATTCAAACTAAAGAAGTTAAATTGAGCAACAAGTAGAAGAAGCTAAGTCTCATCACCAACAACAGTTGGTTTTTGATCAGAAGTCAAATATTGAACTGCTCAGCTTCTCAAACTACTCATACAACGCCTCCACTTCATTCACATTAATTGCAATAATTGCCGAGTCGAGCCCGGTATGTGGCTCCATCCCTGCTCACTTTCCCATGGACAACGTGCTTGTATTCCATGTTACACTTATCAATCCTCTGCATCTCACAAAGCTACCGATGTCGACTCTGTTCGTTCTGGTATGTTTTTGGAACTTTACATCTTTATTCTGTAACGATTTATGATTTATGCGTGCATAGTCGGCATTTGATTAATTTTTCCTTCTAGGTCATAGTCATTCTGTGTTTGATTAATATTCATTGGATTCTTGACTGGGTTGATATATTTATTTATTTATTATTATTATTTTTCTCTCTCTTGTTTAATGGAATGAGCAATGAATTTGTTGTTTATTGATTGGTTATTTTAATCGAATTCTTAGATATCGAGATACCGAGATGGGAAGAATTGGTGGCGAGGAAAAAAGAGTTGGCAAGGCAAGACTTATTATTTTGTGAAAGATGCGCGTGTTCAATTCAAAGAGATGTATTAACTTTTTTTTTAATCAATATTATTGTCGATTGATTTTTTTTTTTCCAAACATTTGGTGATTTACATTATTTTCTTATTTGATGTCTAATAAGAGCATGGATCTTAACCAATAACCATCTAATCCAAATAAATCAAAAATTAACTTGATCAGTATGCGCGTGCTGTTTAACAAGTCAATCATAACAATTATTGATTTTCTTATGCTTTATATATAATCAGTACACAAATCACATTAAATTATTTAACCAACTAATAATAAGATATTTAAGGTTATACATGTCATATAGTATATTGTCCGGCTTTAACATGTGGCGTGCATCATACGAGTGCAAAACTAGTAGCATTTGTAGGCTTATAGCATAACTAAAGGCCACAAAAAGGGGCTCACAGTTTGGGTCAAAAAATTATTTTGAAAATTTACCGTCCGTGATGCCCAAGTCATTTGAACATAAGTCTAAAAGATCGGTGTCTAGAACCTTAACCTAAATAGTTTTATAATAATCTAGACTATTAAAAAATGGATAATGTATAGTCACTGGATAAAAAATGTGTTGACATATCTAGTTAGTTGAATTGATCAAATCTCCAGTATAAATAGGATATTTAGCCTCATGTTATAACTAATCACTAATGAATTGTGTGTAGTCCGTTGGCTTAAAATAATAAATCAACTTGCGACTGTTGTCTATTACTCTGTTTAAGATATATATATATATATATTCTAATAATCTGCTATATTTAATAATATATTATGTCCAAATTATTATTTTTCCAAACAATCACAAAAAAGTTAATACGTACTCTCCCCGTCCCGTTGAATTCTTAGATATCGAGATACCGAGATGGGAAGAATTGGTAGTGAGGGAAAAAGAGTTGGCGAGGCAAGACATGATATGTGGCGAGGGAAAAAGAATTGGCGAGGCAAGGCAGCTCTGGCAGCAGAAAACCTCGCCTCAAAAGGACGCTATCATCGGCTACATTTTCATCTGCGATAAGTCCACAAGTTGTGACTGTATATCTCTAGAGGTATTTGGTATGTGCTTGTTTCTACTTCAGACATTATTTTGTTTGAAAACCTATCTTGCATTTCGCGGGTTATTTCTAAATTTTAGATTTATGAATGATGATGATGAGTTAGTTTGTTTTAGTTTTATGAAATGAAATATATGGGTTGAAATGAAATTCTTGAATCCAATTTGAGTTAAAATCTCTTTGTAGTTATGCATGCTCAACACATTCGCCATGTTCTTGAAATAAAGACTAGCTCGCTACTTTTTCTGTACGACCGCAGCACGCGGCTTCTCCATGGGATCTTCAAGGCAGCGGGCGATGGAGGTATTGTAGAAATAAGAGAAAGGATCGAATTGTTGTATATTCATTGATAGCAAAGGAGTACATCATTTATAGGGATAGAAATGTTCCCTATATGGTAATACAGTCAATCAATATTCTACTATCAATCTAGAATCAATTAGTGAAATACTATTGCCTTGATTTGCTCTGATTTGATCTTCTTTCCAACACTCCCCCTCAAGTTAAGTAATGGGATTGCCGATACTTAACTTGCCTAGTACTTTCTCAAAAGACTTGGAGTTCACTGCTTTTGTTAGAATATCTGCCAACTGATCTTCTGACTTCACGTATGGGAACTCGACAATTTTATTCTCCAACTTCTCCTTGATAAAATGTCTATCGATCTCCACGTGTTTAGTTCTGTCATGTTGGACTGGATTTCCCGAGATGCTTATAGCGGCTTTGTTATCACAGAAAAGTTTACACGGTTTTGGTGTAAAGAGATCCAGTTCTGACATGAGTTTCTTTAACCATAGAATCTCAGTCAGCGCATTCTTAATGCCCCGAAATTCAGCCTCAGCACTCGATAAGGCTACCACTTTCTGTTTCTTGCTTCTCCATGTAACAAGATTCCCTCCCACGAAAGTGAAGTACCCCGATGTGGATCTTCCGTCACTTAGACTTCCTCCCCAATCAGCGTCAGTGAACCCACAGATATCAAGATGTCCATGCTTCTCAAATATTAAGCCATAATTAGCAGTGTTCTTGAGATATCTCATAATCCTTAGAACGGCTTCCCAATGTTCTTCTTGTGGCGAGTGCATGAATTGACTTACCACTCCAACTGCATAGGCTATATCCGGTCAAGTATGAGACAGATAAATGAGCTTCCCGACTAGTCTTTGATATCTCCCCATGTTTGCAGGCTTTGCTCCTTCAACAATTTGCAACTTCTGATTGGTGATCATCGGTGTGTCTGCTGGTTTACACTCGAGCATCCCCACTTCAGCTAGCAGGTCAAGGATGTATTTTCTTTGTCGGATGACAATTCCTCGACTTGACCTAAGAACCTCAATTCCCAAGAAGTATTTGAGTGGGCCTAGGTCTTTCATCTCAAATTCCTTGAACAGATTGGTTCGCAACTTGTCCATCTCCTCATTATCATTTCCTGTGATAATCATATCATCAACATAAATGACGAGACAAGTAATCTTACCACTATTTTTCTTGAGAAACAATGTGTGATCTGAGTTGCTCTGTGTGTATCCATTCTTCCTCATTGCTTCTGTAAATCTCCCAAACCATGCCCTTGGAGATTGTTTTAACCCATACAGTGTCTTCTGAAGTTGACATACTTCCTTGCCTTGGAACTCTTCGGGAAATCCTGGAGGTGGATTCATGAACACGGGCTTCGACAATTCTCCATGTAGAAAGGCGTTTGTTACATCAAATTGGTGTAATGGCCATCCCTTGTTCGCAACTACCGAGAAAAGTACTCTCAAGGTGTTGATCTTTGCCACCGGGGAGAATGTTTCTGAATAGTCGATGCCGTAGGTCTGAGTGTACCCTTTTGCTACAAGTCGGGCTTTGTATCTTTCAATGGAACCATCGGGTTTTCGCTTGATTGTGTATACCCATCTGCATCCTACTGGTTTCACTTCTTTTGGTGGTTCAGCCTTGATCCACGTGTTGTTTCTCTTCAATGCATTCATTTCTGTTAGCATTGCTTCCCTCCACCTATCATGCTTCATTACTTCTTCTGCATCTCTTGGGAGATCTTCTTCCTTGTATAAAGCTGCCTCATATGCTCTTGTCTCCTTAGTAAGATTTCCTTGTACAACATTCGCCACACCATACCTGCTTTTTGTACGAATCATCTCAGGAGAGTATCGTTTTGCCGGAATTCCCCGAGAACTCCGAGGTGGAAGAATATACCGTCCCGTATCACCATCTATCGTGTTGTCCTCCTCTGCATCATCAATAGTCTCAACAATATTCTCAGAACTATTAAGATAAGAGCATACCTCGGATATCGGTTGATTCGGATCGGCGAGCGGAGACTGAGGGACCTCAGGTATAGTAGGAGATTCGGCGATAGTGACCGGGGCTAACTCTGGTGGATCTTCGGTGGGGAGGTCGAGTTGTGGTGACGACATTGAGTGAAGATCCCAACTAAGCCAACTTAGGGAGTCGTTATTAGCATCCCGAATATTATTACTCTCCCCCTGACTCCCTAGGTGGTTATAAAAAAATTCGGATTCCACAAAATTGCAATTCATTGTGGTTATGACTCTTTTTGTAGCAGTGTCAAAGCATCGATATCCCTTTTGATTTATCCCATAACCAACAAAGACACATTTAGTAGCACATGGTGATAATTTGGTTCGTTCATGTTTAGGAATATGAACAAAGACAGAACATCCAAAGATTTTGGGAGGTAGACTGAGTGACTCGGGTAATTTGGCTTGTTTGGCTAAAATATCGAGTGGGGTTTTCATTTTAAGGATCTTTGTAGGAAGTCGATTGATCAAGTAAACAGCGGTTCCTACAGCTTCGGGCCAAAGAAAGGTAGGTACACGGGAGTCAATCATAAGAGCACGGGTTATTTCTAAAATGATCCGATTTTTCCGTTCCGCTACCCCATTTTGTTCAGGTGTATAAGCACAGGTGGTTTGGTGTACTAACCCCTTTTCCCTACAAAAATCTGACATGATAGTATTCACAAATTCTTTACCATTATCAGAACGAATGATTTTTATTGGAGTTTGGAACTGAGTTTGGATCATTTTAAAGAAATAAGTGAATTTTTCAAAGACTTCAGATTTGTGTTTTAAGAAATAAATCCATGTCATCCTAGTGCAATCATCAATGAATGTAACAAAATATCTCAACCCATTCCCACCAATCACAGGAGCAGGTCCCCAAACATCCATATGCACTAAATGAAACATGAATTTAAAACGGGTATTCGAAGGTTTAAAACACTGTTTGTGGCTTTTCGCCAAAACACACGTCTCACACAGAAAATGTTTAGGAATGGTAAAGTTTGGAAAAAGAAGTTTAAAATAACCCGGGGAAGGATGTCCTAATCGTCGATGCCATAACCACGCCTCGTCCGGTGAAGATCCTTGAGTCAGCATTGCACTACCATGTTGAATCCTCCCATCTACATAGTAGAGACCTCTTTCCTCAGTGCCACGCCCAATGATCCTCTTCGTCCGAATATCCTGTAAAAGGCAAAAATGTGGATATATGAGAAGATTGCACCCCAATTCCTTCGTCACATGACTCACTGATAGCAGTTTCTGTGAAAGACCCGACAAACAAACAATTTGGAAGTTTTAAATGTGGGGAGATTTCGATGGTTCCAGTACCCCGAACTGCTATCAATTCCCCATTTGCTGTCCTAATGTGTGTTTTCGTGATTCTACTCATCTCACAAAAATCTGACAGATCAGGCGACATAGTATCTGTTGCCCCACAGTCAAAAATCCAACCTGTTTCATGTATTTCTCTCCTATTTTGAACAGTTAATGCCTCAGGTATATCAGATAGGCATGCAAAATGATTTTTGGACTTAAAAGACGGAATAGGAATATTTTGGGGTAAATCAGTAATTCTCCTAAATTTTCAGGCAGCATTATAATATGGGAATTTATTAGGGGGGAATTTGGTGTCTGAATATAGTTTGGGATCAGAAACATAATATTCAGATAAATTAGGGGGCAAATTGTAATAAATGTTGGGATTAGGGTTTGGTATAAAACCAAACCCTTTACCTCTCCCTGTCTCCATTGTTGCTGGGATTGGCTCCGGCTCTGGTTGAATGCCGGTGGCTGCTTCCGGTGGCATCGCCGCCTCCTTGTCCCTCTACAAAGTTTCCCTCCCCCTGAGATTTCCCTCCTTGGTCGTTGCCGCCGCCGCCTCCGCCGGGAATTATCTCTCTCTGTCCCTGTTCTGCTGTTGCAAGCTTTGCTTGTGGCTTCCTTTTTTCGTCCCACCACTCTGCGAACCCTACTCGGAGAAAGCATGTCTCCCTTGTATGTTTGTTCTTCCCGCAGTGGGAGCACCAAAGATGACTCTTGTCTTCTTTCCCGCCGGAGTGTCGGTGCGTGGACGCCTTGGATGAGAGATGTCCCCCTTTGCCGCCTCTGTTCGTCTGAGTACGATACCCGTGTCCCACGTCGCCTAATGATGAGTCACTCGCCGGGTCGGATGGTGGGGCGGAGGCCGGTGGCATGACTTTGCGTCGAGCCGCCTCCCGTCTCACCCACCCGTATGCTGCGTCGACTGAGGGCAAAGGCGATTCCTTTAGAATATCTCGTCTAATGGCGTCGTACTCGTCGTTCAGTCCGGACAGAAACCGGAACAACCTTCGTTTATTGGTGTGTTCTCTCCATTGCTTTACCCCTTTATCGCAACAATCAATGGGATCTTGTTGGCATCGGTCGATGCTGATCCATAACCCATTCATTTTTCTGAAATATGTCTCCAGATCTTGATTTCCCTGTGTAATTTTTGTTACCTTTTCTTCCAGATCATACACCAAGTAGGGATCTGCCTTACTTTCGAAAGTAACGGCAAGGTTATCCCACAGAGCTTTCGCAGTTTGATGGTGAGCAAAATCTGCGATCAATTCGTCCTTCATATTATCGATGATCCAGGAGAAGACTATAAGATCCGTCTCCTCCCAATCTCGATACCCCTTGCTCGTCGAGGCTGGTGGTTCGTCCCGAATATGAGAGGAAGCCCTCCTGCTTCCGATCGCGACTTTCATTAGTCGTGACCATATTGGGTAGTTTCTACCGTCTAGTTTGAATGTCACTGTGACATTCTTGCTGGTTTTGAGTTCTATATTCTTGATGGGTTTTTCATCAGAATCAGAACCAAACATTTTGTTGGTAGGTTTGTGTGTTTATGGGGCGATGATGAAAATTTTCTGAGCCCTAGGCTCTGATGCCATGTAGAAATAAGAGAAAGGATCGAATTGTTGTATATTCATTGATAGCAAAGGAGTACATCATTTATAGGGATAGAAATGTTCCCTATATGGTAATACAATCAATCAATATTCTACTATCAATCTAGAATCAATTAGTGAAATACTATTGCCTTGATTTGCTCTGATTTGATATTCTTTCCAACAGGTATGAATGTTAAGGAAGGACTTTGACTACAAAGTGGCCATGAATACCGATTCCATTTTCCAGCACAGGTATATGCAGGGACGAAGCCAATAATTTATACATAATCGGACCAAATTTCAAAAAAAATTTAAGAGATTCTTGTAAGACAACAAGGCCTACTTAATGTCAAATATCATATTTTGAATAAACAAACTAAAGAAAAACACAAAGAGGGGAGGGCCAAAGATTAGAAAAATAAAAAATTAACACTATATATTATAAAAAATTTAAATTTTTACCAGCCGGTCACCGAGTGGATGCCCGGTATGTGGTTCCATCCTTGCATATATGAATGTTGCTTTCATATGTAAATATCACCAGCATTAGTTGGTCTAATATTTATTTGGGATTAAATAATATTTGAGTATGAATAATGAATGTTCTTCTTCTTCTTGTACATGTGTAGATTGAAGAGAAATCGTGACAAAACTCAAATTCCATAACATAAACATCTGGTGCAACACTTCATCCATCCATAACAGCAAAAGTCCCATCTAAGGCCCTAATCTTAGTATTTAGTGTTTAGGGTTTAGTGTTTAGGCTTTAGGGTTTAGGCTTTTTTTTACTACTTCCATTTCAAATAAAAAAATCTCATTTTCATTAATACTCTTAATAAATGATAATATAAATTACACTAAATCGTTATGAACCAAATTACCATAATACTATTATATATTCATAAATGTTATCATATATGAATTGAACTTCTTCAAGACTAATCTTACTCGTGATTTAGGGCTTAGGGTTTAGGTTTTACCGGTTTAGAGATTAGGGTTTAGGGTTTAAGGTTTAAGGTTTTTTATTTAACAAAATACTCAAGAGGGTGAGGAGTTAGGATGACCCCTGGTTTAGGGATTTTTTTTTTAATTGATACCATACAGAAATCTAATACATTACAGAAATCTAACACAATACTTAAGAATTCAAAATCAACAACCCTAGATTCAAAATCACTCTGCACAACCTCAGTGTTTTCATCACCCTTGTCTACATCAGTTGTACTTACCCTATTCCTTCCCAAAAAATTATCAATAGCGATCTTGTGTAGTAAACACTTGTACTCCCTCCGTCTCATCTAAATTGTTCACATTGCTTTTGGCACAGAGACCAATACAAGTAGAGATGATGAATTTTAAAATAGTATTAGTTGTGAGATAAAATTTTTACTATTTTTAGAAAGTAGACTATTATATAGGACAGACCAATAAGGAAATGTGGATAATTTAAGTGGGATGGATGGAGTATTAATTTTCCCACGACAAAGAAACAAAAACAATACACCTGGAATGTTCAAGGTCGCTTGTCGAGATAGTCCTTCCATTCTCCTACTAAACGCCAATATTTTTCATCATCTCTATCGTGACAAAACTCAAATTCCATAGCATAAACATCTGGTGCAACACTTCATCCATCCATAACAGCAAAAGTCCAATGCCTCCTCTTCATGAGTCCACTTTAGTGCCACTATTGACACAACATAATGAGGATGGCTTTTGTTATGCACTCTCCAACACAGAGGTTGAGAACTTGGCGGATCTTTTTCTCGAAAGTAGTAAGAGAGATTGAGCGTGAGATTCAAGATTTGTTTGTTTGATGAGACAGAAAGAGAGTGAGTGATACTGATAGCCCTTTTAGATTCAACTAGTGCAATGCCTGTCAAAATTCGACGGGATCACTTTATGTCCTATTTTTAAGTACTTCCTCTGTTTCAAGATTGTTGACACGTTTCTTTTCCTTTCTTTTTTGGCACACATTTCCACGCTTCTCGATGATGGATTTTAAAATAATTTTTTGAAGTATTTTTTATTTACGGGATACTACGACACACGTAGTATCTCGTAAAAGAAAAGATACTTCAAAAATTTATTTTAAAATCCATCATCAAGAAGCGTGGAAATGTGTGCCAAAAAGAAAGGAAAAGAAACGTGTCAACAATCTTGAAACAGAGGAAGTATAATATAAAAAAATATGATTATTAATTTTAAAATGTAGAATTTCAACAATTCATTTAAAAAAGTATTAGGGTTGAATTATATTAAAAAAAATAAGTTAATAAAAGACGATATTTCTCGTTTAGTTTTACTGGTTTTGAATATCAAGTCACTTATTATTCACAATAATAATAATAATAATAATAATAACAATAAAAGGTTAATGAGGGTACTCATTCGCCCGTGGAAGATGTAATAGATTAAGAATGAACATTTTTCGACAATAACCACTTTATGTCATAATATTTAAGTAAAATTTAATATATTCATTTATTTAAAAATAATAGTGTTATAACAATATATAAAGAAAAAAGAATATTGGGATTAGCTCATATTTTAAAAAATAAGAATTTGTGGAGGAGTTGGACTTCTTTTGTATCTCAAATCACTTATTGTGCATCTTGTCGCAATAGAATGCAAGATACCATTTATTATGTAGCTTTATTTATTTTTTTATGTCAAGTCGTTCGCTATTCAAGTTGGTCAGTGAAGGTGCAACATTTTCTTTTGTAGTTATAATTATTTTATATCTCATATCGGCCATTGTTTGGATTAGTAGTTAAAGAGGTATCTTTTCTCATGTAGTTGTATTTATTATGAATGTCAAACCTCCCGTTGTTTGGATTGCTCATTTGAGAGGTTGAATTATGAATGTCCAACCTCCAGTTATATTAATTTTGAATATGAAGGCGCCCGTTGATTGGATTATCCATTGAAGATATAATATTTTTCGGATAGTTGTATTCTTTTTGAATGTCAAGCCGTCCATTGGTTTAACCATTAGAGGGTAACATTTGTTGGCATTTTTATCTTCTTTCATTCTAACAATTCTATGATTATGAGAGAGTAGATCATCTCGAAATTCGTTATACACCTAGATCTATACTTTTTTAGTTGGATCTGTTTTCTTCAGTGTTCTTTTTTGCCATTGAATTTTCTATTATTTTGTTGTGTTATCTATTATCTCTACAGTCTACATGCAATTTTATTTTAAGTTAGAAAAAATAACTTATATGTTCCTCGTTTTATGCAGCGAAATCATTGACCTATTCACTATCTATTTAGTACTCATAGCTCACCCAAAAGTTATTGATCATAACACGTTAAAACATTAAATATGAGACTCAGTCTTCAATAACAATAAACAAAACAATATCTGTAATATCCCGACTTTTCAAAAACAAGGAAATTATTTATTTATTTTTTTTGAATAATACAAGATTCCTTATTTTTTTTTGGAACTTTGAAAATTCAATTTAGAGTTATAGAACTTAACAGAGACCCTCAAGAATGATTCTACTATTTACTATGACCAAGAAGAAATGGATTGTACTTATATGCGTTTAAGTTAGTTAAAATTTCAATTCGTGTAACAGATTTCGAAATATTTATATACATAGATCTATTGATAAATTCCTCCTACGATTGGTCGTAAAATCGAAAGTCGAGTCTAGTGAAATAGTCGTATTTTTAGAAATATCGGGCTTTAGTATCTCGAATATAATTTAAGATCATGAGACATTGTGACTAATTATAGATTAGTAGAGATAAACTTTGAGTTATTTTTATCTTTGTTACACCAATTAAATTTTGGGCCATTATGAACACTTAAGAAAAATGGTTCTAGTTAAACCATATTATTAGCTTTCTATGAAGGCCCATGAATAAGCCCATTTCCTCAAAGCCCATACAAGTATCTCGAGAATGCGTAGGCAGTTTGAGGTGATATTTGCGATTCTCTATCTTCCACTCTCACAGATGATTATCCTGAAACCTTACCAATGCTACAGCATACATAAGCAAGCAGAGAGAAGAGAGCGACAAAAGAAAGGGAGCGAGAGAGAAGAAAGAAAGCATAGAAGAAGAAGATAAAGGAAGGAAAAGAAGAAAGCCATAGAAGAGTTAAGCTGTTCTCGTTTCAAGCCAACACCAACACATCAATCCAAACCTTTTCAGAGGAGAACACGGATCTAGAAGGAAGAAGAATACCTGCTATTCAGTTGTTCACAACCGACAGGCATCCATCAAAATCAAACCACAACAGTAAGCATAATTTTCCATCCTTTTATTTTCTACAACAGGCATGCTTGAAGTTAAGAATTAGGATTTAAAATCTTAATCCGTCCACTGCAGAGCTACATAATAAGCTTAAATAAGAATGAATCCTAGTTTAATGGGTAGAAAAACTCCATAGAACTTAGAATCTACCAAAATCAAAACCATTGGAATATAAATTCAATAAACTAGAACTATACAACTAAACTAATGGTTAGAAGCATAAATGGATTTTAGATTAGAAAAGAAGATAGCTTTGCCTCCCCTGCTGCCGTCGATGATGGATGAGAAATACGGCGGCGGTGCCGCTGGTTGTTAGCTGAGTGGCTGTTATGGTGAGGATTAGATGGCAATGGTGCAGCGACGGTGGCGCCGCTGATTGGAGCGGCGGCGTTCTATTTCAGGGGCGTCGGAACAGAGGCGCGGCATCATGGTTGTTGGAATCGAGAGGGAGGAATAGAGAAGATAGCAGGAGAGGTGCAATGATTTTGCTGCTGCCAGCTAGGATTGTATACAGCGCGATGGCGACATGGTGAGGGGGCTCCGGTTGTGTGGTACGCCGGCAGTGGGCGTCCACTGATTTTGGAAAGAGAAAAAAATTAAGGGCTGCAGTTAGGGATTTTGTCTACTGAATTTTGGGGAGTGGCTTAAGAGGAAGATAGACAACAACGAGTTAGGGAGGAATTTTAATTTCTTTTGCTTTCTCTTTAGGTTTAAGCTAGACTTAGCATACAAAAATATAATATAGATTTATTTTATTTTATTTTTCCTTTGGAGCCAAATGATGTAGAGGACGAGCAGACCCCAATTAGCACCATTGTTATGATTATTGAGCTGAAGACTTTAATTGTATTTGGCCATTAGCTATGTATAACTAGATTCTCGAATTATAAACTCAAATAAGAAGAAGCCTACTGGAGTTATTTCAATTAAGTTTAACTAATTTATTTGATTTGGCCTAAAGTTGTATGATTAAATATTTGTACTGGAAATCACTTGTGGCATGAGCATGACTTAATTATTCTTATCGACTATACAAGTTGAACTTATATTAGATAAATAATTGTAGCAACTTTCTTGACTCGTGACTCAGCTTATCATTCCGGAATATACATAATTACCTATCATGTGATATATTTCTAGAATAATTAGATCGATTATATTGAGTATGTATGAATATATTGTTTAGTTTGGCCTGAGATAAATGTTTATAATTTGTTGATATAGATTATGAATTTATGCGAGGTTGGAGCCTCTTTATAATTATACTTCATAGGGCGAATTTCTATTGTTGGGTTAAGCACTATAGTTATAAATCGAGTCTTGGGACTAGTTCAAATGGAGAAATGGAGTTTTCATTGAACTAGTCAATATTTAACTGATGCTTGTCTAGTCGAGAATCTAGAAAGTATTTGGAAAAACTTGAAATACGTAGAAATCATGCCGAAATTTATTAAATAACTCTCCTCCAACATCTATGCAAACTTATTTAGATTTCGACCGGTTAATCATTTCCACCACCAGTTTCTTTCCTATATTATTAGTATTCTACTTAATATTTCACGAATAGAGGGATATTCTTAAGAAGCGAACTGTAATATGATTAGTCTTATATTAAGAATAAGAACATGTTGATTCTCCGTCTCTTCAACGAAAGACTTAGATTCTTTATAATTAAAGGTTAATTTAATAAAAAGGCAATCAATTGAATCGAATAAAGACCTACACCGAGAGATGTGCTAGACGTAGATATGGAATCCTAAAAGCTCAACAATCTAAAGTTGGAGACCTGTTTATCTTGAAATAGAAATGACATATTTCTGTAAGACTTGAGCCTTTGCTAAATAAATGAACTTTGCTTCCTAAAGGTCAAGGCCAAGGTAGGAACCAAGGAACGTGAAGGAAAACTAAGAAATACTCAACCACTTGTGCAGCCAGGTGGGCGTTATTTTCCTAAGTAAAGTATAATTTTGCTATAATGAAGCATATTTTGACATGAAATGCAAGTTTCTAAGATTATTCATGCATAAAATATTTGTATGTGTCATATCTGTGTTGGTTCGCCAACGACGATCGGCTCTGTGCTAAGTAAGAGTTGTTAGCCAGAGAGTGTACACGAAGTTGTAAACTGTGTGCCCGGGAGGTGAGGGCCGGTTTACGAGAATAGTTGTGACCGTGAAAGGTGGCCAACTTTCACGGTGCGAGAGGAACAGATATGGATAATACATTAGGGATGCGAAAGGGGTTGTACATCCGAGCACGTGCTGAAAGAAATGAGATTTAGTATGCATGAGTTATTTTCCTAAAATCTTGTGCTATACTGTGATGAATGCATGAATAATAACCGATTTCTATATGGTTTTGGCATAACTCACGGGGTACATCAAGTACTCAGCCTTGCTCGTGTTTCCAAAAACTTGCATGTTGAGCGAGGTGGCGATGCGGCTGTGTTGAGAAAGAATGATGCTCGTCTTTTTGAACTTTGGTGCAGAAAGAGATACATATCTTCATATATGTATCTATGTTTGTCTAAATCTTCCGTTGTACGCTTAACACTCGTGTTCCACTAGCTTTTATGTTCTTCTTTTCTTACGAACTGTTTATATAACCCGTGAGGCTTTCACCTATTGAAACTCGTGTAATGTGTGAATCTTAGGCTACTTCGTTCACTGTGAATGACTGCTTCTTGAGTTGTTGAGTAACAAATTCCAGATGCCTCTTGTGAAATGTCTAGTTATCATTCATTTAAGCTTTATTGATTGACGGCATCGATTCGACAATAGTTTTTATATGCTCGTACCCTTTTCTTTTATTTTCTTTTCCTTTCATTTTCCCATTTCTTAATTTCAATACCCAGTCACGCCGACTAAGTCTTTCCTTCGAGAGTCGGGACGTGACAATATCATATTACCTCTCATTAAAACTCGTGTCACTCAAAATCTCAAATGCTTGCATAATTTTGGGGAGAGAGGAAATATAATTTTATTGGATGGTATTGTTAAGTTTGTTTCAATCGATGTACCAACCGTATATCAGATTACTCATTTCACTATAAACATTAGTAATGTTTTTCATAAGTTAGATATATTATTATAATATAACGAATCATAATTTACATCTATAACTACAATTTGAAAATTAAATAAATGATATTCTGAAATTTTAAATTTATCAATAATTGAACTTTTAAAACTAAAATTAAATGCTAAAAGAAATTAGTCAAGAGAGTACTCGACTGAGGTGAAGGTCGGCATTGAAGAGATTTTAACGGGTAGAATTAGAACTTTATAGTAGAAGGAGAGGGTAGAGAGTTGAGAAAATTTGGCAATTAATTAGCCTGTAACCGGATGCATGTAATTATAATATATTTAATAATATTATATAAATTAGACAATATGAAATACATTAATTCTACAGCATGAATCAAGCACTTGTAACGTCTCATATCAATTATATAATTGAAAATTATTAATATGAAATTGAAATCTACCATTTATATTTAAAATTTCTAGAAATAGCATGTTGATAAAAATAAAAAAGGAAAAATTATACTTTATATCCTAAACTATTGTAAAATTATACTTTATATCCTACAACTTGTATTAGTAATTTGATAAAGAATATATTTGAAGTTAATGTGCATTTTTGATGAAATTACACATTTGGAATTGTTTGGGATTATGTCTTAGATATCACTTTTCACTTCACGAGTCATGTGCTTTAGAAATTACTTTTCACCTATTCAAAAAGATTACTTTATTACATAATACACATATATAATACTGTATATACAAATATACATTTGCCACGTTTTTTTTTTGGATTATCAAAATAATAGCACACATGAACATCAATACAAAGCTAAGTGAATGAGATAACATAATATTGTGACAAAACTTGTGTGAGCGGAGGCACGTGCGGCCAAGTGCCAATCTTTACAGAAAAGTGTCAATTTATATGAATAAAAGTGTCAATCTTTAACATAATTATTTTACGAATAAAATGACAATTTTTAAAAGTGCCAATCTTTATACAGAAAAGTGCCAATCTATATGAATAAAAGTGCCATTGTTTTAGCCCGGCCGCACGGTGCCTCCGGCTGACCCAATGTGTCCCAATTATTGTTACCTCTCAATCCTGTATAAATTAAGTGGAATAAACAAAGCATTCGACACGATTTGAAAACACTGATATTCTCCGTGAATGTTAACAGTGTTCATTCTTATAAACAATGGAAAATAAAAGAGAAAGTGATACATATATATACATATATATATATATATATATATATATATATATATGATATAATTGCATCGAAAATTTGATAAGATTTTCAATTGTGTGATTATAAATAAAACAATATGAAAAAAGCTTTTGCTCGTTACAAATTTCTTCCACCACAATACCCATCGTTGCGGCCGATATCACTTCCCGGTATATATGTTGGAGTTTATGAGAGTCTCTTCTTGATCTACCATTTTTCCTCCTCCATTGTAAAGTAAAAATGTGAAATTTATAGGCATAACACTATAAAAATTATGGAAGAAAATCAATATGTTACCATGATTATTGCTTGTCTAACGTCATTTATATTAATTGATAATTAAGAATTATTATTTCTCTATTATGATATAGCATTTATGGAGACTATTCTAAAACTAGTAACTTGAAAATAATAAATAAATAAATAAAGTTACTAAAAGTGACTACCCGGTTGTTATTATTATATAGATGAATGTTATTATTATATAGATGAAGAGAATTCTTGAGGTGATTTGCACTGCATGGTACATACTTTTGTGTATCGAGTTTATATGCCACCATTTTTGTGTATCAATGAATTTGGTTCACAATCAAGAAATCAAACTATTGAATTCAACATCATTTTGCATATCATACTACTTTAAAAGTTTGATTGTCTCATTTCCTTGGCACTTTTCTTGGAAGATTTTATTTTTGTAAATGCTTGATTCCATTTTTATACACACACACACACACATTTTTATCTAAGATGTAAATTAGAGCTTAAGACCTTGTACTTGAAAACTCATCACTTAAAAACTCTAGTAATATGAACATATAGCCTATAAAGTATTCAGAAACATAAGATATTTGATTTTTCCTAGAAATAAAGAAGGTATTCTATTCATACTTTCATAGATACTTGCTTCAAGAACTCTGGTCAGTCACCTACTACAAAATCTCATGTCACAAGAAAGGTAAAGGACATGAAGGAATGAAGGGATAAAGACTAATAACAGGTTCATAAACTTTGTTACCAACCAGGAAAAAGTATTGCATGAGTCTGTTAAGCACAATCAGAAACTGAACCAAACATGGGCCAATAATAAATATTAAACGACTCGAAGTTTGATGCGTGGCGGTGTAAAGAGTCGCACGAGTTTGTTAATATCTTGGCGCTCTTGAGGTGTAGCCACATAGTCCTTATGACCAGGGTTAGGACGAGGAATTATGTGGTGCAGTGGAACGCAGTAATCCACAAAATCCCCCACCAATCCCTCGCGGTTACACTGGCCGATAACTATCTCTTCCAGGGCTACACAGTAATTCACCACGTATCTCACCAGCTCAATGCGATCCCGACAGCCGCCGACAGCACGAAACGCCTCAGACGCCGGTGCACATGGCCGTAGTCTTCCGGGACTATAAAAAGTTTCCTCTTGACATCAAGCTCACCAACCTCTATCCTGAAATCTTCTAGAGCGGGAGCTGCCAGCATAAAATACGTAACCGGAAGAAGAACATTATGCTTGTGGAAACGGTCGTACACGACCAACTTCTTCAAATTCGGCATCTTAGGGAGCGAATACGCGACCTCCGGATCTAACAGGAGGAGGAAGATGACGACACGAGAGTTTCCAACTGTCGTGCGAAACCATGCTTTGTGTCCATAAGTGAGCAGCTGGCGCAGTAGATTGTCATGTTCACGAGCTTCGGTACATTCTCAAAGGACACCTTGCTCGTGTCATGGTCGGTGGTGAGCCAAGTGAGATTAGGAGCACATATTTTGATCGACTTGGCGTAATATTGTGTGCAGCGCATATCCAAGTGCTTTATGGAGCCACCAACCTCGAGATCCGTGGTCACACTTAACCTGTCCAGGACTAGCCTCTCTAGCATAGGGCAGCACCGGAGTAAAAACTCAATGGCCTCGCTACTCATTTCGAAGGATTTAAGCCACAAAACTTTCAGGGACCTGAAGCCAAGTATGTTCATGCTCATGTCCTTCAACATATCTGCAAGGATCACCGGCCCTGACCCATCCTTCGCACGAGATCAGCTTGAGCGTCTCGACTCGTCTCGAGAATGCGAATTCTAACCATTTGGTGACTTGGTGCTGGTTTGGTTTGTCTACAAGGACAACGATTGAGAATTCTTGCAAGGACTGGGAGTGGGATATTTATCATACAATTCAATGACAGTGTTTACCCAATCTATGTACTTGCGCATGCAAAGTTGGCTCCTTTCACATCTTTGTCTCGCATTGTTGTATATACGAAATAGTCTAGTACTGAATAAATGAAAGAGGTCATCATATGTACCCAAGTCATCAAAATTGAGATTAGGTAGGTGTTTCCACAAATGTAACCATCGGGGGGAAAGAACGCTAGTGGCCGCAGCAGTCCTCAACGGCAGGAAAGACAGCACGTGCACAAGAATTTCGTCTGGCAATTCGCTGATCCGATCAACTCCTCCTCCTCCTCCTCCTCCTCATCATCATCATCATCATCTTCTTCTTCTTCTTCGCCTTTTCAGTATTCAACCTATCCATCATATCCATTCTACCGTTCCCGTCGCCAAACTTCAATCCAAAGTTTTGAGAATAACCTGAGGAAA
Source organism: Mentha longifolia (assembly GCA_001642375.2). Classification (NCBI taxonomy): domain Eukaryota; kingdom Viridiplantae; phylum Streptophyta; class Magnoliopsida; order Lamiales; family Lamiaceae; genus Mentha; species Mentha longifolia. Next base: position 20,054,785 of record CM038110.1, on the reverse strand, counting down.
GCGGCACCATAACACCAATTGTATTCAAGAACAGAAAAAAAAGTTATTAAGGATTTTTTCCTAGGATTTGGATTTGCGAAAAATTAAAGATTCTACCAAAAGGACTTGGGTATTAAATATATATATATATAAAAAAAAACTTGCGATTTTACTCCAATTCGATTTCGAATCCTAATATGAGATGAAGCAGGAGGCGTGGGTACTCGATCATAAGCAGGAGACTAGGGTTTCGGGGTGTGTGCATATATAGTGAAGAAAAGAATTTTACACAAACAAAATCATAATAATAAAATTGCTACCTCCCATGTACTTCTGGAAAGCTAATGGGGCTTTGGATGTGAATTACTCCGTATTAATCTTGTACTACTAAGTAACCAATTATTTAGGTTCAATTCAAAATTAATAAGCGACTCACTAACTTATCCGGCCCATTAAAAAAAAAGTTGGGGCGTTACACTTATAATAGATTGGGATTAATAAAAACTTATTGTTACACATGTTAATTTTATAGTAGTGTATAAATTTGGTTGGAGTAATGCTCCAATGCTCGCCGTGAGAATGTTTAATGTGCCGATGGATGACGTGACGATGGAATAAATAAAGAAATTAATAAAAATCATACAAAAAATTAACTAAACCCTACTAAAAAACCTAAACCCTACCTAAAAAAGACTAAACCCTAAGTAGAAAAATTACCGACGTGACACTGTCACATCAGCGGTGGGCACATTATGGTGAGTATGGAGCGTTTCTGAATTTGGTTGATATGTTATTTTGTTTCACAGTTTTTATTTTTTGGGAATTTTAAAGGGCACTACATCATCAAATATATTACTACCTCCGTCTCATTTAATTAGACATGTATTCCGTTGTGGTTCGTCTCAACAATTAAACACATTTCCTAAAATGACAAAAAATACTTGGTTACAATTAACTCTCTCTCCTCAGAATTAATTACAGCTACATATTCCCCACTCTCTTAGTTTTTGGATCTACAGTAAATGTCCCTAATTAGTTGAGATGGATGTAGTATAAATATCACATACTGTATGATACTCTTGAACTACTGTTCTATGCAAATATGGAAAAAATTGTGGTTTTGAAACACATGTATGGAATGATTACCCATCTCAAATTGCAATTAATGAGAGACTTTGAGCGTTCAATTTTGCCATGCGGGTAAAGCCTCCTCAGCATTTTGTTTTACAATTTTTGTATAAACGATTTTGTATTTAAATTAAATTGTAGCATCATATTAGAAAGTACTGTAACAATTATTCTAATATACTGGAGTATTTTTAAATACACAAGATTTTGTTTCATTTGAGTTTATTTACTTTTATGTGCTTGTGTTTATATTATGGAGTATAATATAGTACATGAGATAATTGTATTTTTCTTTTATCTATTTTTTTTATTTTTTTATTTTTATCTAATTGGTGTAGCTGATAAAAGTCATTCCTCTTAACTATCGAGAATTTTTTTAGTGCTACAAATTGGGATGTGCTTAACCTCTCATTTTTAGGGTGTTTCTTTTTTAAAAAATAAAAATAAAAATGAATTAAACTATCGAGAAGAATTATGGGGAAAGTTTTATTGAATAACAAACTAGTAATACACCCGTGCGACGTACAGGGTAAAATAATTTTTATCTTTATATTTTTTATTTATATTATAAGATATCGTTGTTTTTATAAAATTTTTAAAATAAAAAATACGGTGTAATTAATTTGATATTGGTTATGTGTAATATTGGTTTGGTTTTCGGATCAAAAAAAAAATTGTTTGGTTTACTGAGTGTAGGAAGTAATATGTTCTTCAAAAGATTTTAATTTGACCATATAATTTGCAATTAATTTTGTAACACTTACATTCATAAAAATAAATTAGCACGGAGTCTATTTTTTTCATTAAAATTTTGATACATGATAAAAGAAAAAGATAATTGTCTCCAAGAAATAATAAGATATGAAACTATGATTATAAATCTGAATATAAAAATTTTGAAAAACTTTCTTATATACAACATTTTTTGTAGATGCATTTTCATTCAAAAACAAGAAAAAGCAAGTGCACCTCTCTTCGACTGGTGGTCGAGTGTTGGCAACTAACATTCCCTCCAATTACCGCAAATGATCTTTGCAACTTGGAATGTGAGGGGATTGCAGCAGACCTGTAAGCATGCTGCCATTCGTGAATTAATTGCACGTCACCAGATCGACATATTTGGTTTGCTTGAAACTAAATTCACAGTTTCAAGATTTAGTAAGTTCTCTCCTGATTTCTTTAATGGTTGGGACTGTGTCCATAATTTTCATATTGTTAAAAATGGACACATCCTCCTTTATTGGAATCCTGTGAAAGTAGATCTTACTGTTATTTCTATAGAGAGTTAAGTTATTCATGCTAGTGTCACTTGCCGTGTTACTAGAAATACTTTTCATCTGGCTCTTTGTTATGGATTTAATGATGCTCCTGATAGAGGAGTGTTATGGGACTCTCTTATACTTCATGTTCCTCTTGATCTCCCTGCTTTTGTCTGTGGTGATTTTAACAGTATCATGGATCCGTCAGAAAGAGTGGGTAAGCGTGTTCCCAAAGAAAAAGACTATGTCGATTTCGTGGACACTGCCGCTTATCTAACTCTACAAGATGTTCCTTCCACTGGCTGTTTCTTCACTTGGAAAGATAAGTCTATTTCCTCCAAGATTGATCGTACCATGATTAACACTATTTGGTTGGAGAATGATTGGTTTTGCAGGTCTAATTTCCTTACTAGTGGGATTGCCTCAGACCACACACCTTGCATTTCGACCTTGTTCCAAAAGGTTGAAACTTTTAAAAGGGATTTCCGTTTTTGCAACGCTTGGATGGACTACTACGTCGAGCACAGGGGGGAAACAAGAACAACTGGCTATTAAACTCCATAACCCTCCGCCCTATTTTGCGACAGCTGAACAGAACACACTACAACAACCTTTCAGAAAAAGCTGCTGCTGCTCGTATTCAGCTTGAGGAAGCACAACGATTGAGTGATCGAGAGCCCCTCAACCGACTCTTCAGGGAAGCTGAATTGGAAGCTCAAAAGAAATATCAACAGCTGGATACCGCGGACAGAGATTTTCTGGCCCAACAGGCCAAGGCTAAGCACATCAATCTCTCTGATAAATCTACTAAATATTTCCATTCCCTTGTGAATCGTAAAAAATTGCGTAACACTATTTCCTTTCTCCTCAGAGATAATGGAAAGACTACTGGGGACGTGAAGACAATAGTTGCTGACCTTGTGGACTATTATTCGGATTTATTTGAAAAAAAAATCACGCGTTCCCCGGTTGATTGGAGTGTCATGGGAGCAGGTTGCAGACTTTCTCCGGATGAACAAATGGAGTTGATCCGTCCTGTTTCTCTAGCAGAAATCTGGACTGCCCTCTTTGATATTGGAGATGATAAGGCTCCTGGACCTGATGGCTACACCTCGGCATTCTTCAAGAAGAATTGGGATTTAATGAAAGATGATGTGGTAGTTGCCGTGGATGAATTCTTTTCTAAAGGGCTCATCCTTAGGAAGCTCAACCACACCGTTGTGTCACTCATCCCAAAGACGTCTCATGACCCGGGTGTCTCGGATTTCAGACCCATCGCCTGTACTAATGTGGTTTATAAAATAATCACAAAAATTCTCACTTCTCGTATGGCACCTCTTCTGCAGAGACTCATCTCCCCTTCTCAGTCTGCCTTCATCAAAGGTCGGAACATCATGGATAATTTTTATCTTGCTGAGGAGTTGATCAAGACTTATGAGAGGAAACGGGGTATTACAGCACGCTGTATGGTGAAGATCGACCTGAGGGAAAGCCTACGGTTGTATATCGTGGGATTTTCTTAGAGATGTACTTTACGGGCTTAACTTCCACCCTTACTTTATCTACTGGATCCTCACCTGTGTTACCTCTGCCACTTTCTCCATTGCCATCAATGGAGGAAGTCATGGGTTTGTTAGGGGACAAAGGGGATTGCGTCAGGGCGATCCGATGTCCCCGACTCTCTTTCTCTTTTGCATGGATTATCTTTCTCGTCTTCTTCATGCTCGCACACACGCTTTCACCTTTATTCATCATCCTAAGTGTGACACTACTGACATCACTCATTTGGCATTTGCAGATGACTTGCTCCTCTTTGGACGTGGCGAACCGGATTCCATGCGAGTGCTTCGAGATGCCTTGGAAGAGTTCACTGCGACTTCTGGACTTGCCATAAATAAGCCCAAATCGCATATCTTCCTTGGTGGTGTTAGGCCATACGAGAAGCAAGAAATCATGGAGCTGTTTGGTTTTCCTGAGGGCACCCTCCCGGTTAAATACCTGGGATTGCCCTTGGCGTCAAAATCTCTTAACACACTTGATTATGCACCTCTTATTACTCAGATTTCGAATTTTATTCATAGATGGTCTTCATCGAACTTATCTCATGCAGGTCGCTTGGAGCTCATTCATTCCGTTCTGCAGGGTGTGGAATGCTACTGGCTCCAGGCCCTCCCTCTGCCTGGCACGGTTATCAATAGGATCACGAAGCTGATCAGGATGTTCTTATGGGGCAGTTCTTATTGCCCTGTCTCTTGGAAAACGGTGTGCCTCCCACGAAAAGAAGGGGGTCTGGGTCTTCGTGACCTGGCTGTGTGGAACAAGGTGCTTCATTCGAAGACCTTATGGAACATACATGCTAAAACAGACACCCTTTGGATCAAGTGGATTCACACCGAGTACCTCTGAGGACAGGACATTTGGGAATTTCCTTATCCCAAACGGGATGCACCCCACATTACAAACATTTTACGCATTCGTGATCGGTTGATCCTTGATTGTGGGGGAAGCCTCAATGATGCTAAAGCTAAACTTGTTGGCTGGTTTACAGGTAAGGGAACTTCCGAGGCATATGAGCACTTCCGAGCCAAAGGCGAAAAGAAATTCTGGCACAAGGCGATTTGGCGCTCCTACTTACCTCCTAAGTTCTCTGTGACCCTATGGCTAGCTATGCAAGGAAGGTTGAAGACATTGGACAGGTTGAAGCACTGTGATATCGCCCGAGGCTATATCTTGTGTGATAGTTTTGATGAGACCCATGATCACTTGTTCTTCACTTGTGAGAAATCTTTGGCTGTGTGGTCGAGTATTTGTTCGTGGTTGCAATGCAGGAATCAGATGACTACCATTCCTAGTGCCATTTGACGTTTTCAGAGAGAGAAGGCTGGTTCGGGAATCATTCGGAAAGCAAAGTGGGTAGCCCTCGGTGCTACTGTCCAGTACTTGTGGCAGGCACGCAACCTCAAATATGTGGAGAAGAAGCCGTTCGAGGCGAGCCACATCATCAAGGAAATCAAGCTGGATGTCTACCGTGTTCTCTACTCTCTCTTCCCGGCTGATGCTTGTGATGTCCCATATGGACATTAACACTTCCTAGCTAGGGTTGTTTTATTTTATTTTATTTTATTTTTCTTTTTCCCGGCACTTGCCGGGCACCTATTGTATCGACTCTATTTTTAGTATTTGGTTTTGTGTGTGTGTGGAGGGACCGTTCTAGGGTTACCTAAGCGGTGCACCTCTTTCTCTCTCTTCCCTAGGATCGGCATATGTTCATTGATAGCTCACAGGCCCGCTGGTCACGGGAGTGGGCTATCCATATAATATATGTTCAGTTATTTCTGGGTGTGTTTTATTTATTGCTTTTTGCACATTACTTTCCGGAGCCTACCTGTTTTGGCTTCCGTTTTTCCTTTTTGCCTTTTCAGCCGTTGTACCCCCCCGGGTTGCCGGGGTTAAAACGTTTGTACCTTTTCTTTTTATTTATGCAATTACCTTTTTCTGCATTTTCATTCAAGATATATGCTCTTACTCATGAAACAATGTTGAAAATTGACCACAAGAGAAAAATATTTTTTTACAAAATATGTACATGTATGACAAAGGTTGTCAGCTAACTTTTTTGATTATCATGACAAATAAACAATAAGAATGAATTATTTCGTTCAAACTTGAAAGGAATGTTCATATAGTGACATCAAAGAAATCAACACTTATTTTTAACATGTATGTATCGGAGATCGAAATATCTTGAGATTTAAAAGAAATGAATAAATGATACATCTTCCAACCAATCATATAAATAAGGACATAAGAAAAATAAACCAATCATATAAACTTTTGATCCATTATTTACATACAGAAAATGCATAACTATGATATAATTGATCAATTTCTCATCAACTATTCGCAATATTTAAACATATATGTTAAACTAATTACAATATCTAGCATCGATAAAATGTATGATGCTATCATAGCCTTTTAATTGAGAGTTGCCACTAAGTGTGTTGATCATTGGTCAAATTTTCTAACCATTGCTTTGATGTTGTACTTTGCCGCGCCATTGTATTTTTGTAATCTCGTCCAAATTGATATTACAATAGTACAAGTAAAACTAAAATGAAAGAACCCTTACCCTCAAATGAAAAAAGAGCACCTAATAGCTAGGTGAGTTGTGTGTGAATGATTTTGTTTGCAAAAATGAGAAATATATAGGCACAAAAATAATGTAAAAATAGAAATACATTAATTCTTCACCATAGATTATGCATTTGTAACGTTTAAATTAATTAGTTAGATTGAAAACTATCAATGTGCAATTGTAATTTACCTTTTTATATAGATGATTACCACAAATAGTATATTAAAAAAACATAGTATATAAAAATATAATGACAAAAGTTACTATATAAGGCAGGCCGAAGTCGTTATTATTATAGATTTGTTAAATTGTTAAATTTGCTAACAAAGTTATTGAGAAAATAAAGTGCCGGTTTTGGAGTTGATGTGTCGTTAGAGGTGAGGTAGGGGAGAACTTGAGCTTCAATTCTTGGGCTAATCAACTGCTGTATAATTTTTGGAATATGGATTAATTCTCTGTATTAGTAGAGTACGACTTGCCTTGTAATGCTTTTGTGTATTCTTTCACATTTTTAATACAATTGTATTTTTAATACATTCGTGGATGCCGATGGTGACGAGGATGGTAGAATTAGCAAAGAAGACTGGGAAGCTTTTGTGAGACGGCATCCATCACTATTGAGGAACATGACCTTACCTTATTTATATCTGATGTTTCTTAAGAAAAAAAAAAAAAAGAAAGTATGCAGCTAAATTTTTCTATTTCCCCCTCCTTTTGCTTGATTCCGTGCTACACTATACCTAATTTTGATTCTGTTACTTATACTTAAATATCACTTCGATTTAATATGCCATCTCTGATATAGAACGATTTTTAATTAAAAACTTGATAAGATACTGTAGTTGGTAATTTTTTTAATCGGGATGAAGGAAAGTTAAGTAATAAAGTGGTAATTTTTTTTTGGTAAATAATGGGAAGAACGGGATTTAAAATATAAAGAGGTATATGGCCCATGTACTAAAGTGGAAGTATCTCACTTTTCATATACGTTCAAAACGTAAAGAATATCGCACTTTTTCATAAGACCTATAATTTGGTGCTATAATGAAACTTATACCTTTCTTTGCATGTATTCATGTTCTTGATAGACCTATAATTTGGTGCTATAATGGGAAGAACGAGATTTAAAATATAAAGAGGTATATGAGCCCATGTACTAAAGTGGAAGTATCTCACTTTTCATAAACGTTCAAAACGTAAAGAATATCGCACTTTTCATAAGACCTATAATTTGGTGCTATAAAGAATATGGCACCTTTCTTTGCATGTATTCATGTTCTTGATAGACTAGCAGAAATTCCGTGCGTTGCACGTAGATACGTATTTTTTTAATTAATTTTAAAAAATATATTTAAAATAATATAATTTTTTTGTTATATTTTACTATTATATCATATTTATTATTTATTATTATGAGTTTTATGATATACTGTATACGTAGGAAGCAATGGATTCTTGGGGAGATGAATAATGTTTTTGGAAAATTGAAAAAATAAATAAGAGCGGAAAAGTAGAGTTGTATTTGAAGTAGAGAAGTTTATATAAATTTCATTTAATAATAAAATTACATTCAAAATTACTTTGTTATCTTTAAAATAGATTAAGAATAGAGGGTGTATTAGGCAAATCAAAAATTGTAAAAATTAACTCTTTTATAATAGTGATAGATTTTATGTGTTGAACACAGGAGCTTGGATGCAAGGCTGTAAGAAGAACTTGGTATGAAATCTAGTCAACTGCCTAAATTCCTTCATATATTAACATCTTTAATTAACTCAAAAATAAAGAAATATAATTTAGAGTTGTAACACTATGAAATTTTTTTGCTTATCTCAACTTTGCTACCAAACAAGCACCAAGTATAGTAATTATTAATAATAATAATAAATTACAATAACCATTGGGTTTAGCCCAATGGCCACGGGACTTGCCTGCAAAGTAGGAGGTCCCGGGTTCGATCCCTAGAGGGAATGAATTCTTGGAGAAGTAATTCTGGGAGTCTGGGAGATGTACTAACTACTAACCGCTAACTATTAACTTTACCCGATCAAAAAAATAAAATAAAATAAAAAATAAATTTTTTTTTACAATAATTGCAAATAAAGAAACGATTTGTTGATAGCTGAATTAAATAATGATATAATAGTATGATGTAGTACTAATCAATGAAGTTTCCAATTGCAATCTAATTGTTTTTTAGCAGAATAATTTAATTATATTGAGTGAGATGTAAATTTTATCTTAATATTTATTTTTTAACATATCTGACACATGTAATTTTTTCTTTTAAGATAGATATTAGAGAATGTCGTGGTTATTCGTGTTCGAGTGAAACTGTGAAAGTGATAAGGCCAATAATCATAGAGAAATTTAAGAGGAAATAAACTACCTGCAAAAAAAAAGGGAAAGATATTCTTACGTTCAAACGTCGGCGCTTCAAATAGCGAGGGGATACATGAGCATTCTCCTACCAGATTTTCTGAAATGGATTCGACCAACAATTCGCTGGTATTTCCTTGATGTATCCCTAATTTATCTATATAGTTTTTTCCTCATTGTTGATTTTCACGCGAAGATTTATTGATTCTGTTATCGTGTTTTTTTTTTCATTTAATGTGGCGAGTAGCTGGGATCTAGCTCTCTGACATTTGCGGAGAAGCTGTGCGTGGCGGTGTTCCCGATCGTGGCGATAGTCGAAGCGTTGATCTTCTCGATTACCAGTTGTTTCAATTTCGATTGCATGAAGCTGAACAATCGGAAGAAATTGAGCTACGACTATAAGGATATTCTTCGTCTCTCTCAGGAATCTCACTGTAATTTTCCTTTTGATCTCTTTAATAGTGCTTTTTCAAGAAGCTTTCAGTGAGTGTGTTGATAATACTCGCGATTGAGTATTCGAAAGATTAGATGATTGAGCAAAGGCTCCTTCAGCTGTACATTTCGATCTTGAGGTCGGATTTGACAGAGCAAATGTGAGAGGTTTCTGTAAATCATTACCCAGTCAGAATTTAGTAACACTAAACGAATTTAGGAATGGTTCATCGTAGAGAGATTGATGGAGCATGTGCTTGTCTGTGTTTCACAACTCCGCTTTTAAACTGTATTTGCTGTTGTTTTCACAGTTACTGTAAATGAAGTGGAGGCATTGCATGAGTTGTTTAAGAAGCTAAGCAGCTCAATTATTGATGATGGACTGATACATAAGGTATGAGTTGTTTCGGTCTGTACTTGGTTTCTGTATTGTGCTTTTTGCTAAGTTTAGTAAATCATAGCTTCCAATTGTTGGCTGAGGGATTTTTTGGCTGCTGATCAATGACATTGTTTGTAGTTTGGCATGTCACTTGCTGTTCTTGATTGAGGAAACTTTAATCAAGTTACTTAGTTCAACCTCAATCAGAAAAATCTTCTTTGAGCTCAGTCTGATGCACATGACAAATTGACAAGTTAAGGTTAACTATATCATATCAGGAATTAAGTTTTGAAACTCGTTCTAATTCAACTTGATTAGATGAACATTTGTACTCTTAATGTCGTTCTAGTTCAACTTGATTAGATGAACATTTTGCTCTTAATGTGCTCAAACTGAACAAAGCTCTTTAAAGCAAAGTTATATAGGATGCGTGACATGCTGAATCTTGATCACAAACCATAAAGAGAATACTATAATTTCAGGAATATAGTCCAATAGTCCATTGATATATTCAGTATTGACAACTTATGTTTGACAGTGATTTTGTGATGTAGATTGCTTCTTTAAAATTAATTGATATACCTTTTCTTTTAATTATTTTTGCTTTCTGGTGCTTAAGACATTTGGTTCGAGTTTTTCCATAAGCATATGAGTATCTTTTTGGCACCAATATACCACAGTCATGTAGCACATGCACACCTGCCCTTTTGGGTTGAGCATTTGACCTTTTGTTAATATTGATTGACTATATCTTAGAATGTTTTATTTCACAGGAAGAGCTGAAGCTGGCATTGTTTGCGTCAACACGTGGTGAGAACCTTCTCTTGGACCGGGTAATGAAAATCTTAATTCTTGCAATATTGTGATTTTGTCAATCTGTATCTGAGTACTCTGCACAGCTGAATGATATCAGGAAAAAAACTGATCTTATGTTGTATTTTTCTCTTGAATGTTTGTGAAAAAATTCTTAAAGAATAAGCTATAAGGTCTTTCTATTGGTATAAGCTGTCTTTAATTGAAGTAATGTCAGCATAACTGGCTAGGAATCAGTGTGAGCCTATTAAGAAAGGTATGACTATGTGTGACTACAAGGTTGAATGAAAATGGTTCGAGACAAAATTCAAATGCTAGCATTCTCTTATATTTCCATATAGAGTCTTGATGCACATAAAACTTGTCTGTTTTTATGCGCTATTTCACACAGTGCTATGTCACTAACATATCACACAGGTGCTCATGCATATCAACACAGCAAATTAGTTATTTTTATTATTTCTTTCACTTGCAAAGTTTTACTGCTCAGCACTTCCACTTGGTCTTATGTTTCTACATTTTGTACAGGTGCTGGTTTGTATGAAAACTGCAGCGTAGTGTAATGTCATGCGTAATTAGTTTCTTATTTATCTAAATAACCTGAAGAGGCTGCTTGGTGTTTGTGAATCCTGCTTTTGCTTATAGGTGTTTGATCTTTTTGATCTAAAAAGGAATGGTGTCATTGATTTGGAAGAATTCGTTCGTTCACTCAGTGTGTTCCATCCTGATGCCTCTATCGAAGAGAAAATTGAATGTAAGAGAGAAAGAAAGTTCTTTTGTGTATGTAGTGTAATTACATTTGCACATTCGAACTGTTTAAGAAAACTATATTTTGATGATGATGAAATGCTTAGTATTTTGCTTAAGAAAGTGATCCCCATGTGCACACCAACCCATTTCAGTTGCTTTTTCTTATTTTGCAGTTGCATTCAAGCTTTATGATCTGGGAAAAACTGGGTTCATTGAGCGAGAAGAAGTGAGTATCTCATAAAACAACTAGCTATCTTTTCCTATAGTTCTGAAATAGAACATATACATAAAAGATAATAATAGTTTCCTATAAAAAAATAAAGGACAAGCTGTATGTTTTAGGAACTTTTCTTCAGCTTATGTCGTCGCTGATTAAAATTTCTTTATATACTGCATGCCTACATCTTTTCAGTCATCTCCAATCTCTTACAACCGAAGTCATATCATGCACTTTTAGTATGTTATCTTCGGCTATCCTTAGTTCTACTCCCTAAAAATGTTTTGCATCAGGTTAAGCAGATGGTGATTGCTATACTTGCAGAATCTCACTTGAAACTCTCTGATGAAATGCTAGAGAAAATAATCGACAAGGTATCAGTTCATGGAAATCAACAATTTATTCTGTTATTGCACCTTTAATGATATAGAATGCATGTTCATGGTGTAATCATCCTTCAAACAGACATTCATGGATGCTGATGCTGATAGGGATGGTAAAATTAATGAAGAAGACTGGAAGGCCTTTGTTTTACAGCATCCATTGCTCTTGAGGAACATGACTCTGCCTCTCTTGAAGTATTCTCTTCATCAGTTTTTGTTTTTGCTTCCTTATATTTTTCCATACAGTTCGGGAAAGGCATATTAAGCGGGTGCTCACTTTGGGTGTTAGATTAGATTGACAGCTCTAATGATCGAGTTTTGAAGGATTAGATAAGATCAATCTAAGCTATCCCCAAAGTGAAAATTTTCTAAGATTATATAAGATCAGTCTGTGATCAATAATTAATTTTACTCCATTTCTCCTAATATATTTGACTTTGTTCTTCACATCCTTCCTCTTCCAGGGACGTCACTACGGTTTTTCCCAGCTTCGTTTTCAACACTGAGGTTGAAGATTGAGATGCACAGATCCATTTATTGGATACAATTCTTTCTCAAACTCAGATGGAGAGAGAAGAGATCAAGATTCACAACAGGGATGAATCAATATCAATCTTATTTGATTCAGATTTATCAGTTTAGAATGCCTCATTATTTTTACAGAAATTTGAAATTGGTGCTGAAGAGCCCAAAAAGCTTGTGTTAATGGCTAGTTTTCTAATGCAAAATTTAGGTTATTTTTGTTTGAAAATTCTTGTTATACATTTGTTTGAGCATATTCTTTTGTAAAAAAGGACATTGTAGACTCATGAATATAATTGTAGAGATGATTTGCCTTCATCAAAACGACCTCATACATGAATTTGGATATGATTCTCATCCAAATTCAAACACATGTGATACCTTTAATTTTATGTCGGTTCATATTATATCCCAAAATTTACCATTTCTTTTAAAATTAAGTTAATCTTGATTAAAAAACGCCATTTTAGTAGATTTTTGCAGAGGTGCTTTAGCAAAGACTTCATCACCTCCCACTATTTTGACCACATCTCTCCCATTGTTTTTCCGATTTGCTCGATAAACTTATTCAAAATTCATTATTGTTTTCTGATTTGTTCGATTTAGAGGTCTACAATAAGATTTTTCTTAAAAGATGTCCATGTCACCAAGGAACAAACCAATTTATATTGATTATTATAATAGACTCGATTTAATAAAGTCAAATGTATACTTGACGGAAACGAAGTAGAATAAATGTACACTTAAAAAGAAAAAGGAATTCGACTTGGGAATGATTTAAAGATCATTTCCGCAGAATTCTTTTCAAAACATTAACTATTTTTTTTTATTTTATTTTAATTTTTTAATATAGACTCGCAACATGGTAGTAATGTCGACGAAGCGCAGCTCAATTGGTAAGACGTTTTCCTTCGAACTAAAAGTTAGGGGGTTGGAGACACCTCGATGCGTTTGTGGGTGAGTGTGTGTTATTTTCCTTTTTTTTTTTTTTTTTTAAGTACTGTAGCAGTAGTAGTTGTTTTATTTTTTTTCCAGAAAAGAAAAAGAAATTATGCTCTCTCCACTACAGCTCCACGTGTTCTAATATAAAACCGTTGGTCCACTAGCTGCGGAGCATCGGATTCGTGCCCTTTTAAGCTCTGTCGCTTTTGTTATATGGAAACCTATACACACACATAAACATACAGAAGCAAAAGAGAAATGGCAGACAAGCCGAGCAGAGCCCTGGTATTATACGGTGACGGGCTGGCCCGATTCCTTAGCCCGGCCCAAACCCACCTCAATTCTCTCGCTTCTCGGGCCCTCTGCGGTTTCCTTGCCCTCCCTCACTCTCCTCCTTCGGGTGATGATCTTCTTTTGTTATTAATGGGACTTCTTCACTTTTTTTCTTTTTTTTGTATGTGTTTTGATGATTTTAGCTTATCATTGGTAATTGGTTGGATTGAGTTTTAACGAGCCGGTTGGTCTTGATTGTTGAACTGCTGCATTTGCTGTTGTAGAATTGGAATTGAGAAGTTGAGTGATAAATTTTTAGAGTGGAATTAGAAAGGAGATGAAAAATTGTTTTTATTTTTATTTGCATTTTTGTCCATTAAACTCAATAGACAGAATAATCAGAATGAATTTGTTATAAACTGTTGTTTTTCTTATTTGTAGTTGGGAAAAATCTTGTTTTTGGTTATAACAAGGTAAAGATTTTCCTTTGAGAAGAGAGGGATTCTTCACCTTCCCTATTCGATATTTTCAAGACCTTTAACACCCCAACTTCTTAAAAAAAAAAAAGCTTGATTTTTTTACATATTTTATATATGTGCATAAGTATTCATGTCTTTTGTATTGGCATCTCTCATGATTTGCTCTATGAATATTGAAGTTTACCTGGGAATTACATTGTAGAAAATGAGGATATGAGGATACTTAGGGAGTTTGCAGAGTTGTTCGATGCAAACGAAGCATACGGAAGCTCGGTGAGATGGAATGATCTAAATGGCTTAATGCAAGCCTCTAATTTATTGTGCTCTTTTGATGAGAATACGAAATCTAACAGCTAATTTCATGCCTCTTTAGGATGCGAAAGGAGATGCACCTCAAGAAAAGTGTGCATTTCCATCTCTAGATGAGAGGTCAGTTTGTTCAAATGTTTTCCGCGTGCTTCATTCATCTATCTAGGAAGGGAACAAATATTATAGGTCGTTTCTTGATTCAATTTCAGGTTCATGGGAATGAGGGCAGCTATAGTCACTGACAACTCAAATGTGAAGTCTTTTGGAGGTATGGTTGGCTCCAAAGTGTTTTCTTGGAACAAATTGTCTGAAAACGATGGTTCAAATGCTGAGTCATCTCGTTTGGCTTCCGGGTTGCTAAAACTGCTCGGATTTCAGGAAGGGAAGATAACGGATTCCACCATTTTTGAGTTAGTATTTGTTCATATTGGAGCCACTACGAAGATGAATGGGGTTGAGGGCATAGATCTTGTAAACTATTTGGTTGGTGATGTATTGAACAAGGCCGTCTCTGAAAGTTATATAGGCTCTAGGTTGCATTTGTCTGTTATCATGAGCTATGGGGCTACTCTGGGAGACAAGGATCTTGAACTCTCGGTTTCAAATACTACGAAGAAGAACGAGAGTGAACTTTCACAACTTTTTCCACGTCAAAGTTATATGATGAAAGCTGGGAAACTGAGGGAAAATATTAGGTACGAAGTTTGTATTCTCTGAAATATATTTTGAAGACCAAGATCATGGTTTTATTTGATTAATCTAAATCTGTGACAGGCAGCATTGTCCGATGCTATTAGCTCAGTATCAGCATGCTGTGACGCGTGTTGATGCGGTGGAAACATTTTCATTTAGAGATTTTCATGAGGTAAATACATAACCTACGATCCTAGTTCGGTTCTTGTTCTGTCAACTTTTTGTCAGTAATCATGAAAACAGAAACATGCATAAATCTCCTAATGTGTATTGTGTTACCAATATTGTTATTTTTTGTTGTTGTTAGTTTATATATTCTTGTAGTTCTACAAGAGCTAACTGAGGCTTAAGAGTTTTTTGGACTAATAGGGTTCGATCCTTGTCGTTTATTGAAGTAGATAGATATCTGATTGCTATGTTCTTCCCTAGTTGAGAATCATTGTTGATCATTACCTAATAGCAATTTATGCAATGTGTTCATCATTAGTATGCTATTTAGTTTCTTGGGAAGTTCAGTTTCGATGTAAGATTTATTGTATTGTGCCCTCGAGAACGGAAGATCGTTTCGAAGTGTTTGATTGGTCCTCAAGAAGCTGCGAAATATGCCTTCTGTAAAAAAAATAATGGTATGTTTGATGGCTCAAAGCTGACATAGTAGAAATTTGAGGTAAAAAAAAAAAAAGAAAGTAAAAACTTAGATCTGTTTTAGCTAAGAAGTTATACTTTCTCTATAACATTTGCTTAGAACATTTATGCCATGAAGCAGTTGAATGTTTTATGTATGTCCATTTTGTTCTCAAGAATCATCTATTTATGTGGCTAAACTAGGAAACTACTGCATTTGAAGAATACAAAAATTTTGATCCAATTTCTACATGCATTTTCCTTGCAGAACTGTGGGAACCTTGTTATACCAGTCGACCGATTCTTACACGAGGTCGCGTTTAAGTTATGGAAGGCCCCAAAATACGGTGCTTGAGAGCTCAGAGCCCAGTTGAAGCAGATATGAGAATTTTATCGAACCTGACTGCAATGATTCTCGACATCCAAAAAACAATCAAGATTTTACTCTTTTTATTGATCTTGAGACAAAATAATGCACCACAATCTGCAGTTTTTCGTGTTTCGATTAGCCTAAACTTTGTTTACACCAGGAGATGTATTGAAGGAAAAAAAAAATCAATCAGTTGCATCTTTCCATCTCATCTTTCTTGTTCTTGAATATGTTCACCATTTTATAGTTGAAACATAATCATGGTTTTCAGCAAATCAGTCAATTTCCCTATAAATTTAAAGCCAATATTCACAATTTCAAACAACATTTCTTCAACATCTAACAATCTAACAAGTTCTTGAAAACATAAGCACTCAACAAAAACCATCCAACAATGAGAAGAGAGAAGGAAAATAGACCAATTATGAATGGCCATCCAACCATATATATACCCAAGCAAAGCACCACCATGAAAGGCATAAACGATCTCATGACGGAAAGGCCATCGACCCACTTACCCTTGAGAAAAACAAGAGCCGCGACATTCACCATGTTCCAACTCATCGAGCCCTCGTAGCTCAGTCGATTCAAGAAATGAGCAGCAAACGAATGAGAGTTGCATGTGAAAAGATTGTAGGATTTGTTCTCAAAATGGAGAGAGCTTGAATTCATGACATCGTCCCATGTCAACGACGTCCCGAATTCAGCATGGACGTATCGAGGCTTGCATTTGTGTGCCGCGAGGTTCGGAGGGAAACAACACTGTTTCAAGAAAATTCACATGAAGAAACTCAACAACTAATAAGAACTAGTAAGATTTAATCACATTACATTAACAACAATTTTTCAAAGATTCACACAATGATAATCGACTTAAACTTGAGAAATATTTTCTGAGAAATAATCTGAAACGAACAATGTACCTTTTTTTAAAAAAATCAGAAGAATCAGAACTGCCCTCGTTGGAAAATTTTGTACTTGGGCAGATTTGATGATTTTCTATATTAACAAAACCGAAAAGGAAAACCCAACTTAGGTAAAAGAGGGTTTTATAAGGATATATACCTGCTCTCGATCCAACTGAAGGAATCTTGCGACGGGGCCAAAAGCGAAGTCGTTAACATTGATGAGATTAGAACCTGAGAAATCTAAGATGGTACCGTCCTCTTTGCAAATTCCGACATGTCCGATGAAAGGTGCTAACCACGAAACTATGGGGAGTGGTGTCCAAACTAGACAACACGGGAACTTCGCCTTCTTAGGATCCACTTCTTCTAGTGGCCAAAACTCATTCTCGATATTTGTATTAAGACTTCTACTTTCTACGTCTTTGGCAAGATTGAATCCCATCAAGGGAACTTCTCTTGAAGAAATGGCTAAATACGGTATTTTAGTCCAATTAGCTCCACATCAGACATCATTCTTCACTGCAGTGGACGAGGAATTAAGAGATAGACATTAACTCCATTGCTGCCAAATGAAAAGTCAACGATGTTACGACGTGCAACTGCAAGGTTTAATTATACAGGAGGAAAGTGATATTTCAATGAAAAGCGTAAAAGGAGAAAGCATGAAAAACAAAGATCTTGCCATGGAAAACATGGGAAAATATTCTGAGGTTAAATGGAATGTAAGAATTAATATACTACTACAACAATGAAATCATATTCAAACTGATCTGTCCAAACTCAGAACGAAATGAAAGAATCATAGCATCAATAGACAAGAAAAGACGTCATTATTTTTACCTAATCGGAAAGGGATCGTGAAATATGATATCTTAATCTAAAAACCAAGCAAAAACCACGATGATGTTCCATATGATGTATAGTGCGTGCAACGTTAAACTTGTGCAACGCTATGAAAGTATTGACCTTTCCTTGATTATCTTTACATCCCACCGTTCTAATGCTGAAGAAAGCCTTCACAGTTAGAGATCACGAGCAATTACTATTATATTCGTACCATTTCTAAATCCTTACTTACACCGAACGAATCAAAATCACTATCAATAACAACATTTGAGGCTGCTTGGATCAGATACCTCTGCACAATTTTTGGGCATGACGAATCTAATATATATAAACGACACTATGCGAATTTGACACCGAATCCCGAGAAGCAAATTAGATGCTTCGAATCCTACTCACTCCAAAATAGTTTTAAAACACACTCCTCAGCATTTTGAGGAAATGGCTTCCATAAATTAAACAATTTTCCTTGCACAATATTTGCATCTCTCTACTAATAACAAACAACAATATTCAATCCTTCGAGCGAATTACCTAATCAGTCACACTCCACATTCGAAACTGGAAACACAAAGATTGAAATCATAGTTACTGCAATTTTTTTTTAATTCCCAAAGAGGGCATTGTTTGAATTAGGATGAAGAAAAGCATGTCAATGTAAAATATTTAAATCCCACAAAATTCAAAAAGCTAGAACCATCAAAGCTTCATTGTTATATTATTACAAGAAGGTAAATTAGTACTAATTTTAGGCGATCAGACACATTTAAAACAAAAAAAAGAAAAAAGTAATCTTGGCAACTCCAAGCTGAAGATTTCTAAACAAAAATCTAAACCACAAACGAAAAGAAAAGAGCTGAATTCCTTATCTAAACTGCATCGAAGATTGAAACTAAAAGATTCAAGAGAATTGGACATTTCAAGAAATCAAAAATTTCAGGTGATATACCTGCAGAAGGAATCTTCAAAAGCGGGAAAATTACAGCTGAATTAGGAAATGAGACCTTGGAACGATTAAGTGAGAAGAAATGGGATTTGTTGTTTTGAGTTTTAATTTGTTGGACTTTTGCAAAGGTTTAGAGAGAGAGAGAGAGAGAGAGATGACGAGAAAAAGAACTGAAAAGAGTGAAGGAAGGTGCATGAACCTGAACTCCAAACACACTTCCTACGATGGTGGTGGGGCCTGTTTTAATATTTAATTTGAGTATTTTATCCAAAAGATTTTAGTAATTTTTAATTGAATTTGGTGAAAATATATTGGTATATGCGGTCGAATTTCGAAACGTATAAGGGTGTGTTTGGTAAAGAAGATGAACCAAGATGAGAGAGATCATTTTGGTTCATCTCACTGTTTGGTAACCAACTAAAATAAACTGGAGGGCCCGAGATGAATACAAGGCCCGTTGATATTTCACTGTTCCGTCTTGTTTAGTCATCTCACGTTTTTGGTCGGATGAGGTGAACTCATTAAAACAGTAACACAATATTTTCTCTCTCTTACCATTTTACCCTTATGTATTTATACGATTTCAAATAATAATAATAATAATAATAATAATAATAATAATAATAATAATAATAATAATGTAATAAAATAATAATAATAATAAATAATAACAATAATAGTAATAATAATAATAATAATAAATCAATAATAATAATAATGTAATAAAATAATAATAATAATAGTAATAGTAATAGTAATAGTAATAGTAATAATTATAATAATAAATAATAATAATAATAATGTAATAAAATAATAATATTAATGTAATAAAATAACCATAATAATAAATAAATAATATCAATAATAGTAGTAATAATAATAATAATAATAAATATTAATAATTTAATAAAATAATAATAATAATAATAGTAATAGTAATAGTAACAATTATAATAATAGTAATAATAATAATAATAAATAATAATAATAATTTAATAATAATAATAGTAATAATTATAATAATAACAAGAATAATAATAATAATAATAATAATAATAATAATAATAATAAATAATAACAATAATAGTAATAATTATAATAATAACAAGAATAATAAAAATAATAACTCAACGATATAATAATAATAATAATAATAATAATAATAATAATAATAATAATAATAATAATAATAATAATAATAATAATAATAATAATAATAAAGGGTACTATTTAATCTCAACGATAAAAAGTGAAATCGGTAGGGGTATTTAATAAGGGTAAAATAGTCAATTTAAATTTTAATCTAGAGTTTTGCAATTTGTACCAAACACAATATGATATCATCCGGGTCTGAATTTTTTGCTACCAAATGGTGAGATGAATGATTCATCTTGACACTATTCATATGAGTCATCTTGAGATGAATCATCATTCTTCATCTTAAGCTACCAACAATTTTGAAACTCCTCTTATATTTCATATCTCATCTTTTATTCTAGCATACTCGTCTAAATAGTTATACTTGCCTCATATAGTCATACGCTATCACGTGTACTATTTAAAACTACTATCCTTTTCATCTACTAAGAGATACACTCTAATGTTCATAGTGGACACAATTAATATGCTTACATATGACGTGATAAAATTAAATTTTACTTATTTTATCAAACTAAAGTTAATTATGACACATTCTTATTCAAAGCTAATGTTATATCATAAAATGATTAGGTTGGGCTAGCCTTGAGCCCACCGAGCTTTACTTAATTTTGGGCAAGTCGACTTGCCCTGAAATGCAAGTGCAATCGAGTTTAAAATCTTGTACCTAACCCGGCTTGAAATCATATCAATCGAATTATTTTTGTTAGTTATTCGAGTTATTAAGTTGACAAAATTAGCTCAACCAGAATTGACAAATCAAGTTGGACTCTAAGATTTTAAACCAAAGTTCTGCCTTCTTTTTCTAAACAAGCCTGACCCAAGTTTAGTCGCTACAATAATGGGTCTAGGCAGAGCTAGGCCTATTAAACTCAATGGGGTTGGGCTGGTATAATATTTGCATTATAATAATACGTAGTATAATTTAATTAAAAAATGATCATTTCATATCTTGTGGATACCGAATATAGAATTGAATCATTTAGTCTATTCTTTTTCCATCCTCATTCCATTACTAAGTTCATTCCATTACTGCTAAGTTTCATTCCAATATACCAATCATTACCTTAGAGATTTCAAATTTTTGAGTTATGAATGATCTTGTATTTTCTTGGCAAAAAATATAGTTTCTCTATGCGTTAGTTTATTGGGAACAATTTAACATTGAGGAAAAACAATAGTATTGATTATTATATTTTATTTTATTTTTTTTGCATAAAATACATAGTTATGTGGGATTACCTATTGGTTTTGAAATTTGCTAAAAAGAACAAAAAAAAAAAAAAAATTGGTTTAAAAGATCGCGTGTTCAATTTAAAGAGAGATATTAACTTTTCCTACTCAATATTATTGTCCATTGATTTATTTTTTTTATTTTTTTTACAAATTATGTGATTTACATTATTTTTTTACTCCCTCTGTCCTTCATTTACTGACACTCTTACTATATTGAGACGTTCTCCATTTACTGAACATTTTCATTTTGGGTCGTAGACCCCACAATCACTTTTAACACTTTATCACTCTACTTTTTAAGACTTTAACACTTTAATACTATTAAAAAATTAGATGGACTCACAATTATTCCACTTTAATACTTTAATACATTAACTTATTACTATATCATCAAAATGCAAAAAAATCTGTGCCTAAAATTTTGGTTCACTAAATGGAGGATGGAGGGAGTATTTGATTCTAATAAGAACACGGATCTTAACCAATAACCATCCCATCTAAGTAAATCAAAATTAACTGGATCAGTATGCGCGAGCAGTTTAACAAGTCAATTATAACAATTATTGATTTTCTTATGCTTTATACATAATGGGTACACAAATTAAATTGAATTATTTAACTAACTAATATGATATTTAAGGTTTTACATGTCATATAGTATATTGTTCGGCTTTAATATGTGGCCTGCGTCACACGAGTACAGAACTAGTAGCATTCGTAAGCTTACAGTATAACTAAAGGCCACAAAAAGGGCTCAGAGTTTAGGTCAAAAAATTATTTTAAAGATTTACACACCGTGATGCCCAAGTCATTGAACATAAGTCTAAAAGCTAGCTATCTAGAATCTTAACTTAAATAGTTTTATAAATAATCTAGACTATTAAAAATTAGATAATGTATAGTCACTGGATCAAAAATGTATTAACATATCTAGTCAGTTGAATTGATCAAAATCTCCAATATAAATAGAATATTTAGCCTCATCTTATAACTAATCACTAATGAGTAATGAATTGTGCGTAGCCTATTAGCTTAAAATAGACAAAACAACTTGCGACCTTGTCTATTAGTACTCTGTATAATATATATATATATATATATATATATATATATATATATATATATATATATTTCTAATGATCTGCTATATTTTATAGAGTAATATATTATATCCAAATTATTGTTTTTGCCAAACAATCACCAAAAAGTAAATACATATTAAATACTAAAGAATTTGATAAAATGGTAAAAAAAAAAGGTACAAACCATCTCATAATGTATGTGTAACACCTCAAATCTCGTATATTAGGCTTGGATAACTTTTGGGTCAAGATATTTAATTTAGACTTTGTATGGTAATGGGCTAAGTTTATTAGATGTATTATCATACGAAAATATATGGGAGCCCAATAATAAGAAATTAAAACGGCCCAGATATAGAATCTTGCGTTATTGAGAAGATTGCACTAATTAACTAGATTTTAATCCCATACTAAGATTTATGTCAAACATAGTACACGTACAAAACTATTAACTTTTCCATCTAGCATATTTCATCCACGTTTCAAACTTTTCGACAAGTTGTCATCTACAATAAAACTATATTTTTCGTTCTTAAATATCGTACTCATAATTCGAACTCTTATTAGAATTCTCAAAGCTTTCTTTCTGCACTTCCTTCCCAAAAGCACACAAGTAGCTTCCTTCCTTTTTGTAGCAAGATTTTAAGTATGTTGAAGCTTTTTGATAATTGTATCTCTTGCGAATTCCTTAGACGTATTGGATATATATATATATATATATATATATATATATATATATAATTAGCCGGCTATTGATGATGCAGAAGTCGGCGGGCTTTTGTCATTGACGAGGAGCCGTGCCGTCGCTGCACCGGCAGGCAGCGGTGGTCAACAATGCTCCAACGGGGGGCTGACGTGTGGTTTCCGTACGTCGCGGCGGTGCTGCGATGGTCTCCGGTAGCAACAGCGGCTGTAGTGATCACCGGAAAAAGCAATAAGAAAGAGATGCAAATAGAGAATTTCGGATTTAATTTAGGAGCTTAATTCATTATGCTATTAAAAGAAAGTAAACAAAGTAAGAAAGAGAGAGAGTAAGAGCTTCTTGTGCTCGGGAGGATGACGACAGAAGGAGATGAAATCATAATATAGAAATCGCGCTTATGGACTCGTAATCAATTAATTAATGACTTAATAGTATGCTTTTAATTAAATAATAGGATGAGCTCCAGATTAACTATTTTAATATACATATTAGATTAGATTTTGGCCTTAACTTACTAAGGATGTTGAATTCAATTAAATGGTTTGTTGGCCACGTAAATAATTTAAGCAACTAGATTTGCGAATTAACTTCAATGTTAAAGTAATGTGCCTTCCGAGAAAATCGTAGCATTGGATTTATGAGTTGTATATGTACAGAAGTGGATACTTGGGAGCTTATGAGTTTTTCACTACTGGATCAATTGATTTATAATTAAAACTAGTGTACTAAGAGTTGGAGCAAATATATAAACCAAATGTAGTCTCGGATTCATACTAATTGTAGATCTCTTATTATAGGTCAAGCTCCAAATCACCCGAACTAGAGCCATCGGACAAGCTCATTACTGTTTTCAAGGTGAATTATTTTCAAAACCTACAAATATTTTTATAAAAGCTTTACGTCTATGGATCCAAACTATTTTACTATGCTCATACGTGGATTGACATGACTTGCATATGAAATTTCTACAATGTTCACGACACACTATGTTCGTGTGGCCACATAGAGTCTGTCTCCACACAATGTTATATATGAGTCCATTTTATATGAAAGCAACTAAATTTCTATGATACAGTATTCACGATGAAAGCATGTATGTATGTATTGCCCACTGAGTGTCTTTGGCACTCACCCCCAAAATATTTTCAAACTATTTTATAGGTATGGAGTGAAGGAAGGCAGGCGACGTGGACTCACGGACTGTGTTTAGTTGACCCAACTTTTGCTCTTTTGTGTATTCGGGTCAAACTATGTATATTTTAGTCAAGATACTACTATTTTAATGCTTCCGCTGAATATTGTAAGAAGTTTATAATTATGTAAATTATTTCGTAATATATTAATGCTATATTTCGTCGTAGTTCTGAGATTTTGATTCAACTTTCTCATTTTATTGGAGGTTGACTAGCAAACTCATTTGAGATGAAGTTTATTCTATTTCAAATTTTCGAGCAGGATTCATAGTTATTGAATAGTTTATTCTTGACGTCCTTTTTTCGAAATTCTTCTTTCTTCGTTTACGTTTGGTAGCGCCCTAATTTTCTTAAGTCGGGGCGTTACAGTATGAAACCATAACAATCCACCAAAAACATATGAGTTTGCATATTGTGCTCATCAACAATTAAAATTTGTAATCTAACCTGTTCAATCTAAGGTTCATACCTCCACAGCCCGTTGCTTGGCAAATTTATCAAAGATATATATCAAATTTTAAAAAGTCATTTTAGTTTTACATAAAATGGTTTATTAGCAATTTGAACATAAAGGGCAGCATGCTAACTAATCAGAAGATGATTAGTCATTAGTTTGAAACTCATTATTGTTTATTTTTATAGTTTAAGCCACATACTTCCTCTATGATGTAACTCATAAATTTCATACTCCGTACTATATAGGGAATTGAATACTTAAAATTGAGTATATAAACGCATGAAAAAAATACATGCCTATATTCGAATAATATGACATATTATTTAATTTTATGAGAAAGAAATCATCTTGCTTAATGCTCATCATACTTTGTAAATTAGTGCTTTATTTAAAATAAAAAACATCATCGATCAATAGAGTAAAAAAACCATACAACTAATTGGGTTTATCATCATCCACTAATTAATCCTAACACTAAATCATCAAAATTGGCATACAACTAATTGATAATAGTAATTAGATGAAGATTAAGCATCAGGACTCGTACTCACCTATACCTATACGGTCATTAGGGTACAAAGTAGGGGTGAGCAAAACCGAATCAGGTCCAAAATCCAAACCAAACCATTGTAGTTTGGTTGATTTGGATTGGTTTTTTTTACAATAATTCGGATCGGTTTTTTAAAAGCAAAACCTAACTATTTTCGTATTTTCGGTTTGGATCAGATCTAGATCTTTGATTTTCGGTTTCATCCGAACCGAACCTATTTTATATTTATAAAATACTTAATATCTATATATATATATATAATAGCAAAATAAATATCGATCAACCATGATTTTTCTTGATTATTTTCCTAAATTCTCGTGGCTTTGGCTTTATTAGACAATATCTCCATAATTATACATATCTTGATACATATCTTTGATATATTAATTAATATTTTAAATTATTATATGTCTATATTGTATTATATCTCCATTCCATATCCCGAATAATCCTTCGAACTAACACAATCTAAGTAGTATAATTCATTATGGAGTATAATTCTATTAGTTCAACTTAATAATTGATTATCCTCTCTCTCTCTCTCTATATATATATATATATATATAGGTGAGAGATCATATACAAAAACCTTTTTCAGTAAGAAATGAGAAGTAATCTTGTCTATTTATATTTTATGATCTATGGTTGATCTTAATCTTAATATTTATCTTTTAAATATGACCCATTAATAGGGCGTGGGTTAATTATGTAATTGTGGTGCGGAAGTTATAACCGATCATCCCCTTACATTATGGGATTTCATGCGGTTACCAAGTAATAATTAAATTAGTCTGATGGGATTTATTTTTTTTCGGAAGTTTTATTAGCATTTTGGATGATATGTCTTAATTCTCTCTTTTTTTAGGGAATATTTTCTTCAATGCATTATCCGAACGATCACCATGCTTTATTATATTAAAATCTTGAAATAATGCATTATTGGGCATAACCTATTTCATGATATGTATAATGCACTATATTTATTAATTTTAAAATATAATGCATTATAGAAAATAATCTTGAAATATTGTGCATTACAATATTGATAGTGCATTATTGCGTATAATGCACTGTATTTATTAATTTTAAAATATAATGCATTGTAGAAAATAATCTTGAAATATTGTGCATTACAATATTGATAGTGCATTATTGAGAATAACCTCTTTCATGATGCGTATAATGCACTATATTTATTAATTTTAAAATATAATGTATTATAGAAAACAATCTTGAAATATTGTGCATTACAATATTACTATAAAGTGCATTATAATATTACAATATTTTAATATCGTGCAGTATACAAAAAAAAAATATATCGTGCATTATAGAAATATTGTGCATTAAAATATTACAATAAAGTGCATTAGTATTGTGCATTATGCTCCTTGAAATGCATTACAATAATACACATTATTTTGATATTTGCTAAGATTTACGTTAATATTGATTGCATTATATATATTATCAATAAATTTAAAGTTGGAATTAGGGAATTTGTTGTCAATCCCACAATTCACGCCATTGCTAAAATGATGATATTTTTTTATTTACTATTTTATCCTTTTGCAATGTGTAAACTGCCGCAATGCATATTTTTAATAATATAATATATTTATTTTCTTTAAATCTAGGCGGTTAGATTTGTCTTAATCAACGAATCAAATTGCTTCCTATTTCTTACTTTAAGAGTCTTTTTCACCAGAACTCACCTCTATATATATATGTATCATTAGATAAATAATAACATAAATATAATGACGTCAAAGTTACTTCAAATAACACCAATAATATAACCAACAAATCATCTCAACTGATTGTGATTTTTTTTTTTCATTCACTGAAAAGCATTTCAGAATTTGAAGTATTTAAAAATATTTACATACATATAGTTATGTACGTATGTTTAGCTTATAATTTATGATATGAGATACGACATTTAAGAAAAAAATATGAATGGAGAATGTTTTTGAATAAATGGGTGTATAGAATATCAATAAGATTATTATTACACTTAATAAATGGTACTATTATTTGAAGAAAAAATAAAAATAAAAAAAGGGGCTAGACTATAATATACATGATTCTTCATAGTTTCTTCAAAAGAGACTATAATACATATATACGATTTAAATATACTTTAATCTAATTAATCAATATATCTTTAATTTGATATGTATCTTTAATTATTTCATAGTAATATTTATTATTTTGCCAATATTATCTTTTTAGTTTTTATAATTACAACAATTCCAATCTGTTTAAACTTTGTCCGAGGTATATATATCGACAGATCAATTGTATATATATTACTTCCCTTTTTTTTATTCTCCATTATATTTTATAATTAATTAGTCAAAAATAAATCTTCCCTAATTAATTTCTATGATACAATTTTTTTTTTTAGAATTTCCATTCTACGATTTTAATTTGCTCTATTTATGAAAGTCCCTAGACTCAACCCAGAGTCGAATTCAAGCAAAATTATAAATAAATAAATAAATAAAAAAGCAGAGTTGAATTCAACATATCACATATCAAGCTCTATTAGTACGTGGATTATTATGCATTTTCCGTGATTATTTTCTTAAATTCGTATAATTTTGCCTATTAATCAATAAGTTAATCAATATATACTATATAATATAATATATCTCCATATATTAATAAAAAATTGTACATATATATTTTCATATTATACTATATTTCCGTATAATATTAGGATTCAAATAAACAAATTATCTATTTTATCTATATTCTACGGATCTGTAATCCTTCATGCATCATTATCTTTATGCTATTTAAATAAAATATAAACAATAATTGCAGTGAACAACATATGATTTCACTCCAAACGAATATTACTACTCAAGAAAAAACAATCCTCACTAACCTAATCGACTTTCTCTGTCTCCTACAACAAATACCGAAATAACGGGAAAATCGACAATCAAAATGAGTACAACTACCAAAAAATCTCCTTTTTGACCTATTTTCAATTATATCAAACAACGGGCGGCTTAACATTTAAATTGAATTAAACTACACCTAAATCAATCATCTAAATGACGGGCTGCTTACGGATTCTAATCCTACATGGAACTTCCTCTATTTTGGTAATTATTTAAATCCTCATAATTTACTTTATTAAATAACGGGCTGCAACAAGCTTTTAAATTAATAATTGTAGCTAATTAGATCATACTTTTATGCGCTGATGTGGAAATGCCACATAGATAAAAAAAATTCCATTTAGGGTTGAATTTTTTTTTTTCATAGGGTTTTTTTTTTGGTAGGGTTTGGTATTTTTTTTGTAGGGTTTAGTTTCTTTTTAGGGTTGAGTTTTTTTTGTTGGATTTAGTAGTTTTTTTTAGGGTTGAGTTTTTTTATGTAGGGTTTAGTTTTTTTTTTTTAGGGTTTAGTATTTAGGGTACTTTATTTGTTTACATGTATTCTGCAGCATTAATATTTCAACTAATTAAATCGACAAGCACACTTTTTCAATTAAATCGACAATGTACAAGCTTTTAAATTAATAATTTTAGCTAATTAAATCATGCTTAATACGTTGATGTTAAAATGCCGCGTAGATACTTTTTTCTATTTAGGGTTGAATTTTGTTGGTTTTTTTGTAGGGTTTACAACAAAAATATAGTATTAAAAATTCATTGCATTAGGAGGTAATATCTTTTAGTTATTATTAATACAGTAAATTGAGGTGTTTTTTTCCCTTAAAGTTTATCTTTTGATGTTGCATTTGAATCTTATTTTATTATAGTTATTGTTTCCAATATTAATGAGTCGTCAATTTGAGATTATTTTCAAATGGATATTTTTCAAAAGAATAAAGTATAGTACATCCTTAAATTGTAGTAGTAATTAGTAAAATGGTTAGTTTTGAACAAAAAACTGACGTGGATAATTAATTCAATGTAAATAGAATTAATAAAGTTCAAATTCGATTTGGCAATAATTTGTAATACGTGGAACAAACTCCAAAGAACTTGAATTTTATAGTCAAGACCATCCAAATTATTGGAGTGGATCTATAAAAAGAGTCATGTCAGTTTTAATTTTGATACAACTTTGGGGATCGAAAACCTATCTAGATTTGGGTTTATTAATTTATTATTTTGTATAAAATTATTAGTATTTAGAAATATTTAAGGTTTTAAAAATTCTAATTTTATATTTGGTCTTATTAATCAATTTTTTTTATTTAATTTATTGATCTCATATCGATTTTTGAGAGAGACGACTTCATCAGGAAACTCAAATATAATAGAATCATTCAGTTTTATCCCATATAAACATTTAAAAGACTTCACATTAACGAGAAAATTATACCATTACGGCTTATAGTTTGTTAGTAGAGTAGGGACGGACAGATGAAGAAGCTTATATGTATGATGGTGCTAAATTGATTATTGAAAAAATAATTTCATCGATAGGAAAACTCAAATATGATGTAGTTATCCTTAATCAATATTTAAATGACGGCGTGCTTAACATTCATCCTTCAATTATATCAAAGAACGAGTGCCTTTACTTTAAATGAATATAACCATACAAAAAATCTTATCTCTCATTGACCTATTTTTTTTCGACTAACAGAATACTTGATATGAAAAATGTTACCATTCGTCAACTTATTTCTATATTACAATGTATACTTCACGGCTTAACATTCAAAATGAGTACTAACTATACGAAAAATGGGACCTCACTTAATTTACTTTTCTATTACAATGATCAAGGGGCTACTGACATTCAAAATGAGTAAAACTAATTGAGAAATGTCACGCCTCATTGATCTTCTTCTTCTTCTTTTTTTCTAATTTAATTTATTTTATTTATTTTCGAATGAATCTAACAAACTATACTCTCAACATAAATAATTATATTATTATTTTCCACGAGAAGTGAGCCCCGTCGAATTTCGACGGGCACTAAACTAGTTTATATAATATTAATATTTTATTAAAACCTTATACTCAATTTCAATTACGCAAATCCCTCAAATCATAATCCTACACCCCTCTCTCTTGTGCGCTATTGTGACTTTGACGGGCTGTTTTTATTTTGTTGATGTTGGATTGTTCTTTATTTGGTTGATATTGTTAACTTGCACTTGTTGCTTTTGGATTTGTTGATGTTTCTTTTAGTTATTGACTAGTTGGATATTGAATAATTTAAGCAATTTGAATTTTGTTGAAATCTTGTTGAAGTATTTATTGCTATATTATTTTGCTACTCATAAAAGTTTAGGCCAACCGGACCGAGACCGAACCCAAACCGAGGTTTTCGATTTGGTTTGGATCAGTTCTTGAGATAATTTGGTTCGGATCCGTTATATTTTTTAGAAGCATCGATTTAATTGGTTTTATAGTTTCAGATCGGTTTTGACCCGAACCATCCGTTTGCTCACCCTTAGGTACAAGTCTGATTTGGTGGAACCGTACCCGTGAATCTGCATTTAGCCACCTCTAAAACCTCTAAAAGAAAGGAGTTGATTGCCCATTTCTCTTTCGCTCGCTGCCTCCTTTTGTAATTTTTTTAATTTATTTGGGATTTTATTTTTATTTTTATTGCTTTTGGTTTTGGACAATATAATTAGTTGGGGGCATATTTTTCATCGCATTCAACTTGTGATTATGAAATAAATCGAGTAAATTTTTATTAATTTATAGAAAGTCATACAAATGTGATTCTGCTGAATTTACATCGAAGACAAATAAAAGTAAAATTATGAATACAACTTGCGATTCTTTTCATGAGCTAGCTATTTCATGTTACGAGATTATTATTTTTTAAACTTTGATAGTAAAATATACTAATCCAGCCATGTTTCATTTCAAGTTATTGACCGGTGCAAATTCAAACTGTTGCTATTCGCGTCCTCAAATAAACTCTTTTACTCACGAGGTAACTAATTTTTAACAAATGCTTAAATTGCAATGTGTGTCAAATTCAATCTACAAAATGTACAATCACCAGAGGCACAGAGTACTAACGAATGATGCAAAATCAACATCTGTTTCATTTTTCCTTTAACAAACTCTTCTTCAAAAGGTACAAACTGCAGAGACCCTTCTTTTTACAGTTACTATTTCGACGATCTCAACAATTCAAAACCTCTCCCTTTTCTTCTTCTTTTTTCTTTTCCCTCTTTTATTTAACACATTCTAACAAATAGGTAACTACATTGTTTTCAGCCCTAAGAACATGAAGAGAAAAAGAGAGAGAAGGCCTTTTATCATCACTTTCTCTCTCATGTTTCTAGGACTACACAAGTATAAGGACCAAGTTTGCCTAAAACAGAAACTTACCAAAGTTCTTCCCCAACTTTTGCACACTTTGTGTCAACTTTGAAGCTGAGGACTCACTCTATTAGAATTGGCTGCATTCGGTTCCCACTTTGAATGAACCAACACTTCCCAATTCAGTAACTTTTCCTGTGAAGAGCAATGGCCTTGGGTCCACACGAATTCTTGAATTTTGACTTCTGCTCAAACTGGCTCTTCGAGCCCAGAAATGAGCACTCAGCTATTTCTACAACGATATTATTACTGGTTTTTACAGCCCTCGTTTCTATGCACACTCAGGCGCTGTAGAGACTTGAGGCGGGTGATAATCTCTGCAAAAGAAGGACGTGCCTGTGGATTTCTGCACGAAACGGGGCAATCAAGTCAGTTTAAGAGGTTGGATTGCTTATCTCTATCCTGGTTAATTCATTGTTCACTCTATTTGATAACAAATGAGAAAATATCATTGCTTGAAAAATAAATCTGTTGCTACAATTTGTGCATGCCGTTATCAATTCCTAAATTACTAAATTTGAGAACTTACCTATTACAACATTCACTGATTATCTCGGCTACCAAGGGATGAACCGTGGGTGGGATTTCGAGGTGCCTACCCTGAAATCCAACGGCTCCAACCACCTGCATCGAGTTCATCTCCGTCCATGGCACGCGCAGAGTTGCAAGCTCCCACAATATGACTCCGAAACTATATACATCAGATCTGCAAATTCAAAGAAATTGATCTTATTGGTGAGATTCAAAACACAAGCAAAATATGAGTTGCACAAAGTTAGAGGAAGACTATTTAACTCACTTCTCATTGGATGGTTCATTTCTCAGAACCTCGGGGGCCATCCATTCTGCCTGCACACTCGGTAAACAACAAAGAAATATTCAATATCAACTCAAATTTTTTCAGCACTCGAAAAATAAACAAAATTAAGTTATTTTTCTATTAGATGATTAATAGCAGGCTTCAAAGGCATTACCGTTCCTGCTGCAGACTTTGAAGATAGGAAAGTATGGTGCTGTAGACGAGACATGCCAAAATCGCACACCTGAGACATTCAAATGTGTGTGTGTGAGAGAGAGAGAGAGAGAGAGAAGGGAATATTCATTATGGAGTTGTATTCAACATAAATCAAACCTTGACAGCCCAATTTTTATCAACAAGGAGATTTGGGGTCTTTAAATCTCGATGCACAATAATCGGATGGCTCGTGTGCAAGTAATTCATTCCCTTAGCCTACAAAAGATGTGCAAGTTAGCACAAGTCAAGAAACATTAGTAGCAATAAATGCAAATATAACTTATCGTACCACATCAAGGGCCATTTTTATTCTCCTTTTTTCGTCTATTTGGATATTTGGACGGTGAAGCAGCTTATATAAACTACCCCTGCAAGTAAAATGGGGATTGTAAGAACAAAATCTGAATAACATAATCATTGGATTATGTATTGTCAATTTGTTTCCAAAAGTTAAATAAAATACTACTCATAAAACATCTACGTGCCAGATGTCAGATTCACTTGCATTACCACAAGAAATCATCTCAGCACTAATAAACTAATGGAGCTTGATTATTGAATCCATGCTATGCAGGATTATGCCCATCTTATTTTTACTTTTCAGAAGATAAAAAATGAAGTAAAAGATGGCCCAAAGTGCACATTGCATGAGGTGCAAAGCTCCCTGACCCAACTCGCTATCCCAAATATGATAGTAAGTTCAAGCAAGAGAAGAGAGATCAAACTATTTATATTACAAATTCAAAAAAAAAAAAAAGACCAATAGATCATCTGGATATAGATTAATGTTTATGCTGTAATAATTTGCTAAGAGTTTAAATATATCATATACCAAGTTTATGGCCCATAAGTTCCAGTAGGTAGTTAAGAAATAAACCTTGGAAGGAATTCAGTCAATATGGACATATGAGGGGGGCGTGTCACTGCTCCCATGAAAAGGACTACATTTGGATGTCTCAACCTTAACATGATTTCAATCTGCATTTGACAATAAGAAAAGGTTTAAATACCAAAATGAAGAGGAGCAGGAAATCTTTCAAGCACATATAGACGCAACACAAAATATTCCAAAGAGCACAAACCTCGCATTTAAATTGTGCAAGTGCATCTCCTGAGATATCCTGCTTCATAAACTTCTTCACTGCAACTTCCTGTCATTGAAGTTTGAACCACAGTAATGTTAAAACTACTGCAGATGAAAATTAAGGTACCTACTACATAGTACAGTATGGTAGACTAGACATGCAAAATACAAACTTCAAAATCAGAAACAGCATATCTGAATGTGCCACACATCACCACCCCACCCACAAAACAACCATACATACACATACCACAAAAAGGAAAAGAGAGTAAAAGAAAAAGAACCCTCAGTAACATTCTTGTTAACAAGTGTATTAACCCCAAATCAGATCACAAGTAGTATTAACCTACCGTGCCATTCCATTCTGCTCGGTATACCTCACCATATGAACCTGCAAAAGGAACAAGGAGAACAATTAAGCATATGTCATAGCATCTCACCTGAACTCCTTTAATGTATAACGAGGCTGATTTTCATTACAATTGTGTAGTCATGTATCACATTAAGGTGCACCTGAATGAGGCATAATGTATAGGAAAACTGGGAGGAAGCTAATGTTTCTGATCGAAGGTAAATTTTGTGTGTGCACACGCGCACTACAGGTTCAATGCTCTGTTCTCATAAATTTCTACAAGGAAAACGGAAATATACAGCAAAATTCTTACCTATGCCAATACGTTCACCAATCTGAAGATCCTCCCATAATATTTCGGCAACTCCATTCAGCATGGAATTAATTTGTACATTATTTCCTGATGCATCAACGTCTGTACCAAAAGCGCCAACAACAGTTGAGATCACCTCATCATTTCTATCATCCACAGGCACATTTTGATCCCAGGGATTATTAGGAGATGACTTATGTCCTGCTGAATCCAGTTCAAACATGTTTGCTCTCAATCCTTCAGCTGAATGTTTTCTGCTGCTATCATGAGACATATTCAGCAATTGATGCCCAGTAAAGGGTATAAGAGAGTGCTCAATTTCAGACGATTGTAGTGCATGGCACTGATCTTCACTAGAACTTCCCGCTGGTGGAAGATAAAGACCTTCAACATTATGCTCCAATTGCTCAGTCAAAATTATTCCTGCAGTTCTCCTGCCTCTTACATTTGAGTAGACGGAAACCACAGATGGTTCTGCACTTGAAGTACTGGGTTTGGGCCTTTCATCCATACCAGGTGAAACTGATAGATTTTGAGCCCCTTGGCCGGACGCCATACAACAGGTCTCCTGACTCCCTGGAGAGGTACCAATAATCCTTGCATCTAATTCAAAGTTTTGATGATGCGCGCTGGGTACCTCAGTAGGAATGAGTGTGCCTGGAGCACCCATTAGATCAATGATGTACTCGCTGCATCAACAGGGAAGAGGAAAGTCCAGTTATCATTTGATGCCATTCACAGTAACCCACTTCTCCGGCATTAATTAGGACATAAAACACAAAAAATTAGAACAAGTAGCACCAGCCAAAACTAACAAGAATATTAACCTTATAAAAGATTTTTTAGAAGGTATAGTCTGATGAAGAAAGGAGAGAACGCCTTCACAGATCAATGGTTCAACTTTTGGGGAGGAAGGGGAGGGGGCAGTTGAATGGGAATCAAATTGAAGTTAATGGGTGAGGGTAGTGGATGAGTGTAGGGTGGTCATTATCATTTTATTCTGGAATGCCGAACACCATCAGTGAGAATGCTTAACACTGTATCCCCTAGATCTATTCCACTTACTTATATAGCAAGTGAAAAAAGTGAAATTGCAGAACTAGCACATAAGCAAGTCAATTACCTCCCATCTTCTAATTTTATCAAGTTCACAGCTCCTTCATCAGTACCAGTAAAATAACTACCTTTGACTAGCTTGCATGGAAGGTTGACCTTGTCAGCAAGTACCTAGAAACAACAAATTGGTCAAGAATCTATCACGGTGATGTTGCCACGCACATATACATTGATTCAATGTTATCACATTCTAACGCAAATGCTTAATCAACATGAATGTGCTAAACAAGCATAAATGATCAGGAGAAGATCCAAAGGAGAAGATCCAACTACCTTAAAGAGTAAGGCTCTCTGGCGCGAATGGCCAACATCAAGGGCTCCAAGGGGGAGGACGGACGTATTTGAATAGACTTGTAACTCATGATTCCTTGCCCTCCACCTCCTGAACATTTCTTCAACATCACTAACAGGGCCCCCAAGTCTTTCAACGATTAGATCAGCAATTTTTTGAACGAGGATTCTTGTATTCAAGGTCTTGTCAAGAGCATGACATTCAATGGACATATAATACACTCTTTCTTCAAGTTTCCGGAGTTCAATATCAACTGCACGATTGACTAACACAACCTCACACCCAATATTTTCCAAGGGAGAAATTGCCTTAAGTTCCATCAGTGATGGCATTTTCTTAGGGACCACCAGCGTTGAATCTAGTCCACAAACATCATAGAACCCATCTATTACCTTTTCATCGTAATTAACAGCGTTACAACTCTGCATCACAGAGAAGATACACCAAATGAATCTCAAGTATACAGAAAAGTATATAACGCCAAAAAAAACTGTTATTGCTCCTTTGCCCTTTCTCAACGGTTGGGGTCAGAGGAGTGGAACAACTGATGCTATGGTTTAGAGGAAAACAAATTTAACATATTTTCCTTAATTGTGTTAGATGAATGAGTCACTCATATTAAAGTTCAAAGGAGAATAATCCGCTCAATTTGAACAGTTGACTAAAACTTATAACCTCAGCCAAAAATTACTGCCATAATGAAACAACAGCATGCGGTACAGCTCCACCCAATTTATTTATGTACATTATCATTCAAAGTAAAGTGAGTACACACCATAGATAAAGCAAATAAGGTCATATGAGGACGAGGATACATTTCATTCATTAGCAAGCAGATTTTTACAGGTCTCAAATGTTTATGGTCATTATTACAATAGATAAACAAAGTTGATTCCGCAGCAATTATGCCTTTGAACTATTCCAAGTAGCTCCAGATATCTAAGTTACTAGCAATGTCAAGTTAATCCTATTTAGTACATTTACGGCAATTTAGCTAACATCCTGCATTTCATGAAAATGTAACATCCGAGTATTCATTTCTGGGATTTTGAAATCTCATATAAACTGTTAATGCTAAGCTTGCAAATACAAATTCATTAGAACGACATATAGCAGGGGAATTACATAAGAACCCAGATCACCGGGCTTCCCTATTTATGCCACCATTGCTGACCATCCAATATTCCCAACAATATAACACAAGTTTCCCATTTAACTATGTCAAAACCAGAGCAATTACAATTTACAGCATTAGAAACTTTCAGCAGCACTGTCCACCGTAAAAATCAAAATTTTACAACAGAATCCGATATCTTGAATCAATAGGCACAGGCAGTAAAATTCAAAAATCGGCAAAAAAACAAATCAAGATCTAGAAAACGGCTTACCCAAAATCGGAGCGACATAAATTCAGAGAGGTCTTGGGAAGGCGCGCAGCCGAGGCTAATCTGCTTAGCAACGTTGATTTGGGCAGTTTCCGGGTCAACGCAATTCTGACCTTGATCGGAAACGCTAATCGCCAACGCCAATTGCATCTGAAACTCCTCTTCGAAGAAACTGAAATTACTAGTGCTATGGCTCGAACTCTCGTTGTCCGAGGACGACGCCGTCGGTGGCACCTCGGACGACGGCGATGTGGAGGCCAATTGCTGCGGCGGCGGCGCCGCTTGATGTGAGGGGTCCAGCGCAGGCGGCCGCCCGTGGTGGTTGTGATCGCCGATGTGAAGCTTGCGCAAAAAGTGTTTCACTTTCGACATTTTCGACGCCTCTCATCGATCGGAGACCAAAAAATCTGTTAATTTACAACACATACACCAGAATCACGATAAATTACAGTACCGATTGCAATCCGATCGATCGAATTTATGGTTAGGGTTTGCGATTGAGAGGGGGAAATTGGGGGAAGTTAAAATGCTCAGCGGTGGGTGAAGAATAAGGAAAGAAGCGGTTTTAAGTTTTAACCTGCGCACTAGGAGAGTGAGTCTTCATCGTCAAGCTAACTACTATAAGCCAAAGCCAGTTGAGAATAAATTAACTGCAGCGTGCTTCCCTCCAACTACATTTCTATTTAATTTTATTATTTTAATCAAATTACATTATTTATATTTTATTGCAAAATAGAAGAGAGCTATATAAAAAATAGTTATAAAAAAATCAATTAAGTTGAGCAAATTTTGGTTCAAGTATATAAATAACGCGTGATTAATTTGAGTCCATCGATAATTAGGTACGCCTACTTTTTCATTTGTAGTTAATGAATTGACGTAATGTATTTTGAATTGGATCGACTTGTTTCATTTCTTTAGATTAATAAAATTATATGATCTCACGCTTGTGGTTCTTCAATTTATATGTTTATATTTTAGTTCATTTTTAATTTAGCAGATAACAATTAGCAAAAACATTTTGATCCAAAAATAATTAATATTCCCTCCATTTCGTCGAATATGACTCATTTCTTTTTAACAATTCTGGCACATTTTTTCACATTTCTTGATGATGAATTTTAAAATGACCTTTTTTGAAAAAAAAAATTCTTTTACGGGATACTCTGACGGTCGTATCCCGTAAAAAAAAATTTAAAAATTCATTTTAAAACCCATAAAAAAAAGTGTCAGAATTGCCAAAATGAAATACGGAGTAAGTCATATTCAACGAAATAGAGAGAGTATAAAGGAAATTGAAGTTGTACGGTAGATTTGAGTAAATTATAAAATCAATCCAATCACAATAATAAATCATAAACCCTATTGCAAAATGAAATCATCCTCAAAAAATTTGAGATTCCCTACTATTTCTTGTATAAGATTTAAGCCACACAATCAACTTGAAAATCTAAATTATTTACATCTTAAAAACAATTAACTTATTTTTCCTACAAATATGTTACCTTTAACTTAATTAAAGTGTAAATTGCAGAATGAGAAAAGAAAGGTAATTACACCAGTTGCAGTTGCAGTGAGAGCAACAATGGCTGATACTGAATAAACAGAAGCACGTATAAACAGAGAGTACAACTTGAACATAAATATTGTTTATGTACAAGCAGATAAAGCAGAATGGTGGTATAAGCATTGCACTTTTCAAATGGAACATGCAGAGCCCTAAGCAGTGGCAGCCGCCGCCTCCTCCGCCATCTGCGACACCGGGAGGAGGGTGCAGATGAGGTTCCTGTCTCCATAAACGTTGTCCACGCGCCCTAATATATGAAAAAAACCAATCCTAGTGTGAGAGCAAGGAACGAATCTGAGCCGTTGATTTTAGTCTGATCTATTGAATTTTACGTACCTGTGGTTGGCCAGAACTTGGCAGCCTTGAGCCATGGAGCAGGGAAAGCTGCATATTCTCTCGAGTAGGGTTTAGACCAGACGTCGGCCATGAGCAACGAGGGCGGGTGAGGAGCGCTCTGAAATCAGAGTTGTTGTTCTTAGTCGAGTCGAAAATAAAGAAAACAACAAATGCATCAAGACTGATGATGTCTGAATGAATGAGTACCTTGAGAACATTGTTGTTGATGTCTGCTTCTCCTTTCTCAATCAATTTGATTTCTTCTCTAATGGAGATCAGAGCATCACAGAACCGGTCCAGCTCAGCCTACGAATTAACGAGAAGGGGAAAGAGTCGGGAATCAGAATCTTGTTCGAAGAAATAGAAAATCTATGTACGTTGCTGTAGTGAAGTTGCTTCGACGTTACCTTGCTTTCACTTTCAGTGGGCTCGATCATGAGCGTGCCAGGGACGGGCCACGACATGGTAGGGGCGTGGAATCCATAGTCCATTAGACGTTTAGCAACGTCCTCGGGCTCGATCCCAGCAGTGTTCTACAGCAGTCGACACTTGCAAGTTAAGGAGACGAATATGGCAACAAGCGCGAAAAGAAAACGACACTAGTTCAAGGCACAAACCTTGAAGCCTCTCAAATCTATGATGAACTCGTGGGCACATGTTCCGTTGACTCCCCGGAAGAGAACTGGGAAATCCTTCTGTTGATTCGAGAAGCAGAACATGTTAAACTTCTAGTCGCGATGGCTACTCGATGACAACAGATAGTAAAAAAAAAAAATTGAAAGTAGAGGAGAGAGACGAGACCTCCAAACGCTTGGCCATGTAGTTCGCGTTCAAGATAGCAATCTTTGAAGCGTCGGTTAATCCCTTCGATCCCATCATGGCAATGTAGGTGTACGATATTGGTAGAATGAGAGCCGATCCCCACGGTGCAGCAGAGATCGTACCGAGTGGTTGAGGTTGATCCGGTGCCGGTATGCCTCCCGTTGCTACCTGCAGCATCGAAATGAAAACCGCCATACACAATAAGCTACCACTGAGTTTCTACATCACACACGAACACATTGATTCGATAGCTTTTGTGCGTACCACTGGATGTGAAGGAAGGAACGGAGCGAGATGTTTCTTCACACCGATGGGGCCCATGCCAGGTCCGCCTCCACCGTGGGGAATACAGAAAGTTTTGTGGAGATTGAGATGGCAAACATCAGCACCGATAAATCCAGGGCTAGTCAAACCAACCTGTAGGTGCAATAGATCGATCAGCAGAAGAAACAAGAGTAACGTGCATCCACGAAGAAAAGGCACAGTATAGCACATGACGAGAAAGGATAAAACTCGAAAACTTGATCATCAGTATATAACTTTACCTGAGCATTCATGTTGGCTCCATCCATGT
Organism: Mentha longifolia; assembly: GCA_001642375.2. Taxonomy (NCBI): domain Eukaryota; kingdom Viridiplantae; phylum Streptophyta; class Magnoliopsida; order Lamiales; family Lamiaceae; genus Mentha; species Mentha longifolia. The sequence goes on along the minus strand of CM038110.1, from coordinate 20,014,461 downwards.
AAACTTGTCCACCATTGTCATGGATTATCTTGCAGATCTCGTCAATGCCCTCCTCGTAAACTCCATGAGTCGAAGGATAGGTAACCTTGATTCACCAAAATTTATCAAAACTCGATAAACTCAACAAACTACAGATTCAAAGAAAAGTAACGAGACAAATTCATACCATAAGTGCAGCTAAGTTGTTCTTATTTGCCTCTGCAGCATTCCTCAACTCTTCGATGTTGATGTTTCCCTTCGAATCAGTTCCTACAGCCACGATTTTCATCCCACACATAGCTGCACTCGCAGGGTTCGTTCCATGTGCTGAGACTGGAATGATGCATACATCACGATGATGGTCCCCTCTCGACTGCATTAGAATAAGTTCACCAGGAAAAAACGAAGTTACTAATGGTGGATTATGATGATTAATGACAGCTCAAATCCAAGAAATCTATCGGGTATTACTAAGATCAAGACCGAGTATCATTTTTCTAATCATTTTTATATACTACTCTACCATAGTATCATAACATTAAAAATGTAAAATTACCTTGTGATATGCTCGAATAACCATCAGTCCAGCGTATTCTCCAGCAGCACCGGCATTGGGTTGTAGAGAGAAAGAATCGAAGCCGGTGATCGTACACAACAGGTCACCCAAATTCTTGAACATTTCCTACAATACAAGAAAGAGTTTAGCACTGTAAAACATAGGTGGAATCCTTAAAACAACGGTGTGAATTTGAAGAAATAAATTATGAATACCTGATAACCAGCAGCTTGTTCCGTAGGGGCAAAAGGGTGAATGTTTGTAAATTCAGGCCACGTCACCGGCATCATCTCAGTCGTTGCATTCAGTTTCATTGTGCAAGATCCCAAAGGAATCATGCTATGGCACAAAGAGAGATCCTTCGACTGAAGTTTGTAGAGGTATCGAAGAAGCTCGTGCTCAGTGTGGAACCTACACGAATACACAGATAGTTACATCTAATCTTACGAAGACGAGCTTGACATGCAAGTCCATTTTAGGAAGAATTTTCATACGAGTTGAATATCGGCTGCGTTAGAAACGAGCTCTGCCTCACGAGGCCAGAAGGAATCAAGTTCTGAACCTCTGATGCAAGAGATTCAGCAGTGAATGGCACCTAATCGATGAAAACAAAATCCTTAAGTAAAAGAAGGGACTCAAATGATATCTCGAAAGAAAATACTCGTACTTACCGGCTGGCCAGAAGCAAAGACGGCAAACAACTTGTCGACATCTTCCAAAGTAGTCGTTTCATCAAAAGCAACAGTTATCTGAGAGACGAAAGGGATGGTTACTCACAAGCCATCACAATTTATCATAAAAGATTTAGGTAAGTAAAGCGTTTTACAGTATTGCTGTCGACGACCCTCAAATTTATTTCCTTCTTGTAAGCAGCTTCGGCAATCGCCTTTGCATCTCCACATTTGACCTTCACTGTATCGAAGAACGGAAGGCTCTGAACTTCTACGGTTCCAAGCTTTTTCAGCCCAGTGGCAAGAGTTCCGGCTAAACCATGGACCCTTTGAGCAATACCTTTTAGGCCGTCGGGTCCATGATAGACGGCATACATGGCCGCCATATTTGCTAGCAAAGCCTACAACATAACAGAAAAAGATTCTTCATTAAGACGAAAAACGAGCATAAGTTTTTTATACGCACATCACTATCTGTTTTCATGTATGATTCAAGGCAAATACATACTAAAAATATTGGAGCCAAAATCAAGTAAAGTGGAGTTCTACATAACCATATGTTTCATATTGGATTCAAGCCGAAATCATGCTAATGTTCGAGTCAAAACTAGAATCAAGCAAAGTGGACTAATCTATCCCATTCCTATATCACAGAACCAGTTTTTGAAATGTTACACACAAACACAACCATCCGTTTCCATACTTGACAAGAAAAACACATACTAAGATTGGACTCAAAACACCAAAACCAAGCTAAGTGAATTAGTTCTTCAACTACTGCAACTCTGCAACATGATGACTCAAAACAGACTCCAAAAACAAACAAATGAGTAAAAATTCATTAAAACTGTAACTCACTTGAGCAGTGCAGATGTTGCTAGTGGCCTTATCACGACGAATGTGCTGCTCCCTCGTCTGCATAGCCATCCGAAGAGCCGGCTTCCCCGAAGAATCAACACTCACACCAATAATCCTTCCAGGCATCATCCTCTTGTACTCCTGCGAAGTGGCCAGGAACGCAGCGTGTGGGCCCCCGTACCCCATCGGAACTCCAAACCTCTGAGCCGAGCCAACCACAATGTCGGCTCCAAATTCCCCCGGAGGCTTCAGCATAGTCAAGGCCAAGAGATCAGAGGCCATCACCACCTTCACACCATTAGCATGAGCATTCTTTATGAACTCCCCATAGTCCAAAACCTCCCCCTCCGTCCCCGGATACTGGACCAGCACACCACAAACATCACCGGAGCTGTAATCAATGTCCTTAACGTCGGAGACAACGACCTTGAGTTCGAATCCATCGGCCCTCGTCTGGCAAACGTCGATGGTCTGAGGGTGGCAGTTGCTGGCAATGATGAAGGTCTTCTTCTTCCCCTTTAGAATGTTGTTGCACATAGCCATGGCCTCTGCAGCAGCAGTCCCTTCGTCGAGGAGGGAGGCGTTCGACATGGGTAAACCGGTGAGGTCAGTGATCATGGTCTGGTAATTGAGGAGGGACTCAAGCCTCCCTTGTGAAATCTCAGCTTGGTAAGGGGTGTATTGGGTATACCAAGCGGGATTCTCCATGATGTTCCTCAAGATTACTGGAGGGACGAAGGTGTTGTAGTATCCCATCCCTATAAAGGACTTGAAAACCTTGTTCTTCGAAGCTAGATCCTTCATGTGCTCAATCATCTGCGCCTCCGTCAAGCCCTCGTCGAAGATGGAGAATTTCATCTCGTCTATGCGGATGGATTTGGGGACGGTGGCGTCGATGAGGGAGTCGAGGGAGGTGAACCCCACCGACTCCGCCATCTTCGACTGGTCCTCCGGCGTGGCGGAGTTGTGGCGGCGTGGGAAGGTGTCGCTCGGCTTGAGGGACTCGACGGAGATGGAGCGGGTGCCGACGAATTGGGCGAGGTTTCTTGAATAGAAGCGGTGGTTAACGTTGGAGGCGGCGGTGCTCCCGCCTGGGACGACGCTCGGAGATAGCGAGGAGACGTACCTTGAGGATTTGTACAATGGCTGCTGCTTCGATTCGGAGAGCAGCCGCCTCAGGATTGCCCTGTTCGCCAGCTTCCTCGCACGCTCCATTTCTAGAGTTCTAGAGAAAGAGAGAGAAAGAGAGAGAGAGGAGAAATTTCAAGCAAAACGGAAATGGTTTTGCTTGAGTGTGAGTAAGCCTTGCGCTGCCTCTGCTCTTCACTAAAAAGATTTCATTTTTTTACTGTTCCAAGAATTGGGTGGTGGAAATCGGTAGTAGAAACTTGAGATCAAACCGTATTATATTTATATACTGCATATTCTACCACTCTCCCTCCACTCTCTCTCTCTCTACATCTTGAAGAACAAATCTGAAGATCTGGTGGTGGGTAAAGGGGGGACGTAGCACCAACTTGAGGAAAACGACATGGGTGTTGAGGTTGCATACAAATCTTGATAATGTGTGAGCCAATTGTTTCTGGTAAAAAAAAATAATTTAAAAATCTAATCTTTTTTCTGTACAAAAAATGCGATAAAAAAATGGGGGAAACTACTGCAGAATGTATGGAAGGGAATGAGTGGGGAAGGATTGAGATTCAATGGATCAAATTAAAAGTGTTTTTCCGCAGAAGCGAAAAATTATATTTGTACAGTGAACTCAAAGCCTTAAAAAAATTATTTTTGTGCAGGGAAAATGCATGGAAAATCCTCTTTCACATTTGGCTTATCTTGATTTTTCGCCTCACAAAATATGGGAAATTAAACGATTTTTGAGCCTCATAACATTTTAAAAAAAACAATTAGAAGGATATACTATACGATTTTTAGTATCCCAGATATTAGAAGTTTTTTGTGATACTAAAATTTTATTTAATTATTATATTATAGTTTATTTAAATAGACAATTTGCGTCAGTAATTTTTTTATTTAGGGTATAGTTTTTTTTCTAATATTTAATTTATTTTTGTAAAGTTTATTTTTATAAGATATATTAATAATAATTTTTCTTTAATATATTTTCGTCACATCAGTCATTGGCATATTAAGAATGTGGTAGGGAACATTCCTAATTTTAAATTCAAGAATTATTTGGAATTATTTATCTTTGTTGTTCTCACTAATTGTTGTGCTTTAAACAACTCAATTGATAATTATTTGAAATTATTTTATACCAAGATGATATTGCCAACTCATTTATGTTAAATTATTTATTTTAGTTTTTTTGATGTTGAACTCATTTCATCAAATCTACAATAGTAGTATTAATTTTCATGAAACGTTTGAGTTTAATTTATTTTAGGCAGTGATTTTTTTGGAGGAAAAAAAAAGTCTATTTTAGTATGATATTATCTCCTTTATGAGTATTTACTAGTACCAAACTAAATGTGAGGTTCAAGTTCATTAAATACATGCTCCTAAAATATTCAATAAAGAGATAAAGCGTCTAAAATTGAGAGTGATGGAGCTTGCTACTATGAATAAATATGGGGAGTTTGGTGAATCTAGCATTGAATAAAAAAATAATAAAGAACACGTGGCGGCCCCTTGAGCTGATGTGGATAGTTAGCCGTGAATTCCGGGCCGTTGGATTAATCATCGAGTCTGGCGGCAGTTAAAATCGACGGCTACTGATACTTCCCTTTCAGCTCCTATATTTGTCCAGTCTAGTTAGGGAGGACTATAGACTTACAGAGAATCTATGCTATTCTAGGAGAGTCCCAAAAGAGAAAAGAGAAAAGAAAATTTTAGTTCAGGCCTCTGATCGGTGGGATCTTTTTGTTTCATAAAATAAGATAGATAAATTACCAATTTATGTAGCTTGTAGCTTTCCCTCAATAGTTAAAATTTCTTGACTATAATAATTACTCCCTCCTTACAGGACTATTAGACTTTATTTATCGGCAACCTGTGGGTGGGTCCAGCAGCCCACAACTAATTTAAAAAAAAGAAAAAATGAACTTCCAAAGAAATGGGCGGTGTGCCTGAACCCATCCACCCACCTCCACTATCCACCTATTTCTCTCTTTCTTTTAATTCACTCATATTCCACTTGTCAATATATTATTGGTCTCTACATATTTTGTTATGATATTATTATAAAATCAAATTATCTTTTGTATAATGTATTAAAAAATATATAAATTAATATCAAAATTTATTTTTTTTCTCCTCTATAAATAGAAACCAATCTTGACATAATTATTCACAATTTAGAAACCACTTCTTATTCTCTTTTCCTTTGCATCTCATGTCCATTTTTTGTGTTCATATTTTCAATGGATCTCAATAATCCTTACTCAAATTACCAAGATCTCCTCACCTCTCAAAGTTATTATCCTAATCTTGACAATATCCAAAACTCTGAAGAATTCTAAAATTTCGATACCGGTTTGAATTCACAAAATTCCACTCAATCTCCCATCTCCGAAGATCACCAACCCACTGCAAACATCTCTCAAAATTTTCTTCAAAATTCTCAGCTTTCACAAACAAACACTTCAAACACTCCAAAAACCTCAACAAGTCAAGAAGGCATTATGCTTATGTCTTCTTGGGTTATCATTAGTAAGAATCCAGCTATTGAAACCGATCAAAAGAGCCTCACGTTTTGGAATGACATTTGGGAGCTGTACAAAAGATCTGGAAGAGAAAAAAAAAGATACCGAAGTTCGATATAAGAACTGTGGAGTCACTAAGAGCTCGTTATAAGCGTCTTAATCAAAATGTAACCAAGTGGATTGGAAATCACAAGGAAGCTTATCGCCAGCGAAAGAGTGGTTGGTCAAATGATAATATTGTAGAGACTGCACAATCACTCTATGGAAGGTCTAGATTTATGCACAAAGATGTTTTTGAACAAGTGATGCGTCACCATCCCAATTGGGAGATGGATTTGAGTGAAGATCGTACACGGTCTCGTATGGAAGATGAAGATAGCGTTGAAGAAGATCGTGGCAGCTCAAAGAAATCAAGAACCGATGGAGATGATCGACGAGCTACTCAAACTGTTGGGCAAAGTGAAGAAGAAGAAGAAGAAGAAATTGAGGATGATATTTTTGTATTTTCTACAGAAATGATTGCAAGTCTGTAGAAATATATGACAAATAGGACACAACTCCGTGATAGAAAAGCTCACAACGATCTTCAAACTGATTTGATCGAGCACATATCGCAAAAGTTTGGTGATGATTACATGTGTAATTTTCGTATAATTATTCGGTGATCGGTTGTTTATTTTGATTTTCGTGTTTCACTTATTGTAATTTCTATGTTGATTTGAGAATTCTCAGTTTAATATTAGTTTGTATTTTTATCAAAAATTTAAATTTCTTATTTTTATTATGTATTTATTTCACATAATTAATTTATTATAAAAAATTATTAAAATAATAATATATAAAAAATTTATTTAATAATATAAATGTGTAAATATTAGGTTGATAATGAGATCAGTGATAAACCTATAAAAATAGAGGTGATTGGGGTTGGAGGAATAGTAAATTTATAAAAGAGAGAGAATGGATTTAATAATATAAGAATGTTGAGTTGGGAAAGTTGTGGTTGTTAAACATAGTCTTAGTCCCTTTCACTTTATGCATAATAATCAAGGAGAGAGAGATATGTGGTTATAATCAACTCTAAGAATGTGTTCTCTATGGTCGAAAATTATCATGGAAAAATGGAACAATCACCCTTTAAATTTCTCCTTATTTTCCACATTTTTCCACCTCCTACTCTTTCTTTCCCTTCCTTTTCACTCCAATGGAAGAAAAATATTTTCACTTAATGTTGGTGGGATAATATTTTTCATTGAAGATAGAGTAAAATTCTTCATCATGGATAAGGAGGTGGAAAAATGTGGAAAATAAGAAAAAATTTAAAGGGTGATTATTCTTTTTTCTATCATTTTTCCATGATAATTTTCCACCATAGAGAACACGTCCTAAAGAGAGAATTAATTGTAGTCATAAATTTTTTACCATATAAGAAAAGGAGACTAATAGAGTGGGACAACACAAAGAGGAAATAGAGAATAATAGAGTGGGACGGGAAGAGTAACATGTATTCAAATTAAGGGTGTACATTGTCCGGTTTGGTGCGGTTTGATGTCAAAACCAAACCAAGCCGAAAAATACAGTTTAGTAATTTTTTGAAACAAAACCGAACCATACTTGTACTAAAACCAACCCAAACTAAGCCGTATTAATGCGGTTTGGTGCGGTTCGGTTTGTGGTCTCTAAATATTTTTCGTTTGCTCCTTTTTTTATTCTATAAAACATGTTTGTATTTAAATTTCAACTAGTAAAATAAAATAATATATATATATATATACATATATATATATATTTATGAAATCAAAATTAATTATAAAAAATAGTTCATAACACAACGATAATCATGGACTAAATCTAACATTTACATACAAAAGTAAATAATGAAGAATTTAAATAAAATTTAGGAAATATACTTAATAGCGTAAAAAAAGAACCTCTAAATGCAAGGTTGAAAGTATTATTTTATATAAGAAAATTAGATTGAATTGTATTAGCTTATTTTTCATTAGTTAATAATTCTCAACATTCAATGATATTAGAATAGAAGACAATATAATATGTCAAAAATAATAATTGATATTAATATTGTATTACGTTTTTTACGGTTTACGGTTTGATTTAGTTAATATATTTTTTAAAACCAAACCTAAATTGTAAACCATAATTTTTGAAAATAAATAACCAGAACCATATTTTTCGAAACCGTAAACCAAACCAAACCGTATATAATACGATTTGATCCGGTTTGATTTACGGTTTAAACCAAACTGTGAACACCCCTAATTCAAATGCACAGACCTTTGTGATTTAACAATATTTTGCAATTTTGGATGACAAAAACTACTAATTTTATTCATTAGTCTAATCATTTTCTCAACAGATGCATATAAATTGCTAAGATCGAAATGAACGTATATTGGCATCTATTTCACGATTATTTCGATTCGATCTACCATAATTTTTTTGAAGAAAAAAAAAATGGAGAAATCTGTGATAAATGTTCTGTTTTTACAGTTTATACTGATTGGTTATGGAGTTGGATATAGAGGTTTTGACCAAAGAAATTCTTGAAGAATAGCCATACAGAATTGGATTCCATTTTCAACCACCCAAAATTTGGATGAATGGTAAAATCAAATATATATATATATATATTTTTACTGTTTTTTCACTTTTTCTTGCCTCCATATTCGCATAATCTTTATTTTTTCTCAGTATTTTTTTTTTTATGGTATGATGCTTTGACTTTGAGCTCAAAGATCCAAATTGTAAAATTTCTTCTACATTTTCTGCATTTATTTTATGCCATGGTTTTTTTGGGTTAATGTAATACATTTTTTGAATTTGTAAGAATTTTGGTTTCTTTTTGTGCTTGAATTTTAGTTTCTAGTGAGCTATAATTTGTAATTTCTCTAGTTAAAGATGCTGAATTTTGTGCCCTTTTCTTGAACTATACCTAGTTTTGCAGCCAAATCAAAATTATGCTGTAATGGCCCAGACCCGGGGCTATGTAAATTTATAATTAAATGGTGGATTTAGGGACGTTATTCGAATAATGACATAATTAGACATTTAAAATAGGACCTTGAATACACGAAATACCCGCATTTTCAATGTGTGAAGACATTGGGACGCATATCATAAACTTGAAATAGAGTAATCAAGAACCCGATAGGAGTCGAGTATTTGAGAAGTGATTATTCAACAAAATAAAAGAAGATAGTCGATATCCAAACATGCATAGCAAGTCAAATTGTTCAAGCGGAAGTTGAGGAAATAGACAAGAGGTCATTATTATAATAAGAGTTTCCAAATCATGTTTTGGAATTTATTCCAAGGATAAACAATCCATGAGCTAGCCACCCCTCTTGCAAGCTTGTCCCCGCCTCCGATCATTAATCTGAAAATATTTGTAAAGAATTTTGGGCTGAGTACTAGTGCACTCAGTGGGTTTCGCTTGCCCCTTTGTCAGTGAAAAACATAAAAACTTTACTTGGAAGATCATGTATGTCCATCATCATATAACGTAGGAGTTTTAAAAAGGAAAGTCTCACCCTATGTATATACAAAATACTTTGTTGACCCTTAAGTACATAAATACTTGCGCGCGCCTCGTTCATACTCCATACAGCCATAATTGGGGACCCGGCCGAGTCTTCCCAACATGGACTTAAGTGCACTAACTTTGGTCCAAATCAACCAAGACCCAATTGTTCATCGACATTCCGTCGCATCGTATGAGCGCAGTAAGACATAAAAACTTTTGACATGCATAATCATACTTTCATACATATATACATAAGGAGCTCACTAGCTCGAAAATACTGTACTGTAAATAGAAACCCACCTCGTTAGATCACGTTTCAAGAGGATCCGATTCGGTTGTTGGCACACAACCTTCCTTTACTCGCCCTACAAGAATAATCTAAGGGCTAAACTTCCATATAACATTCAAATGGCATCTAAGCCCCTAGGCTCTATAGTTTCCTACCCCCCCCCCCCATCTTAAAGCAAATATATGTTTGATATCATACTATCACATATAGTAGTCACATATATGTTCAGATACGTAAAGTTAACATATAACATATTCATGCTTATGTAATAACCGTTTAACGAACCAAATAGACACTTATGCATTTTACTATTCTTTTACAAGGGTCCCATATTTTTAGAACGACATAAACAACTCTCTTAAAGAGAAATAACCAAAACATAATCTAAAACAAAGAGCTTTATTTTCATAAGGCGTACATTCATTTTCAACAAAAAGAGTGGTATATAAATAAATAAACATGTCCTAAAAGAATAGGCAATAATCCAGCACTAAGAATGTATCAAATATCAACTTAGTTTCTTCAACCCAAATGTTCTTCAAGAGGTTTGATAAATTTTATTTGAAAGGAAGGTGTTTCATGAAAATTTGAAAATCAATGGCAGATTTACTTCTAGTATGCGGGAAAAATAGTTAAAAAAACAAACTCCCAACATTCAGAATAACAACTCCGAAAAATTTCATAATTTTTAACAAGTATTTATATTTAAAACTCATTTTATAAAACTGTGCAAGTGTGCTGTTCCAATTAAAATTCTGCTACGCAAGTAAGTTTAGAAGATCATTGTGCATCATTGGTTCACCAAATGAGTCCTATATTTTTACACAACGTAGTTAACATACCGAAGTTGCATTAAAAAGAAAGAATTTCCAGAAAAAACTGATTTTAAAAATAATTAAAAATCATAAAAGTTCAGTTCCAGATTTCGTGACAAATTGACATAATGCAAAGAGAGGTCATTTTTGTCAATAAAAACCCATCCTAAAATCATGAAATAAATCACACATCATCCTAACACCATATAGTTACAAAAATTTGCATAAAAAATTTCGAAATGCTCACATCTCACAGATTTTGACAGATTCTCACACACTTCGAATACGTAGTTCTTATCAACATATTCTCATCACCAATGATCAAACGACTTATTCATGCAATAAAACACATATTAGGACATCATATAACTCATGGATAAAGAGATTTATGAAGGAAAAATCATACAAGAAACCCTTGCCCCCAAATCAAGAAGGGGTTAGATCATGGCTACCTTGAAGAGATCGAAGCAAAACACAAGAGATCTTCCTCCTACCCCTTAGATTCCGAACTATGAAGCTTTGTGGTTGTATGGAACTTTGAAAATGAGCAAATGGAACAATGGAGTGTGAAATGAAGCATGATGAAGAGGGGAAAAAGAGAAAATGAATAACCATGGATTTTTCCTCACCTTTCAACAATAGATGGACTTGCTTGATCAAAGAACACAAAAACTCTTCTTCTAGCTTGAGACAAAAAATTGAATGAGTGGGGAAGAGAGGATGAGAGGAGTTATGTGTGTCTTGGGTAGTGAAAGAGTGCTCATGAATGATGACATTAATAGAGGAAGTGATGGTTTACATGAGGAAAGGAAGAATCCTCAATGGGAAGGTTATGAGCACCTCTTGAACTCCAAATTCAATCTTGTCACATGTCAAATGTGTCTCCAAGAGGATCATCACCCCAAATCTTTAGGAATAATCATTAGATATGTTAGCATATTCCTAGATTAGATGGTTAGGATTTTATTCTCCCATACATTTGAAACTTGTCACACATGCACACATTCATCATATAAATAAATATAAATATAAATATAAATATAAATATATAAACATAAATAATATATATAATTATTTGAATATGATTATTCAATAGTATCATGCATGCACAATTTCATTATCACATATGTAACATAAGTCAAATTATCACCTCAAATAAACTAAATTCATGCATATACAACTTCATTCTCAAATAAAATATTTATAAAATTAATCATGATGAGTGTAACTATAGTGCTCTAGATTAAGAGCCCAAAATTATTATTAGTAAAAATTCGGATGTTACATATCGGTCTTTCTTATTAGCTTTTGATTTGTATATATATGTTTGAAGTTGCTTTCCTTTCCTCCTCCTCCTTTCATCATAATGGCAGCGGCAATGAAGACACTTCACAAAAATTTCTTTAAACTAATTTCACTGCTCACTATTGCACTCCGTCGACGACACTTCTGGAGAATCTCTTGTTTTCTTCTATGCCAAAATTAAGATCTCAATTAAGGATAAATTTAAAATTCTTGCCGCTGCATTAATTTCATCAATAGATATAAAGAATAAGGAGTTTTCATAGATGGACACGATGATTGATACTTGAGAAAAAAAATTCAGTGGTGCCTTTTCATAGTGTCATTCCGCAATAAGTTGTGACGATCAGTTACTAAGTTTGCAAATAAATTTAATTTATGAAAATACCCCTCGTTCTTTGTTTTTATATAATATATAGATTTGAAATGCTTTTCAAAAAATATTTGTACATATTATTTATATAGTTCAAGGGTGACCGAACTATATTATTTAAGCTTTGATTTTTATTTATTTCCATGATGAAGCCAAAAGCCTTTATTTATAGTACTTCTAAACTACTCAAACAAGTGGTGAAGATTTTTTTTAGCACAAATGCATTTGATTCAATACTAAAGATGAATTAACTATAAAATTCTAGAAATTATTTACTGATGGGATTAAGTTAAAATAATTTGCTTATATCATCAAACTTGAATGATAACAAATGACTTAAATTGAATTTTTCATCTCAAATGTAAAATGGTTATGACTTAACCTAATTGTATTCGCTAAAATACGCTAATCTCTTATTTATGAAAATTTATCCCAACTTTTACTAAGTAAGCATTATAATAATCAATCCTATAATTATACTTTCTTTTTCACCTTCATTATTGAATTTCGAAAATATAAATTCAAATTTTAGATTATAAACTCAATATTCAAAATTATAATTAAACTTATAGTCCATAAAATATTTAACTCGAATAACATAAAAATAATAACTAATTGAACTAAAAAATAAACTAAGCAAATCAATTTTCATGTGTGAAATTGTTGTGTTGTGCAATTATATGTTCTTTATAATGTTCTTTAAGATGTGTTTGAAATAAGAACAATAATACGAACAGAAATAAAGAACACAAGGTTTGATAACACAGTTCGGTGATAACACACCTACGTCTGGGGGACAAATCTGAGAGAGAATCAATCCACTAATATGAAGCAGAGAAATACAGGACTTACACCAAGATAAACACCTTGTGACACCTAACTTCTGTTTACAACTCCTTTTTGAATGTGGATTGAACTACGAGAAACACTCGTAATCGAACTCCAGCTATCGGCAGATAGCACCCGTCCTACCCTCAGAAAACCGAATGAAAATACACAAACTCTGAATCACAATTCAGACACACCAATAATAAAACTAAGAAGTAGTTTTATTGAAAACAAGCTCTACCCAAGAACACACGAACTTGCAGATTGCAAGAACACTCAACACCCTCAAAAACACGTCGTTCTTCACCAAAAAACCGCAGAGAGAAAACGCCGATCTTCTTCTTTTATACTCCCACAGATTATGGAAATTATTTAGCCCTAAGAAGATCTCACAATATCTTAAACAATATGGAAATAAATCCATATATATCTCCCAATATTTTCATCTCATATTTATCCAAACAAAATATTTGAATAAATAATCTTCATGCAATTTATCACTCGTGAGTAGCACAGCGGAAATCTTCATACATAAATTGCCAACCAAAATAATAAGTATTGCATACACCTATGCAATAACAATCTCCCCCTTTGGCATTTATGTAGCCAAAATAAATTGCATGCACAAATAGTAGAAGATCAGTGTACTTCATTCCAGGAACACAATTAAGTACATCTTCAAGAACATGAACGAGTGCTTATCAAATCAGACCAGCATAAACCACAAACATGACCTTCCAAAACTTCCAGATCAGATTATCAACTCTCCCTTAATCCATAACATGGAATAACTATTGATAGGTAAAGGAGCACGCCCACAGTACCAATACCAATGTTAAACCCACTCAGATCCACAACCTACACAACGACTCCTCCTCTGAAGGCATGCTTTCTCCCCCTTTTTGGATACATAAATCCAAAGATCAAACCGGAGGACAACATCCACCAACTTCAAATCAACTCCAAATCAACTCCAAAAACATACCTTCTTATAAGAGCAACATCACATGGAGTTCAAACCAGAAATCCACACTAATTGCTGCAAAAATCAGGAAACTAACACTCACATAACCAACATGTTTTACTTGCAGCAGCACACCAGCAACACAACAAGAAAACACAACAGCTTCATAAGCAACTCCAAATGCAACCAACCTTGTAATTGATCTTTTCAACTCCCCCTGCATCCTTGCAACAACCTCTTTTCAGCTACCCTTTTTGTCAACAAAATGCAAAGGGACATTAACAGTTCCAGTAATCTAAACTGAACTTTGCAGAACATCCTGAGAGACATTTTGAAGAACATCGCCAAAACGATCAATCTTCACCAACTACTTCACATCAGTACGTAGCACACTCCCCCTAGATTCACTACTCTCTCTAAATCCATAGCAAAATACATTGCTTGAATCTACAAAACCAATCGCAAAAGCCAAACAACATTGCTAAAATGCTCCCCCTCAATCCGAATTTCTTTCTTAAAGACACAAGAATGAGGAACAAGAAGTGAATCAAAATTCACCAACTAGCCAAAAATAACATCTGGAGACATAAGAATCAGACTGAAACTGTTACACCATCTTCAAAAGAATAACTTACTGCAAGAATGACATATTACATCATTTACTACTTTCAAATCAATGGAATCTGATTCAATTCTTCCTAATGCATCAACATCTCCTCATCATCTATAGCTTCAGTACTAACACCTGCATTCTTGCATCCAACTCCTCAGAATGCTTGAAGAGAGATATAATACATGATCCAACTTTATCATCTTGACCAACAGGTACACCAATAAAACTGTCATGATCATTTGCTTATGCATCAAAAACAACTTTGACTGCCAAAATATCATCACTGGGAAGAGTATGAGTGTAAATATTTCGCTCAAACCAGCATCAAATCTCAAAAATCACAAAAAGACCTGCAATATTTAACTCTTGAACCAATCTGCGACACATAACATAATGTGCAGAAACTTTATGCACATCTTCAAAAACACTTTTAAAAACATCAGCAAACTCTTCAAAAGCCCTTGATCATAATCATCAGATTTTATACTAGTTACATCATCAGAAAATCATGTTGAGAATACCAAAAATCAGATCTGAATATACGATCCGCTTATACCTCAAAGCACAATGTGTGTATTCACAAATGCTGGAGAATGCCATTCCTTAAAAATCAATAAGTTTTCTAGCAGTAAGCCATCAAACTCATACTGTCATGACACATGAAGAAGGCATCACGATGTGCCAACAATCTTCATCATTGCATAAGTACACGTGATCTACAATACCTCTTGAAAAACCACCTTGAATAGCATCTCTATGAATCTCCTTTAACAAAAAAAATCAGACTCTTAATAGCATTCTTCTGCCAGAATAGCAAATGAAGCAGAATACTGAAGAACACCTTCAGGAACATCGTGAGGTACATCACAACCTGTAGCAATTTGCTCAACATCAGATGAACTAGATCCCATGTAGCTTCCTAATATCATCCTCATATTCAGAGATAGAACAACACCAGACATCTACCATCTCAGCAAAATAAGTAGGTTTCTCCCCTCAACTGTACAAGCACTCTCACCAAAATTCAAATCCAATAATACACTCCAATCCTTTTCAATGTGTGTTATGACATAAACATATCATGAAGAACCTTCTTGCCAATAATAGAATTCCAACTAGAATTATAGATTCCGACATAAAAGAGAATCTATAGACTTACCTCGAGTGGTTTCACCATCAGAGTGAACTTGAGATGAAATAGAAATCTCCATGAAAATCCAAACCTTGACCAGAAAGCACCACCATAGATACCCAACACATGAAGAACCACTTCATGAACATGGACAATAGCAAATCTCTTCACCAGCAGAGGACAACAAAGAAAGCCACCTCTAGAATATCCAAAATAAAAAGACCTTTTTTTTATTTTTTTTTATTTTTAATAAACAACACATATCTACATAACACATACATAAGAGAGAATTTTCATCGGAAAAATCTCATAACACAAAGACTAAGAGAGGCTCTGAGTTTTTCAAACCTTCTAGCATCAAAGGCTTTTGTGAGAATACCTGTAAGTTGATAATAACCTCCAGAAGTACTCTTGTGCTCAGTAGGATCAACTAAAATTCCATCTGGATCCTTTATCAACTTAACACATTCTTCAGCTTTTTCAGCACTAGTCTTCTCAAAGACAAAACCAGAAACATTTTCAATAACATTATTCTGAACATAAGAGTCATTCTCCAGAGTGGTTTTCTCCATTATGTGAACACAATCATCGAAGTTGACATCTGTTGATTCCATGATCGTCTCTTTCCCGTTATCTAACACCTTGAATTCTTGATTATTGCTTGCAGTCAAACATTCTCGTGAGTTCACAACAAGATAACAATTATCTGCAGATCTTCTCCCAACAAGAATCTCATTTTCTTTATCTGAAACAATACAATTTTCTCTATCAAATTTCACATTCAGACCTTCATCACAAAGCTGGCCAATACTGACAAGATTGGCTCTCAATCCTTCAACTAGATGCACATTTTTTAGCTTCGGCATACCTGCAACAACAAGTTCTCCACTAGCCAACACTTTTACTTCAACTCCATCTCCTAAAGTCACAGTTTGACCTTTAACCGGCTCAAGATTTATCAGATTCTTCTTGTTTCCGGTCATGTGCATGGAGCAGCCACTGTCAAGGTACCATGCATTTCCAGTTTCTGCAAGAAATGCAGTATAGGCAACATATCCTCTAAAAGTTCCATCTCTCTCATTGTACTTAGGAAACCCTTGAAATCTAGTTCCTCTTTTGTTAGGATGTTGTGAATTAAACTTCCTAATCATTCTGAACCTGTCTTCTTAGAGTTTTCTACAGTACGGCCTTATATGCCCTGGTTCTTCACAGTAGTGACAAAGTCGAGTAGATGTTCTTCCAGATGTTCTTGATCTTGTTCCTGAATTCTGAACATTCTGCTTTGCCATCTCTAAAACCTCAGTTTTGCCTTTAGTTTTGACGAAGCTCATTGAACCATATCCCAGACCAGATTTATCATTTGCAATTTTTCTAGCTCCTAGAATTTTATCAAGTTTTGTTGTGCTAGAATTCGTCATCTTCATCAACTTCATAAGATGATTTACTTCGTGAACTTGACTGACCTCTTTTCCTTTTAGCTCTGCAAGTTGATTCTGTAGCTGATTATTTCTTATAATCAACTTATCACGTTCTTCCTTCACTTCATTAAGTTCCTTCACGAGATCCTCATTCAGCTCAGCTACTAGAATGCATTTTTCATTCATCTCCTTATAAGCATTTGTAACCATCTGTTCAGCATCCGATTCATCTTCACTGTTGTCATTTTCTTCAAACACTTTTTCAAGATCATCATTTTTAAGTTCCTCGTTCTCACCAGCTTTAACAGTATAAGCCTTGTTTGGAGGAGTAGGATCATCTTCAGTTCCACTATCATCACATTCTTCCTCATCACTGTGTGAAGCTCTATAGGATTTGTTTCCCTTCTTCTTCAGATTTGCACACTCAGGCTTGATATGGACTTTACCACCACACTCATGGCAAACAATGTCATTGTCATGCTCTTTCTCGTTCTTCTTCTCAGAATTTTCATATTCATTTCTTCTCCTTTTAAATTGATTGATTGTCTTATTAAACTTCTTAATGAGAAGAGCAAGTGACTCTATAAAATCCTCTTCACTTTCTTGGCTAAGCTGAACCTTTACAGATGACTTTCCACCTGCAACCAAAGCAAGACTCTTTCTTTTAGGAACATCTTCTTCACGCATTCCTATTTCGAAGGTTCTGAGAGATCCAACTAGTTCATCAAGAGACATTTGAGTCAAGTCTCTAGCTTCTTCAATTGCAGCAACCTTGAAATCAAACCTTTTGGGAAGTGATCTCAACACTTTTCTAACCAATTTCTCCTGTGACATTTTTTCACCCAAATTGAAACACTCATTTGCAATGCTCTTTAATTTAGCATGAAAGTCTGACACACTTTCATCTTCTTCCATCTTTTAGCATCTCAAACTTCGATATTAGTTGCTGAAGTCTCTGAGCTTTGACACGAGTGCTTCTTTCATAAGAATTTTGCAGAGTTTCCCATGCTTCTTTTGCAACGGAACAGGTAGAAATAAGATTGAAATTGTCAAGATCTACAGTAGAAAGTATTGCATTCAATGCTTTCTGGTTCATCCAAGATGCCTTATCGTCATCTGTACTCCATTTTTCCATAGGTTTTTTGCTTCCCTTCAGTATCTTTAGGCTCAGTCCATCCTTCTACTACTGATCTCCATGCCTTTTCATCCACAGATCTTATGTAAGCAGTCATTCGAATTTTCCAATAATTATAGTTCTTCCCATCCAATATGGGTGGTCCTTTAGAGGATCCTCCATCTCTTAGTAATTCCATCAGAGATAGCACAACTCAGCAAACAATACTCCCAAGATCGAAAATAACAAATCAACATGAAAACCTGCTCTGGTGCCAATTGAAATTGTTGTGTTGTGCAATTATATGTTCTTTATAATGTTCTTTAAGATGTGTTTGAAATAAGAACAATAATACGAACAGAAATAAAGAACACAAGGTTTGATAACCCAGTTCGGTGATAACACACCTACGTCTGGGGGACAAATCCGAGAGAGAATCAATCCACTAATATGAAGCAGAGAAGTACAGGACTTACACCAAGATAAACACCTTGTGACACCTAACTTCTGTTTACAACTCCTTTTTGAATATGGATTGAACTACGAGAAACACTCGTAATCGAACTCCAGCTATCGGCAGATAGCACCCGTCCTACCCTCAGAAAACCGAATGAAAACACACAAACTCTGAATCACAATTCAGACACACCAATAATAAAACTAAGAAGTAGTTTTATTGAAAACAAGCTCTACCCAAGAACACACAAACTTGCAGATTGCAAGAACACTCAACACCCTCAAAAACACGTCGTTCTTCACCAAAAAACCGCAGAGAGAAAACGCTGATCTTCTTCTTTTATACTCCCACAAATTATGGAAATTATTTAGCCCTAAGAAGATCTCACAATATCTTAAACAATATGGAAATAAATCCATATATATCTCCCAATATTTCCATCTCATATTTATCCAAACAAAATATTTGAATAAATAATCTTCATGCAATTTATCACTCGTGAGTAGCACAGCGGAAATCTTCATACATAAATTGCCAACCAAAATAATAAGTATTGCATACACCTATGCAATAACTATGTGGATTGTTTGATGCATAAATATTGTTTTCTATTTCTAACCCTCAACCCTTGTGTTTTGATTTTAAAAAAGTTTTGATAAAAAAAATGTTATTGCTGTATTTTTTTAATATTTAAAAATAAATTTGGTGTTAGATTCGAGTCGGTGAGTGTTAAATTTAAAGTTAAATTATTTAAAAATAAATAAATACTAAATGCATTTATTGGAGTATGTTGTGGTTGTAAAACTACTCTTTCCCTCCAACAATGTAGCTTTCCCTCAATGTTTAAAATTTCTTACAATTAACATGTACTGTATTCAAATGCACAGACCTTGTGATTTAACAAGTATATTTGCAATTTTCGATGACAAAAACTACTAATTTTTTATTCATTAAACTAATAATTAATTTTCTCAAAACAAGAGATGCACATAAACTGCTACGAAATGAACGTATATCAGCATCTGTTTTCACGATTATATCGATATAATCTGTGTATATATATATCGATCTACTTCAATTTTTCAATTTCCTTGAAAAAACATGGAGAAATATCTGATAAATGTGCTGTTTTTACAGTTTATACTCATTGGTTATAGAGTTGGATCTAGAGGTTTTGACCAAGACAAAGAAATTCTTCAAGAACCATACCGAACTGGATTCCATTTTCAACCACCCAAAAATTGGATGAATGGTAAAATCAAAACTCATATATATATATGTATATATATATATACTGTTTTTTCACCTTTTCTTGCCTCTATATACTCATAATCTTCTTTTTTTTGTGGTTTTTTTTTTTTGATCGATGGGATGATGTTTTGACTTCGAGCTCAAAGATCCAAATGGTAAAATTTCTTCTACATTTTCTGCATTTATTTTTTCCATGATTTTTTTTGTTAATGCAATACATTTATCTGAATATAACATATGAGAGTGAATTTGTTAGAATTTTGGTTTCTTTTTGTGCTTGAGTTTCTGTTTCTAGTAAGCTATAATTTGCAGTTTCTCTAGTTAAAGATGCTGAATTTTGTGCCCTTTTCTTGAACTATACCTAGTTCTGCAGGCAAATCTAAATTATGCAAGTCTTTCTTATTAGCCATACCTCTATCATAGTACTAGATTCATCAAGATCACAGCTAGCTTATGTATTTTTTCGTGTTTCATCTCGTGTTTTTACTTGCTACGATAGGACCAATGTACTACAATGGAGTCTACCACCTCTTCTATCAGTACAATCCATATGCAGCTGTATGGGGAAACATTACATGGGCTCATTCAGTTTCTTACAACCTCATAGATTGGATCCATTTAGAGAATGCCATTAGTCCAACCGAGAAGTTCGACATCAATGGCTGCTGGTCTGGTTCAGCCACCATTCTTGTGGAAGAGAACAAACCGGTGATTCTTTACACGGGAGACGACTCTTGAGGCCACCAAGTTCAGAATCTTGCAATGCCTAAGGATTTGTCAGACCCCCTTTTGAGAGAATGGGTGAAATCTCCTCATAATCCTTTGATGGTTCCTTTTGATGGGATTGATCCTACTTTCTTTAGGGATCCAACGACAGCGTGGAAGAATTCGGATGGCTCTTGGCGTGTGCTCGCTGGAAGCCAGGTGGAAGGGAAAGGAGCTGCGGTTTTGTTGGAAATTTGGTGTTTTGACCAAATAAATATTAATTAATATTTAATTTATTAATTAAATTAAATATTATATTATTGTTCTACTCGCGGAGTAGATGAACGTGGTGTATTTATATGCTCAAAACCGATTTCCGGTGAGTGAGATATAAATGTTAAAAGATTGGTGGAGAGTTACTTCTTTCTTAAAAGAAGTGTAAGTTATGTCAAGTGGTTGTGGATGAGGTCGGCCTAGGCCTCGGCCTAGATCTTCGACTTCGGCTTCGGCCTAGATCTTCGACTTCGGCCTCGGTCTAGGCTTTGGCCTCGGGCTCGGGCCTTGGTCCTCGGACTTCGGCTTCGGCCTCGGTCTTCGGCTTCGGCCTCGGCTTAGTCACTTCAGCTTCGGCTTGTGCCACTTCGGCTTCAGCCTGTGCCACCTCGGCTTCGGCACCTCGGATGACTGCCTAGCTCAGCTGCATCCGGAAGAGGTTCTGGAAGGTGACTCTTCAGCTGAACAGTCAGGTGACTCTTCAACTGAACAGTCAGCCTTTTCACCTTTTGTCTCCACCACGACCACTAATAGTCTTTATGGCTGATTAATGCATTAAAGTCCCTCCATAGTGAGCAGCCTATAAATAGAAGGCTCTGCAGGCCATTCTAGGGGACACGAAAAAAAAAAAAAACATTTTGCATCCTCTCTTCTAAAGCATCCAGTTTTCCGAGTTCAGTTCCTTAGCCTTCTATTTCCAAGGAGTTTTTGAAATTCATTCACCTGTTCGAAGATGTCAAGTGCTACAGCTTCCACCGACTCGTCCATTGATGTTTCGACATTGCCATCAACTATGTCGACGTCTGTTCCATCCACCATGTCAACGCCGTTGCCAACCTTCACTACTGCATCGGCAATGAACTCCAACACTGGCGGTTCAACCGGAGGCTCGACTATGCCTTCAAGTTCGTGGGTTTGGAATAACCTGTTTGTGTCAAGCAGTGGTTCCGCTTCAAGTGGCACCGTGGGTTCCACTTTTAGTGGAACTGTTGGAGTGTCATTTATGGGCTCGACTGTGGGGGCGGCCTATGGGCCTAACCCAAGTGGCTCCCTTATGGGAGTG
Source organism: Mentha longifolia (assembly GCA_001642375.2). Classification (NCBI taxonomy): domain Eukaryota; kingdom Viridiplantae; phylum Streptophyta; class Magnoliopsida; order Lamiales; family Lamiaceae; genus Mentha; species Mentha longifolia. Next base: position 19,992,594 of record CM038110.1, on the reverse strand, counting down.
AACTCGGCACCAAGGGTGATACCACCCACCGAGAAGCCGCCGAAGTTCGGAGGAGCCGACTTCAAAAGGTGGCAATAAAAGATGTTGTTTTATTTAACAACATTGGGGGTGGCGAACTTCCTAACGGAAGATGAACCACCTGTACCAAGTGCGGTGGAAGCCAACTTCCATGTTCGAGCTTTCTATGACAATTGGCGAAATGGAGACTATTTGTGCAAGAATTTCATTCTCAATGCCTTGGATGATAGCTTGTACAATGTGTACTCCGGTGTCAACACCTCCAAAGGAATTTGGGAGGCGTTAGACAAGAAGTACCGTAGCGATGACGCGGGTACGAAGAAGTTCGTTGTAGCCCGGTACTTGGACTACAAAATGGTCGATTCTCGACCGATGATGGAGCAAGTACAAGAGTTTTAACTCATTGTACATGAGGTCCATGCTGAGGGGATGATTCTTCCGGACGCGTTCGTAGTTGCAACGTTGATCGAGAAGTTGCCCCCAAATTGGAAAGACTTCAAGAGCTACCTTAAGCACAAGCGAAAGGAGATGACTCTTGAAGACTTGATTGTAAAGCTACGCAGCGAGTCGGATGTGCGCGATCAAGACAAACTGAAGGCATCGTCTGATGCCAAGGTGAACTTGATGGAGAAGGGCGGTCCTTCCAACAAGCGTGATCGCCCAAATGCCAAAGACAAGGGCAGGGCAAAGGTACCATCTAGGAAATTTGATGGTGATTGCTACAATTGTGGCAAGCATGGCATACTGCAAAGGAATGCAAGAAGCCCAAGAACAAGAAGAAGAAGAAGCATGCTGCCAACGTCGCCGAGAAAGACGACGAGTGGGTGAAAGAAGACTTTTCGGCTGTGGTCACCGAGGAGGTCAACCAAGTCAAAAAGGCTCATCGACACCGGCGCTACTGCGCACGTATGTGCTGATAGGAACAAGTTTGTTACCTATCAAACTGTTGAGGGGAGGAAGCTCAACATGGGGAATCAAGCTTCGTCTGTGGTTGTCGGAGTTGGAGATGTGGTGTTAAAGCTTACATCGAGAAATTCTCTAACTTTGAAGAACGTGCTGCATGTTCCTGACATCCGAAAGAACTTGGTCTCGGGCTCTATTCTAGTTAGTAAGGGGTTTAGACTAGTTTTTGAGTCTGACAAGTTTATATTGTCAAAGAGTGGTACTTTTCTTGGAAAGGGTTACCTCTCTGAAGGTCTTTTTAGATTGAATGTATTGGCTATACGCCATGTACCCAAATCTATTAAGAGCAATGAAAATGCTACTGTTTCCTCTTACATTGTTGAGTGCTCTGATTTATGGCATTGTAGATTAGGACATGTTAATCTAAATGCTATAAAACTATTAGTAAATTTAGATTTACTAAAGTTAAATGAAGTTAACACTCAAAACAAATGTGAAGTTTGTGTTGAGGCAAAAATGACAAAACCACCGTTTCATTCGGTTGAGCGGAGCACGACCTTTAATTTACACCGACTTGTGTGATTTAAAGTATGTGCAAACTCATGGTGGTAAGAAGTACTTTATCACATTCATCAATGATTGCACGAGATATTGTTATCTTTATCTTTTAAGAGGTAAAGATGAGGCTATTGAAGCGTTTAAACACTTCAAGAATGAAGCCTAAAATCAACTAAGTGGTCGAATTAAGAGTGTTCGAAGTGACAGAGGTGGCGAATATGTCGCTCCGTTTAAGGAATTATGCAAAGAAAGTGGTATAATTCATCAAACGACGGCTCCATACTCACCTCAATCAAATGACATTGTTGAACGTAAAAATCAAACTCTTAAGGAGATGATGAATGCTTTGTTGATTAGTTCAGGGTTGCCCCAAAACATGTGGGGAGAAGCTGTCTTAACAACCAACAATATATTGAACAAGATTCCACTCAAAGGTAAAGATGTTACACCTTATGAGTTATGGAAATGTTGGAAACCATCGTACAAATACCTTAAAGTGTGGGGGTGTTTGGCGAAGGTTGAAGTGCCTCTACCTAAACAAGTTACAATTGGCCCTAAAACGGTTGATTGCATCTTTATTGGGTATGCACATAACAGCAGCGCCTATCGCTTTGTTATCCACAAGTCGGAAGTCCCTGATATGACTGTGGGAACAACGATCGAGTCAAGGAATGCAATATTCTTTGAACACATATATCCTTGTAAAAACAAGGGTAATGTAGAAATCAATTCTAGCAATAGAATTGAAGGTGAAGCCACGAGTTCTAAATCCGAGGATGAAGAACCTAAGTCACGCAAGCGACAAAGGTCTAATCTAGAGGATAGTGAACCGAGACGTGGTAGTAGAGTTCGGAAACCAAAGCAATTTGGTCCGGATTATGTAGTGTTCATGTTGGATCAAGAACCAACAACGATCAAAGAAGCTTTTTCTAGATCGATAGTCCGCTTTGGAGAGAAGCGGTACAAAGTGAAATTGAGTCCATTAGGCAGAACCACACTTGGGTGTTGGTTGATTTGCCCGAAGGGTGCAAACCCTTAGGATGCAAATGGATCCTTAAAAGGAAATACAAAGCCGATGGTTCAATTGAAAAGTATAAAGCCCGTTTGGTTGTCAAAGGGTTTAAGCAAAAAGAAGGGTACAATTATTTCGATCTATGCTCCTGTAACAAGGATTACATCCATTCGGGTGCCTCTTGCAATTGCTGCTTTGCACAATCTCGAGATACATCAAATGGATGTGAAAACTGCTTTCCTCTATGGAGAAGTAGATGAGGAAATTTATATGGAACAACCAGAAGGATTTGTAGAACCTGGTAAAGAGAAGAAGGTTTGCAAACTGGTTAAATCCCTCTATAGATTGAAGCAAGCGCCACTTCAATGGCACTTGAAATTTGATAATGTGATGTTATCAAATGGGTTTAAGATAAACGAATGTGACAAATGTGTTTACATTAAGAACACAAATAACGGATATGTTATTGTGTGTCTTTATGTAGATGACATGTTAATTATGGGTAGCAATATCCGTGTAATTAACGAAACGAAAAGCATGTTAAAGAGGAACTTTGACATGAAAGATTTGGGTTTAGCGGATGTTATTCTTGGTATGAAAATACTAAGAAAATCCGATGGGATTGTCTTGTCACAATCTCACTATGTTGAGAAAGTGCTCAAGAAGTTTAACGCTTTTGAAAGCGTGCCCGCTAAAACTCCTATTGAACTTAATGTTCTTTTGAGCAAGAACTGAGGTGAGTCGGTTGCTCAAGAAGACTATGCTCGTGTCATAGGGTGTTTAATGTATCTTACAAATTGCACTAGACCCGACATAGCATGTGCCGTGAATAAATTAAGTCGATACACGAGCAATCCAAGCAAAGAGCATTGGAGAGCTCTTGTACGAGTTTTAAGATACTTGAAGTATACTCAATGTCATGGGCTACATTTTTCGAGATACCCCCCTGTACTTGAAGGGTACTGTGATGCGAACTGGATTTCGGACATGAAAGACTCACTTTCCAGAAGTGGGTATGTGTTTACTATTGGGGGTGGAGCTGTTACGTGGAGATTCACAAAACAGACGTGTATAGTCCGATCCACCATGGAGTCTGAGTTCATAGCTTTGGATATAGCTGGTGAACAAGCCGAATGGTTAAGAAACTTTCTTGAGGATATTCCATGTTGGGAGAAACCATTGCCTCTGGTGATGATACACTGCGATAGCCAAGCGGCTATTGGTAGGGCGAAAAGTGGTTTGTATAATGGTAAGTCTCGACATATTCGTCGACGACATAATACCGTGAAATATTTGATCACAACTGGGATTATCTCAGTCGACTATGTAAAGTCGTTGGATAATCTGGCGGATCCACTAACCAAAGGGTTAAACCGTGATCAAATGAATAAGTTGCTAGAGGGAATGGGAGTAAAATCCACAAATTAAGAACTATCATAGTGGTAACCCAACCATGGTGATTGGAAACCCCAAGAACTTGGTTCAATGGGAAAACTAAGCTATGAAAGTTTGTGTGAAAACACTCACATTTATCTATTCCCTAGAAAGCGTTTGAGTGTTGAAAGCTTGCCTAGTGGTGAGGTTAAGTCTATGACTTTTAATGATTCCTAAATACCTCGAGGAGGTTGAGTATGACAAGATACTTGGTAAAGAATCACCTATGTAAGTGTGAAGGGAGGCCGCTTCGTAAAGAAACACTTATGAATCCAAAGGGGTGTCCAAGGCCGAAATGGACATAAAACGTGAGAACGGATGAGGTTGAGGTGTTTAAGCGTTAATATCGTTGTCTCAGTGCACGTCATGGAGGAATAGTTCAAAGCATTACGCTACTATGCCGCCTGTGTACTCGATGGTGTTGACTATGGAAGGTTCAAAGCCACAAACTACCTATCCTAATACTTTTATGCCTCGTGAGGACTTAGCTCTTGCATTTGCATACATTTGCATATGGCTATCTCACTCATGTGGGGGATTGTTGGAAATTTGGTGTTTTGACCAAATAAATAATAATTAATATTTAATTTATTAATTAAATTAAATATTATATTATTGTTCTACTCGCGGAGTAGATGAACGTGGTGTATTTATATGCTCAAAACCGATTTCCGGTGAGTGAGATATAAATGTTAAAAGATTGGTGGAGAGTTACTTCTTTCTTGAAAGAAGTGTAAGTTATGTCAAGTGGTTGTGGATGAGGTCGGCCTAGGCCTCGGTCTCGGCCTCAGCCTAGATCTTCGACTTCGGCTTCGGCCTAGATCTTCGACTTCGGCCTCGGGCTCAGGCCTTGGTCCTCGGACTTCGGCTTCGGCCTCAGCTTTGTCACTTCGGCTTTGGCCTGTGCCACTTCGGCTTCAGCCTGTGCCACCTCGGCTTCAGCACCTCGGATGAATGCCTAGCTCAGCTGCATCCGGAAGAGGTTCTGGAAGTTGACTCTTCAGCTGAACAGTGAGGTGACTCTTCAACTGAACAGTCAGCCCTTTCACCTTTCGTCTCCACCACGACCACTAATAGTCTTTATGGCTGATTAATGCATTAATGCATTAAAGTCCCTCCATAGTGAGCAGCCTATAAATAGAAGGCTCTGCAGGCCATTCTAGGGGACACGAAAAAAAAAAACATTTTGCATCCTCTCTTCTAAAGCATCCAGTTTTCCGAGCTCAGTTCCTTAGCCTTCTATTTCCAGTTCGCCGGAGCTTCTTAGTGTGCGGTGCTGCTACTAAGAAGACGAGAAGTCGTTTTATCTTTGGGGACGAAGCGCCATATCCGTGAGCACTACCCGGGGCGTAATTCGTCTTGCAGAAAGAGGGTTTCCTCGACTCGACTTCAATTTTTGTTTTTTTTTCACTTGTAATCTTCGAGATTTTTCTATTGTAATTGTACTGCCCGGCAAGTTGTAACTTTCATAACAGGTTTTGTATAAAAGTCAAGATTTTGTGAAGTGGGAAAGGGTTTATGGGACTTTTCACTCTTCGGATAGGACGGTGATGTGGGAGTGTCCGGATTTCTTTCGTGTCGGTAGTGGTGGTGAGGTTAGGGATGTTTTGAAGGCGAGCTTCGATGATCATAACTACTATATCTTGGGGAGTTATGATGAAGTGAGTGATGGATTTAGTGTTGTTGGGGTTGATTTCATGGATGATGTGGTGCGGTTGAGGTATGATTATGGCGTGTTTTATGCTTCAAAGTCGTTCTTCGATGATGCCAAGAAACGGAGGATTTTGTGGGGATGGGTGACTGAGGCTGATGGTGAAGCTAATGATGTTGAAAGAGGCTGGTCTGGTTTAATGGTAATGAAACTTTGAGTTCTTTCTTTTTCTCTCTCTGAAATTAATTATCTCTATTTGCAGTCACTGCCAAGAAGTGTTTTGCTTGATGAAGGCAAGAAACAGTTGATACAATGGCCTATTGAAGAAGTCGAAGAGCTTCGTGGTGGAAAAAAATTTACATTAGAGAACAAAGAGCTTGAGAGTGGAAGTGTGTTAGAAATCGGAGGAATCACAGCTTCACAAGTACTAATATATTTCATTTTTGTATTTCATTTCATCACATTTTGATTTTTGTTATCTGATTCTGCTTCATTATCTGTGCAATAGGCTGATATAGAGGTCTCGTTTCGTGTTCCAAGTCTCGAGGGCATTGAGTTGATCGATAAAAGTTTAATCGATCTGCAGCTTCTCTGCAGGCAAAAGAATGCATCAGTGGATGGAGTGTTTGGGCCATTTGGATTATTAGTATTGGCTTCAGAGGACTTGAAAGAACAAACTGCTGTCTTTTTTCGAATATTCGAACGAAAGAATAAGCATGTTGTGCTCATGTGCAGTGATCAGAGCAGGTATGGCAGTTTCTTGTTTTATGAACTACTACAAATCACAAGTTTCTTGACCTGCAAACACAACCATTTAATTTCAACAGATCCTCACTGCAAACTCCGGTGAAGGAAGCGATTTTCGGGTCGTTTCTTGATGTGGAACTTGATCATGAAATCTCCCTAAGAACTCTGGTATGTTGTCTGTGAATCACTCTTCACAATCATGAATTCAGAACATTTGATAGGAACTTCTTAATGGTTTCCACTTCAAAATTTGGATTCCATGTTCCCTCCAATAAGTGTCACATTTTTTGGGCCGGCCCAGCCCACCGGATCATTTCTATTTCCAGGCCGATTTTGGTTAGCCCGATTACCATTGCCCAAATACGGATTAGTTTTGGCTAGCGAACAAGCCCGGGCTGGGCCAATTCATCTTTTTGGGCTAATAATACATAAACTAACCTGTTTATTTTCAAGCCAGACCAAATTTGACAGCTCTAATCCATGCTCGACGTTTTAACTTATAAAAGACTACATTGTTACTCTTTGTGTCGGTTTTTAACCCCTTTTTCTTGTCTTGTGCACGCAAATCATCAATATACACATGACGAGTATGATTCGTGCAGGTAGACCACTCCATAGTCGAGAGTTTTGGTGGAAAGGGGAAGGCCTGCATCACTGCAAGAGTTTATCCGAAGTTAGCCATCTCCGAAAACACCCACATCTACGCGTTCAACAGTGGCAAGAAAAATGTCGCGATCTCGAGTCTCAGTGCTTGGAGCATGACGAGAGCTCAGATCGCACAATTCCACACGCGAAGACGACCCCGGATCAATTGAAAAGACGACAAGCATAAGTTCGTGTTGCATCTCGTACTTATCCCGAATCTTTAGAACGTAACTATAAAAATGTGACATCATCTAATCTAAGTGATGTTTTTCATAACATCCATTGATGGTGCTTCTAGTGTTGTAGTAATATATTAAAGTTGATTATTCTTTGTAAAAGTATGTATGGATGATGCTATTTTTGTTCCAGCTTGCTACAGTAGAATCTTCTAAAGCATTTGGAATTTGATTCATTTACTTAGACCGGTTGAAGGAAATTCTGTAGATTTTTAATTAAATCCATAAATAATAATATATTAAATGTATGTAGAAAATTATTAAAAGAAAATAGAAAACATTTTAAATAAGATAAAACTATTAATGTGCCACTTCGCAACCTTGAATCCGACGTGGATTTTCCGTCTCCCGCCATGCCTTTTCTTTTTTGAAAAAAAAAATATTATCTGTTCCTATAACGTATCACCGACCATCAAAACTATTAAAAAGTCAAGGCTGAATAATTAAAACATTTTCTATATAAAAAAGTAAGATAAAGTCTGCTAAATCCAAGCATGAACAATTTTATCCATTACACGCTACGCTACAAGAATATTTTATTGATTATTTATATAATTAAATATGTATTAAATCTCAATAGCAATTGATCTAGTTAAAAAAAATTAAGCAAATCTTTGATTATTTAATTCAAGAATTAGGGTCCGAATTTGCAAGACTGTCAACTCCAACTGCAAGAATTGTAGCGATAGCGAAAAGAAGGAAAAACCAAGAAAAGAGGGTGAAAAAAAGTTGGTTGCTGCCATAAATGGATGTGGAAAAGGAATACCAAAAGAAAAGGGGACAACACAGCCACCACCACTTTTCTTGAATTTGTTTAGAGGGAAAAAAGCAATCTTGCAACAGAATCACGAGAGCCCATTTGCAAGTTAGCTTGATTTTCCCAATCGATAGCACAGCGCGGAATTGATTCTCGCGGGGGATTCAAATTTCAAAGCCCCCTCGGAAGAAAGAAAGAGGTGGGAATCTTTTCTGGTTTTAATTCGAGAGAGTGATGGCGGCGGAGGACGGCGAGGCCGGGGAAGAGAAGGGCGGGGGCGGAGGGGGAGAATCTGGGCCGCCCACGTGGCTGACGAGTTTCCACAGGGATCTGACGGCAGGGGCGCTGATGGGGGGCGTGGTGCACACGATTGTGGCCCCCATAGAGAGGGCGAAGCTGCTGCTGCAGACGCAGGAGAGTAATATGGCAATCTTGAGCGGCGGGCCCCACCGGAGGTTTAGAGGGATGGTCGATTGCATTGCCCGTACCGTGAGGGAGGAAGGCCTTCTGTCGCTGTGGAGAGGGAACGGGAGCAGTGTCATCAGATATTATCCCTCCGTTGCCCTCAATTTCTCTCTCAAGGTAATGCAGATTAAGTTTGGATAAGTTTCAAGAATTAATTGATTAGGCATTTGGTGTGTTGTTGAGATCATGGTGATAGATTGTTCTTGTTTCATTGCTTTGTATGTGTGGAAATGATTGTTGTTGGCAATTACTGGAGATGTAATGCTTGAGATTGTTTTGTTGTTTGGTTATGTTGCTCGTAGGAAAATGGTGCTCAATCGGGTCGTAAATTCTTCGTATTTATCGTTTAGCATGTGTCGAATAGGTTATAGTTGGCTATTAGTGGAGATGTTATGCTAGAGATTGACAAGCTGCCTAATATGTTGCTTGGAGTAAATGGTAGTTGTCGAAAGGTGAGGTTTCAGGTAGTCGATTCTGCATGATCTCAAACTCGAAGAATTGTTTAGAAAGTTAAACAGTTAGGTTCTTCTTGTAGTATGAGTACTTAAGGTACTCTAGGCCGATCATTTTCTATAAGATTTTCTCGTCAAGTCATGCCATTTGATTTTCAGCCCTAAGGCTTTCATTAGGTTTCATGTGGGGTTATTTGTATCGGTTCACTAATCAATATTGTTACCTTCATTTTTTGAGTGAGGCAACCCATCTTAGTTGTTTCAAAACAGAAAGATAATGTTTGTGCGCTCTATGTTAACCATGCACGGATCTCCTTGGAGCTTTTCGTATCATGTTCTATAGTACCGTAAATTGTCTCACTGGTTCTGGAGATTGACTTTATTAGAAGCACATTATCAGAAAACAGAAAATAACCATGCCTAAGAAAGCCTCTGCTTTTTAGCTGAATTAGTTGCTAACTAATCTCAGCTGAAATTGTTTCTCATGTTTTGGCTCAAAACCTGTAAGGATCGACTTGATGACACAGTTAAGCTTAAGCAACTTAAATTAGAAAAGTGACTTATAGGTCGTATCTGGAATCTGGATAATCGGGTGTGAGTATGCCATCTGAAACTTCCTGATCATTCATCGTTGGATTGAGGCTAAGGGGATATGAAAACCCTATGATGAAATCTCTCATTAAAAGATTGTGCTACTTTGTTATAAATCTTGATTATCGAGTATACATACTATCATTATCCTAAAAAAAAAGTATACATAAGTGGCAGGAAGCAGAAATTCTGCCTCATGTTTAGTAAAAGTCATTTATGTTAGAGGGGTCGAACATTTTTTCTCTTCTTCGACTTTGATTTCTCTACTTTAGTGCTGAAAAATTAAGGCTTTGAGTGTACTGGAAATGACAGAACTATGAGCTGAAATAGTGAGTCGAAAGACTGCTCTAGACCCGATAATCTTATTCCGAATTATACTTGAGATATAATATGTGAAAGCAAGAGTAGTTGCACTTCTTGTTGGTTGTTATAGAAATGGAATATGATGTCGTGGTTAAAGTAGGAGCTTAGCAGTTTATGAGATGTGGACAACACAAGTTTTTATCATGAAGTTATTGTGATGGATCGTGGTATGGGAATCGTTAATCTGTTTTTTACATATGCTATGAAGCTAAACTCTGTACTGAATCTCCAAATGGCTCGATATCCATGCTATTTTTATAACTCGTGGAAGATTTTTTTTTTTTTTTCGTTGCTGATGTGGTATTGCATATCCTTGGACAGGATTTGTACAGAAACGTCCTTCGTGGAAACTCAGCAGAGGGCAGTCTTCTCTCGGGCCCGGCCGCCAACTTCATCGCCGGTTCCGCAGCTGGATGCACGACTCTCATCATCATCTACCCTCTCGACATAGCCCACACCCGCCTAGCTGCTGATCTCGGAAGAACCGAGACCCGCCAATTCCGAGGCATCCGCCATTTCCTCAGCACCATCTACAGTCGAGACGGGATACGAGGCGTGTACAGAGGCCTACCTGCCTCTCTACAAGGCATGGTGGTCCACAGAGGTCTCTACTTCGGAGGTTTCGACACGGTGAAAGAGATGATGACGGCGAAGGAGTCGGGGTCAGGATCGGGATCGGAGGTCGTGCTGTGGAAGCGGTGGGCCGCGGCCCAGGCGGTGACGACGACGGCCGGGATGATTTCGTATCCGCTCGACACGGTGCGGAGGCGGATGATGATGCAGTCAGGAGCCGAGAAGGCGATGTACGACTCGACGTTCGACTGTTGGAGGACGATATATAAGGTCGAGGGCTTCGGCTCGTTCTATAGAGGCGCGATGTCGAATATCTTTAGGAGCACCGGAGCTGCGGCTGTTCTGGTTTTGTATGATGAGATTAAGAAGTTTATGAATTTGGCTGTTTATAGGGAAAGGAATAGTATTGTTTGATTTTTGATCATTTTACACGAAATTTTGAACTTGATGTAGAATGATTTGAAGTGGCTGCAGGTGGAATTTAAAAAGCTTAAAGCCTTGTTGTATGTCTTGGAAATAGAAAGTTTTTTTTGGATTCTGAAATAGAAATTTAGAAACTGTGAAATTTTCTGGTAAGCTGTGTCTTGAGATAGTCGTGTTTGTTCAACTTTATAATTTCTATCTAAAAAAAAGTTATATTTGCAGCATCTACTATTTACATCATGGTATATTAAGTACTGATATAGGGAGTGGTTCATATGAGAACACTCCTTTTTGTGAGAACTAAGAACTAATCTTGTCCATTTATTTAAGTAGATCTAAGGGTTGTAAATTAATAGATAAATTAGTGGTAACCGTTTATTTTAATAAATGTAGGGTTATTTTCGTCAGTTTCATTAAAATTAAATCCACACATCCCTATAAGTTAGGGATTTATTTATGTTAATTTATGCATGTCCATGTACGGTTATTTTGTGAAACGATTTTTTAAATCCTTACTCTCTCTTTTACATCGTGTTCAATCATTTTTTTTAAATTAGTTAAACTAAACCATTTGTTTCATTTGTACTCCCATTTCGTCTATAAATAGAAAAGCGCATCATAATGTATGTAAAAAGCTTGAAATGACTTATAATTAAGCACATTATAATACCAAAAAAAGGCATTAAAAAATCATAATAAGGTTTCAAAAAAAATCATAAGAAAGAACAAATAATATTAATAATAATAATCATAATAGATAAAATAATCAAGAAAAATAATTTAATTAAGCAATAAAATTTTATGCTTATTTTTAAATTTTATTAGTGTTGATTTTCGTGCTTCTTTAGTGTTGATAAAAAAAAATTCATGCTTTTTTAGTGTTAATTCCATTATTTTTAGTGTTAATTTCATGATTCTTTTAATTTTTTTCATGCGTTTTAGTGTTAATTTCATGATTTTTTAGTCTCGATTTCATGCTTCTATAATATTGATTTCATGCTTTTTTAGAGTTGATTTCATGTTTTTTTAATTTGTTTTCCATGCTTTATTTAGTTTCGATTTCATGTTTTTTTAGTCTCGATTTCATGCTTCTATAATATTGATTTCATGCATTTTTAATTTTTTCCATGCTTTTTTTAGTTTCGATTTCATGCTTTTTTAGTTTCAATTTCATGCTTAAATAGTTATTATATGATGCTTACATATTTAAACCCTAAACTCTAAAACCACCAAAAGCCGGACACTAGATATAAAACACCTAAGGGTTTTTTCAAGGCTAGAGTCTAGTTTCCGAAAAACCACTAATAACAACCAAAACCACTATATAGAAGAGAGTTTTTATGAGAACTATTCTATTCGTGAGAACCCGCTTATTTTGATATCCTTTCATGCTTTTTTACATATGTAATTATGTTTTTTTTGCAAATAAGCATGAAATTAGATAATAAGCCCAAAAACCACCAGAAACCGGACACTAGATATAAAACCCCAAGGATTTTTGCAGAGTTAGGGTCTAGTTTTTGAAAAACCACTAATAACACACAAAACCACTATATAGGAGAGAGTTCTTATAAGAACCATTCTATTCGTAAAAACCTGCTTATTTAGATATCCTTTCATGCTTTTTTACATATGTCATTATGCTTTTTTGCAAATAAGCATGAAATTAGATAATAAACCCAAAAATCACCAGAAGCCGGACACTAGATATAAAATCCCTAAGGGTTTTTCCAGAATTAGGACCTAGTTTTTGAAAAAACACTAATAACACACAAAACCACTATATAGGGGAGGGTTCTTATGAGAACCATTCTTTTTTTTTTTTTTTCATGAGAACCCACTTATTTAGATATCATTTCATGCTTTTTCACATATGTAATTATGTTTTTTTGCAAATAAGCATGAAATTAGATGATAAACCCAAAACCACCAAAAGCCGGACACTAGATATAAAACCCTTAAGGGTTTTTTCAGGGCTATGGTCTAGTTTTCGAAAAACCACTAATAACACACAAAACCACTATATAGGGGAGGGTTCTTATGAGAACCATTATATTCATGAGAGCCACGATAGTCCGCTTATTTAGATATTCTTTCATGCTAATTTATATATCTAATTTATATATATATTATTTATATTCTATTATATATATATATATATATATTTGCAAATAAGCATTAAAACTAGATAATAAACCCCAAAACTATCAAAAGCCGGACATTAGATATAAAATCCCTAAGGGTTTTCTAAGGCTAGGGTCTAGTTTTCGAAAAACCACTAATAACACCCAAAATCACTATATAAGGGAGGGTTTTTACGAGGACCATTCTATTCGTGAGATCAGTGAGAACCCGCATATTTAGATATTCTTTCATGTTTTTTTATATATTTAATTATATTTTTTTTGCAAATAAGCATGAAACTAAATAATAAACTCCAAAACTACCAAAATTCAGACACTAGATATAAAGCCCTAGGGGTTTTTTAAGGGTTAGGGTCTAGTTTCCGAAAAACTACTAATATAGTGGTTTTGAGTGTTATTAGTGGTTTTCTGAAAACTAGACCCTAGCCTTGGAGAAACCCTTAGAGATTTTATATCTAGTGTCCGGTTTTTGGTAGTTTTGGGATTTATTATCTAGTTTCATGCTTATTTGCAAAAAAACATAATTAAATATATAAACAAACATGAAATAATATCTAAATAAGCGGGGTTTCATGGTTTTTTCGAATATAATGGTTCTCATAAGAATCCTCCCCTATATAGTGATTTTGGGTGATATTAGTGGTTTTCCGAAAATTAGACCCTAACCCTGGAAATACCCTTAGGGGTTTTATATTTAGTGTCCGGCCGACTTTTGGTGGTTTTTAGTTTAATATTCGTAAAAAAGCATAATTTTAATATAAATAAATTTTTATTACTAAATATTTAAGCATCATATAATAACTATTTAAGCATGAAATTGAAACTAAAAAAGCTTGAAATCAATCTAAAAAAAGTATGGAAAAAAATTAAAAGAAGTATGAAATCAACACTAAAAAAGCATGAAATCAATATTATAGAAGCATGAAATCGAGACAAAAAAGCATGAAATCCACAATAAATAAAAAAATTAAAGAAAGCATGAAATCTAGACTAAAAAAGCATGCAATCCACAATTTTTTTTAAGGCATGAAATTAAAACTTAAAAAGCATTAAATCAACACTAAAAACATAAAAAAAATAATAATAATAAAAGACCATGTTTCATCTACAAAATTCAGGCAATAAAATAGTGAAAACAAAGTAGCAAAGCATCTAATTTCTACAAAACTTACGCCAATCAAATTTGATAATATTGTTTGAAAACATCAATACAGATCCGAGAACATAGGGCGTGAGATTTGGTAGGATCTCCTAATATATAAGCTTCCAAAAACACCCTTAAAAGCATGAAAAATTGAAAAAAAGCATTCGTAAAATATATATTCAAATTGAATCTCAATCATTAATTCGTGTTGGATCAATGGTTAAGATTGGTTCTTAGTTCTCATAATAATAGTATCTCCCACAAGAACCCTCCCATATATATATATATATATATATGGGGAAGGGTTCATATGCAAATAAATCCTAGTGTGAGAAGTGCGGATTATGCTTAAAACTATACAAAATCATGCTTACAGCTATACAAAATTATGCTTATGGTACAAAATTATGCTTATAGTTTATTTTATACTTATAAGCACAAAATGCACCATAAGCATGATTTTGTATAGCTTTAAGTATGATTTTGTATAGTTTTAAGCATAATTCGCACTTCTCACACTAGGATTTAAATCTATATAAACCAAACTCTCTCTCTCTCTATATATATATATATATATTACGATGAAAACTAAGAAAAAATTAATTTCTTATGTTCAAAGAAATTATTAGTAGATATTTTAATAAAATATTAAATGTGGTTCTTGAGTTACAAGGTGATTTTCTAAAAGCTCCTTTCCCGGTGCTTGAGGATTCTTATGATGTGACGTGGAAATAGTTTAAGGTAATATAAAAAAATGCTTTAATTTCCCTTTATTATAAAAAAACATGAATACTCATTTTATATTTAAATTTGTAGAATTGCATTGGAGCTCTTGAATTCTTGATGGCACCCATATTGAAGTAAAGGTATATGAAGTTGATAAGCCTAGATATCAAAATAGAAAGGGTCATAAAGTATAAATATTTTAGGAGTATGCTTACAACTCACAAGACATGCACTTTATCTCTGTATTTGTGAGTTGGGAATGCTCGGTTGTTAATGGTAGAGTACTTCGAGATGCTTTAAGCAGAAGAAATGAATTACCCATACAAGATGGTACGTGAAACATACGCTTTAAATATTTTTCATTTAATATATGTTGATCGTGTGCTAAATAATTTTTAAAATAGATTATTATTATCTAATGTATGCGGGCTACACAAATGGTAAAGACTTTCTTGCACATTTTGGAGGTCAAAGATATCATCTTATTGAATGGGGGACCGAACATCAACCATAAACTCCGGAAGAATTTTTTTAATATGAAGCATCGGCGAGAAGTATTTTCTTTGCTCAGGCAAATCGGCGAGAAATATTATTGAAACTTTTTTTGGAATGCTTAAGATGCATTCGGATATCTTTAGAAATCCAAATTTTTATCCAATCAAGCAAGGGCGTGTTGTCTACTTCCACTACAAGAAAATCGCGATACTGCTATGGAAATAGCAAGGGAAAATATTTCCGAAGCAGATCGGCGATGGAGAGCCGATCCGTAGCTAAATCGGCAACAGAAAACCGATCCGTAGCAAACAAATTATGCCAATTGATCTTATCGAAGTTGGTTTCAACGAAAATCCTCAAAATGCAGAATAGGTTGTATCAAAAGGAGACCCAATCACGTCAGTTGAACCAACATGAGAGTGGACTGATTTGGAGAGGCAAATTTGCTAATCAAATGTTCAACCAATGGATGCAAAATAGAAATGTTATTGGGAAATATTTGCACGAACTCACATTGAGGTCCATTGAATATTTTTATGAAGCCTTCATTTTGAATTGTGGGCTAAGTGGATTAACTGTGTAGGTCCCGATAAGTAGTCATTGGTGTATGGGGGGGGAATATACCAATTAGCCAACAGTTTTGACTTTTCAAAACAGTTTGATCTTACTGAGTCGTCACTTCAGTTTATCAGAGCAGTTTAGTTTTTCCAGCTCAATCAGTAAACTGCTGAGCTTGCAAAACTAACCTGCGTGCGGAAGTTTGGTGGAAAGGTTGGCTAACAGTTTTCAACACAGTTCATGCAAGACAGGTTACGGTAGTGCAGGTTGTGAACATGCAAACTGTGTAAATAAAGATGTAAAAGTAAATAGCAAGAGAGAGAAACACGAGGAGTTTTTATCGTGGTTCGGAGTAAACAGCTCCTACGTCCACGCCAGATCCCGTCAAATCTGTAATCCCTTAACTTGAGATATTCACTCGTTTTAACACTGGTGGAGGTCCAGTCCAGATTCAAGTCTTTCTTTTAGACTGAATCTAGCACGATTCTTGAGTCGTGTCTCTTCTTACTTTACATACAGTCTTTACTAATACTAAACAACTAGCACTAAAATCCAAACTAGAAAGCTGTGAAAAGCTATCACCGTTAGGAATACAATTCTATCAACTACGCTGAATATCTACTGTGATGGTAGTGAGAGTGTGTGTGATGTGTTCTAGTAAGACAGTTTCCAGAGAGATCAGAAATCTATAAAGATCAACACTTGGGAAAGCTCTAGTGATTTCTAGTGTTGATTGAGTGATTTTTAGCTTGAGATTTCTGAAGAGTTTCGGCTTGAATATTGAGTTTCCCGTCGGTTCTTTCTGGAATGAGTTGAGATATTTATAGTGAAGCATTTGAATTAGAGCCATTGGAAGTGTGTCAGTATTTGCAGTATCGTACTCTGACATAATTCTTGTCGTTGGGAGAGAACAGGTTTCTCAACCACAGCTCAGGTTGGTCTTCACAGGTTGACCTTTATATACCTCGAATTGTCTTCGGTCTTCTGTAACCTTCGTGTGAAATCTTTAAGTATGGTAAGAGCAGGTTACATGGACAGATTATCTAATGGAACAGTATGACAGGTTTGAGTAGATTAGGTACAAGGTTGCACTACCAACCTTGACCTTTACATGAGCAACCTGTCCGAGTTAAGCTTGACTGATTCAAACACAGAGACCAGCCTATTCCATTTAAAACCTATATCTAAGTGTGGTTTCTAATAGCATTATCAAAACTCAGTTTCAAAGGGTTCCCAACAATTTCCCCCTTTTTGATAATGCCGAAACCCACACTTTACATTTTGGCTTTGAAGATTAAAAGAAAATGATTAAAGGTTTGATGCCCAGCCAACTGCATGAAAATAAGTGTTAGAAAATTTAAAGCATAACATGCAAAGGCCTGGACAAAGAGAGATTGTCGTCAGGAACAAAAGATGATCATTTTCATTTATAGTATCAACCGAATTGATATTCACATATTACAGAGTTGATACATAAAATAAATGAAAGCGATCAGGTTACTTCCTCACAGTCTTGAACCTTTCTTCAGCAATCTTGTCTAAGCTCACAGTTCCCATAGCTGCATAGATACTGTCGCGAATCGACCTGTACTCGTCACAGTTTGTGGTCTTGCAGCCATACTGAGCTGCGACACTCCTTATAAAAGTATTGATCTTGTTGATGTCTGGAGTATTGGTGTCACAAACAGTGGGAGGTTGGAAAGTCTCTTTCTTAGGTGGATTTAGCGTGATCTTTTCTTTTGCATCTTTCGCCCTGACTCTCTTGATGAATTCGCGATCTGGGAAGGTCTGCAGCCAGTTGTGAAAGGCAGTTTTGGTATTACCAGTGTAGCGAGCATCAACCTGCAACCAGTAGTGGTGCAAGATGAATTGGTTGATGAACTCGTCCTATATCAGCTGATCTTCCACTGGTAACCAATTGGACAGTTCTCTCTTATCAACCTGTTCCTTGTAGCTTTCAAGCCCTTTGAAGCTTGCCACGCGAGCTTTGTCCCTTGCCCTCTGTTTCTTCAGTTCTTCCAGAAACAGCTTCTGCTTGCCTACATTCTCGCAGTCTTCTGCGGTATATCCAGCTTCTGCCATCAGTCGGATGAGGGTGGATTCATCCTGTGCTTTTTCTTGTTCAGACAGCTTGGAGGCAGCAGGTTGAGGGGCAACTGTCACACGCGGAGCAGCTTCTGATTGTGTCACAGGTTGGTAAGAGCGACCTGTGCCTCTGCCTTGAGGCGGTTGGGTAACCTGTTTCTCCTTGCCTTTCCCTTTTGCAGCAACACGTTTGCCTTTCCCTTCCCCCTTTTCAGCATTATCATCAATTAGATTTTGAACAAGGGTGTTGAGGGAGGCTTGCTCATCGGAAAGCAAGGACAGGTCTGCGCAGATCTTCTCCTTGAACTGCAGGAGGGAGTTGATGTTCCTTTGCATCTCCTCTTCTTTCTTCAATGAGCTTGAAGTGGTTTGAGTGAGCTTCGTAGTGAAGTCATGTACGAGCTGATTGAGTTGTTCAAACTCAAAATTCAAGCCATTGATGGAAGATTGAGAGGCGACCTTCAATTCAGACAGTTGGTGGGGAAGCAGCTTATCCGTTTCAGCTCGCAGTTGGGTGGAGATGAAGGTTGCGAACTGGCTGGCCACAACTTCCTTGATGACTTGTGGCATTTCATCCTTGATGTTGGATAGCATGGTGGATGCAACTTTGTCCATAGCTTCGATCTTGTCCGCAATCTTCTGGTGTTCAGCAACCTCTGTGGCCTTCACCTTGGACACCTCCTCAATGATGAAATTCTTCAGATTATCTTGCATCACAGTGAGAGGAGTGCCAGCGGTTGCGACAGAGTAGACAGGTACACGATCATGATCGGACTCTGTGTCTTCGCTGTTCCGGGTGGGAGAGGGAATAGGACTGAAGTCATCATCCTCTGGAAACCTGAAATTATAAGAGCTTCGATCATCAGTGTAAAAAGGTTTCAAGTCAAGATTAAGAGCCTTGGCCTCTCTCTTCATCCTAGAGAGGACAAACTTCTTGAAGTAGTCGCGAGCTTCAGGAATTGAAGCATAGCCGAAATATTTCCCTAGTGTGTGCTCTTCAATCTCCAGCTGTTCGATGGGGTGAATTAGGAAGATTGACTTTAAGTCATAGTATGA
Organism: Mentha longifolia; assembly: GCA_001642375.2. Classification (NCBI taxonomy): domain Eukaryota; kingdom Viridiplantae; phylum Streptophyta; class Magnoliopsida; order Lamiales; family Lamiaceae; genus Mentha; species Mentha longifolia. The sequence continues at coordinate 19,973,558 of CM038110.1, read as the reverse complement.
CTTGTCTTTCCCATCGAGCAAAGTTCGCAGCCTGTACGCCATCTGCCTGGTCTCCGGTGTGAGATCAATTCCGGGAAAAGACTCCATGACAGTCTGCTCAACATTGATTTCGATGGAGTTGACCAGCATGGCAGCTGCAGTTTTCACAGGATCTTCCTGTACATCATCATCGTCGGATGAGAGGATGAGGTTGATGTCAATCTCTAGAGGAGAGCTGTGATGATGAGAGGCTTCACCGGACTGCTGGTGAACAACAGTTGTGGAGTCAAGAATTTCTTCCCTGAAATCTGTGTCGTCTGCAGGTTGAGACACAGAGTGACTCTGGCCAGCTTTCTCCAGAACTGGAGCCTTGAAGATATCGCGAACAGAGGGAATAGGTATTGAAACCTGTGCTTCGGGATCTGTCTGTTCAGAGATGTCTTCAAAGGTTTGGCGAGCAGGTCGGTGCTGCGCTTCAATCGCAGCAAACTCCGTATGCAACCTGCGTGAGATAGGAGTTGGAGATTTGATTCTCACAGACTTGGCAAGTCTGTCAAGCTGCTTGCTGGGGGCAAGTTGTCTCTTCCGCCTGTTGTCTCGCTGTTCTGGGGGTACCCAGGCTGGGTTTGACCTACCCATTTCTTACAGAAATGGTTTGACCACGTCGTCATTCTTGGCAAAGACGGTCATGTCGACCCCAATGATTAACTCGGGCTGCTTCTGGTCCTTGGGGACCTTTTCCTTGTTGAAGAGCGTCATGCCACTCCAATTGAGGTCGGGGTTGAGACATTAAATGAGAGAGCAGATTTTTGTGCCTAGACGCAGGTTCCGGGAAACACGGAATTCAGTCAGCTCTTCGCCTTCAAAAGTTATCAAGAGTTGCTTGACTTCTTCGTTGATAAGTTCGAGAAGAAATCGGGCCCAGTTCATGTCTAGACCCTGCAAGATTGCAGTCATCACCCTGAATTTCGCTGGAGTGACAGCGTCGTGGTTACCAGAGTAACCAAGAAAGACTTTGTGAACGAAGTCGAAGAGGGCTCGGTACGCAGGTCGCAGCAAAGGTCGTGAGAACTTCTTGCCATCATATTTGTCTGCAGGTTGCATCAACGCTTTCTGATACACTGCTTCTAGATCTGCATCCGGAACATCCAAGATAAGACCCATTGGCTTGTGATACAGGATCTCCACAGTCCCTGAATCTGTGATGCCGTAGGTTCGAGAGATGAGCGGGAGAATGGGAATGGGCTCGTCGGGCTCATCAGGCATCGGAAGATGGAATTAGGCAGATTCTACATCTTCTGGGCAAAAGTAGGAGAGAATAAACATCGCGACTTGTTAGGGAAGCCAGAATTTTGGCTCATGAGTGATTATTTTGAAGAATCCGTCCGTTGCTTTGATGGTGGAGTACATCTCGTTCAAGCCTGCATAATCATATGTAGAGAGATTTGCGGAGGGCTCCATGAGAATGTACTGCTGCATGTACTGAATCTTCTGTTCGGTCGTTGTAAGAAGATTGTAAGAGGTGGATTCTCCTGCCATGTCGAGAAAGTGTGAGTAAACTTTGAATGTCGAATTTTGAAATAGAGTTGCAGAGAAAAATTGGCGGAAGAATACAGAGTTTGTATAAGGAAGATGATACACAGTTATGTGAATATATATAGAAGATAAAATGGGCGGTTGAGATTGAAGTATGTCAACCGTTCAACGGATAGGATTAAAACCCTAGAAATCTGTGAGGTAGTGGGCGCGTGGGGTGATTGGGAAGCCCACTCGCACAACCCTTACACTCAACTGCCGCCTCGCATTTAATGCGGATTTGACACTGTGCATGCGCTTTTTGACATACATGGAAAGTGCAGTGCGAATGTTATGTATTGTGTCAGAATATCCTTAACAATAATTTCAATAAATAACAAAACACATGCATCAATGAATGAAAATGATTGATAAGGCATAATTCAAAAATATGGAGACTGCTACAGGTCATCCATGACACTTCCCTATGCAAGCTGTGACTTATCCACAGTTTCTGATCTCGCAGTTTCCACCTTGCTGAACTGTCCTCTGGCAGTTTCCTTAGCTTTTATGGAAAGATTCTGCTATGTGTTAATTTGAGATTGATGCGACCTTCGGTTTCCCCTTAAAGGTTGGCCATTAATTTTGACTTTCAACGCAGTTTGTGGCCTCAAGCTGCGTGTCACCGAACTGCTTCTATTTGAGCTACAGTTTCCAGGTCAGTCTTCTCTTAGCTGACATGCTCTAGCGAACTGCTTTTGTTAGCATACAGTTTCCAAGTCAGTTTTCTCTTGGCTGACCTGCGCTAGCGAACTGCTTTTCTCAGCATGCAGTTTCCAAGTCAGTCTGCTCTTGGCTGACCTGCGCTAGCGAACTGCTTCCATTCTCTGACTTGGGCTGTGTATCCATTCTGAGCATTCCAAGCTTTCCACACAGCATGTTGAATCTCTCTTCCATGAGAGGTTTTGTTAGTATATCAGCTCTTTGGATGTCAGTATGAATTTTCTCAACTGTTATATCTTGTTTTTCCACATGATCTCTGATGAAGTGATGCCTTATATCAATATGCTTGCATCTGGTGTGGTAAACAGGATTCACAGTGAGTGTTATAGCGCTTGTGCTGTCATAAAAGATAGGTACTTTTCGAACTGTGACTCCGTAATCTTTGAGTTGTTGTTTCAACCAAAGAATCTGTGCACAGCAGCTTCCTGTCACCATGTACTCAGCTTCTGTTGTTGAAGTAGCAACTGAAGTTTGCTTCTTTGAGAACCAAGAGATAAACTTGCTTCCAAGAAACTAACAAGTCCCTGATATGGACTTTCTATCCAGTTTGCATCATCCATAATCTACATCTGCATAGCCAGTTAGTTCAAAATTATCATCACAAGGGTACCATAATCCGAAGTTTACAGTTCCCTTGATATATCTAAGAATTTTCTTGGCTGCTTCTAGATGAGATTCCTTTGGATTAGCTTGATACCGAGCACATATTCCAACTGCAAAAGAAATATCAGGTCGACTAGCAGTAAGATAAAGTAAAGAACCAATAATTCCCCTGTACAAAGTGATGCTCGCAGGTTTCCCTTCAGAATCTGGATTCACCTTTCCATTTACAATTATTGGAATCTTCAGTGGTCTGCTATCTTGGACACCGAATTTGGTTGCCAGCTCGTTAGCATATTTAGATTGACAAATGAAGATACCATCCGTAGATTGCTTGACCTGCAGGCCGAGGAAGAAGTTCATCTCCCCCATCATGGACATTTTGTACTCATTCTTCATGAGTTCTCTGAACCTGTCACATAAAAACTTTGACCTAGATCCAAAGATAATGTCATCAACATAAATTTGCACAAGAAGAATATCATTCTTGTACTTAAAAGTGAATAAAGTTATGTCAACCGATCCTCTTTTAAAACTAGAATGCAGTAAGAATGTAGACAGCGTTTCATACTAAGCTCTGGGAGCTTATTTCAAACCATATACTGCCTTGTGAAGTTTGTAAACTTTCTCTGGACCTGCTTCCTCGAAACCTGGTGGTTGTTCAACGTAAACTTCTTCTCCAAGGATTCCATTGAGGAAAGCACTCTTCACGTCCATTTGGTAGACTTTGAACCTCTGATGAGGTGCATATGCTAGAAACAACCTAATTGCTTCTAGTCTTGCTACTGGTGCGTAGGTCTCATCATAGTCTATCCCTTCTTGTTGACGGTAACCTTTGGCAACTAATCTTGCCTTATTTCTGATTACTTCAGCATTCTCATCTTTCTTATTCCTAAACACCCATTTTACATCAATCACTCCTTGATGTGTAAGACGATCAACTAGTGACCATACTTCGTTTCTTTTAAACTCGTTGAGTTCCTCTTGCATGGCTGTAACCCAGTCATGGTCGGTGAGAGCTTCTTCAACAGTTTTGGGTTCAGAGTAGGAGAGATAGCAGCTTAGTAGACAGCTTTCACCTATCTGTCTTCTTGTCTTCACACCCGCCCTTAGGTTCCCAACAATGAGATCTTCAGGATGAGCATTGACCCATCTCCTTCGACAAGAGATTTCTTCTTCTGTGAGAATTGGTTCAGGGTCTGGTGTGGGATCTTCAAACTCAGGCAGAGGTTGAGGAGTGAAGGGGTCAAGCTGTTCAAATTGTTCAGCAAGCTGATCCACTGACAGTTCTACATTGAAAGCAGGTTCTGTTGAAGTTTCTAGGATCAGTTGAAGAGGAGCTGGTTGGAGGAGCTTCGGTTCCCCCTTGGTTTGTTCCCCCTTGCTGAATGGGTGGATTTTGTGAATTGAAACCTTGTACAGGCTGACTCTCTTCTTCTTCCAAGTCGGTTGGGCTCCAAATCAGTATTTCATCTCAAAACTGCATGTTGGAACCTGCTTGATTTTGATTTGCACCTATACTTTCTTCAGGTTGAGTCTCCCTGTACTCACAGATAGATTCATCAAAAACAACATGTGGTGTTACTTCCACAATCAGAGTCTTCTTGTTAAAAACTTTGAAGGCTTTGCTGATCTCTGAATATCCTACAAATATTCCCGGATCTGCTTTGCTATCAAATGTTTTTAATTGTGATTTCCCATTATTATGAATGTAACACACGCAACCAAAAGATTTAAGATATTTCAATCGAGGTTTCTTATCTTTCCATAGCTCGTATGGAATTTTTCCATGTCGTTGATGAATGATTGATCTGTTCTGAGTGTATCAAGCTGTGTTGATTGCTTCCGCCCAGAACTTCTTTGGAAGATTGGTTTCATTCAGCATTGTGTGAGCTGCTTCCTTTAGCGACCTGTTGTGTCGTTCAACAACACCATTCTGTTGAGGTGTGCGAGCTGCTGAAGTTTGATGTGTAATTCCATTTCTAGTGCAGTAGGACTTAATCATATGGTTAAGAAATTCCGTTCCATGATCAGATCTGATTGAGATCACACTTTTGTTTTTCACTCTTGACAGTTTGGTGAGCAGCGCAGGTAGCTCTTCTAGTGTCTCCTTCTTTTTATGTAAGAAAATAACCCAAGTATATTGTAAGTAATCATCAACAATAACGAGAGTATACTTTTTACCGTTAATGCTTCTAGGGGTTACTGGACCGAATAAATCCAGGTGGAGTAATTCCAAGATTCTACTTGTGTTGTGAGCTGCAATGCTTGGGAATGACGATTTGGTCTACTTTCCAGCTTGACAGGCTTCACAAACATGATCTTTGTAGTAGACTTGATCTGGAAGGTCATCTGCGAGCTTCTTGCGAGCAAGCTTGTTGATGGCTTTGAAGTTTAAGTGACACAGTCTCTTGTGCCATAGGCAGCTCACTTCAGGTGCAGATTTGTTGACCAGACAGGTTTCTTTCTCATCTGACCATTGTACTATGTACAAGTTATCCTGCAAAATACCGGTTAGAAGAATTTCTTCACCTTCCTTGTTCTTTATAGCACATTTGTTAGCAGAAAATTCTACTCTTTTTCCAGTAGAGCAGAACTGGCTTACTGAAAAGAGATTATGATTTAAACCTTCAACATAAGTGACATTAGATATTGTTGTTTTACCAACAATTAGATTACCGTAACCTCTTATTTTCCCTTTAGAGTCTCCTCCAAAATCGACTAGAGGTCTGTCACATTCGATGAAGTTTGTAAGCAAGCTTCTGTCACAGGTCATGTGCGTTGTGCATCCACTGTCAATGATCCAGACCGTGCCGCGAGCTGCTCGCTTTCTCCTTTGAGTTTTCCCATCCTGCAATTAGACAGTTTTAGCAACCCACATGAATTTGGGTGCTTTGTTAGCAGGTTGAGTTTTAGCAGCTTGGTTTCCAAGCTACTTCTTTTGAAAACTTCTTCTGTTGACTTATGGCTTGGTCCGTTGCTGATTTGTTGAGTGGAAGGTTTCATTAGAGTATGCAGACTGCAGTTGGTAATGAGCAGGTTGGCAGTGATCATTTTGATAATACTGCTCCATGTATCCACATCTGCAGCGATCATTTCCAAATCCACTTCCATGTGGAAATTGATAGTGCCTACTTGACAGCTCAGGATATTGGTACCAATGATGGTCGTACCAATAACCTTCATTGTCAAGTGTTTGTTGATTTGGCCACTGCTCATAGTAATTGTTTCGTTGTGGTCGAACAGTTCTAGGTTGAGAGACTGTTTTTCCTTTGCTAGCAGTTTGCACCCTTCTTGGAGCAGGTTGGCTTCCTTTTTGATAAGTTATTTGACCGTACAGTTTCCTAGGTCGCTCAACCTTTTTCTGTGCAACTGACGGTCTTAGCTACTGTTTCTTGATAGCAGGCTTTTCATGCACTTTTATCAGGATTGCTTGTGGTTGTCGGGCTGGATTTTTCAGTTTGATTTGCTTGTTCGGTAGAGTGTGATGAGCTTTGCCTTCAACCAATCCTTTTTCTTTCACGAACATGACCTTTTCCTTTTCTTTGGCTTCGCAGGTTTCACCATGGAATCCAATGCCAAACTTTATCTGAGCAGGTCTCTGGGCAGCTTGCAAGGCTTCAAGCTTTTCACCATTTTTGTTCATTTTCATCAAGACTTGTTGAAGCTTGAGCTCTTTCTGCAACAGCTTCTCATGCTCATTTGAGAGATCTAACAGTTTGCAATTCAAGTTGTTGATCTCACTATCCTTTTTAGTGAGCATTTCTTTAAGGTTTTCTTCCCTTAAAGCTGATTGACCCAATTGGATTTTTAGGGTTTCTATCTCCCTTTTCCTTGCTTCATCATAAAGAGTGAAGTCTTCATTCATGGCAGCTTTGAGTTTCACATTTTCATCCTCCAGCTTGGATCCTTTTAGGACTATTTGTTTAAACATTTCTGAGAGCTTCTTGTAGTCATCAAGCTGTTGTTGAAACTCTTCATACGTTGGCATTTCAGGCATTTCATTACCTGCATGTTCGGAGTTAGTTGAATATGAAAATGAGATTTCAGTATCAACCTTGTGTTGAACGAGATCGAGATCTTTTCCCATGTAGCATTCCTCATATTCAAGTTCCTCATCAGCTAATCGACATTCTTCCTCATCCAATTCATCATCGTCATCTTCGTCGGAGGAGGTTGAGTCTGATAATGTGGAAATTGCTTTGGCCTCTTCCTCAGCTGCGATCAAGGCGTTGCGCTGCTCCTTAAGCTTTTGATCTCTTTTTGCGCGGAGCTCTTCGCGTTCAGCCTTTGACAAGTTTGGGCAGTCTGACTTATAGTGACCTGGTCTGCCACATTCAAAACAACCACCCTCGGGAGTGTTAGATGAATTGAATTTAGAGGGTTTTGATTTACCTTTACCTTTCTTGTCGGAAGAAGAGGTGATTTAATTTCTCTTGAAATCCTTGTGATATTTATGGAATTTGTTGAAGCGTTTTTCAAGCTTTTCATTCCTCCTAGCCATGAGTGCATAGTCTTTCAACAATTTCTCCATTTTGGAGCATAAATCCTTTGGGATTGCTCTTTCCTCTATCATTGATGCAGCTTTGAATGCAACATCCTTTTCTTTCTTTTCGGGCTCAGTTTTCTTGCTTGAAGAAACTTGTTCTGACCTGTGAAGTCTGATCATTTCAAACTCATTCTCGATGAGTAGATCAAATAGTTGCTCGGTTGACAGGTTGCTGATGTCCGACCTACCACGGTGCATGGCACTGTACACATGCCAGCTTGCTAGGAGAGATTGGATAACTTTGAGGTTGAGTTCGCGCTGTGTGTATTTGTCTTTCTTGAGAGCTGCGATCTTCAAAGTGATCATTGTGAATCTGTTCTTGAGCTGATCAATGGTCTCCATTGGCTGCATTTTGAATTCTTCAAATTTACTGCATGCCACTGACAGCTTGTTCTCCAGCATTTCTGTTGATCCAAGGCTTATAGTTTTTGAGGTGTCCCACATTTCCTTTGCAGTTCCAAGATTTCTTATCTTAGCCAGGTGGACTCCCTTAACTGTGCTTAGGGCTGCAAACGAGCCGAGCCGAGCCGAGTACTGGCAGGCTCGGGTTCGGCTCGTTTAATATTTTACATGTTCGGGCTCGGGTTCGAGTTCGATTTGAGCTTTAAATTTGTGCTCGAGCTCGGCTCGAGGTAAAAATTTTAAGTTCGAATTCGGCTCGAGTTCGGCTCGCTAAATATTCGATAAATGGTTCGGCTCGAGTTCGGTTCGGATTTGAGCTCGGATCCGGCTCGTGAAAAGCTCAAATTTTATTTTAATTCGAGCTCGATCTCGATTTTAAGCTCGTTTAAAAGACATGATTTAATATATATTTTTTTTAACATTCCAAATGAAGATAAATTAAAATGAAATTCATCAAACAAAAATTAAAATTATTTAATACTATAAAATAATAAATAAATAAATAAATGTACAATATAATAAATGAAGTGATGATAATTGATGATATATATTAATATTATAAGTTAATATTTTCTAATAATAATTGTGGTGTAGTGCCTAATTAGTTTTGGTTGTGATTTGAAATTAATTTTACACCTAAATGCTAAAGCTCGTTTACAGGCTCAATTAGAGGTTCGATTAAGAGTTCGCGAATAGGCTCGCGAACATGTTCGATTAATATACAAGCCGAACATGTTCGCGAGCACAGCGAGCCGAACAACCTTGTGCTCGAGCTCGGCTCGTTAAGTTTATCAAGCTCGGCTCGTTTGTTAACGAACCCGAGTTCGAACGAGCTTTTATCGAATCGAGCACCGAGTATGTCCCGAGTAGCTCGGCTCGTTTGCAGCCCTAACTGTGCTAGAGATCAGCCCTTTTGCGAAGCTGTCAAGTCCAGCTTCTTTTCTTTCTTCGTTTGTGTATTTTCTGGGATCTTTGATCTTTGATCTTTGGCACGTATGTTGCTTCGAAAAAATTTTCTCCGGAAACGTCAGTGTCGTGGGGTTCGTAGATTGGTGTTGGACCATTCTCGATGACATCCCACATCAGCACATGATGAGCTTCAAGGCACATTTTTATTCGAAAGCTCCAGTCTTCATATCCCTGCACAAAGAAATCTTCGCAGACGCGGAGAAGTGAAGCTTCCATAATGACAGTTTATGTATGTATGCACAAACACAATTCTCGAGATCTAGTTCAATTTGACACGAAAACACAAAAAGCTTCTAGTATGCAGAGTGGTCAAAAGAACCACCGCTCTAATACCACTTGTAGGTCCCGATAAGTAGTCATTGGTGTATGGGGGGGAATACACCAATTAGCCAATAGTTTTGACTTTTCAAAACAGTTTGATCTTACTGAGTCGTCACTTTAGTTTATCAGAGCAGTTTAGTTTTTCCAGCTCAATCAGTAAACTGCTGAGCTTGCAAAACTAACCTACGTGCGGAAGTTTGGTGGAAAGGTTGGCTAACAGTTTTCAACACAGTTCATGCAAGACAGGTTACGGTAGTGCAGGTTGTGAACATGCAAACTGTGTAAATAAAGATGTAAAAGTAAATAGCAAGAGAGAGAAACACGAGGAGTTTTTATCGTGGTTCGGAGTAAACAGCTCCTACGTCCACGCCAGATCCCGTCAAATCTGTAATCCCTTAACTTGAGATATTCACTCGTTTTAACACTGGTGGAGGTCCAGTCCAGATTCAAGTCTTTCTTTTAGACTGAATCTAGCACGATTCTTGAGTCGTGTCTCTTCTTACTTTACATACAATCTTTACTAATACTAAACAACTAGCACTAAAATCCAAACTAGAAAGCTGTGAAAAGCTATCACCGTTAGGAATACAACTCTATCAACTACGCTGAATATCTACTGTGATGGTAGTGAGAGTGTGTGTGATGTGTTCTAGTAAGACAGTTTCCAGAGAGATCAGAAATCTATAAAGATCAACACTTGGGAAAGCTCTAGTGATTTCAAGTGTTGATTGAGTGATTTTTAGCTTGAGATTTCTGAAGAGTTTCGGCTTGAATATTGAGTTTCCCGTCGGTTCTTTCTGGAATGAGTTGAGGTATTTATAGTGAAGCATTTGAATTAGAGCCGTTGGATGTGTGTCAGTATTTGCAGTATCGTACTCTGACATGTTGGAAAAATTGAGTACAAACTTGCCGGGCGTACAAACGTAAATGAAGATTACAACGAAAAAAAATAATAATAATAATAATAAAAGTCGAGTCGAGGAAAACCCTCTTTCCGCAAGACGAAATACGCCCCGGTAGTGCTCTCAGTAATAGCGTATCGTCCCCAAAGATAAAATGACTTTCGTCTCGTGAGTAGCAGCACCGCAAAACTCAAGAGCTCCGGCGAACTAGTTATAGGTGAAAACTGAGCTCGAACAATGAACAAAGGAGAAATATGCAGCAAGATGCGATTTTAAGTATTATGCATATACTTAAAATGCCTACAATCCCCTCTATTTATAAGATGCTCACTATGTAGGGGAATTTAATGCATTAATGCATTAATCAGCCATAAAGGCTATTTGAGGTAGTGGTGGAGATGAAAGGTGAAAAGGCTGACTGTTCATTTGAAGAGTCACCTGACTGTTCAGTTGAAGAGTCACCTTCCAAAACCTCTTCCGGATGGGCTACACGAGCTGGGCCGAGCTGAGCTAGGCGCTGAAGCTTAAGTGACGAAGCCGAAGTGACTAGGCCGAAGCCGAAGTACCGAGGCCGAAGCCGAAGTACTGAGGCCGAAGCCGAAGACCAAAGACCCGAGGTCGAGGCTGACGCCGAGGCCGAGGCCGACGCTGATGCCGAGGTCGAGGACCCAGGCCGAGCCGACGCCGAGCCCGAAGACCAAAGCCGATGCCGAAGCCGAGGTGCCTAGGACGAAGTCGACCACATATCCACTTAGTCCACTTGATACTTAGCCCACATGTTTAAACACTTATAAACATCATACTTATACTTCTTTCAAGAAAGAAGTAACTCTCCACCAAACTTAGAATATTTATATCTCACTCACCGGAAATCGGTTTTGAGCATATAAATACACCTCGTTCATCTACTCCGCGAGTAGAATAATAATATAATATTTAATTTAATTAATAAATTAAATATTAATTATTATTTATTTGGTCAAAAGCTAAATTTCCAACAATCCCCCACATGAGTGAGATAGCCATATGCAAATGTATGCAAATGCAAAAGCTCAGTCCTCACGAGGTATAAAAGTATTAGGATAGGTAGTTTGTGACTTTGAACCTTCCATAGTCAACACCATCGGGTACACAGGCGGCATAGTAGCGCAATGCTTTGAACTATTCCTCCATAGCGTGCATCGAGACAACGATGTTAACGCTTATACACCTCAACCTCATCTGTTCTCACGTTTTGTATCTATTTCGGCCTTGGACACCCCTTTGGATTCATAAGTGTTTCTTTAACGAAGCGGCCTCACTTAACACTTACATAGGTGATTCTTTACCGAGTATCTTGCCATACTCAACCTCCTCAAGGTATTTAGAAATCATTAAAGTCATAGACTTAACCTCACCACTAGGCAAGCTTTCAACACTCAAACGCTTTCTAGGGAATAAATGTGAGTGTTTTCACATGAACTTTCATAGCTTAGTTTTCCCATTGAACCAAGTTCTTGGGGTTTCCAATCATCATGGTTGGGTTACCACTATGATAATTCTTAATTTGTGGATTTTACTCCCATTCCCTCTAGCAACTTATTCATTTGATCACGATTTAACCCTTTGGTTAGTGGATCCGCTAGATTATCCAACGACTTTACATAGTCGACTGAGATAATCCCAGTTGTGATCAAATGTCTCATGGTATTATGTCGTCGACGAATATGTCGAGACTTACCGTTATACAAACCACTTTTTGCCCTACCAATAGCCGCTTGGCTATCGCAGTGAATCATCACCGGAGGCAATGGTTTCTCCCAACATGGAATGTCCTCAAGAAAGTTTCTCAACCATTCGGCTTGTTCACCAGCTATATCCAAAGCTATGAACTCAGACTCCATGGTGGATCGGGCTATACACGTCTGTTTTGTGGATCTCCACGTAACAGCTCCACCCCCAATAGTAAACACATACCCACTTGTGGAAAGCGAGTCTTTCGTGTCCGAAATCCAATTCGCATCACAGTACCCTTCAAGTACCGGGGGGTATCTCAAAAAATGTAGCCCATGACTTTGAGTATACTTCAAGTATCTCAAAACTCGTACAAGAGCTCTCCAATGCTCTTTGCTTGGATTGCTCGTGTAACGACTTAATTTATTCACGGCACATGCTATGTCGGGTCTAGTACAATTTGTAAGATACATAAACACCCTATGACACGAGCATAGTTTTCTTGAGCAACCGACTCACCTCGGTTCTTGCTCAAATGAACATTAAGTTCAATACGAGTTTTAGCGGGCACGCTATCAAAAGCGTTAAACTTCTTGAGCACTTTCTCAACATAGTGAGATTGTGACAAGACAATCCCATCGGATTTCCTTAGTATTTTCATACCAAGAATAACATCCGCTAAACCCAAATCTTTCATGTCAAAGTTCCTCTTTAACATGCTTTTCATTTCGTTAATTACACGGATATTGCTACCCATAATTAACATGTCATCTACATAAAGACACACAATAACATATCTGTTATTTGTGTTCTTAATGTAAACACATTTGTCACATTCGTTTATTTTAAAACCATTTGAAAGCATCAAACTATCAAATTTCAAGTGCCATTGAAGTGGCGCTTGCTTCTATCCATAGAGGGACTTAACCAGTTTGCAAACCTTCTTTTCTTGACCCGGTTCTACAAATCCTTCTGGTTGTTCCATATAGATTTCCTCCTCTAAATCTTCATAGAGGAATGCAGTTTTCACATCCATTTGATGTATCTCGAGATTGTGCAAAGCAGCAATCGCCAGAAGCACCCTAATAGATGTAATCCTTGTTACAGGAGCATAGGTATCGAAATAATCGTACCCTTCTTTCTGCTTAAACCCTTTGACAACCAAACGGGCTTTGTACTTGTCAATTGATCCATTGGCTTTGTATTTCCTTTTAAGGATCCATTTGCATCCTAAGGGTTTGCACCCTTTGGGCAAATCAACCAACACCTAAGTGTGGTTTTGCCTTATGGAATCAATTTCACTTTATACCGCTTCTCTCCAAAGCGGACTATCCGATCTAGAAAAAGCTTCTTTGATCGTCGTTGGTTCTTGATCCAACATTAACACTGCATAATCCGGACCAAATTGCTTTGGTTTCCGAACTCTACTACCACGTCTCGGTTCACTATCTTCCGGATTAGACCTTTGTCGTTTACGTGACTTAGGTTCTTCATCCTCAGATTTAGAACTCGTGGATTTACCTTCAATTCTATTGCTAGAATTGGATTCAACATTACCCTTGTCTTTACAAGGATAAATGTGTTCAAAGAATATCGCATTCCTTGACTCGATCGTTGTTCCCACAGTCATGTCGGGTACTTCCGACTTATGGATAACAAAGCGATAGGCGCTGCTGTTATGGGCATACCCAATAAAGATGCAATCAACCGGTTTAGGGCCAATTGTAACTTGTTTAGGTAGAGGCACTTCAACCTTCACCAAACACCCCCACACTTTAAGGTATTTGTACGATGGTTTCCAACCTTTCCATAACTCATAAGGTGTAACATCTTTACCTTTGAGTGGAATCTTGTTTAGTATGTAGTTAGCCGTCAAGACAGCTTCCCCCCACATGTTTTGGGGCAACCCTGAACTAATCAACAAAGCGTTCATCATCTCCTTAAGAGTTCGATTTTTACGTTCAGCAACGCCATTTGATTGAGGTGAGTATGGAGCCGTCGTTTGATGAATTATACCACTTTCGTTGCATAATTCCTCAAACGGAGCAACATATTCGCCACCTCTATCACTTCGAACACTCTTAATTCGACCACTTAGTTGATTTTCGGCTTCATTCTTGAAGTGTTTAAACGCTTCAATAGCCTCATCTTTACCTCTTAAAAGATAAAGATAACAATATCTCGTGCAATCATCGATGAACGTGATAAAGTACTTCTTACCACCACGAGTTTGCACATACTTTAAATCACACACATCAGTGTGAATTAAATCAAGGGGTTTCGTGCTCCTCTCAACCGAATGAAATGGTTGTTTTGTCATTTTCGCCTCAACACAAATTTCACATTTGTTTTGAGTGTTAACTTCATTTAACTTTAGTAAATCTAAATTTACTAATCGTTTTATAGCATTTAGATTAACATGTCCTAATCTACAATGCCATAAATCAGAGCACTCAAGCATATAAGAGGAAGTAGTAGCATTTTCATTACTCTCAATAGATTTTGGTACATGGCGTATAGCCAATACATTCAATCTAAAAAGACCATTAGAGAGGTAACCCTTTCCAAGGATAGTACCACTCTTTGACAAAATAAACTTGTCAGACTCAAAAACTAGTCTAAAGCCCTTATTAACTATAATAGAGCCCGAGACCAAGTTCTTTCGGATGTCGGGAACATGCAGCACGTTTTTCAAAGTTAGAGAATTTCCCGATGTAAGCTTTAACACCACATCTCCAACTCTGACAACCACGGACGAAGCTTGATTCCCCATGTTGAGCTTCCTCTCCTCAACAGCTTGATAGGTAACAAACTTGTTCTTATCGGCACACACGTGCGCAGTAGCGCCAGTGTCGATGAACCAGCCTCATTGATTTTCGACTTGGTTGACCTCCTCGGTGACCACAGCCGAAAAATCTTTTTTCACCCACTCGCCGCCTTTTTCGGCGACGTTGGCAGCATGCTTCTTCTTCTTTTTGTTCTTGGGCTTCTTGCAGTCCTTCGCAGTATGCCCATGCTTGCCACAATTGTAGCAATCACCATCAAATTTCTTCGATGGTCCCTTCGCCTTGCCTTTATCTTTAGCATTTGGGCGATCACGTTTGTTGGAGGGACCGCCCTTCTCCATCAAGTTCACCTTTGCATCAGACGATGCCTTCGGTTTATCTTGATTGCGCACATCGGACTCGATGCGAAGCTTCACAATCAAGTCTTCAAGAGTCATTTCCTTTCGCTTGTGCTTAAGGTAGCTCTTGAAGTCCTTCCAATTAAGGGGGCAACTTCTCGATCAACGTTGCAACCACGAACGTGTCCGGAAGAGCCATCCCCTCAGCATGGACGTCATGTACAATGAGATGAAACTCTTGTACTTGCTCCATCATCGGTCGAGTATCGACCATCTTGTAGTCCAAGTATTATGCTACCACGAACTTTTTCGTACCCGCGTCATCGCTACGGTACTTCTTGTCTAACGCCTCCCAAATTCCTTTGGAGGTGTTGACACCGGAGTACACATTGTACAAGCTATCATCCAAGGCATTTAGGATGAAATTCTTGCACAAGTAATCTCCATTTCGCCAATTGTCGTAGAAGGCTCGAACATGGAAGTTCGCCTCCTCCGCACTTGGAACCGGTGGTTCATCTTCAGTTAGGAAGTTCGCCACCCCCAATGTTGTTAAATAAAACAACATCTTTTGTTGCCATCTTTTGAAGTCGGCTCCTCCGAACTTCGGTGGCTTCTCGGCGGGTGGCATCACCCTAGGTGCCGAGTTCACTCCCATAAGGGAGCCACTTGGGTTAAGCCCGAAGGCACCCATAGTCGAGCCCACGAATGACGCTCCAACAGTTCCACTAAACGTGGAACCAACAGTCCCATCGAAGGTGGCACCAACAGAGCCGGTCGTACCGGAACCTCCGCTTGATAGGAATGGATTATTCCAAACCCATGAACTTGAAGGCCTAGCCGAGGCCGAGGTGGAACCGCCAGTGTTGGACATTGCCGAAGTAGTAGTGAAGGTCGCCAACGGCATGGTCGAGGGAGCAGCAGTCGACGATATGGTGGATGGCATCGTCGAGGACACGATGGACGGAGTGGTGGAAGCCGAGGTGGTAGAATCGGTGGAAGCAGCAGTGCTCGTCATCTTCAGTTACGTCGGAAGGCAAGTAAATATTTCGTCTTGCGATTGTTGGAAAAATTGAGTACAAACTTGTCGGGCGTACAAACGTAAATGAAGATTACAACGAGAAAAAAATAATAATAATAATAAAAGTCGAGTCGAGGAAAACCCTCTTTCTGCAAGACAAAATACGCCCCGGTAGTGCTCTCGGTAATAGCGTATCGTCCCCAAAGATAAAATGACTTTCTTCTCGTGAGTAGCAGCACCGCAAAACTCAAGAGCTCCGGCGAACTGGATATAGGTGAAAACTGAGCTCGAACAATGAACAAAGGAGAAATATGCAGCAAGATGCGATTTTAAGTCTTATGCATATACTTAAAATGCCTACAATCCCCTCTATTTATAAGATGCTCACTATGTAGGGGAATTTAATGCATTAAATGCATTAATCAGCCATAAAGGCTATTTGAGGTAGTGGTGGAGATGAAAGGTGAAAAGGCTGACTGTTCATTTGAAGAGTCACCTGACTGTTCAGTTGAAGAGTCACCTTCCAGAACCTCTTCCGGATGGGCTACACGAGCTGGGCCGAGCTGAGCTAGGCGCTGAAGCCTAAGTGACGAAGCCGAAGTGACTAGGCCGAAGCCGAAGTACTGAGGCCGAAGCCGAAGACCAAAGACCCGAGGTCGAGGCTGACGCCGAGGCCGAGGCCGACGCTGATGCCGAGGTCGAGGACCCAGGCCGACGCCGACGCCGAGCCCGAAGACCAAAGCCGATGCCGAAGCCGAGGTGCCTAGGACGAAGTCGACCACACATCCACTTAGTCCACTTGATACTTAGCCCACATGTTTAAACACTTATAAACATCATACTTATACTTCTTTCAAGAAAGAAGTAACTCTCCACCAAACTTAGAATATTTATATCTCACTCACCGGAAATCGGTTTTGAGCATATAAATACACCTCGTTCATCTACTCCGCGAGTAGAATAATAATATAATATTTAATTTAATTAATAAATTAAATATTAATTATTATTTATTTGGTCAAAAGCTAAATTTCCAACAATCCCCCACATGAGTGAGATAGCCATATGCAAATGTATGCAAATGCAAAAGCTCAGTCCTCACGAGGTATAAAAGTATTAGGATAGGTAGTTTGTGACTTTGAACCTTCCATAGTCAACACCATCGGGTACACAGGCGGCATAGTAGCGCAATGCTTTGAACTATTCCTCCATAGCGTGCATCGAGACAACGATGTTAACGCTTATACACCTCAACCTCATCTGTTCTCACGTTTTGTATCTATTTCGGCCTTGGACACCCCTTTGGATTCATAAGTGTTTCTTTAACGAAGCGGCCTCACTTAACACTTACATAGGTGATTCTTTACCGAGTATCTTGCCATACTCAACCTCCTCAAGGTATTTAGAAATCATTAAAGTCATAGACTTAACCTCACCACTAGGCAAGCTTTCAACACTCAAACGCTTTCTAGGGAATAAATGTGAGTGTTTTCACATGAACTTTCATAGCTTAGTTTTCCCATTGAACCAAGTTCTTGGGGTTTCCAATCATCATGGTTGGGTTACCACTATGATAATTCTTAATTTGTGGATTTTACTCCCATTCCCTCTAGCAACTTATTCATTTGATCACGATTTAACCCTTTGGTTAGTGGATCCGCTAGATTATCCAACGACTTTACATAGTCGACTGAGATAATCCCAGTTGTGATCAAATGTCTCATGGTATTATGTCGTCGACGAATATGTCGAGACTTACCGTTATACAAACCACTTTTTGCCCTACCAATAGCCGCTTGGCTATCGCAGTGAATCATCACCGGAGGCAATGGTTTCTCCCAACATGGAATGTCCTCAAGAAAGTTTCTCAACCATTCGGCTTGTTCACCAGCTATATCCAAAGCTATGAACTCAGACTCCATGGTGGATCGGGCTATACACGTCTGTTTTGTGGATCTCCACGTAACAGCTCCACCCCCAATAGTAAACACATACCCACTTGTGGAAAGCGAGTCTTTCGTGTCCGAAATCCAATTCGCATCACAGTACCCTTCAAGTACCGGGGGGTATCTCAAAAAATGTAGCCCATGACTTTGAGTATACTTCAAGTATCTCAAAACTCGTACAAGAGCTCTCCAATGCTCTTTGCTTGGATTGCTCGTGTAACGACTTAATTTATTCACGGCACATGCTATGTCGGGTCTAGTACAATTTGTAAGATACATAAACACCCTATGACACGAGCATAGTTTTCTTGAGCAACCGACTCACCTCGGTTCTTGCTCAAATGAACATTAAGTTCAATACGAGTTTTAGCGGGCACGCTATCAAAAGCGTTAAACTTCTTGAGCACTTTCTCAACATAGTGAGATTGTGACAAGACAATCCCATCGGATTTCCTTAGTATTTTCATACCAAGAATAACATCCGCTAAACCCAAATCTTTCATGTCAAAGTTCCTCTTTAACATGCTTTTCATTTCGTTAATTACACGGATATTGCTACCCATAATTAACATGTCATCTACATAAAGACACACAATAACATATCTGTTATTTGTGTTCTTAATGTAAACACATTTGTCACATTCGTTTATTTTAAAACCATTTGAAAGCATCAAACTATCAAATTTCAAGTGCCATTGAAGTGGCGCTTGCTTCTATCCATAGAGGGACTTAACCAGTTTGCAAACCTTCTTTTCTTGACCCGGTTCTACAAATCCTTCTGGTTGTTCCATATAGATTTCCTCCTCTAAATCTTCATAGAGGAATGCAGTTTTCACATCCATTTGATGTATCTCGAGATTGTGCAAAGCAGCAATCGCCAGAAGCACCCTAATAGATGTAATCCTTGTTACAGGAGCATAGGTATCGAAATAATCGTACCCTTCTTTCTGCTTAAACCCTTTGACAACCAAACGGGCTTTGTACTTGTCAATTGATCCATTGGCTTTGTATTTCCTTTTAAGGATCCATTTGCATCCTAAGGGTTTGCACCCTTTGGGCAAATCAACCAACACCTAAGTGTGGTTTTGCCTTATGGAATCAATTTCACTTTATACCGCTTCTCTCCAAAGCGGACTATCCGATCTAGAAAAAGCTTCTTTGATCGTCGTTGGTTCTTGATCCAACATTAACACTGCATAATCCGGACCAAATTGCTTTGGTTTCCGAACTCTACTACCACGTCTCGGTTCACTATCTTCCGGATTAGACCTTTGTCGTTTACGTGACTTAGGTTCTTCATCCTCAGATTTAGAACTCGTGGCTTTACCTTCAATTCTATTGCTAGAATTGGATTCAACATTACCCTTGTCTTTACAAGGATAAATGTGTTCAAAGAATATCGCATTCCTTGACTCGATCGTTGTTCCCACAGTCATGTCGGGTACTTCCGACTTATGGATAACAAAGCGATAGGCGCTGCTGTTATGGGCATACCCAATAAAGATGCAATCAACCGGTTTAGGGCCAATTGTAACTTGTTTAGGTAGAGGCACTTCAACCTTCACCAAACACCCCCACACTTTAAGGTATTTGTACGATGGTTTCCAACCTTTCCATAACTCATAAGGTGTAACATCTTTACCTTTGAGTGGAATCTTGTTTAGTATGTAGTTAGCCGTCAAGACAGCTTCCCCCCACATGTTTTGGGGCAACCCTGAACTAATCAACAAAGCGTTCATCATCTCCTTAAGAGTTCGATTTTTACGTTCAGCAACGCCATTTGATTGAGGTGAGTATGGAGCCGTCGTTTGATGAATTATACCACTTTCGTTGCATAATTCCTCAAACGGAGCAACATATTCGCCACCTCTATCACTTCGAACACTCTTAATTCGACCACTTAGTTGATTTTCGGCTTCATTCTTGAAGTGTTTAAACGCTTCAATAGCCTCATCTTTACCTCTTAAAAGATAAAGATAACAATATCTCGTGCAATCATCGATGAACGTGATAAAGTACTTCTTACCACCACGAGTTTGCACATACTTTAAATCACACACATCAGTGTGAATTAAATCAAGGGGTTTCGTGCTCCTCTCAACCGAATGAAATGGTTGTTTTGTCATTTTCGCCTCAACACAAATTTCACATTTGTTTTGAGTGTTAACTTCATTTAACTTTAGTAAATCTAAATTTACTAATCGTTTTATAGCATTTAGATTAACATGTCCTAATCTACAATGCCATAAATCAGAGCACTCAAGCATATAAGAGGAAGTAGTAGCATTTTCATTACTCTCAATAGATTTTGGTACATGGCGTATAGCCAATACATTCAATCTAAAAAGACCATTAGAGAGGTAACCCTTTCCAAGGATAGTACCACTCTTTGACAAAATAAACTTGTCAGACTCAAAAACTAGTCTAAAGCCCTTATTAACTATAATAGAGCCCGAGACCAAGTTCTTTCGGATGTCGGGAACATGCAGCACGTTTTTCAAAGTTAGAGAATTTCCCGATGTAAGCTTTAACACCACATCTCCAACTCTGACAACCACGGACGAAGCTTGATTCCCCATGTTGAGCTTCCTCTCCTCAACAGCTTGATAGGTAACAAACTTGTTCTTATCGGCACACACGTGCGCAGTAGCGCCAGTGTCGATGAACCAGCCTCATTGATTTTCGACTTGGTTGACCTCCTCGGTGACCACAGCCGAAAAATCTTCTTTCACCCACTCGCCGCCTTTTTCGGCGACGTTGGCAGCATGCTTCTTCTTCTTTTTGTTCTTGGGCTTCTTGCAGTCCTTCGCAGTATGCCCATGCTTGCCACAATTGTAGCAATCACCATCAAATTTCTTCGATGGTCCCTTCGCCTTGCCTTTATCTTTAGCATTTGGGCGATCACGTTTGTTGGAGGGACCGCCCTTCTCCATCAAGTTCACCTTTGCATCAGACGATGCCTTCGGTTTATCTTGATTGCGCACATCGGACTCGATGCGAAGCTTCACAATCAAGTCTTCAAGAGTCATTTCCTTTCGCTTGTGCTTAAGGTAGCTCTTGAAGTCCTTCCAATTAAGGGGGCAACTTCTCGATCAACGTTGCAACCACGAACGTGTCCGGAAGAGCCATCCCCTCAGCATGGACGTCATGTACAATGAGATGAAACTCTTGTACTTGCTCCATCATCAGTCGAGTATCGACCATCTTGTAGTCCAAGTATTATGCTACCACGAACTTTTTCGTACCCGCGTCATCGCTACGGTACTTCTTGTCTAACGCCTCCCAAATTCCTTTGGAGGTGTTGACACCGGAGTACACATTGTACAAGCTATCATCCAAGGCATTTAGGATGAAATTCTTGCACAAGTAATCTCCATTTCGCCAATTGTCGTAGAAGGCTCGAACATGGAAGTTCGCCTCCTCCGCACTTGGAACCGGTGGTTCATCTTCAGTTAGGAAGTTCGCCACCCCCAATGTTGTTAAATAAAACAACATCTTTTGTTGCCATCTTTTGAAGTCGGCTCCTCCGAACTTCGGTGGCTTCTCGGCGGGTGGCATCACCCTAGGTGCCGAGTTCACTCCCATAAGGGAGCCACTTGGGTTAAGCCCGAAGGCACCCATAGTCGAGCCCACGAATGACGCTCCAACAGTTCCACTAAACGTGGAACCAACAGTCCCATCGAAGGTGGCACCAACAGAGCCGGTCGTACCGGAACCTCCGCTTGATAGGAATGGATTATTCCAAACCCATGAACTTGAAGGCCTAGCCGAGGCCGAGGTGGAACCGCCAGTGTTGGACATTGCCGAAGTAGTAGTGAAGGTCGCCAACGGCATGGTCGAGGGAGCAGCAGTCGACGATATGGTGGATGGCATCGTCGAGGACACGATGGACGGAGTGGTGGAAGCCGAGGTGGTAGAATCGGTGGAAGCAGCAGTGCTCGTCATCTTCAGTTACGTCGGAAGGCAAGTAAATATTTCGTCTTGCGATTGTTGGAAAAATTGAGTACAAACTTGTCGGGCGTACAAACGTAAATGAAGATTACAACGAGAAAAAAATAATAATAATAATAAAAGTCGAGTCGAGGAAAACCCTCTTTCTGCAAGACAAAATACGCCCCGGTAGTGCTCTCGGTAATAGCGTATCGTCCCCAAAGATAAAATGACTTTCTTCTCGTGAGTAGCAGCACCGCAAAACTCAAGAGCTCCGGCGAACTGGATATAGGTGAAAACTGAGCTCGAACAATGAACAAAGGAGAAATATGCAGCAAGATGCGATTTTAAGTCTTATGCATATACTTAAAATGCCTACAATCCCCTCTATTTATAAGATGCTCACTATGTAGGGGAATTTAATGCATTAAATGCATTAATCAGCCATAAAGGCTATTTGAGGTAGTGGTGGAGATGAAAGGTGAAAAGGCTGACTGTTCATTTGAAGAGTCACCTGACTGTTCAGTTGAAGAGTCACCTTCCAGAACCTCTTCCGGATGGGCTACACGAGCTGGGCCGAGCTGAGCTAGGCGCTGAAGCCTAAGTGACGAAGCCGAAGTGACTAGGCCGAAGCCGAAGTACTGAGGCCGAAGCCGAAGACCAAAGACCCGAGGTCGAGGCTGACGCCGAGGCCGAGGCCGACGCTGATGCCGAGGTCGAGGACCCAGGCCGACGCCGACGCCGAGCCCGAAGACCAAAGCCGATGCCGAAGCCGAGGTGCCTAGGACGAAGTCGACCACACATCCACTTAGTCCACTTGATACTTAGCCCACATGTTTAAACACTTATAAACATCATACTTATACTTCTTTCAAGAAAGAAGTAACTCTCCACCAAACTTAGAATATTTATATCTCACTCACCGGAAATCGGTTTTGAGCATATAAATACACCTCGTTCATCTACTCCGCGAGTAGAACAATAATATAATATTTAATTTAATTAATAAATTAAATATTAATTATTATTTATTTGGTCAAAAGCCAAATTTCCAACATGACACAATTCTTGTCGTTAGGAGAGAACAGGTTTCTCAACCACAGCTCAGGTTGGTCTTCACAGGTTGACCTTTATATACCTC
This sequence comes from Mentha longifolia, assembly GCA_001642375.2. Taxonomy (NCBI): domain Eukaryota; kingdom Viridiplantae; phylum Streptophyta; class Magnoliopsida; order Lamiales; family Lamiaceae; genus Mentha; species Mentha longifolia. Next base: position 19,950,666 of record CM038110.1, on the reverse strand, counting down.
GAACTGTCTTCGGTCTTCTGTAACCTTCGTGTGAAATCTTCGAGTATGGTAAGAGCAGGTTATATGGACAGATTATCTAATGGAACAGTATGACAGGTTTGAGTAGATTAGGTACAAGGTTGCACTACCAACCTTGACCTTTACATGAGCAACCTGTCCGAGTTAAGCTTGACTGATCCAAACACGGAGACCAGCCTGTTCCATTTAAAACCTATATCTAAGTGTGGTTTCTAATAGCATTATCAAAACTCAGTTTCAAAGGGTTCCCAACAAACTGGACCAGATAATTTATTTTTTTTTGCTTTCAAGGCCTTAGCCGCAATTTGCGACCGGGCTAATACAAGTTTTTGTCAATGTTATTTGATGTAGTATGTGAGAGAGTTTGAAAAGAAGATAATATTTTGGGACAACATCTCAAATAGTCACTTAAAATAAAGAAAGATAAATACTAGCCACTAACTTAATAATATATAAAATCTAGCCATTTTTATTATATGAGACAAAATTACCCTTTCTACCTAAAATATAAAACCTAGAATTGGAGAATACGTAAAAAAAAAAACCACAGCGCCCAAACCGCCGCTGAAATCCACCTTCTCCGCCGTTTGACTGTAAATCGAGCCTCCGGCGTCTATGCCCAATTCGCCGTCGAACAAGCCGTCGTACTTACTGAAGGAGCCACCTTCTCTGGCGGTGGTTTCACCTGGTTTAGCGACTGGACTAGTTGTGCCCAATCAATCCACCGTTCACTCGAGCAGTACCATTCGCATCGCCGTATTCTCGTTGTCGACCGTCGTGCCACATAATGTCGAAAGATAGGCCAGATTCCGGCGAACGAAGAGGTACGCCAATTCTGAAAAAAAAACATCGGGCTTGAACAGATCTACAAGGCTAAATTGATCATTTCACACTCTCCAATATTATCCTCGTTAAATTTGAAATGTTGGACTCGATCGAGTCACTCCGGGTACGATCGAGCCGTAACAACTCGATCAAGCATCATTTGGCTAGTTCGAGTCCAAGCCGGATGATTGATATTGAAGCTTCATTTGGCTCGATCGAGCAGACGTGGTCTCGATTGAGACTGATATTCAAACTTCACATGATTAGTGCTCGATCGAGCTGTTGGAGGATCGATCGAGCATCTATGGGCTGCATCGAGACTGCAAAAAAAAAACGAGAGAGAGAAAGAAGAAGCAGCGATCGATTGGGGGAGAAGGGGGGGGGGAAATTGAAGAGAGATGTGATGTTGTCCTAGGAATGGGGTGTAGAGGGCGAGCAAGAGAAATCAGAAAAGAGAAAATAAAATCAGCACCCCTTGCGTAGGGAAGAAAGTCGGAGGAGAAAGGGTGAAGACGGCGGTAGTGGTGTGTAGTTTTTAGGGTTTTATTTTGTTTTTTCTATTTTATTTTATATTATTATTTTTTCATTAAGGGTATTTTTGTCTCGTCACATTAAAAGTGTCTAAAATTTATATGTTTTTAAGTTAGTTGCTAGAATTTATCTTTTGTTAAGTTAAGTGTTATTTCAACGTATTATCACTAATATTTTCCCCTTAATGAGTTGATCGAGAATTACAACAATAAATAGTACACAATACAAACAAAGGATCCCATAAATCAAGAATCAAATCTAAACTATACAGGGAATAATATACATAAAAATAAAGAAGATATTCTTAACAGTATGGGATTATTTGTTTCCTTATGCCATTAATGTATTTTTATGTTCAATTCATTTTAATCAAATGCAAACTATGATTCCTTTTAGATATTCTAAAGTTGTACTTTGTATCTTTTTTTTACATACCGTTCTTAATATGGTAATTATTATTCTAGTAAATAAAAATTATGTTTTTAGAAATACAAACCATAAGTTAATAGAGAAAGTTTAATTTTCATCTAAAAATAAAACCGAGCCTTAATTGAAATGGAAATTAAAATTGAATTTGAATTTGAATTTTTCATTTAGATTCATCAAAGCTCGGATTCATCACACCAGATTCAAATTCAGTTGGTACAAACTCTTACCGGATTCAGCTATAGAGAACAATTTAGAAAAAGGAAAGTAAAAGTAAAACTAACTATAGAACCTCATCATCAAAATCATCATATATCATCAGCATTATCCCCAGTTTCTATATAACACATTAAAATCTTGGAAAAATTAACTTATTACAAGTTCGAGAATTTCATGTCAACCCAAATATCTCATTACAACAGAATACAAAGGATCCATTTCCCAAGTAACTAACTACCGTCATTTCATGTTACGCTCTGAAATCATTTGAATATTGGGATGATTTTCGAGCATGAAAGCACTACTTGAAAGTAGAAACTGTTGTTGATGGATTATGAAAGGGCTGACTACTTTGAAGATGACATTCTTATTGAGTTCTGGGAGTTTTAAAGTGTTCGACCTAAAAACACCTAAAGTCGCTCATAATAGGACGAGATCATTCTAGTGTGGCAAAATTGATCCTAGTCGTACTCTCAAGGAGGACTTATCAAGGAAATCAACCATATAAATTCATTTTATGTTATTAATAATATAATATACTTTTTTTTACGTTGTTAAATTTGTGTACTAAAAAAAATCCTAACTGCTTTTCTTTTATTGTTTTTTACCAAACACAAGATAATAAATTTGTATGGGTTCATTTTGCTCAAATTCATATTCCACATAATTACGTTTCTTAGAAATCTAACTTCCCAACTTTATTCTCTTGAGAATCACATTCTACGGAATCATATTTTCCGGCAATATTATTTCTTGTCAACCAAACGAGCCCTTAGGCTTTCTGCATTATTTGTTGCTTGATTCTCAAAAGTATCATTATATATGCTTTCATATTTTTCCATATATGTGTTGCTAATGTTTTTCTTTATACATGTTTAGATATGAAATTATGTTTTTTTTTACGAATCATGTATTTATTTATTTTACATCAAACTTTCACTCTAAAAGAAGCTTCTTATGAATTCCCCTTGTATGCATGCATAAAGAAGAGACTGGAGTAAAGTACAACAAGCTTTTTACAGAAAAGGAGAATGCAACACAACTTCTGGGACATTATTACAATTAACTACCAATTGAATGAGTAACTTTGAGGTTTCTACCAAACAGTGAACAACTGAACATAGACAAATGAAAAACATAAAATCACATCTATTCCTCGCCCGGAAACATAACCATATCATCATGATGAACGATGTCACCAACAAATATCTTCGAGACATCCTCCATCATAATATGTGTATCAAATAACACACAAATTTTATCGATCTTCAATACATTTGACTTTATAGCCCCGTGTCCTTTCGGAGGGTTCGGATCTTCACAAATATATCAATATGAGAGCAAATTTGCCGAATAACCTCCAAAATTAAGATCGGTTTATAAACCGGCAATCCAAAACCTTTTGGGAAACTTTTGGCAATATCCATCATTGCCCGAAAATACTCATGCACCCGTAAGCCACTATAACGGCCATGTTTTACCCATCCGTGATTCCAAAACACCGCATTTTTAAGCATTTTAGGGTTCTTGTTCCTCCATTTCCCAGACTGGTCCTTAGTCGATGGCCAATATTCAATCATATCTGTAACTAAGTCCGGATCAAGCTGAAAATGATCAAACTGTTCATTGATTGGATTCTCTACTTTATTGTTCAAGGGCCAACCGGCCAAGTGGAAGACCCGATCTCCCCCACTGTAGTGCTAGCCACATGCCAACACGTATGATAACCCCATTAGAGCCTGAAGAAGTGCATGTTGCTTCCTAGATGCATGACTATACGTTCCAGGGAAAGCAATAAATGGACGCAAAATTCTTCTACCCACGGACAAAATTCTCTCACAGTTGTGGCAATCTGCACATTGAATGTTTTATGCAGGTACTGTGTATAGTGAAGTCATAGATCATCAATATGCACGTACAATTCATGTTGGTCGACCACTCCATAGTAGAGAGTTTTGGCGGGAAGGGGAAAGGCTGCATCTGTCCAAGAGTTTACTTGAAGCTGGCTATCTCCGAAAACGCCCACATCTACGCATTCAATAGTGGCGCGAAAAATGTTGCTATCTCGAGTCTCAGTGCTTGTTGCTTGGAGCATGGCTACCGGGTTGCCAGTTTTACCGGTTTTAAGCGGTTCAATTCAGTTTATTTCGTGTCATCTACCAACCCTGTAACACCCTAAATCTATTATAATTCAAAATTAAACGTTTAATGCGGAAAAATGAGAGCATTTTTTTTTCTTTCTTAAAATAAAATCTTTAACTAAAGAACATTCCCATAAATAAGACTTAAGAATTTGAATAATCCAACATATTTTATTTATAGAAAATAAATTCATGAGATACAATATTTTAAATGCCTAAAGAGACATAGTTCTTGAATTTGCCAAGTAATTATGTGGAAAATATAAAAAAAAAACTATGAACATGATGAGTCATTCGACCTCCCTCACGCCTCCAATCGAGCTCAAAACCTGAAAATGTTAATGTGGGGAGTGAGCATACAAAAGTATACTCAGTGTGGGATTGTATGCATCGTTATCCAAGTTAATAAAATGGTAAACACATATGGTCAACCTCAATCTTAACATCATTCCGCACGGTGACATATCAAGGATCGTGAGATCCTGGGCCCATTTAGCGAGCCCCTGGCGGCATAATTCGTTGTGCACAACTTTTAAGTGAGAGCGTTTATGGACACTTTTCAAGGTAAGGGTCCCGCTACTCACAATCATCATAACTTAAGTGAGAGCACCTTAAGGACACTTTTCAAGGTAACGGTCTTGCTCCTCACAATTCACATTCATCATAATTTCAACACATACGGTCATCAAAGTATTAAAATGGATAACAGATATCAATGGCATAACTTTAAGTAAATCACCACACCTTAACTTTCAACTTAAAAATGAAGTCGAGCAATGAAAATGACTCAATCTCTTAGTCGCTCCGCACCTAGTCACATGAATTTAAACAAATACTCCATGAGGGCCAAAAATAAACTTCAAACCAAATCTTTTGATATAAGGAACCTCTTATAAGATTTGAGAACCATTACTGATTCACTCGTCATATTTGGACTTATAATAAATCTTCCTCGCCATAAAGTAGAGTAACTTTAAACTCTTACATTGTTATACTTTCGGATAGAAGATAAAATAATAAGCTCTGTATTACTTAATTTGTGGTTTAACTTATAACAAGGGTGAATATAAAATTCCTTCACGAATAGTTATTGTAGTTCATGCTCTAAATTAAAAAGGTCCATCTTCATAATTAAAGCGTAACCCTCCAATCAATCCATAAGAGCCATGTTTTTATTTATTTATTAGGCTTTAGAATATAACACTCATAATTTGATTTTTGTTATAAAACTACCCGGCTCAAAGCTGCAAATTATCTTAAGAACAAAATTTAAAAGAAAGAACTAGTGGAATCCTCACATATTCATCACCTGCATTCTCACGCCAAAACCTTCTCTCCCCTTCCTCAGTTCCGTGAGAACGCATAACCACATCTATGCCAAATCAATGGCACTTAATTCCTTAAATTCTTCCTCTTCTAATTCTTCCGAATTTCGATGATACCACCACCGTCCACCTCCACTACAATCTCTTCTCTCTTGTTATCTTGTCAATAACATATATAAACTGAAGGTTAAGTTTTCAATTCTCTATAATTTCTCCCATCAAAACTAGCCCATTTTCTGGTCGGAAACCGCAGCCACCACTTCGCCACCGCAGCCTACGACACCACCCTCTACCCACATCGGCTTCAATCTACTTCTTTTCCTATTTTGTTGCTCACAACTTTGGCAGCCACTCTCAGCCCCTCTCTTACTCTGTTTCGACGATCAGCAGCCAAGATGACCGCTGCCACCGCCACCCCCTCAGCAGAACCACTGTCCTTAACACTCTCATTTAATCATCTTCTCACCTCAAGAAACTAGCGCGCTGCTTACTCAAGCTCGCCGATTCAACTCGCTCAACCTAGCTTAACTAATTCAGGTTTCGATTTAGTTTGAAAAGAAGACAGGGAAGAAATTATTATCCTTTTCTTCTTCTATAATGCAAAGTATTTAAAATTAGAATTTGTATAGTTATTTGGGGACAATTGACAAAATTGGAAGAAGGATCATGAGTTTCAGGTGTTGCTTGCTATCGATTGTCTATATAATCTATGATTTGGGGATTTTGTATAAAACATATATATAAGAAAGAACATAAAAGTATTATTTGAGCTTCTATATCTGTTCGAAAATTTATTGAAATAGAAAGATTTAAAACTTGGATTAGAACTCACCATACTCCGATATATGATGGTAGCGCGTCTGCATAGGATGGATGGAGTGTGCTTCTAAGAATTTGGTGCAGAGATTTAAACTCAATAATCTTTGTGGGAGGAATAGAACTTTTCGCAGAGATTTTAAGATTGTAGGCTATAGGCTAAGATTTTTGAGTTTAGAGGAAAGATAAGAACGAGGGCTACTGCGATTTTGAAGATCGGATTGATATTCATTCCTAAAACTTGCCGACTAGCTTTTACCCTTTTTTTATTATTATTTATTTATTAATAATTATTATAATTGTTATTATATTACTATATATTATCAAATCTTATAAAAATCGAATGGGCTGCCATTCTAATGAATCCAATACAGCCCAAACTAATAATCCTTAATCTACTCCATAATTCCAAATCTTATGATTTGATCATTATACGGCCCAATATTTCAGCGCCCAATTAATATTAACGATCCACTCTACCACTTAAATCCTGAATAATTCAGTCGGATAACTTGTTTTCTAATATTTAAATGAAATTTGTCTACGGAAAATTTAGCTTAATATAAAGCTCATCAAAAATAATATTTGGTCCAAAATAATTATTTATTTTAACTTGAAATCCTTCATAAATTAATCACAGGGATACTTTTTTTAAGGCCCAAATTACTTTAAAACTTCTTCATTTTACTAGGGGCGCGACTTCGACCAAAATGAGCTCGACAACAATAAAATATTTATAAAATTCACGAGTTGAATTTTTAAATAAATCAAAATAAATAACTCGAAATTGCTTTAAATAAATAGTTGGATTCGGGCTGTGACAAACCCATTCACAAACACACCTGAACCATTCTTGAAGGCGCTTGGCGATTAAACCGATCCGATCGACCGGTTTGGTGGGAATTTGAAAATACTGTTATGAAACAATTTTGTTTACAATTCGTATCCCATTTTTCCTATAATAATTCTTGCATGTAATATGTAAATGTTATTTATATTTCAAAAAAATATGCGATTATTAAATCACAATAATCTTTCATTGGTGCCAAAATATTTGTATATGTGCATGTTCGAGCGAGGTGGTGGTTGGGATTGCCTCCTGTTCACAAGTCTCTATTCATGCCATTACTCACACGTCTTAATGCTACTACATTTTGTCGTCAACTCTCTAAAACCGAGAGGAGAGTATTATGCTGCTATGGACATTATTAGACCTATATATCTTCAAACTTGAATTAGATATATTTATCAATCTCATGTCTTGCATTTGTTTGGAAATTGTAGGTTGATAACTTAATGAAGCTCTTTCTCGATAATCTCGATAATAGTTGGCCCTCCAACAACTAGTGTATACTTATATAAAAATGGCTTATTTTACAAAATATAAATTGCCTATTATATATCCTTAAGTATTTTAAATTTAAAGAACTTTTTTTAATATATACTCCGTATTATATATTTATGGGACAACTAGTAAAATAGTCACTTTTGGGGATAGTAAAGATAAATAATAACCACATAGATAAAAAAAGATTAAAAAAAATAGCCACTTAGATAAAAAAAAAATAGCCACTAATGAATTTCGTGAATTGCTTCTTTTTTTTCACTAATTCACGAATTCACTAAATTGAATTCGTGAATTCAGACATTTTTTTTGAGTGAATTCACGAATTTGGGTGAATTGGTGAATTCAAACATTTTTTGAGTGAATTCACGAATTTGGGTAAATTTGTGAATTCAAACATTTTTTGTGAGTAATTCACGAATTGAGTTTGTGAATTAGGCAAGAGCGGAAGTATTATGGTAAGAGTGACTATTTTTCATCTTTTTTTATCCAAGTGTCTATTATTTATCTTCACTATCTAAAAGTGGCTATTTTTGTCTATTTCCCCTATATTTATTCCCAATAAAGATTTATAAGAATACAGTTTGCCTTGTATAGTTGATAAAAACTCATTTCTTACATGTTCCTTATATAGTTTTGCATGTGTTTGTGCGTGTTTTTATCATTTATGAGTCGTTATTTTAGTGTTTGCTCGTTTCTTGTTATGGTTTCACTTCGTCGTAGTTTCTTTGTGTTTTTGTAGGTTTTGTAGTGAAGGATGAACAATAAATGATGTGCTAGGATGAGGATTCAACATGCATGAAAAGAGAGTCGGAGATGGAGTTCAACAAATGAAAACCCGAAAAAAAAAAAAAGTATGGTGAAAAGAATTCTTGCAAGATTGGTGACCGAGAGTGGAATGCCAAAAATGCAGAGTTGACGGCCAAAAGTGCATGTTGACCGCCAAAGTTGCAAAGGAAAAAATGCTATTTTGGTGATCCACTTCTAGGTCGTCATTCTTGCGCGTGTTTTGGCAAAATATGATTTTAGCTATTTTTTACAAATTTTTATTTTTTCCGGGTTTTTAGTATGATTTCCATCCTTAGGGTATAGATAGACATTTTGGGTGTTATTTCTAATATCTTTCCTTTACCGAATTAGCTAGAACCCTAATTCTCTTAGCACTTTTCCATTCTAGTTAATTTCATAAGGGGAGATTGATCGAAGATCAAGCCAAGATTTCAAGAACAATTTTATATTAGTTTGCTTTTAATTATGCATTTTAAATTATAATTATTTTTAGCTTTGTTTTACCTTGGATCATGAGTAGCTAAATTCCCTTTCGATTCCAATTATATGGATGTTTGATTTAGATGATCGATGGATTTGAGTTATTAATTGAGATTTAGCCTTCTATTTCATGATTTGAGTCTTTTGGTGCTAAATTTATATGTGTGAGTATTTGGCCAATAGAAGTACACTAGATGTGTTTGATTAAATGCTTAGTATGCTTTGATGAGACACTATCTAATAGAGAGTAGGAACTTCAAGATCTATTGGGATTTGTTAATTCTACCTTCAATCTTAGTAGGAAAGAGGTTAATTAACAATATACTATTATCATTCTATTGAGAAATAGAATTATGGTTAAATGAGAGATTTCTCACATGAATGTAGATTAAACTTGGTTAGTCTCATTAGTAATTTGGATCCATAGTCTAGATCATAGTTGAAATACAATTGGAATCATTTGTTTTACATTGATATTTCATCTCTTCACTTTACTTTGAAAGTTAGTTGTTAAATTTGAGTTGCATGTTTTGTTGATATTGAAAACAAACAAAACTACTTTAAGATGAAGCTTGAATAGTGTTAAGATGTTCACGTTTCGCTACTTAGACTACTTTCGGATAAAAATCTCCATGGATCAACTTGAAGCTATAATGGATAAGTAATCATTTAGAAATTATAGTGATCAATAATATAGGGATAAATTTAAATGTGGTAAATATTTCATTTAAATTAAGGATGAGTACACGAAGAATATACATATTAGTAATTCATATAGAAGTTTTTTTTTTCTTTTTAAAAAGGAGGATGAATAAATTATTATTATTATTATTATTATTATTATTATTATTATTATTATTATTATTATTATCAGGCAAACACAACACTCACGCACCCAAGGTGACTCGAACCCCCAACCTCTTGGTTGGAGGGGAAGCGTTTTACCAACTGAGCTATTCTTCGTTATCAAAAAAAGAGGATCAATAATGGTTCCTCATTTCTCCCCAGTGCAACTCGAATCCCCGACTTCTTAATTGGAAGGAAAACGTCTTACTAACTGAGATGCGCTTCGTTGTCTACATATTTTAGCTCCCACTTAAGATGCCTTTCCCGAAATGTACGAGAAAATATAAGGAAGCAAAGACAAAAACTGATGAAGAGAATACTTCAAGTGAGGCATAGTAATGTTCCTCAAGAGCAATTGATGCGGTAAAGCAAAGGCTTTCCCCGTCTTCAATTCCTCATTAATTTTACCATCCCTATCAGCATCAGCATCCGCGAATGTCTGTTCGAAGGATGATTACACCATGAACATGCATTCTATATCTTCAAAGGTGTAATAACAGAATAAATTGTTGATTTACATGAACTGATACCTTGTCGATTATTTTCTCAAACAGTTCATCACAGAGATTCAAGTGAGATTCTGCAAGTATAGCAATCACTATCTGCTTGTCCTGATGCAAAATGTAGTTATTTATATATAACTTGATGCTTTAATATTTTCATGTTTATTGGTATACTGCAACTATGCTTATATCAATGTCAACTATAGATCTTAGGAAGATTAATAGGTCAAATCTATTGTTATTTTTCATACCAAAATTTATTTTTATATAAACCAAAACTCTCTCTATATATATTTATATTTGCAAGACGTGTGAGAGAATCAATTCTTTTTCAGTGCTGGTTAATGATGTAATGTTTAAGCATTTTATGGGATCAAACACTTGAAAAGTAAGGGAATAATTAAGGGGGGAAAAAGAAATTAACTAAAGATTAAAAGTAGAAACCCCCAAAAAAATCCAAACCAAACATGACTTAAGCTATGACATGAGAGGCTTTAGCCTTTTGTGTTGAAAATGATTACTTTTTGAATGATTAGGTGTTTGAATCATTACACTTTGTTTGGATTCCTTAGTTGTTGGATTCTCACGAGTTTAAGCCTTGAGATTTTCTTGTTTTATGGCCTCGCTTATTTTGGTGTAATGCACCTATGTATGAGATTCTTTTTCAAACCATTTCCTATGTTGATGGTGGTAAAGATTTTCCTTTTTTCCTTTCTTTTTTTTTTCTCTTTTAGAGAGAGGGAGACCATCCACAATTATTCTACCATGGTCTACATGCCACGTACTAAAATGATTTATTCTACCAAAATGAAATGTAACTATTCTTTTGATTTTTTTTTTTTTTTTACAAACCTGTCTTGTGTAGTTTACACCTTTTGTGTTGTTTATGCATATATTGTTCGAAAGATAATTTACTTTAAGCACATTCATTCTCAACAACAACTGTGAATTTTCATAATCATTGAGAAAAGTTGAATTATTATTATTATTATTATTATTATTATTATTATTATTATTATTATTATTGAAATTCATGACTTTTAACATAACATTCATAATTGTGAAGATGATAAATCAAAGAAGAGTTCGGCAGTTCGGCATGAAGAAGAAGAGCTCGGATTAAAAAAAGAGTTCGGTAGTTTGGCTTCGGCAGTTCGGCTTGAAGAAGAAGAGCTCGGATTAGAAAAAGAGTTCGGCAGTTCGGCATGAAGAAGAAGAGCTCGGATTAATTAAAGTTGTTATTTCCTTTCACGTTTTGTTCTTTATTTCTTAGCCTAGTAAGCATACATGTGGATCAGTAGAATGTAGCCACGTGTATTAGGTTAATTTTTGTTTGCATCTGTTCCCTTTAAATAGGAACAGTGCGTAACCTTGCATGTACGGACTTTTATAAAGTTATCGTCACCTTCGATTTGCAGCTCCGATCTCTGAGTTTTTCAGTTAATTTATGTTTGTTTCCACAAATCTAATAATAATTATTGAATTTATGCAATCTAACTATATTGAGCCTTAAATTCGTCCCGCCCACCAAATTCCGCTCCCGCCTAGAGTCCGCTCAGCATGACTAGTTTTGCTAAACGCCGATTAGTTCACATTTAGAGAGTACCGATTAAGCCTTAACCGGACGTATGAGATGTTGCTTACCGTCTAGACTGGATTTTTAAAACACACGTAATATTACATCGTATTTACACACAGTAGCACACGGTATTTGGACATAGCAAGTGGTTTGTTGTTGTGACGCATTGACATGAAGTGGGAGTTGATATCTTCCTCTAATAATGGAACTTTATATCCCATCTTCTTTTTTCCCTAAATCTGGAAAGATTTTTTTAAGTGGGGTTGGCATTATTTTGGACATTTAACTTTCATTTCTTTCTTTAGTTATGACATAAATAATATCATATCGAATATCCATATTCGGCACCGATTTTATAAATATTAAATTTTGTAACTTCCCTTCATAGATGATTGTATAAAATGCAACATTCATTTAGGTTATAAAATGAATTAAAAAATGTATTATTCAAGTTTGATTTAATTACGTACAATCTACTTTTTGAAGTCATACATACATACATACATACATGCATGCATATATTTGTGACGTGGGTTTTCTTAGCTTATAATTTCATCATAAAAAAATACTTTCATTGCAAAATCTCCAACTAAACCACCAGATGTAAGGGAAATTGTTTATGCTCTTTATATATATATGACGTGTGCTCAAATGATAGAAATAATTAATTAAGTCCTTTTTGAAACGAAAATGACAATCATGCATAAAAATAATCATACGCCCTAATTAATTAATTTTTGTCACTTTCAATCAGAACAATGGAAATAAAGAATTATAAAAGAGAAGAAACTAAAAAAAGTGCTTGTTTCTTTATTTTAGACTTGGCTTTTCCCTTTTTTTCTAATAAATTTAAATTAAAATAATCGCTAATGGAATCTTTATTTCCAATAATTATTTAAAGGTAGTACTTTCCCTCTCTATCTTTCCTTTTCAGTCATCTCCCTTGTCCAGATTCTATTGGAATTTGCATCGTTTGATGGAATGTTTCTTTTGAGGTAAATTTAAATATAAATGAATAATATTTCTTACTCCATTTTCTAATCAAAACATCATTTTATACTTAGTTTTGGAGATTGAAAAAAAGGAAAAATTTGCGAATAAGAAAGGTATATAAAATCGAGATTAATTAATGATTAACTACGGCCACAAGAAAATATGTATTTAGAAAATAATTAAAATCGACAAATATCTCACTATTTGTTAGTCAAAAGTTTGTTGCAATGGAGCGAAATTAAAGTAATTAAAGTTTTTTCAAGAAGCAATTCTGATCCCAAATTTGTATGAGATATTTACCAAGAAATATAAAAAAGGTGTAATATATTCCTCCACGAATGTTGGGATATTCTTCAGTCTAACAGAAAACTATATGCAAGATTCCTCTTTAAGAAAAAAAAAAAAAAAAGATTATGGAGGGAACTCGATGCTACTCGTGCAAAAAAATTAATTAAATAGACTGTCTTTTTTATTTTTGTAATTTCAGTCAAAATCAATTAACTAATCAAAATTAAACCATAATCAAGGTTTCATGCTATATTTATTATTGCTTCTTATGCTTCATCCAATATATATATAGTGAGAGAGAGTTTGGTTCATATAAAAATAAATCATAGAGTGAAAAATGCGAAATATACTTAAATCTATACAAAATCATGCTTAAAGCTATACAAAATCATGCTTATGGTACATAACTATGCTTATAGCTTATTTTGTGCTTATAAGCACAATTATGTACCATAAGCATAATTTTGTATAGCTTTAAGTATAATTTCGTATAGCTTTAAGCATATTTTACAATTCTTACACTAAGATTTATTTACATGTGAACTCTTCCATATATATATATATTCCAATTAAAATAGTATATATAGTCTGAATGTACACATATATTTCAATTTTAAAAATAGTACTATTAAAAAATTAATTTATTCCATGTTTTGCACCAACCATTTTTTTGGTTAGTTCCAATCAACTGCCGTGACAATAGGACTATTGCCAAATAGCATTAAAGATACACAGACAATATTTGAATATTGTGCTAAAAATTCTATGCGATGTCAGCATATTAATTTTACATCATCGTATACATATTTAATACTGTAAAAAAGTACATTTAAATTAGTTTATAAAATAGAAATGATTTATTACTTATGTCATTTTCAAATTGTTACACTTTTTTCAGCAATTTTTTCAAGTGTATTCTTATAAGTTATAACGTCTTGATGATGAGTTTTAAAATAACTTTTTAAAGATGTTTTTCTTTTACGGGATATTACAACACGTCTTGACGATGAGTTTTAAAATAAGTTTTTTAAAGATTTATTTGTTTTACGAGATACTACAGTGCTTGAAAAAATTACTGAAAAAAATATAACAACTTGAAAATGACGGAAATAGTAGTTGCTAATCATTTTTCACTTCTTTCTTTAATTGAGGGGCCAAATATAGGTAACCAAGAAAACTGTTTTCTATTTATTTTTACAACATATAGACAAACTAATTTAGTACCCTCGCCCGTGATAAACATGCACAATTTTTCATTTTCAGCAATCTGCATAAAATGTGAACATTCTACTTTAGAACATAAACTTCATATTCATAATTCTCTTTTCACCTTCACAAATCAACCAGTTTTTTTTTAATATATATTTTATAAGTGAGATTCTAAACTACTTTAACATCCACTCGGTACAAAAATTAAAAGCTATACCAAAAAGATTATGCCATTCTGGGCATGTGTTTAACCAACGGACAGAAGGACCGAAGGAGTATCGTATTTGCCCATAGCGTCAGCACCAAATGTTAAGGCCATACATATTTTTTCCTTCAATATCTAAACATAATTGCATTCATATTACTCATGTAATTAAATAATTAAGTGAAATATCACATAATAAAAGTTATACATCAATTTGAAAATTTCCATATGAAAACTATAATACAATAGTCTAACAATAACTCACAACAATATCACCATACCTTGTTTTTATTTTCTTCATAAATTCATGATATGAGATTGAGTAACCACATAAATTATAGAGTGACAACATAAGTGAAATGCAATTGTCGTTCTACTCATAATCATAAAATTTATTTCTACCCATAATTTAAGCACAATTGTTTCCATAATGATAGCAATATAGAAATCACCAAATTTCAGACGCTACAGCAGAATTAATAGTAGAAAACTAATTATTTGTTCTTCCACCTAAAATTCTCTAGATTTTTACCCACTTAAATCAAATTATAATAATACTGCAATTACCATAAATAGAAATAAATATATAAATTTTCTTAGCTAATTAATATAAATATCCTCACAAATTAGTGCGCCAACTTCAACAAGCTTAGGCACGAGGCCATTGCTCAAGTGCAGCGCCACCATGCTCTCCAGCCCACCGACGCACGCGCCGCCGATGTACAGCGCCGGTGAGGCGGAGCAATCTCCTCCGCCGTCGCCGAGGGAGGCGATCTCATCTTCTTCCAGCTCGATGACGGTGGGATGGACTCCGACGGCGGAGAGGAGGCTCCTCATGACGTGGCACATGAAGCAGGCGGAGCGCGCGAAGATTATAACCGGATTCTCGGAGGTGAGGCGGCGGATGCGCGTCTCGGTGGACTCGCCGCCGTCTATGGCGAGGGGAGAGGTGGTGGATGGGGTCAGCTCGAGGCGGACGCTGCCGCCCACCGGCTGAGCGTAGCTGCGGAGGCCCTGCATCGCCGCGGCGGAGGAAATGGTTGTTTCCTTTTTACGGCAGTTTTGGGCTGCGGCGGAGAGCGGCGGTTGTTGGTTTTGGAGAAGAAGGGGGTACGGAGGAAAGAGGTGTGTGTGATTTTTATATGGGAAATTATATGAGAGAGGTGGTTTTGATCATTTAATAATAATTTAATAATGACATCACATACAAAAATGAGTTAATTGTATAAAAAATAAAATAATAATAACAATATTGTTTTTTATCACGCAAACACAACACACTCACACACGCACCTGAGATGACTCGAACCCCAACCTCTTAATTGGAAGAAAAATGTCTTATCAACCAAGTGCACTTCGTAATTTAATCAAATTTTGATGCTCACATGTGCTTAAATGGTTTGAAATTGGTTGCAAAATACAACACTTTCAATTTACTTTGATTTGTAATATGATATGATTTTGAAATTGAAGTGACCTCGTTTAGCTCACAACGTTTAGCTCACAACGATGTCCTTAGACCAAAATAATATATCAACAAAAAATCATGGTAATATACAGGCACCTGATCTCAACTTCTCCCATTCCCCCTCATTTTTTATTTTTTTTTTCAAATTTTGGTCTAAAGGACATTGTCGCAGTTTAAACGACGTCGTTTCATTATCATGTCAACTAAAGTTTTATCACGTCAATTTCAATTTAGAATGAAAAAATCAAATCAAATTGGGAAATCATGTAGGATTCTGTAGCCAATTTTAAATTCACTAACAAAACTAAAACGTTATCAAAATTCATCTATTTTTTTGGCAATTAACCTGAAAAATATAAATAAATAAATAAAAATCCTAAAAGGAAGAAAATCTGCTATTCCCAATATACAAACATGAATTGACAAGTAAGATGAAGTCATAACATTATAATCACACCATGGTCACCATCCATGTAGCTGACTTACCAAATAAGTAAACAAATAATTTTCAAAATATAATAATCTAATTTTCAATTAATTTTGGATTTGTACACAAAAATAGCAATTTATATTGAATTTAATTGACTAAAAAAAGAAACGTCGGTAAAATTGGTTTAATCTGGCAGACAATGGGTCACATCAGCCAGAGGAACATAGGACGATATTATTGTGTATATCCCCAAAATTACCCTCTTTAAATATACAAATAGAGAATCTACCCTTTTATATAACTTATTTGTAAAAATGCCCTCTTTTTCTTATTTACACTCTACCCATCTAATGTACAGTGTCCCGGTCTGCACTATTCATGTGAACAGTGTCCCGGTTGGCACTATTTTTGACACTATTCCTTTAATTAATTTTATTTTTTATTTTATTTTATTTTATTTTTTTTCAACCACCTTAGAGATGAAACACCCTTTTAAAATAAATCAGGCCCATCACACTTCCGTAAATACAATTAATGCATACCAACTTCATACCTTAAAACGTAGCTGTTTATCTCCTTCACCAGAAGTTTTACGGACTGCGTCCAACCACCAGGAGCACCTTATGGTTTTCTGTTGAATTCCTTCTTCAGCTAACTGCTATAGATCTTCGTAAGAATTTTTACGGACTTCGTCCAACCACCAGGAGCACCTTATGGTTTTCTTACGATTCTCCTAGCAGTGATCACGCCTCGCCTTCGTCGATTATCAATCCGAGCCGCGCTCCAGGACAATCGATAACTGCTCAGAACACTGAGCAAAGACTCACTGCGGGCTAAAGTTGTTGGTAAACAGAAATTTAAATACGAAGGTAATGAGCAAAAGCCCTCTTTTTATTGGGAAATTATATACTATTTATTACATAATTTTATCCCCTTTTGGGAGGAGACAAACTTGTTTAGCTACCTATGGTAGCGGAATGGAAAACTCGCATACACTAAGAATTGAAAACTATTACACTACTAATGTTGAAGAAAGCTAAGAAAATGATCGATCATCTTTGCTTCCTTCGCTCGTCCTTATTTATAGAGGTTAGCCACCTCTTTCTCTTGAATTATTGCATCGGATGCTTTTCCACCGATGCCAGCTTGCATGGGACCTCCTACCTCCATTATCACCGAAAGAGATGATAATTGAGATTCTTTTTGGATACTGGGGTCCTCCATTATTGAATTCCACCGAACGAAATGGGTGAAATGTCATTTTCTTGTTTTTGAATCGCGAATGAGCGGTCCTCCCACCTTTGTCGTTTTTCTTTAGTGGGAATCTTGCTTTTCCTCACCCTTGTCGTCTTCTTTTTGGGTGAGGCTCTTCTTTCTTAGAGTCACATGACTCTATCTTCTTGTGTCGGCCACTTACTTTTTTGGCGGGGCCCTGGGCATCCTTCCTTTCGGTGGATCCCTTGATTCTTTCTGGTCCTGAGCCCGAGCTCGTCCTGCCCTTGGCATGAACTTCTTGCCGAACTCAAGTTCTTTCTGGCTTGGGCATGCTGGACAAATGTGGTTGATCCAGTTCCCGTAGTGCGCCATGTTACAATACTTGCGATGAGTTTCTTTGCTCGTCACAAGCTTGTTCTCCCAAAGCAGATTCCTCTTTCTCTCGAAAGCCTCTTCTGCGAATCTTGTGGTTTTTCCTGTCATTGTGTTTAACAGGAATGATCCATTTACCGAGTTCTGGAAAAACTTGAACTGGTACTTGACTTTGTCCATCTCTGTGAGACAGACCCATAAACCCCAAGCCCTGCGGGTTGAGATTTCATCCTCGGTGATCATGGAGACAAGTGGTACTTCTCCATGTGGAACCTTAATGTTGCAACGGCTCCTCTCGTCGGTTCGCCTAAGCCTTATGTAATGAAAGGCTTCGTGGTTCCCCTTTCCAACTGGTTCTGGTGCTGCACTTATGAAGTAAAGCTCCAAAACATCTCCTCGGCTTAGCTGGTCGTTGTTAGACCAGGAATCGTAGACAGCTTCTTGAATCCACTTGGGTAGACTCTTGATTTCTGTGAACGATGGAGAGACAATATAAACCGAGGCAAGTGCCCCGAATTCATACCATTCCTTGACTTCTTGTGGATGAACACCTGGCATCATCCACACTCGCGGGTATTTTCCTGAGACATCAACCAAGGTTTTATTTGGGTTGATCCCTCGTCTCGTCATCAACTTCTCCCAGCTTGCTTGATAAGCCTGCCAAATAGGAGAAACTTGAATAATGTCAGTGTTAATCTTAGAAATGCCTTTCAATGGCCTAAGATTAACCTCTCCCTCTTTAACCCCGGAGGTGCCGGGTTGAAATGATGCCTCAGGATATGACTCCTGAGTCTCATCTTTTTCTTGGGCCGATAGTATTGATACTACCAACTTAGAACTTGTGCAAGAGGTATTTGAATCCTCTGCTACCGTTATAGGGGCCGGCAACCGAAACTCTTCTTTTTCTGGGGTAACCGTAGTCACCCTAGAAGCCCGAAGGAGTGGCTCTTGTATTGCATTCCAGCACTTAGTCTGTGCCAGCCTGCAGTCTTGTATTCTGTTCGAGACTTTCGTCTTGTCAACAGATTGTATTTTTCCAGCTTGTTCAGCCTTCAAAACACACTCGTCCCATTCCCTCTGAAGCATCTCAAGGTCTTCCCTGAGATGTCTCATGGCATTGTTGATAGAGCTAACTTCAGTTGGCTTCATCTCTTGTTAGGAAATCTGCAAGAACATTTTCGTGAGATTTCACAATGACAATATCAAATATAAAATATTGACATTCAGCTTGCCATCTAAGTAATCTAGCCTTTTCAGGTTTTGATTCTATCTTGTTTTTTAAGAAAGCTTTAACTTGAGTGTTATCAACTTTCAAAACAAATTTCTTTGCAAGAAGAAAGAGAGGCCATTTTTTAAAAGCCTTTCGGACTGCAAAGAATTCCTTCTCGTTAATGTGCCATCTGATGGCCTCATTTTCTTGGAACAAACCACTACAGTATCTGCATGGTTCTTCTCCATTAGGAGTGATCTTTGTAAGCACCGCTGCCCACCAATGATCACTTGCATCTGTGTACAAGACAAGATCGTCCTCGTCTTGTGGTATCGAGAGCTTCGGGAGGTTCTCGCAAACTCCCTTTAAATCTCTCATTCCTTTTCGATGTTCATCTGTCCAAATGAACGGAACATCTTTCTTCAGTAGCGGACTGAAGACCTTTCTGTATTTTGCAAGATTCTTGATGAATGCTCCTGCAAAATTAACAACTCCTAGAAAGCTTTGAAGTTGTTTCTTCTCCTTTAGATCCTCAGAGAAATTCTTAACCTTCTGGACTATATGGTCCTGCAGAATTATCCCGGATTCATCTATCTCGATTCCCAGAAATTCCATTTTTCTGGTTGCAATGACTGCCTTCTTTTCCGAAAGCACTAGTCCTGCCTTATAACAAACATCTGCAAAAATCTCGAGATGTTTAACGTGTTCATTCATATCTTTTGATGTTATAAGAATATCATCAATATAAACAAACATAAAAGAGAAATAATCCTTGAAAAGATTATCCATCTTTCTCTGGAAGATCTGAGGTGCGTTAGCTAACCCCATTGGCATTACATTCCATACATAATGCCCTTGTGGAGTAGAGAAGGCTGTGAACTTCTTACTACTCTCCTCCATGCGAATCTGGTAAAACCCTGATTTGCAATCAAACTTGGAGAAAACCTTAGCATTCCTAATGCAGTTAATAAGGTGTTCTCTACTTGGAATGAAATAACCATCAAACTCTAAAACGTCATTAATACCTTTATAATTAATAACGAGTCTAGATTTATTTCTCTTAATCTCACCATGATTTCTTACCAAGAAGCCCGGGCTGCTATATGGCGAGTTACCTGGTTCGATTAACTTCATATCAAGGTGTTCCTTGATAATCTCCTTCATATCCTGTTGATCTTTAAGATTCATCAGGATTGGCCTGAATCTAACAAACTCATTCTCCTTGTCTGGCTTCGCTTTTAAGGTTGCTCTGAGTTGGTTTTTCTCCCACCATGCCAAAGGATTCTCATTGTAACATCTTACAATCTTCCTTTTGACATCTTCTAATGACACCTGCGTATCATTCTCAATATCTTTAGAAATTAAAGATACCTTTAGGAGTTGAATCTCAGCTTCTTTGCTGTCTGTCAACTCTCCTCTTATCCGGTAGCTCAATAAAGCTTCATTGAACCTTCTTCGATCTTGCATTTTTGGGTTTCGAAGTTGTCCTTCATCACCACGCTTGCTGCGAAAGACTAATGGCATTTGTCTGTTAAATGCCCCTTTTAGCCTTTGAACAATGATTTTGTGATCACATTGGGTTGTGAACACTAATCTTTGTCTCTCATTATCCTGCATATATCTTTTGAACATCTGCAAGAAATTGTTCCCTAACAGGATATCTGCTCCTGTATCATGAAAATAAATTGGTGGAGTTTTAACCTTATACCAGGGTGTCTGACCTGCCCCTCCAATTAGAACTTCCACCGTCTTGACTCCCTTTGTAAGGATCAAGATTTTCTTGGAAAAATCCCTTCCTGCAATCCGAGGTAGATCCTCTTCGACCTCTGTAGGAAAGATTCCTCGTTTCGCCGTGCATATTCCTGCTCCGGAATCAATATAAGCAGCAAAGTATTCTGCCTTATATTTCTCGTATAACACTCCGATAGGAATGTAAATTGAGAAGGGACTAGTCATTAGATCAATATTTTTCTTTCATTGATCGTGACTTCCATTCCTTCTTCTCTTCTCTTCCATGGTTTAAACTTCTCAAGGAAATCCAAACCTAATATGAGGATATTTTCCTCTCTTCCTGCTCTCCCTTTGATCTCAACCGTATGTCCTCCAAGTTCAATCATTCCCTTGTAATGATGGACTTCCGGTTGCTCGAGATAATACAAGACGTTGCAAGGGAAGTTGGTTTCCCATCTTGTAGTATCGAATCTGGTAATTACTTCTCTCCATCCTTCCGGACATTTGATGGTAATAGCCGTCTTCTTGTAACTCAGAATCGGTAATGAACTCTGAGACTCTTGATTCTGCTGTATAAGATTCCTCCCCATTGGTTGAGAAGTAATCCTATCTCCTTGGAATGACAATCTTCCTGATTGTATCCTAAGGCTTTGGTCATGAGTTATGACCACTCGATCTTGAATTTGCATATCCACGTTTCTCAAACGTGGAAACTCCATTCTATCGGGACAAATCGCTGTTGTCACCTTCTTGAAGATATCTGGTATCTCTATGAACTGCTTTCCAAGAAATAACTCAGTGTGATGTGAGTTAGAAAGCGCATATGATACCTGATATGTGATGGAATAAGGTCTGTTCCCTTCTTCCACCAGCTCTTTCCTCTTGAAGTCCTGATAAAGCGTCAGGGCTCTGCTGAAATTGGTGTCGTTAAGATTGTATGCAATCTTAGGATATATAATCCCCACCACTTGTCCAGCGCATAAATTTCCCGCAATGGTTCCCATTACGGAATCCTTGAGATTTCTGACTCGTTTGTCACAAATCGCGATGTCAATTGGAGAATCAACACCAGCGAAAAGGGCAGATTTGAGTACAAGTTAGATTGCTCCAATATGTATCCAACTCATCTTTTCTGCAATCTCCGGCTTCATCTTTTCCAGATCTTCCCGGATATCGCTTGCTGGGATCAATTGCATCTCCACTTGATTCCCAGTGAGCTCGATTGGAAGTGACATCTCTCTTCTCGTAATACCATAGACAATATGGTGTTTCCGAGTCTTGAGACTGAAATTCCTCAGGGCATAATCAATATTCCCTGCCGTAAAGCCTTGATACTTCTGTATGTTGAGGCTTTTCTTCATGATCTTATCGATCTGGCTTTGTGAAATCATCGTTCGGCTTGAGAAACCCGTTCGATTTTCACTTTCTTGATGATGAACCTCTGGTTCAGTCTGAGTCTGAATCGGTTGATCCATCCTCTTCACTTGTCAGGATCTCATCCTGTTCATAAATACTCTCATCTGAGGCAATATCCTCAAATTGGTAAACTTGTACGAGATCTTGAAAATAGATCGCGTCTTCGATGTCTGGGGTTGACTCGAACCTCCTCATCGTCTTGTTTTCTGGGCAATTTGTAGAGATATGCCCCGCTGCACCGCACGTCCAGCAGTTGCAATCTTTGAAACTTTCGTTAGCTCTAGTATGAGCTTTTCGGAAAGTTTTTCTTGTTGATGTCCTCTCCTGAGGCCTGCCTGAACTTGCACCTCTGGATTGAAACCGGTTTCTTGATGGACCACTTCGCCGTCCATACTTGTATGATCCAGCCTTCTGTCTGGACCACATCGTTCTTGGTTTCCAAGATCGTCTCTTTTTATTAGAATAGGGTTGATACCTATTCTTCCTGCTTTTCTTGTGACTAGCAGGATTCTCTCCAATGATCGTTGGAAGATCATTGTCTTCACAATTAAGAGGAGCTTCCTTGTTGATCCTCCTTAATTTCTTGATGTTCTTTTGTGCTGTGGCTTGTTGACACCACTCCGTTAATTTTTTATGCACAAAAGACATTCTCTTGCCAACTCCATCATATTCACCAGGGACGTAGTCTCGGATGAACATTTCTCTCCAGGGTTAGGAAATTTCAAGAAGAAAATCTCCTTTGCAAAGCTATCATCAGTCTTGGATTGATGCTGGTAGACTGTGAAGAGCTGTAGAAACTTGTTGAGAGATTTTTGATCTAAGACAGCAAGTCTTAGATTAAGAAGAGCCATCTTGTACTTCTTCTTTTTCTCCTCGTCATAGGTTCCGAAATAACCAACTCCCAAGAAGTGATTCTTGAGAATATCCGCCATTTGGATCACCTTCTTCGTGTGGGACGGGATCTTAAAGCACTCATTTTTTACTTCTATGCTTATTTTATCCTCCCACGCGGACCTTGCAACACCTGCAAGACTCATCTCGAGGAACCTAAGATATCCCTCGTCATTCATATCAAGAGTTGACCCTGCAACTCTCATCGCTGCCGCCCATTCATCAATTAGTCTCTCTCGATCTTTGAAATTAGCTTCATCGATGTCGAGAGTAACCCCATATGGATGGATGGGTTCCAGCGTCTTCTTTTCTGAAGGATTTTCCTGTTTCCATTTAGTCCTTCGCTTGAAGTTGATTTTGAATTGATCGTCTGCGATCCCTTCCGTTCTTCGATGATATGAAGAACCAGCTTCAAAATCGTAATGACCTTGGGGTGGTTGATTATCCCTGCCGGATGTCTCTTCTGGCTTGGCCATCTTGAGATCCACCACCGTCATGTTAGCAAAAGACTCTGCTAACTCTTGTAGATCTTCTAGTCCGATCCTTTCGAGGTTATTCATCTTTTTTACCTCGGATCGATCCAGCAAATAGATCTAATAAAGGGTCGCGTTTCTCGCCCTCTTTGACTGGTAGCGGGTATCTTTTTGGTTCGTCCCAAAAGAAACCCTTCTTGGCTCGACTGGAACCTGGATGTGATTCCAGTTTCTCCACTCGTTTTTGAATATCCTTTAGGATGTCTAGGATGACATCCTGTTTACTGGATATTTCGTCCACTTTTTGAGGTACTCCATACAGGCTATTGCCGTAATTTTGCACCGTCTTCTGGATTTCTCGTAGATCCATAGAGATTTTAGCCGGATCTGGCGTAATCTCTATAAAATTAGGGCCGATCTTTGGATCCATCAGATATGATCTTGATGGGCCGTTCTCATCCGCCTTCTCAGCTTCCCCTCAAGATAAGCGTTTATCATGAGGCGATCTAGGACGTGCTTGACCGTCCACTCGTGGGTGCGTATCTCCCTTAGAGGTAGATTCGTTCGTCTTGCTGCTTCGAGGCGTTCTTGTCTTACTCTTAATAGAGTAAGTTCACTTGTTTTTGTCGACTCCAACATTTGGAGATACGAACTGTAACACTCGCAACTCAGACAATAGTCTGGTTCCATTTTAACTTGAAGTCTCCTCCGTTAGGTAAATAAACATTATAATAATAAATAAATATAATTCCCAAATAAACCTAGGGCTCTGATACCATTTTAGAAGCGTAGGGTCATCTCAAGGTTTTTGTTGAAAAATAGATAGAAAATCAAATGAAATGGTGTTCTGTCAATAGCAAATTTTTGGGGTGTAATTAGTAAAAGGGTATTTTTACCAATATCTTATATAAAGGGGTATATTTTTCATTTATGTGTTTAAAAGGGGCAATTTTCTAGATATACTAGATATTATTAAAGCGCAATTCATTTAGATGACCTGTAATTTTGGTTGATGTATAATAAATACTACTCCCTCCGGCTCAAGATTCGTGAGACCTTTCTTTTTGGTATTTTCAGCACGTATTTCCACGCTTCTCGTTGATGAGTTTTAAAATGAATTTTTGAGGTATTTTTCTTTTTACGGGATACTATGACACTCGTAGTATCCCGTAAAAAAAAATACCTCAAAAATTCATTTTAAAACTCATCAACGAGAAGCGTGGAAATGCGTGCCGAAAATGTCAAAAATAAAGGTCTCACGAATCTTGAGCCGGAGGGAGTACTACAATCCATCTATCTCATCTTAGGCCTCTCATTTTTTTTAATATATACTACCTCTCAAAATATTATAAGTATTATAGTATCTCGTAAAAAAAATATTTCAAAATTATATTTTAAAATACGTACTAGGTATCGGTGGAAATGCGTGACGGAAAAGTCAATAAAGTGAAAGTGACCTAATATGGTGGGATGGAGGTAGTATATAGTAGAAAGATCACGTACAAAAGATATATTCCATAAGAAATGAGAAATAATTTGAACTATTGATCTTAGTGTGATCTACGGTCAAGATTGACTGGTGGCATTATGATTATACTAAAAATGCATTATGATGACCGATGCATTATGATTGTATAGACAATGCATTATGATGCCTATGCATTATAGTTGTACATATCATACATTATACTTGTGCATAAAATGTATCATTTTTTATTTTTTACTGAAAATATATTTTGTACGGGATCTCATCCCGATATATATATATATATATATTATGGTTTCATTTCACTAAATAATACTCTATATATCGTTGAAATGACTCTGCTTTTTTATTTTATTTTATACCTCACATATATTGAAGAAACAAAGCATTTTTGAGAAATAGAGGCTAATATATGAAAAGGTTTGGAAATTATGATGGGATAAGAGGATTTTAATTTAGATATGTCCCAACATTTCCTGTTATTAGTTTTATGATGATATGGTCATATTTGAGCCATGATCATTGTATATGCCCCAATATTTCATGTTATTTGTCTTTCTAGTTATGTGTCGAGAATTTGATTGTTGTTGATCCAATTCTGACTGGTTTTGTTTTTTTCGATTTATGTTGGGGATAATACTCATTTTTAGTGAGTTGTAAAAGGTTGACACATTCAAAAATAAAATGTGCACATTATTTATGAACGATCGAAAAAAAAAGAATTAGATACTCCCCATGTCCTCCATTTACTAACCATGTTGACTTTTTAGATGATTTTGGAGCTTTGTGATGATGGGTTTTAAATTGAAATTTTGGAGATTAGTTTTTTTTACACTATATTACAATACTCATAGTACCTTGTAAAAAAACTAAACTCTAAAAATTCGATTTTAAATCCATCATCAAAAAGCTTCAAAATTATCTAAAAGGTCAATAGGGTCAGTAAATGGAGGACGGATAGAGTATACAATTTTAGCGAAAAGAGGAAGTATTATGGATTTATTACTGACTTAACTCCAAATTTAATTTTTTATTTATTAAATTAAAAATACAACTAACTTTTATTTTTGCTAACGAATGAATGAAAATGAACCTTTTTCCAGACCAACACATTAATAAATCACCTTATCGTATCTACATTCTATACTTTTTTTACTATCACTTGTATCTGTGTTTGAAGAGACCAACTATTTATTTACCAAATTAATTTTAACAGAATTACCAGAAATTAATATAAATTCATACTATACTTCTTTTACATAAAAAAAAATTGTCGGTATGATTTATGTTGTGCAATTTAATTATTTGTCGCTTTACACCTTAGGTTTATTCAAAGTGTCAATGGTTAAATATACCCATTTTGGATAACTATATAAGTTTTATACCCAAGCAAATAAAACTATAAGTTTTATACCCAAAAGTCATTGAAAAAACAAAAATAACCTCAATTTTATCTCACACTCAAAACAAAACAAAAATGAATATGGGCCCCACTTTTCAATTTATTCAAAGAAATAAAAAACAAACCCTACCCCATCCCATTCTCTCTCTCTCGGCCGTCACTCTCCCTCACGATTTCTCTCCCTCACGATTTCTCTCCCTCTCTCTCCCAAAGAACCCTGAGCCCTAAACCCCCAAACCGTAATTTTTTTTTATTTGTTTGCCAGCGCCGGAGTGAAAAAACCAAGGCCAACGATTCAAACGACGACCACGATTCGAGTGCCGAATCCGAAGGAGTTCCACAACGTCGCCCAATTCTAACGAGGGCCGAACTGGAGAATATTCCGGAGCCGCCAGCGCCGGTGAGTTTTCTAACCTTCGTTAGTTTTTAAATAAAATTATTCAATTTACGGTTTAAAATGTAAGTATGTTTTTCAATTTTTTGGATGGAATAGTTTGGATTTGTATGCGATTTATATGAAAATGACACAAATATGTGTGTGCTTGAACTGCGATTTATTTATTGCTGGGTTTGAACTTGAAGTTGAATCTGTACAGTATAGGTTTGGGCATAATTCATGGTTTAAAAGCAAAGAAACTGTGAGCTCACGGTTAAACTTAGCTTAAACCGTGAGAAAAGGAATTCTCACGGTTTGACTTAAGCAAACCGTGAACTCACGGTTTGAATTAAGTTCAAACCATGAGGAAGCCCTTTTCCACAGTTTAAGCTTAGTTAAACCGTGAGATCACGGTTTTTTTTGTTTTTAAACTGTGAATTATGCAGCATACAGATTAGATATACACTATATTCGATATATTTAATTTTAATTTAATTAATTAATTCACTTCATTTGCATTTTTTGGGTGATTACAGCCTAGGTACCAATGGTACAGGCCTCTCATGCAAGGATTTCCGGGTGAAATCAATGCCTATTATAGAGACTCCGCAGCTATGTCAATTGTAAACCATTTACTGCGCATTGGCGGACGTGATCTGTTGGCCCGATTTAGCGACGAATCTCCATTCGCAGTCATCTGCACAATTAAGAAGATTGGGAACGCGAAGCGTGCCTTGCACGAGCTTTTGTCCCGGGAGCTATGGAGGGGCAACGACCATGATTTTGAGAGGTTGTTTCACGTGAATGGCCAGGATATTCGGTTTGGGCCGCAAGAATTTTGCCTCGTGACCGGATTGAGATTCGGTTCCTCGACCTTTAATCCTCACGGCAAGAACCACGTCATCCCAAGGACGAGCCTCTTCTATACTTACTATGAGGGGCGTAAGGTGCTAGTGAAACAGTTGTTTAACGATTTCACGAATGCCGACGTAGTTCTAGGGACGGAGGATGAATACATGGCTGCCGCTAACCTCCTCGCCTACTACTACTTGCTATTGTGTCGAGACTACAATAGAAGCATTGATGATTGGGCATGGACTTTAGTAGAGGATCCGGAACGATGGGCTACATTTCCGTGGGGCTCATGGTCGTTCCAAATACTTTGCCACCAGCTAGGAATGGCAAAGAAGGACCCGAGAGAAATTGGAGGCTCTGACACTAATGCTGCCTACCATCTGTATGGGCCCGTCTGGGCATTGTATTTTTGGGCCTTCAAGGCCCTTCCGGATTTAGGAGAGCAGTGTGCCAACAAGCTGAACCCGCACGCGTTCCCTCGACTAAGGAGATGGGAAATGGGACATAACTATAGAGATTTCCATGATTTTTTTAATGATTCAACGGTATGTCATCATTCTCTTAATCTGCAATTATATATCATTTGAATTATTAATTAAATTCAATTAATATTGGCTTAGTTTATAGTTTATAGTATATGGTGATTGAAATTGAATTAATTCGAGCGTTTTATATAGATTATCGGTTAATTGTTTGAACTGAATTATGATTAATTTAGTTAAATTTATTTATTTATTATTTAGAATTAAACTGTGAAAGCTGTTGTCTCACGGTTTGGGACTACATCAAACCGTCAGCTCACGGTTTGATTTAAGTTAAAACCGTGAAAGATCATTCTCACGGTTTGAACTTAAATTAAACCGTGAGCTGACGGTTGATTTAAGTTCAAACCGTGAAAGATCATTCTCACGTTTGAACTTAAATTAAACCGTGAGTTGACGGTTGATTTAAGTTCAAACCGTGAACGATCATTCTCACGTTTGAACTTAAATTAAACCATGAGCTAACGGTTGATTTAAGTTCAAACCGTGAAAGATCATTCTCACAGTTTGAACTTAAATCAAACCGTGAGCTTACGGTTTGATGTAGTCACAAACCGTGAGACATCAGCTTTCACGGTTTCATTTCACGGTTTGAATACTGAGTTTGATTTGATTTTGATTTTTGATTTTTTGTGTCTTTGTCTTTTGCAGCTCCAAGTAAACCCGACGCTCGAACCTTCGACGGAAGAAATGGCTCAGTTATACTATCTTAGCCTCTTCGAAGAGCAAGACCCCTTGATGGTTCGATTTAATCCGAATACGCGTCATGCTTGGAAGAAAACGCCTATACCGCAGAGACAGACGAAGGAAGCGAGAACTATGGCGAAAGTTCTCGACAAATTGAGGTGTCGGGATGCTGGGACTGCAGCCCAGCCCCGTGGTCGCCAGCCACGTGCCACCAGGGCAAATTCTGAGGGTCGAGGGCCTCTCCCAATCCCCAGAGCTCGTGCGAGTACGTCGAAGAGGCCGAGGGTGGAGAGTTCACATCCCGAGAGGTCCCCGGGCCTTGTTTGCTGCGTGCATGGGCATCCGTGCCCCCGAGGATGTGATAACGATGCGTGGGCCGACAAGATATTGGAGAGAATGGCCCAAGATGAGTCGGACACCGGGGTGATGGCTCGTATCGCCAAGTTCATGGCAGGGCACCTGAAGGGGATCTTCAGGAGGTCGGGGAGTTCCTCGGGTCATGGTGTTCATTCTCATCATCAAGCACCGTCACATGCTAGCCATGTTGGCTCTGCTGGATGATATTTCGTTGACCGGGCCCATGAAGATCGAGACGATCGAGAGGCTCCCTACATTGAGCACAGATCACCTACCCCTGTGGGCGCTCTGGGTATCGAGCACATGGTGGGTTTGTTACCGAGTCGGTAGCACGGGAGAGATCAAGGACGCCTCAAGTTCGAGAGGCTGAGGTCAAGGACGCGGAGTCGTCACACTCATCTTTTTATAGGGACTTGGAAACGATGCCCCCATATGATTGGGTGCATCCCGTACTACAGTCTGTCGTTCCTCATCCGCAGATGATTCCCGTTCCCGAGAGTCAACAGGCAACCGGGGGTGAGTACAGTGATGCAGACTCTGACGTGGCAGGACAGACGCCTGTGCGTCGGGTTCGTATTGGGGGACGGAATGTGAGGCCGTCGGCTGCCTTACAGAGCCCATTTGTTCCGATTATCCCCACACCGTATACTGGCTCGACGATCAAGGAGATGTTTATGGCATTCAGACGAAGCGGGCCGGATTCCTACGCAATGAACATGCAGGACCTGCCATATAGGATGACGCAGTCGTTGTTCGATGATATCGAACACCCCTCGATACAGTTCAACGCTGAGGTTAGACCGGACTTTATTTTGTGTTGTTATTATTTTTGATACTTTGTCGAGTATTATGTTTTCATAATAATCTGTGTTTATTTTAGGTAATGTGCTTTACTGGTGGAGTCGACTCCAAGATGGACTTTCTTTGTGTCTGTGTCTACAGGAGAGAGACACCGTTCTGCTTGGATTGGGCATATACGTGAGTTTTTATTGACATATTTAATGAATAATTATTTTATTTATTTTATTTTGTGTGTAATCTCTAAACGAATATATTATTTGACAGTACGACTTGAGAACAACTCTGATGGCTTTTCACGATGGAGATCAAACGGCAATGGCAAAGTCGAAGCTAAAGTATCGTGATTACAAGCTGTCAAAGGATTTAGAGAATTGGTTTCACGACGTGGGCTCGTATGATGTTTGGATGAACGCAACTTGTGTAAGTTCATTCAATTTAACTTTTTCGTTTGAGAACGTTTAGTATTAGTGCTTGAAGAATAAGTTGAGTCCTCGACCCTTCTATGTAGTTTGTGTTTGTTTGTCATGTCTCCTCCGACCACTGGGTTATCTGCCGGGTATTGACTGACGAGTGGACGATGGAGGTATATGACTCACTTCTACATACGCTCCCTAATGCAACCGACAGAATGCATCGGAAGGTCCAGCTCTACCCGATCCTAAAACTGTGGCCCAGAGTCTTGCAGCAAGTTGGGTATTGGGATCAACATCCACGGCTGGCGAAGCAAAATGATTTCTTGCAGATTGTCTGGGCCCCCTTGACGCAACAATACATACAGAAAGATGATTATTCATGCGGCCCATTCGCTTGTATGTATATCGATCGTATCTTCGCCTTGAAGAAGCCGCGCATTGAGAGGGTTGGTATGAGGTATCTCTCCGGGTTTCGCTTAGAGGTGGCGAAACGGATATTTTCACTTTCACAACGTTATGTCGAGTTGTGAACATTATATTTCATTATCTTTGACGTTGTGTATATAATATTATAACTTATATATTTAAAATTTATAATTCTAAGCAAATTTATAACTTTTTCGTAAACTTCATTTCATTTAGACAACAATTCATAGACAACAATTAGTTAAAATCATAGTTTCGGCATTAATTTTGGCCTAATCATGAAATTAACGGTTAGGGTTCACTGTTAATTTAAAATTCTTACGGTTTAAACGTCTATTAAACCGTGTGGTTACACTATTAATGGTTATAGGGTTAACGGTTGTTATATAATTTTACGATTTTATTTGCATTTAAACCGTGTTTGCTCTCTTTAAAATAAATAAATATAATAAAAAAAATTCACGGTTAGGTTTCACAGTTTAAATGTGAAAAAACCGTGTTTTAAAAAAATTTAATGAAAAATGTGACTCTCACGGTTAGATTAGTCACATTTTTTATGGTTTAATTGGGGTTCAAACCGTGAGCTCGCGGTTTGTACTCCAGTTAAACCGTTAGGTCGTATTTTTGTGAATAAATTTATATAATTTTTTTTAATTTAATTGTTAAATAAGAGCTCATGGTTTGTTTGGCATATAAACCGTGATCTCACGGTCAACAAACCACCTAAACCGTGAATCTGTATTTTTAATCTAACAGAATACTACTATAACTATAACAAAAGATACAGAAGCTAAACCTCCAAAAACAAGAGAATTGTGATTCGGGCATCTAATCAGAACCGATTCGAATCTAATCAACAACTCTCATCGGGCATCTACGCCTAGTATGCCCCTGTACGTGACAAATGCTACAAGTTTTTGGCCTTCGTCGTTGCCTACCATCCTCATTCGGGACTCTATTGAGATCGGCGTCGCCGATCTGTGAAGAAGTTGTGCATGTGCATCTCTTGTGACCGTATCCACCGCACCGCCCGCATCTCTGTGGATTTCCCGGAAGATCTTCCACCGTTGATCTCGCTCGGCTGTTTCACGGTCTACCCGCTTGTCTTTCGACAACAGGCGGCAAAACCACTTGAGCAGCAACGTGCTCGGGCACAGTCCAAGACCGTGGATCGGGAACCGGATGAATGTTGGGCGAGTAGGTTACCACGAGGGTCGATTGTTTGAAATAATGGCTCACGTAGTCCGTAGCACGGCCTCCGGCAAAACTGCGAACATAGTAATGAAATATGAAAGAATTTAACCAAATATTTTCAGACTAATCATAACATAAAAAATGAGTATAAGGCATGCATACCTAATGGCAGCACAAGCGTGTCGACACGGCACCATGTCCCCCTCCCACTCACGGCAATCGCACGTTGCGTTCTGCATGTCCACTAGGTAAGTCCCATTGTCACCCTCGACCCTATACACGTAGGGAATTGTTGTCCCACGAATTCTGTAGTGACGGGCCCATTCAGAAGATACGGCCATCTTCTGGTATGTTGTCTCAGTCACCTCGTGGGTCCCACGTTGAGCGGCATTCCGATGCTCCTCGAACCATCTGTCGACAATAATCATGTACGTCTCAATCATGGCGCAGATGGGCAATCGACGTGCCCATAGGAGTCTGGCGTTCATCGTCTCAGCGGCATTCGTCCTTTGTAAGTGACTCAAATAAGTCGGTGCGATCCGCTACGTCCACTGCTTCCTCAGCCATATCTTCCGCGACCTCTCCATCCTCATCCCTCTCCTCGTCGTATTCCTCGTTCCTTTCTTCTTTAGAATATGGAGCCTCCGAGCTCGGCTCCTCAATATTCACACTCGTAAAAATCCTAGAACCTTGTGTCGTCGGAGTGCTGCGGGCGATTCCCTTATCTTTGCTGACAACGTAAACAGTTGCCTTCTTCATCTGCTCCACAATCAATCGCAACAAATCAATGTCGCTCCTCAAAGCAACCTTATCTTGGCCACCATCGGCATTACTCACGTAGTAGAGCAAAAAATTGGATTCTTCGCCCACTTGATCACGAATCTCTTGTAGTAGATTTGCATATGTAACTTGGGTCATAGCCAAATGCACCAAAACACGATCGCCCCCTACGTAATGAGTTTCCTCCTCAAAATACCCACCGTGACGAATATATACTTTGACCGTAGACATATCTGCATAAAAACGATCAAGAAATTCAAAATCTGAAGAAAATACACTAAAAATGTAATAAATCGTGTTTACACGGTTTAAATATATAGCTCACGGTTCTTTAATTGAAGTTAACGGTTTAAACTTTGATTAAACCGTGAAAGATGGACATTTCACGGTTTAATCACAGTTTAAACCGTGAAAATATTATAGATCGTGAGCTTAATATTTTAATTGAAAAATGATATCTCACGGTTTTCCCTATAAATAACCGTGACATGTCAAATATAAACCGTGAATTTTAATTAAACCGTTAAAAATAAAAAAAATCATTTTTTTCAAGCTTAATATCGAATCTAACAGTTTAAACCTATTACATGGAAGTAATTACTTTAATTCTCGATAAATAGGTTACCAAACATGTAATCTAATCACTCTTCGTATCAAAAAAGTAAATAAACCATGATTTTCTAGAAAAAAAAATCAATAATTACTAAATTCCAAATTCATATGATTTTTCCCAAATTTACACAATAATAACAACTAAATATGAAAAAATAAACGGTGCGTACCTTCAATATGATCAAAATATCTTCGACAGCGGACCAAATGCGGTGAATATCTTCGATAATCAACCAAATTCGAGGGGAAATTTCAACAAAATTGAGAGAGCTTAACTCAATTTGCGTTCACGATTTCAATTTTTTGTTACAGTTGAAGTGTTTTTGTTCAATTTCACTGTTAATTCAATTAATGAAATGTACCTTCATCTGATTTGGTTGTTGGTGAATAAATGCATTTTCGAATTTTACATTTTTTTCCTCTCAAAATCAAATTAAAAAGTGACTTGATAGAGGCAAAACCGTGAGCTCACGGTTTTATACTTTACTCACGGTTTTTGGACCTTATAAACCGTGAGGATACATGCAAAACCGTGAGCTCACGGTTTAACAATGATATCACGGTTTGGTATGTTGTAACCGTGAAAAGCAGTAACTTTTTAAGGGTAAGTTTGTCTTTTCATTTGATTTTGGGTATAAAACTTATATTTTTATATGCTTGGGTATAAAACTTACATACTTATCGGTTTTGGGTATATATAAAGTTCACCCTTATTCAAACGTGCAAAATTAATTGTTATTGGTGTATCATTTGTCGCATGTATTTATATTCTTCATTGGGTTGTCGAGGTGAAAGTGAAAGGGAGAATTTAAATTCAAAAAAAAGAAAAAAATGAAAGGGAAAATTTTGGTACTGTCAGCATTTTGGGCTGATTTTTTGAGGCCCAATTTATTACCCGTTAAGCTCAATAAATGGGCCGTCCATAAAATTATTTTTGGGCCTTTTTTTATTACATTTTTTTTAAATTTAAATTTCTTCTCTTATTTTTCTTTTTTCATTCAATTGATGTCCACGCGTCATAATCTCTAAGTTGATAATTACGGGTCAAACGTTGCAAATTGTCATATTTTTTCCCCTTAAATATGTATTAATGAAACAATATTTATAGTACTGCAATTATGAAACTATCTATTAGTTTTTTTAAACAAATTATTACCTCTAATAATATATTCATAATAAGATTATGTTGACATAAATTACATATTTCCATAAAGGTTAAGATATATATTCAACTTAAAAAAATGTATAAGAATAATTAGCACAATTAGAATAAATATAAATAACTAATTTAGATTGTATTTGCAATCCAATTAATAAAACAAAGTGTTGCAACAATAATACCTAAAGGTTGAAAAAGAAAAGTAAAATAATAGCCCAATCTCACCCTTTTTTCATAATAACTAGTTTAGTGCCTGTTGAAATTTGACGGGGCTTACTTCTCGTGAAAGATAATAATATAATTAAATTTTTTGAGAGTATAGTTTGTTAAGGTCCATTCAAAAAAAAATAATTAAACTGAATTAGGAAAAAATGAAGAAAAAAAAATCAATATGGTGTGATATTTCTCGATTAGTTTTATTCATTTTTAATGTCAAGTACCCCGTTAATCATTGTAATAGAAAAATAGATTAGGGAGTTCTCGTTTTTCGTACATTTTGAATGTTAAGCCGTCAAATATACGTTGTAATATAGAATTAAATTAGCGATTGGTAACATTTTTCAAGTAGTTGTATTTTTCATATCAAGTTTTCTGTTGGGTCGAAAAATAAATTGAAAAAATAATTGTGGAACTATTGGCACTATTAGTATCAATAGTGCCTATAGTGTCATTTACATAATTACATTATTTTGAGATTAATAGCACTAATAGTGCGAAGATCGAAAAAAATATATCAGAAAAATTCAAAAAAAAAAATTATATTGATTATTGATTGATTTTTGAAAAGAAAAAAATCTAGAGTCCGTAGAAATAACCTTGCTCGCTACTATGCTACAATAGCCTCATACACTTGTGAGTTGTTTAAATAATTAGGGGATCGGGCATTTTTGAAATTTAATAAAATTAATGTTAAAACTATGGAAATTTATGCGTGATTATATTCATTTTAAGTAAAATCACTCATCGTTCGATATAAGTGAAGGATAGAATGTCAAGTAACCCGTCATTTAAATATTGATTAAGGATAACTCCATATTTGAGCTTTCCTAGCAATGAAATCATCTTCTCAAAAATAGATTTCATATATATTACTACGTATGAATTTTGTCATCCGTCCGTCCCTACTCTACTAACAAACCATAAGCTGTAATGTTATAATGTCCACCGTGGGCATATTATAAACCCACGGATGATATGACAATATTATAAATACTAAACCCTACTAAAAAAAAACTCAATCCTAAATTGTAAAAATTTACGACGTGGTATTTCCACATCAGTGATGGGCACCTTAAGTGTGCCTGGGCAGAGGATCATTTATGTACTTATTTGTCGGTATCTCTCAATAATTAT
Source organism: Mentha longifolia (assembly GCA_001642375.2). NCBI lineage: Eukaryota > Viridiplantae > Streptophyta > Magnoliopsida > Lamiales > Lamiaceae > Mentha > Mentha longifolia. The sequence goes on along the minus strand of CM038110.1, from coordinate 19,914,479 downwards.
ATTGGATTAATATATATTTTGCCGATATTTTGATTTTTTAAAAAAAAGGTTGAAGAGGGGTATCATTGCTTGAGGGCTAATTACCAAAAAAAACCCCAAACTATTCATCTTTTATCAAAAATATTCTAAACTATTCATCTCCCCAACGGCGGGGATCCGTTCTCCCTTATTGACTTGAGGTTTTAACTTTGATTTCTTCCTCTCCGGCATGCCATTCGCTGGAAAATTAGACACATGATAGATTTGATAATAAATTGATAGTTTATGATTTAATTGGTTATTTCCAATAGTTCGGAGTATTTTTGATAGAAGATGAATAGTTTGAGTTTTTTTTTGGTAATTATCCCTTGCTTGGGTGAGTGTATTAGTGATGCATGTCAAACTGCTCGTTTGTTCACTATAATAGAAATTAGATTAAGGATTGACAACATTTCTCAAGCTGTTATTTATTCGATTATATAAAAAAAAAGTTAAAGATAGCTGTATTCCTAAGTACTCGATTTTATAGAAAAAATAAGTTAAGGAGAGTTGCATCAAAAGCGTCCCATTTCTTTTCGGTATGGTAATTGAGAAGACAGTGTTGTTGTATTTCTTTGAATATCATCAAGTCATCTGTTGTTCGATTTTAGTTATAATTTTTTAAAGAGGGTAATACTTTTTGAGTAGTTGTATTATTTTGTTATAGTCAAGTCGCTCTTATTTCCGCATCCGCTCGTGCCTACCCTAAATCAAAATTGAAGACAATATCAATAAATGATTTATCTTTCAAATTTTTATAGAGAATCATTCATTTGTAGGATCATGAGATGCATTGTATAATTTCTTTGTCTCATCTATATTGGCTTACTTTCCATTTCGAGTTGTTCCATTTATCAAGGACCATTCCCGAACCGAGAAAAGTTATTATCTTAGTTTCCTATAACACAATTAGCTAAAATTTATAGACTGCGCTACAGAGGATTTGTATACAGAATATTAATGAATACTATTAGATAGACGTGCTTGGGCTTTTCGGCTCGTCGGGCTAGCCCTAGCCCAGCCCTAAAGTCAACGGGCTGAGCCCTAAACCGCAGGTCAACGGGTCCGAACCGAGCCCTAGACCGCGACGAAGGGCCGGGCTAGGTTCGACGTGCTAAGGAACCGTGGCCCGCCGGGCTAGGCTTAGAACCAATGGGCCAATAGAGCCGTTAGGTGGCCCGACGGGCCGGGACCGGCCCTACGGGCCCAACGAAAAGAAAACAGGGGTGTGGTTCAGCAGCTGCTGCTGCAGCATGCATGCATGCCCACCAACGGCTCCTAGCCGTTTGGTTGTCCTCTTCCCCCTCCTCCAACACCTTCTTCCTCCATTCCTCCTATAAATTCATGGTATATTCAAAGATCAAACACCCAATTTTAATTCTTAAGCTCTCATTATCACTCTCAAGCTCTCACTCTCATTTTAATTCTCTCAAGCTCTCAAGCTCTTACTCTCTCAAGCTCTCACTCTCTCAAGCTCTCACTTTCTCAAGCTCTCACTCTCATTCTTGAAATCTCTATTGTCACTCTTTCAACTCAATCTCTATTCTCACTCTCACTTTCATAACTACACACACACATTATGTCTTATTCCAAAGGAAACAAGGGTAAGGGCAAGGTGGTCGGTGGTGACGAAGGAAATAGCTGACAAACTCAAAGGTCAAGAAGGCCGGAAATAGCGGAGGAAATCTCAAGGCAAGTAGCCGAACGACTACAAGCTGAAGAGTATGCGAGACAAGAAGCCCAAGAGCAAGAAGATGAAGCCTTTGAGGAGATGGTCAATACGATGGAAAGTCATGGATTCGAATTTCATGGCTCCACCAACGAAGGAGATGAAGAGCACGACCACGACGACCTCGATCAAACTCCTCCTCCTCCTTCATCAAAACCCAAGAAAGAACCGAAGTCCGACATCTTCAAGAAACACTTTCGACTTGTTGATGCTCCAGAGATCGAAGGCCAACCTCCTCTACCCGATGGTCGAAAGAGATTCCTTGCGTATTGCAACTATTGTACAACCGTTTATAAATGGATCGAAAAGGGAGGCTACGACACCATGAATAGGCACATGGAGAGCACTCATTTGAGTGAGTTCGGAATATCAAGTTCTCAAACTCAAATTCGAGTTAACACTTCATCTTCGGAGACGGGTACGCACTCTTTATTTAAATTTGATAAAGGTCGATACGAAGATGCATGTGCTAGATATTGTGCTATGGAGAAACAACATTTTAATTATGCCGATAGAATATCGTATGAAGCATCCTATAAAGAAGGTTTAGGTCCCAATGCTAGTAAAGTTGCTAGAACTCAAATGCTTAAGAGGATTAGGCGTCAATGCATGGAAAAACAAAAAGATTTGATGAAATATTTACAACGTTTGGGTCATAAAGTTTCTATTTGTGCCGATGTTTGGACCGATGCATATAATAAAAATAGTTATATGGGAATTACTTGTCATTGGATTGATGCAAAATGGAGTTTGCAAAAACGTTTGATTGCATTTAGGGAGTTTGAAGAGCCTCACACGGCTCAAAATATTGCTTTGATTATTATCACCGTTTTAAATGAATATGGTTTGATTAATAAGGTTTTTTCGGTTGGTTTTGATAATGCAACGGCAAACACGGCTAGTATTCCTCAACTCATTGAAGCATGTGCACCATCTTTTGATGGAAAATATTTTCATTCTAGATGCATTTGTCATATTTTGAATTTATGTGTCCAAGATGCGCTTGAGATTTTTCAAGAGTCCGTTGTTCCTATTAAAAATGCCGTTAAATATTTGCAAAAATCAAAAACATTGGGGAAAAAATGGCAAAAATATTGTCGTTCAAAGAATATTGTTTATACGTGTTTCAAAGCCGATGTATCTCATCGTTGGAATTCTACTTATGAGATGCTTAATAGTACGATGGAGTATAAGGGTCATTTATGTGATTTTTTTATGAAAGAATTTTCCACGGCTCAATTAGTTCTTAATGAGAGTCATTGGGATGCATGTTATGATTTATATGGATTATTGAAGGTTTTTCATATGGCTACTAAACAATTATCGGGTGTTTATTATTGTACTTCCGTTAAAGTGTTGGAACATTGCATGTATATTGCCATGTCTTTTAAGGCTTGTTTTAATAGGCCAAACTTGCAAGGTGTGATTTATTTTATGGTTCAAAAATGGCTAAAGTATTTTAGGGAGATTCCAAAAGTTTTCTTGATTGCTAAATGTTTGGATCCTAAATGGAGATATGAAGGTGTTTGTCAAATGCTTGGGATTTATTATGATGCTTTTTTGCAAATGGACTTTAGTAATGTTGTAATTGATGGTACTCAAATATTTTTTGATCTTCCTAATGTTCAAGAAATTAAGGATGATCTACATAGGACTTTGATAGAACTTTTTGATGAATATAGGAGAAAGTATGGTAGTAATGAAGATAATACGGATATTTCTTCTTCTTCTACTATGATGCCTTCATTTGATTTTCCCTTTGCTATGGACTCAATGGATCCTTTAGTTAGACAAATGCACGGAATGTACCAAAATAGAACCTATGATAATCCAAGGAGCCAAGGTAATAGTGAAATGGATATATTTTTGCAAACTCGTTTTGTTTTTGGTGTTGAAGATAGTGGTCTGTCGATCGACGTGTTGAAATGGTGGTCGAAGAGAGTGGAGTACCCAATACTCTCCATGATGGCGAAGGAGTTATTTGCCGTCCCGGCATCCACCGTATCCGTTGAACAAGCCTTTAGCACCGGAGGTCTTATGCTAGATCAAAGAAGATCAACAATGAAGCCGGCAAACATTGAAGCTACCATGTTGCTCGATGATTGGTGTAGGACCGACCTTAGAGCTCAAGAACCGGAATGGGATGATCGGAATGAGAGCGAAGATGAAGCCTTCACCGAGACGGATCGATCGGCATCAGCATCGGGTGCGGAATAAGAACCGTTGTGTTGTAATAAGAACTACGTCGACTTTGATTCCTCTATTAATATGAGGATACGTGAGCAACTCGATTTTAGAAATGAAATTGAGTTCAAGTCCCTTATTATAATTTTTAGTATTTTTCTTGTGAAATGTAAAAGTTCTTATTCAATTGTCAAAGTGATTAAATTGAGCTTAATTTAATGTTGTAATTTTTATCATTAATAATGCAAAAATGATCAATTGTTATGCATTTTCAACAATTTAATGAGTAATTTAAATATTTTTTTTTAAAAAAAATATTCATAAAAACTTGACAAATTAACATTTCCTATTCATTAAATTAATTAATATAAAAGAATAAAATTTAAAATGTAAAAAAAAGTTGAAAGAAAAAAAAAAAAGAGGCATTTTTCGGCAAAATGCCGAGAGCACATTGAAATGCTCTGTTTTGCCCTGTTTTTGGGCTTGAATCAAGATGCAATGGACCGGCGGGCCGGCCCTAGGCCCGACGATTTCGGCCCGGCCCTAAACCGGCGGGCCTAGGGCCGAGCCCGTAACCGACACCTGCAACAAGGGCCAGGCTAGGTTCAAGCCATGTTAGGCCCGTGGCCCGCCGGGCCGGGCCCGAAACCGGCGGGCTCGGCCCGTGGGCAGGTCTACTACTAGAGATATGAGGAATGCTCCAATGCCACTGTGCACACACTTAATGTGCTCACGGATGACGTGACAATACTATAAATACAAATATATATACCCTAAAAACTAAACCCTACTAAAATACTTAAAATGGAAAATTGCAGGCGTGGCACTGCCAGATCAGCGGTGGACACATTAAGTGTGCCCATGGTGGGTAGGAGAGTGTTTCTATTAGAGATATATTGGAATTTCATGAATAATCGATATGAGATATTTGAAATTAAATAGAATTAATGAATTATAAAGTCAAAAATCTCATAAAAATAAAAAAGTAGAAAATCAAATTCAGATATTCAATATTTTAAATTTTTATTGGAGTCAAATAATTTTAAAAGTATAGTGTATCTTTTATATTGATTATTTATTGGTGATATTTTATAGATAATCGATATGGGATAGTTGACAATACACATAATTAATGAGTTATAAAGCCACAACTATTCAATAAAATTCATAATAATGTCACGTTAGATTGAGATCAATTTTGCTATTATATATAAACGACTCAAGTTTGTTGGGAAGGATATAATAATATTACTTAGAATTAGGAGACGGTCAAATTTTGCCTGAAATTACTTGTCGAACTTTAATCCTCAAAAGATAGTAATTACTAATTCACATTGATAAATCATTATTGAGATACATAAAATATTAACTGAGATAATCAAAGAAAAATTAATGCATATACAAACATATATTTAGATTTTCATGTATATTGTAAGAATAAGCTTTTTATAATAGTAATAACTAAAGAGTTTTAAAAAAAATTATAATTAAAGAGTTTCAATTAAAAATAACTAAATAATGAAGAATTTTTACATATTATGCAATAAATTATACTCATGAACTAATTTGATATGGAAAAATTTCTTGCACCATGATTAATTTTATGCATGAGAATTTAGCAAAATAATCAAGAAAAATCATAATTGATCGACCTTTATTTTGCTATTATATATATATAGATAAATATAGATAGATTCGGCTTAGAATAGGTGGGATTCGAATAGTAATTTTTATAATTATTAAATAGATAATCACAGTCTAATCCTACCTCTTAATCTCTACTCAAGATTATTCTTTAATCTTTCTGTAAATCTCGAGAAGTTTGAAGATAATTTCACTGTGTGGCGCATAAAAAAAAGCAGCTGTCCCATATATATATATATATATATATATATATTTTTTTTTTTAATTTTATTTTTTATGAGATGAGATGTAGTACGGAGTAGTATATATTTTTGTTTTTAAAATACTCCCTCCGTCCATGATTTCTTGACCCAGTTACTATATCAGTCCGTCCACCATTTCTTGACCCTTTTCATTTTGGGATGTAGGCCCCACATACACTTTAACACTTTATCATTTTATCACTTTAATACTTTAATACTATTAAAATATTAGATAGACCCACAATTATTCCACTTTAACATTTAACACTTAACATATCATCAAAACACATTAAACTCCGTGCCCAGAATAAAAGGGTCAAGAATTTATGGACGGAGGTAGTATTAATTAATGGAAAATATCTAAAGAAAAAGTCTCTAGAACCTTCTTCACAACAATGATATGTAACCACTCTCTCCCCTCTCCACTCAACTTTCGACAACTGCTAAGAGAGACGGAGAGAGTGTGATCGCAGTTTAGCTCGTGAAACCAGCAAGAAAGCGCAACTTTGGGTGAATGGGAGGTGTGAAGGTGAAGGTGGAGGAGGAGAGCGCCACCGGAGGCGGCGGCGCCGCTCCTGTGGGTGGTGGTGGTGGTGGGCCGTCGTCGTCTTCTTCATCTTCTTCTCCGCAGCCGATGGAGGGGCTACATGAAGTGGGGCCGCCTCCGTTCTTAACGAAGACGTTCGAAATGGTGGAGGATTCCTCGACTGATGAGGTGATTTCGTGGAGTAAGGCTAAGAACAGCTTCATTGTGTGGGATCCTCACAAATTCTCCACGTCTCTGCTTCCCAGATACTTCAAGCATAGCAATTTCTCCAGCTTCGTTCGTCAGCTCAACACTTATGTAAGTATCTCTCTCTATCTTTCTCTCTCATCTGCTATTGCTGATTAGGGATTTAACGGTGATGGGTTTGCGATCAGAGTTTTGAATTATATGCGTGTTTTAGTATTAGGGTTTATTGCTTATAGATTCAGGCTATGATTGTTGCAGTATATTGGTTTTTGAGTTATAATATTGAAATCTGTAGCAATGTATGCCTGATTTTGTTTTGAATTGCATTAGATCGGCACTTATCATAGGTTTACTTGAATTTGATGTTGAATTCTGGGAATTTTCTAATTCGACAGTGGACAAATTAGATATAATAGTACAAATTTGTGTTCTTTCGTATCTGAGCTTTGATTATTCAAATTTCTAGAGTTTTTGAGCCGTAAATGTTCAAATTTAGAGTCCTGTTTATAGATATGGTTCTCCATCCAATTTACTCTAGTTGATCGATCTTTATACTTGTTTGCCCTAAATTTCTCCTAAACATCAATTTGATTCTACTCATATGCATAATCAAGCTACGCAAAATGTGGTAAATTGGTGACTGATTTGTATGAAGATTCAGACCGGCATATTTACCATTGTGTGTTTTTGATAATCTTGTGATTTTGATGCATAGTACAGCTAGTCTTTTTTAAATCTGATGAGCTCCTCTGTTTGCAGTAATGGTGGTTCTGGCATTGTTAGCTGTTTCTGGAAGAGACTGCTGTAGGTTGTTTGCACTGTTCCTATGATCACCTTGTTGTGATAGAATTCAAGCGTGTACTAAAATGTGTACAAATGCAGGGTTTCAGAAAAGTCGACCCCGATAAATGGGAGTTTGCTAATGAGGGCTTTTTGGGAGGACAAAAGCATCTTCTCAAGACTATTAAACGAAGGAGAAATGTGATTCAACCCGTGGCTCAACAAGGCGGAGGCTCTTGTGTAGAATTGGGGCATTATGGAATGGATGAGGAGCTGGAGAGATTGAGACGGGACAGAAATCTGCTGATGTCCGAGATTTTGAAGCTGAAGCAACAGCAGCAGAGCTCAAGGCAGCAGGTTATGGCGATGGAGGAAAGGCTTCAGAATACAGAGAAGAAGCAGCAACAGATGCTGAGTTTCCTTGCTAAAGCTTTCAAGAGCTCGATGTTTGTTCAACAGTACGTGGATAAGTACACGAATGAGAAGAAGAACATTGAGATTGGCCAGAAGAGGAGAATCAGTATGAGCCCCAGTGCTGAAAATGTTACTGTCTCCACTGAAAGTAGTCTGAATTATGCCAGAGACGAGCAAGATATTGAACTGAAGGTGGAGAGTCTATTCACTTCAGTGTTGGAGGGTGAGTCGAACACTGATTTGAAGGGCCTTTCGACAAGTGACTCCAACTTGAACGATATGAATAACATGTGGGAGGAGTTCCTCAATGATGATCTTGTAAATAGAGATGAGGCAGAAGTTCTTGCGGCTGATCATTTGTCGGATATAGAGGTGGAAGAGTTGGTGGCCAAAACACCAGATTGGGGTGAGGATTTACAAGATATTGTAGACCAGTTGGGATTTCTTTAAGTGTAATCATGAAGATTTTAAGGCGGCGTTCAATTTAGGTAGTAATTTGAAAGATGAAAGCAAGATACATAGGCTATTCTATCACATAATTTGATAGCTCTTCAAATAATCACTTCTGTCTAGCGCCCAAAGTGAACGCCTCCTAATTGGATTTCTTGTATTCTAGGCCTCCTAACTGTCTGCTTTGATTTGTGAATGTTGAAAGTGTTGTTTTTACATTAGTTTAGGTGGAGGCCAAGTGTTGGCTCTATATTCTTGATGAAGAAGTTCATCAATTGTATCTTATCTTATTCAAGTCATTCCTTTTTTATTTTTTCACTTTTATTTTTTCCTGCAGATGGAATGGATTAAGCTGAGATGTAATAGAGGAGTTGACTCTCCCACGACAGTAGAAACAGTCTCCAATCTGTCAAAGAATGTGGTGCGCAGCGACTTCTATTCTTTTGAATACATTTTATTTGTAGATGTTTAGTCTATGCTCATATGAAGGACAGGTCTTGTATTGTATGTACCATGTTGAAATTATTAGTGACAGATTGATCTTAGTTTTTAGCTGATTTACCATATATTTTAACAGAATTTTGTTATGCATAGCAAAGAAAGATTTAAGGTTATTCTTGTGCCCTCCTGCCTCTTATGTCGATTTATGGAATTGAATTCCTAGCTAGTACTATGATAACTCTTTGGCACACCAAGATTAGGTAACTTGACAAATATATGTCATGTCAACTTTTATACTTTTTAACTTAGCCATACCAGAGTGCTCCTAGTCCTACGATACCCCATGATAACTTCAGTAGTGACTTGATCGTGTTGATTACAAGTGTATAAAGACTGTAAAAAATGGTTTCGACATGTAAAGGTTGAAACATATCTAAGTATTCATCCCGACCTAGTGGAAACAAATCTTCATTGTGTCCAACTTAATCTTATGCAGCAGCTTTCTCCGTTCTCTAGTTGCTGATGAAAATTCTCCAGTGTCTCCACAATCAACAGAGATAGACATCCCCTAGTTCTCATAAGGTTGGGGAGGAATAGGAGGGAGTTAACTCAGTTTCCACATTCATGGTCAAAATCTCTCTCCCCCCCCCTCCAGTGCATGAGGTCTTCTCTAGTTAATGGAGGCCGACAGAAAAGGTTTCTAACATGTCGAGGTAAGTGGTGAACTGGAACATGTCTCCAAGATTTGGCGACTTAGATAGTCATTATATCAAGACCGTGTCTACAGTATTAAGTTCGTATAGTAGAGTGAATATATACTCCATGGAAGCTGTGGAATATGCCATACCACAATCATTAAGATAGACTAGTTTGTGACTGACTAAGAAGTAGTAACACATATATTTGTGACGGACTGATGTTACTTTTTGGCTGATTTGTAATCCAATAGAATTTTGTGACATATGTATAGAATTGAACCCCTAGCTACTACTACAACTGTTTAAGCTTGCAGTTTTGGTATTCAAATGTATGGAAGAATAAGAGAAGATATATTTTTGTATTAGGCCCTTGAAACTGGTGCCGATCCTCGTAACACTAAACTGAGAACGGTTTCGAATTTATGATCTTCCACGGGATCTAACAGTCGGAAAATCTAATAGAAGGCGCGTTGGATCAAAGAGTCATTTGTAAGATCTTGCTGCTCGCGGATTTTGCTCTTCCATGATAAATACAATTGCCGGATACAGCTAGAGATCAGAATGAATCCCATGATGCATATGGATACAGCCACCACTGTGATGATAATAGGGACAAGTGACTGTGTTTCTGTATTGGGAGTGATCGCCATTATCGAAGCTCCGTAGCTCACCGCAATGGATGCCAGCGACACCCAAGTCGCGTACACGGCGACGAGAAGGAAAAAAATGCGCCCGGATGGCTGCCGGGTGGTGATGAGGAAGATTGTGATGAGAGCCGAGACAAAAGCTGTGGTGTTGGCGCATACGAAGTGCTTGAATATGTTGGGATGAGTAGACGCCATCACTGCATCGCCGGCTCTGTGTGATGAGGTGTCTTCCTGCCACACACCGCTGGGGGGGCTGACGACCACCTGGAAGGCCATGGTGGCAATCAGGACCGCCACCACCATCGTCGTGTCAGACAACTTGGGGAGGGCCTTGAGCATTGATTTCTTTGACAAAATCATCAAGATCCCCTTCATTTCTGAATAGTTTCTTGTGTTCCGATAAGGGTATTCGTTCAAGATATCGAGGGCCGTTTTGCCTAGGGAGTTCGGTGCATCCTTCTTTATTTTTTTGCCTTCCACCAAGTATTTCATAATCTGAGAAGATGATATTATTGCAACTTGATTAAAAAAATTCAAACGATGAAGACAGCAAAAAGCCAAAGAGAATTGGTGCTTATTAATTAATTACCTCAACTTGTTTGTACCTAACGGCCAAATGCCATATAGTCTCCCCATCATCATCCTTTGCACACACTAGCTCTCCCAACTTTTCCGCCAAAACTTCCAATGCCGTAAGCTGATGATGTTTCACGCAGAGATGCAGAATCGTCTCTCCACGATGCAGCCTCTCCATGGCAGGAAACCAATCCTGCCGAAGCAGCAACTTCATGATCTCAACATGGCCGTTCATGGCTGCAATGTGAACCGGGTACGTGCCATGGCAGTCACGCGACCAGCACATGCTGGAGGCCGCTGATAGCAACTGGGACGCTATATCAATATACCCTTGGGCTGCTGCAATGTGAAGAGGCGATGATCTTTGGGAGTCTAATTCTTGAGCGAGTTGAAGGTTTCGCCTCAACACCTCCTTGACAATCGCTAGATTTCCCTGCAGTGCTGCTGTGTGCAGGGGAGTCCTATTTGAGCATGCATACGAAACTCTATCGACAAGATGTGGGTCATCTCGAAGCAGTTGTTGAAGCGTTGTTACGTTGCCTTGTGATGCAGCATCATGAAGTTTATTTTCTGCTGCTGCTTCTCCACCCATCATTCTTCACCTTAATATTCTAGTTTTCTTTTGCTGACTGATTTTTATTTTGAGTTAGAAATTTGTAGTATTTAATGAGCGGTTACAAGAAACTTCTTCTTCCTACCTTTTTTTTCTTTTCCGGAGTTGCTAAGTCCATTTGCTTTAGTACTCAAGTCAAGTTCGTATTAAGCGTGCTTTCATACTAGTCTACCGTATTTAATGAGTGGCGACAAGGAAAGTTCTTCTTCTTGCCTTATTCTTTTTCCGTTTCTTTTTTGGAGTTGTACAGTCCATTTCCTTTAGCACTCAAGTGTTTGTGTCCCTACCACTATGTATAATCCACGTCCCTTCTTTGTCTTCATCGACTCCATTCTGAATTGAGTTTTTTCTTCTCTTCTATAAGAAATTAATCCATTTCCGTACCACATTAACAAAGAAGATCAGATAGAATTTTAGGCTGATTTGATATATTGGAATATAATTTTTATTTATAGCAAAGAAGGATGAAAGGTTATTCTCCTGCCTTCTCTAATGAATCCTGCACTTTTGATATTTTAACTTATGGAATAAGAGAGGAAGTATTCTGCGTTAGGCTGTCGATGGTGGTGTTGACCTTCGTAGCACGTATGCAAGAACGCTTTCGAGTTCAAAATCTTCCCCCGGTTCCATCAGTTGGAAGATCAAATAGAAGACGCGTTTGATCAGAGAATCGATTGTAAGATCTTCTTGCAACTGGGTTTTTCTCTTCCACGATAAGTACAACCATCGTATAATATTAGAGACCATTATGAATCCCATGAGGCTTAGGGTTATGACCCCTGCTACGATAATAACAGGAACGACTGAACGTGTTTCCGTATTGGGAGTGATCACCATAACTGAAGCTCCGTAACTCACTGCAATGGATGCTAGCGACACCCACGTTACATACACGACGATCAGCAGGAAATGAATGCGCCCGGATGGCTGCTGGGTGGTGACGAGGAAGATTGCGATGAGAGACGAGACGAAGGCTATGGTGTTAGCATGGATGAAGTGTGTGTATATTTTGGGATGAGTGGACGCCATCACCGCGTTTCCGGCTCTATGCAATGAGGTATTGTCCTGCCACACTCCGCCGGGGGGGCTGACGGCGGCCTGGAATGCCATGGTGGCGATCAGGACCGCCACCACCATCGTCATGTTGGTCAGCTTGGGAAGGGCTCTGACCATTGACCTTTTCGACAAAAGCATCAAGGTTCGCTCGATCTCCATGTAGTGAGGTGCGTCTGAAGGGCTTTCATTTAAGATATCGAGCGGTGTTTTGCCCATCGAGTTCGGCGTTTGCGTCCTTATTGCGTTGCTTTCCACCAAGAATTGTATGACCTGAGATCATTGCAACTTGGGTTGATCGCTTTGATGCTGATAAATAAAATAAATATATGATGAAGGATCAACAAAAGTTTAATGTACCTCAAGTTGATTGCACCTCACAGCCAAATGTAGTATTGTATCTCCATCATCCTCCTTTGCATACACAAGCTCCCCCAACTTGTTCACTAGAAGCACCAGCGCCATAAAATGATGGTGTTTCAGTTTCACGCACAAGTGCAACACGGTCTGCCCCGGATGCAACCTCTCCATAGCCGGATAGATGCCCTGGTCGAGCAACTTATCCAAGATTCTAACATGGCCATTCATGGCTGCAACGTGAACTGGGTTCATGCCTTGACCATCGCGACACCAGCACATCTCAGGGGCTACTGGCAACAACTTTGAGGTGATCTCGACATTCCCCTCCTCTGCTGCGATGTGAAGAGGCGACGAACTTTGGGAGTCTAAAATCCGAGCTAGCTGTGGGTTTCGCTTCAACATCTCTTCCACGATCGTTGCGTTTCCCAGCAGCGTTGCTGTGTGTAAAGGGGTTCGATTCGAACAAGCATATGAAACTCTATCGAGGAGATATGGATCTTCATGGAGCAATTCTTCAAATGCTGCTATGTCACCTTTTGATGCAGCATCTTCAAGTTTCTTTCTTGCTGCTGCTTCTCCCCCCATTCTTTCTCACTCTATGTATAAATTGTTGGCTTTTCTTTTCTTGAACTTTTCTTCTTTTGACGAAAAATGATGCACAGTAGGCAAGCATATATATGGAGGGAGATAATTTCTTAATTTAAAAAAAAAAACAATTTTCCGTCTCCCAAATTTGTGCACTATTTATTATGATAAAAGGTGTATATGATAAAATTTGTGCATATAATTTGTACACCATTTTAGAGGAAAGAGAGAGTTTTTCTTATAAAAAAGGAAAAGAGGAAGAAACTTGAATCTAGCCATTCTTATCTATATGAAATAGAGTGCATACTTAAACATTCTTAGTACAGACATATGTATGGATTTATCTCAATTGCATACTTTAACTTTTCTCTACTAGGACTAATCATTTAAAAAGCAGAATTTTTTTTGTATGAAATAAGGCCGGTTTTGTCTTCTGTTAAGGGGAAAGTAAAAAAAAAAAAAAAAAAAAGGTAAAGTAACTAGATCCAAAGAAATTTACACTGTCATGACATTAAATATAAAATAAATAGATAATTAATTAGCATGTCATTAGTGGGCTTAATTGTCAAATTTGGAGGCGCTTTTCAATCACAACATACTATGATTATTGCTGGGTGACGTTCGATTAAGAACAAAGTATAGTTTAAAGGCCACAAATAAGCTCAGTAAGACATTTAAATTACTATGCTATACTCCAAGCTCATCTTTGTTTCTTTTTCTTTATTATAATTATAATATTCATTCTGCAACACTTTTTTACTCAATTACAAGAATCATAGCCCAACACTAATATGTTCAATAGAACGAATACTAGTCTATATTGTCAATTCAATGTCGCGTGAATTCTATCTGTAACTATCTGCTTTGATTTGAAAATGTTGAAAGTGGTGGTGTTTTTACATTAGTTTAGGTGGAGGCCAAGTGTTGACTCTGTATTCTTGATGAAGAAGTTCATCAATTGTATCTTATCTTATTCAAGTCATTCCTTTTTTATTTTTTCTTCACTATCTCCTTTTGTTTTGCCTTTTTATTTTTTTCCTGCAGATGGAATGGATTAAGCTGAGATGCGGTAGAGGAGCTGACTCTCCCACGATAGTAGAAACAGTCTCCAATCTGTCAAAGAATGTGGTGCGTAGCGACTTCTATTCTTTTGAATATATTTTATTTGTAGATGTTGAGTCTATACTCGTGTGAAGGACAGGTCTTGTATGTACCATGTTGAAATTATTTGTGACAGGTTGATCTTAGTTTTCAGCTTTAACCTATTCCAATAGAATTTTGTTATGTATAGCAAAGAAAGATTTAAGGTTATTCATCTATACTCCTGCCTTTGATGGCGATTTATAGAATTGAACTCCTAGCTATTATGATAAGTGTTTTGCACACTAAGATTAGGCAACTTTGACAAATATAGTATCATGTTAACTTTGTATTAACTTAGCCATACGGGAGTGCTCCTATGCATGTGGTGATGGTGTTGATTTCATGTGTATAAAGATCGTAGAAAATGCAAGTGTGGCCTTGTTATGTAAAGACCAGAACTTCTAAGTCATGTTAGTAATTAACATGTTGTAGTGGAAACAAATCTTCACCTCATCCAACTTAAATTTTATGCAGCAGCTCTAGTTTCTGCTTCCGTCTCCTAAGTTACCCGCGAAAATTCTCCACTACCAACTAGCAACGGTAGATGCCCCCTCATTGATAGATAATGATAGTTATTTTCATGATTCAGAGGAAGCTAACTGAATCGTAAGTCTCCGAGTCTCCAATTGTCATTATATCAAGACCATGTCTTGGTTATGGTGGCTCTACGATATTAACTTTGTATAGTAGAGTGAGTTTGTACTCCATGAAAGTTGCTATTAATTGCCAGACCACAATCATTAAGATAGAGTAGCCAGTATGTAGCTGCATTCATTCATCTTGTTCTGAAATGAGAAAGAGTTTGAACAAAACGTTCATATTCAAAATCAAAGTATGGACTAAGAAATATACTAAGCCCTTGATGCTGATGCCGACGACCCTCGAAAAACTAATGCAAGGACTGGTCTGAGTTCATAATCTTCTGCCTTATGGATGGATGGAGTATTTTGTATCAAGCGCTTGATGCTGGTGCCGATCCTCGTAATACTAAACCGAGAACGGTTTCTAGTTTATAATCTTCTACAGGATCCAACAGTTGGAAAATCACATAGAAGGTGCGTTGGATAAAGGAATCGTTTGTAAGATCTTCCTGTCTCCATATTTTGCTTTTCCAGGATAAAGGAGGGCCGTTTTGCCTAGGGAATTCGGCGTATCTTCCTTTATTTTATTGCCTTCCACCAAGTATTGTATAGTCTGATTATTGCAACTCGATTAATGAAATTCAAACGATGAAGAAATTAAACACAGGGACAAAATGGTGGAAATACAACTATATTATTAATTTTACAATCTTAATAAATGAGGAGTGACACTACTGTTGTGAGGAATAGTGAACTTAGGCAAAATAACGCATGTTTCTTTGTATTTTGGCTCTGAAACTACTGTAGAAAGAATAGTGACAATGTCATTTTCGTAATTATGTGCAATTTGAGGGGTGATGTATTGTCAATTTTGAAGATATTTGGTGGTGGATTGGGTAGATGCAGACGTGTTGATTCCCTATCCGGCATCCCTCACATCCCGATTCTGTCTCTCTTCTCGCTCCTCTTTCCCCGTCTTCTTCCTTCTCGGCAGGAACGCCGGCCGCCGTCACCTCTCCGGCGTTGCTGCTTCGGTCCTCTTCCGCCTCGGCTTCCACTCTCTTTTCCTTTTCAGTTTCTCCGTTCTCTCTCCCAAATCCCTTCCCTAAAACCCCCGAATTCGAATTTCAACTCAAGACCTCCCTCTTCTCCTCCAGATTTCCGGCGCCGCCTCCGTGCTCTTAGCGGTTCCCGCCGCTGCCGTCTCTCCTTATGAGGACCACTGCCGCGCTCGCGCACGTTTCGAGTAGAAACTACAGTAACTGAGCTCATATGAGATTTTTGTAGTTTTTCAGTATTTTTGGGGTTTTATGTTGTGCTTCTACAGGTAGTAATTTGCATACACACGCTAACTCCTTTGTCACCTCCAAATTTTAGCCTCTCCCTCATTTCTAATTCTCCATTCTCTCTTCTTCGATTACCGTTTCCCATCGTCTCTTCCGTCGATTGGTAAGCTCCTTTCTGTTTCACCATTAAATTCTATTTCGACTTCCGATTGATTGAAACGTTCATTTATATATGCAGTAAAAATGGGTTTAAAAGCGAGGAAGAAGGCTGGCGCGAAGAATGTGAAGAAGGCCGCCGCTCAGTTCTCTGCTTCCAAAGAGGAAGCCACTGCCACTGATTACTTGGTTCTCTTTCTTTTCGATTCAATAATATTGATTGATTTTGCTTTCTGATGCGTATTTCATTAATAACTTTTCTTGGTTCGATTTGGACATTGCAGCCCTTGGAAGGTGGTCCGGCGAGGGGTATTTTGGAAACTGAGAATAGAGAGAATAAAGCAACTGTTTTGTATATTGGCAGAATCCCACATGGGTTTTACGAGGCTGAAATGGAAGGTTTGGTTTGCTTGTTCTAAGCTTTTGTCAGCGCAATCTTACTTTATGCTGTGTGTTGGGCGCTCGTCTGATGAGATAATTGGCTTTTGCAGCTTTCTTCAAGCAGTTTGAAGCAGTTACAAGACTAGAATAGCATGGAATAGGAAGGTTTGTTTCTTTTGTTGTTGCTCATTTCATTTGTTTTGCTGTATGCGTGTGTCAAGCTCAATGCTTTGAGATTGATGAAGGGTTTTGCTTTGAAGGAGGTATGGTATCACAAGAGAAAAGATTGCAGCTGTTAGGTAGCTATAGAAGAGGTTGAGTTATTGGTGCCTTAGTTGAATCTTTGATATCAATACTTTGTAGGTGTGTATAAGTTGATATACAACTTTGAAGAAATTTTCTGTAGTAGTGGTAGTTATCAACTAAAATCAGATCATAAGAAGCAAAGACTTAACACTTGGGTTATTGACGGGTTCCTCAGCTAAGACCTGCTTAAACAGAGAAGAAAAATATATAAATTTTTAGACCATTTACTGCTTCAACATGTGGGGTTTTAATCACAATGGAGCACTTCACATGTATCAATTGTGTTTACTTCTGTAGAGTGCAGTCCGACATTATCCTGATACATTCTGCTGATGTTGAGGCATCGCACCCTTAGGTAGATATTGGTTGAATATGATGGATGCAGATTCAGTAATGCCACAAGAACATGAAGAAATTTAGACCAGTGATCAACTTCTTTAACTACACGTGTCTCCATGAAATATTGATTAAGTTGCGTGGTTGTAAAATTTCAGAACAATATACTGAAAGATTAATATGTAGTTTCCTTCTACGGTTCTTGGAATTGGAATTTTTTCGTTTGCAGCTTCTGACTTCTTCGGCTTTGATATCACGCAGTCTCTAATACACTTATTAGATGAGTGAGTATAAATTTGTACCTTACTCAGAGTAGAAATGTACTTCGTAGTTTAGCTGGGAGCATTTTAATAGTTCAAATTTGATAATATGTAGTCATGTACTGCCAAGATGATAGGACATTCTTTTTTCTTCATTAAGTTCTTCTGTTTATTGACTTTGTTTCATTTTTCTATGAACAGATTGGGAAATCAAAGCATTTTGGATTCATTGAAATTCATGTATCCTGAGGTTGTACAGTTCTGTTTAAGAAAATATGCTTTTTCGTATCATGCTTTCCACTGTTTCCGTTTTCTCACGAATGAGTTATCATGCCTGATTGCAGGTTGCCAAAATTATTGAAGCATGTATGTATAACTATCTAATGTACGAGCACTTGTTGCCTCCTGAGAAAGTTCGCCCAAAATTGTAAGTACATTCTTAAGCTATCATCAATCCAGCTCCTTCAACTAAAGTCCATCAAAGATGAACTGTGATCATCATTCTATTGAACTCTAGATGTATTTTTTTGTTGGTTATTATGTATGTATAAGATGAGATCTACAATCTACTTTAGATAACTTACTCTGGTCCTGTGTTTTAAAAAGCGCGCCCGGGCGCGCCTAGGCGCATCGCCCAGGCGAGGCGCAGCCCTTGAGCTTTTTTCCCTACCAGGCGCACGTACCTACAGTAGGCGCGGCGAGGCGCACCGAGGCGCGCCTAGGCGCTGTTTCTCCCGGGCGCGCGCCTTCGGTTTAGGGTTTTTAATTTGAAAATTAAAAATTGAAAATTGAAAAATATAAATACTAAGTAGCGATAGACGATGTTCTGCAATTGCTCCAAGCCTCCAACCCTCTCACAGACCCGCCACCCCCTGCGACGCCCTCCCCCCCGCTGGCCGCCGCCGCCACCTTTCACGCCGCCGCGCTGCCGGCCCTTGCCCAGCCCAGGTTAGTTTTTTTTGTTTTTCTCTTCTCTCTTCTTTTTTTTCTCTCTATTTTCTTCGGTCTCTCTCTTCTTTTTTTCTCTTTTCTCTCTTCTTATTTTCTCTTTTCTCTGTGAATATAGTCATAAACTCTTCTCAGGTCTCTTTTCTCACTCTTTCTCTTCTTTTTTTTCTTCTTTTTTTTTCTCTGTGACTTAAATTTCAGCAGCATGCATAATTGTTTCAAATTCAATTATATTTCAGCTTGCTTTTAATTGTTTCTCCGTGAATATGCAGCGTGCATAATTGTTTCTCCGTGAATATGCAGCTTGCTTTTAACTGTATAATAATTGTTTCAATCATATTTCAGATTGTGTAACTTGCTTTTAGCTGTATAATTGTTTCAATTATATTTCAGATTGTAACTTGTAATGGCTTCTGACGGTTCAAATGTGGCATCAACGGATACTAATGGTGATCCAACAAGAAAACATGGGACACCGGATCCAACAAACAAAAACAATTGGAAATGTCATTATTGTCCTAAAGTGCTAAAGGGAGGATCATACCGAATGAAACAACACTTAGTGGGAGGTTTTCGAAATTGTACGAAATGTACTAAGTGTCCCGAGTATGTAAGAGAGGAAGTGAAGAATTATATGCTGAAGAAAGCCACTGATAAAAGGACTAGTCAGATGACTTATATGCCAATACCAAGTGGTGTTGAATATGAGGAAGAAGAAGATGAAGAATTGGATGGTGGCAGCTCCTCGAGTAAAGCTAAAGCTAAATCAGTCCCTAAAACAAAAAAGATGAAAGGCCCCTTAGATGTTCTGTTTGCATCTACTCAACCTAGTCCTCAATCTCAAGATGTATTGAAGGGTAGGAAAGAAAGAAAGGGTATTTTTGGTCAATGTGATAAGATATGCAGGGACAAAGTTTGTGCTAAAATTGCAAGGTTCTTTTATGATAATGCAACTCCATTCCATGCAGCTACTAGTGATAGTTTCAAAGAGATGGTTGAGGGTATTGGAGAATATGGTCCCGGATTGGTCCCACCAAGTATGTATGAGATAAGAGTTCCTCTTCTCAAGAAGGAAGTGGATGCCACTAACACTCAAATGTTGGAGTACAAGAAAGAATGGGCAGTAAAGGGTTGTTCTATTTTATCCGATGGATGGCGTGATTCGGTTGTGCAAAAAGATATTGTGAACTTCCTTGTTAACTCTCCAAGGGGATCTGTGTTCCTCAAATCTGTGGAAGTTTCCGAAGTTGTGAAAGATGCCGACACATTGTTTAAAATGCTTGATAGCATTGTTGAGGAAGTTGGAGAGCCAAATGTTATTCAAGTGGTGACGGATAATGCATCTAATTATGTTAAGGCGGGTAAGAACTAAGTAATTTAATTATCTTTTTATGTTGGCAGCTAATTTTTTTTTTTTATTCTAATAATTTTCATCTTTTCCATAGGAAAATTGCTTATGGCCAAAAGACCACATCTTTATTGGACTCCATGTGCCGCACATTGTGTGGACTTGATGTTGGAGGACATTGGAAAGCTTCCTAAGATCAAGAATGCTATAAAGAAGTGCATGTTCATGAATGGTTATATATATAACCATGTCTCTCTTGTGAACATGATGAGGAGATTCACTAATCAAAGGAATTTGCACCGACCGGCGGTCACAAGGTTTGCAACTTCTTTTATCACTCTTGCTCAATATCATAAACAAAAGAACAATTTGAGGAAGATGGTCACTTCGGAAGAATGGCATGGTTCAAAGTGGCATAAGGATGCGGGGGGAAAGAAAATAACAAGTTATGTTTTACAAGACACATTTTGGAGGAATGTACTGTATGCTCTTAAGTTGGTAGGTCCTCTTGTGAAAGTACTTCGGATGGTTGATGGGGAAAAGAAGCCGGCTATGGGGTATATGTATGAAGCCATGGATAGAGCCAAAGAGGCTATTGCTAGGAGTTTTGCAATGAAGGAGGAGCATTACAAACAAGCTTTTCAGCTCATTGACAAAAGGTGGAATTGCCAACTTCATTGACCTCTACATGCGGCCGGGTTTTTTCTAAATCCGGAAATCTATTACGATAATCCCGAGCAAGTGAGTTGTCAAGAAGTTGAGAATGGCTTGTATGATTGCATTCAAAGGTTGACTCCGGATCTTGAGACTCAAGACAAGATGATGGCTGAGTTGGATGCCTATAAAAATGCAACTGGTCTATTTGGCAATACAATGGCAATTAAGCATAGAAAGATGAAATCACCAGGTAATATTTTATATTTGTAATTTTTAATTCATTTAAAAATTATCAATATGTTATATTCTAAATTTCTTACAATGATTTGTTTTTAAAATGTCCATAGCGGATTGGTGGTCTTGTTATGGATCTTCAAGCCCCAACCTCAAATCATTTGCTGTGAAAATTCTTAGCCTCACTTGTAGTGCTACCGGATGTGAGAGAAATTGGAGTGTCTTTCAACATGTAAGTTGTTATAATAATTATATTTTACTTTCATTCAATATGTAATCTTTAATTATAACTCACTTTATAATGTATAATTATTTTATAGCTTCATACCAAGAAGAGAAACAGATTGGATCAAGATCGGCTCAATCACTTGGTTTATGTGAAGTATAATCGAGCATTGCATCGCCGATACATGAGGAAAGACCACCATAGATCCTATTTTATTGGATGAGATTGATGATAGCAATGAATGGTTGATTGGGAAAATGAATGGAGAGTCCTCTAATGATGAAGATGATCTTGTGTTTGATGATGATAACTTGACATGGAAAGCGGTTAGTGTGGCTTCGGGGGCCAATGATCCTTCTTATAGCACTAGAGGGGCATCAAAGACAACATCTAGAGTTAATAAAGGAAAGAGTGTTGTTGTATCGAGCTCAAGATTAAGACTCATAGACGAGGGTGAGGATGAGGATGAGGATGGGGGCAGTGGGGGGGCGGAGATGGATATGGAAGAGGACATTGGTGAAGACAAAAATGATGAAGCTGGGGAGGATGAATTTTATGATGATGATTATTGATTAATGATTAATTGCTTAGTTGAAGACTTAAGTATTTGCATTCCAAGTATTTGTGTTGTGTGTTTTAAGTACTTTAAGACTTGAGTATTTGCATTCCAAGTATTTGTGTGTTTTAAGTATTTGTGTGTTTTAAGTAATTGTGTTTTAAGTATTTGTGTTTTGAGTAGAAAATATATTATAGGTAAATATATTAGAATATTAGATATTTTATACTTTGTGCGCCTCGCCTACGAAAAGCCCGCGCCTGCGCCTCAGGCTCTGCGCCTAGGCTCCAGGGCAGTTTGCGCCTCCGTGCGCCTTGCGCCTTTTAAAACCAAGCTCTGGTCTAATCTTATGTTGATTTAACTTATTAAATCATATAGTCTACTCTGAAAATGACAACCAACAAAACAAACACAAGGTAAAAATTGAAGAAAATGGAATTGGCCTGATATTAAAGGGCGCCTGTCAAGTCTAGAGGGTTGTGTATTTGACCAAGGCATAGCCCTGTGGATCCAGTTACCATTAGCAGTTATACATAATAACATAGTTCTTTAAGGATATTGATGTAACATATTTTGAAAAATTAATCTCGATTCTTTCTTTATTTATTTATAAAATTCAATGTTCTGGTCCTTCTGGAGAGTTCCTCAAGTGCTTAGTTCTAACAAATAATGATACTTTTAGATGGAAGGGAGTGAGTCACACTTACAAGCCATTGGATTGGGTTCAAGTTGCGAGGAAGCACCAAGACAAGGTAATACAAAGACATACTCATCAAAATTTGAGTTTTGATTATTCTCTTCCTCATATTTATGCCGTTCTTGATTATATATAATTTCTAGGGACGGACTCTAGAACAGTAGCAGAAATTAGTTACCAAGTACTCAAAGACGGTTTGATATATATCACCGAGGTACGTTTGGTTTTGATTCCCTTTTGTGTGTAGTGATTTTATATTCATGGTTTTATGCCTTTTCAATGGTAGCTAACAGTCCTCTCTATGATGTAACTTACTTATAGATTTTGTTTTGATTTGGAGAACACAGTATGGTATTCCAGGATTTGTCTCCCCTTTGTTTCCTTTGGCCTTTAGAGTTCTTAAGGTTTGGTACTCTCACAGCGTACTTGCATGTACTCGGTCGAGGTTCTTTGTTAGAATGCTTATCAATCGTCTACTGCAGCTTTGGTTAGTCGATACCTAACTTTCTTCTCAAAACTTCTTTTGTGCTTCTATTTTATTTGGTTGGCTGATGGCTTATAAATTTGTGAATTCTCGTGTCGTAACTTATGTCGTGCTCATTAAACCTTTTGTTACGAGGTTTCAACTAAAAGTTACTGTTTTTCTTTGTAAATTTATTTCCCAACTCCGGTTATGCACTTTTCTTTAATTTATTTTTATTGTGACATTGTTTTAAACGTGTTGTTGCTGACCATATGGTGGATGACAATTTTATTCTTTTATTCTTTTCTTGGCGTGAGCCGTGCTGTCCTATGTGGCATGTGCTTCGCATTATTGTTATTATCTAAATTTGATGGTGTGGTGGTAGTAAATTTAAAATTATTATTTTGTCGCTGTCGCGTAGCACTGTGACTACTACTTTTAATTCACCTCCTCTCTCTCTTCAAGTTGCTTTTACTATTTGACCGAGAGGTACTTGTCTATGTTGTTCAAGTAATAATCTAATTGCAACAGAGAAGTTTTTGTTACTTAAGAGTATGTTTTCATCTTTGTTTAAATTTATCTATACCCTATTATAAAAGTGTCTTGTTTTACAAAATTTGGATTACCTATTATATCCTTATTATATATTTAATACTAAGGGCAATATTGTAATATAACATTATAAATAATTATTAGTATCTTAAGTACTTAAATAGGAGTAAAACTCTATCCGTATTATGATAGAATATTATTTAATCCTAAGATGTGAGAAAAAAAATTACTTGAGGCACTAGGACGGGTATTGACGATCAACATTCTTGAGGTTAATTATAATAAAATATAACGATTTATTATCAAATCCATGCACGTAATATATAGAGTAAATTTTATATACCTATTTACAAAGAGTCTTTTTGTTTTAACAAGTTTTAGTTTATCTAATTTGTCTTTATTATATATGTTCACACTTAAAAATTGTATACTTTAATACTCCATCAAATAATAACCAATTCAATTATTATTTTTAAAATATAATCATATTAATAGTGTAGTCATGCATATTATAATTCTCATAACAAAAAAAATTAAATTCTTGATAATAAATAAACTGCCATTTGTACGTTTGGACGTAATAGTTTACTCTCTCCGTTTTTTTTTTTCAAGTGTCATATTTAGTTTTTATTTTTGTTTCCTTTTAAATATCTCATTTCAGAATTTGATAATAAAATAGCTAATTTTTTCTCATTTTACGCTTATAATTAATGTTATATATAAGTTGGTGCTCATAAAAAGAGAATAATAAATGAGGTTACAAAATAAATTTACACACTTCTTTGGTATGTGTACAACCTTGGGACCATGAATTTTTATTAATCTGGAGAGATATTAATATATCAATAAATTAATATTTTATTAATTAAAAGATAGACTTTTTAAATTCAATAAATTTAGTACATATGTATTGAAAATAAATGAATTCATATATGTTTCAATGATTATATTCATGCATCAACTAATTCTTTATAACTAATTAAATATATTCATGTACAATATCAACTCATTGTATATAATTAACTACAATTTTCATGGACGCATGTTACAATTCATTAGAATTACTTAAATATATATACTTACATTAATTTGTTGCACTTAAATAACTATTATAGCCAATTAAATATATTCATGTATGATGAACGAAGCACATACTATATAAATCTCATATGGAAATAAAATAATTCGTAACACCCAGCCATGTCTTCTCATCTAGAAGGCATCGCAAAATCATTCATGAATAATCACATGTAAATCATTATATGAGTATAAGAGAGATCATCTCACATGCACTCAAAAAGATTTACAAGAGTGGGTTGATGAAATCCAATGAGATTAAATTTTTAAGAAAATCAAGTAACAATAGATTCATATTTTAGCAAATTACCATAATATTTGTAATTGTAATATTTATGAATTTTTAATTAGAGTTTTAATGTAAACTAATATTTATAAAGGGATTTTTCAAAAAAAATATTATCTTATTGATGATTTTTTACAAATGTCCAAGTCGGGACTATAATTTGATGAGGAAGACACTTGTTAAATAATGAAGGAAATAGCTATTTCAACGTTTGGACATAATGAGTTAGGTATTTCAGTATTTTTGGACTTATTGCCACAAAAATTAAAGGACCTGACAATGTAATTTTTAAATAAATATGGTCTCTACAAATATGTATATATATCTTATAAAAATATAGTTGAACACAAAATAAAATGATTGTTAAATTAAAGCCATCAAAACTTTTTTCTCTTGCCACTATTAATTTTTTTTTTTGATATTAATTTGATAATAAATATCCATCTTATCATATTCTCAGTAAAAAGATATATTGGAATTTAAATTCTATTTTCCGTTATATTTCTTATTTGAATTTCAAATACAATTTTTCCTTTCCTTGGCTATGTCTTCAATTTAAGGGCAATGATGTAGTATGCTATAACTATAAGGTCTTTAAAAATCATTAGTGTTACATTTTAATAGTATTATATTTCCAACAAAATTCGCATCCACACTAATTTATATTCATCTATGAGTAAAAATAAAATAAAATTTAATCTTTTGAATAATTATCTATATTGTGTCTCAAAATTTTGATTATATAAGTTCTTTTTCCTTCGAAAATGTTTGCTAACTAAGACCATAAAAATACAAATATATTAACATTATTCCAATATTCTAAGCTAAACAACCTTGATAAATATGATGAAGACATAAGATAAAAAGAAATTGGAAAATAAAAAGTGAATCTTAAATTTCAATTTCATATTAGTAAAATGGTACTCCATCAGTCCTTTAAGAGTGTGACATTTTAACCATTTTGGTTTGTTCACTAAGAGTGTGAGAAGTATATTTATAGTTAAAAAATTATGGCATACAATAAATAGTATCTTCGAGGAATGAGTGAGTTATTTATAATTTATCATATTCTTATTTATTCAATAGATTATTCTATATTTTAAAATATTTAAAATATTTATATTTTAATATATATAATCATTTTTATTTCATACTCATACATATCTCTATATATAGTCATATATCACTAGGAAGACATAACTAAGATGATATAATTTATGATATAGAATATGGCCGCAGAATAATTAAAGTTCAGTAAAATCATAGAATTATTAGTTATCTGAAAATATATATAATAGATATTTTCAAATTCTCATATTAAATTTATTAGAAATTAGATTTTGTGTCTTTTTCCATGCGATAAATTTGAAACTAAGAATTACATCCGATTCAATTATAATACTTAATAAAGTTAGATGACATGTTAGATTTTGAACCCTAATTCTATTTTGCATTAGAGCTCAAGTAGTAGAGACGATGGATAATATATTTTGTCTATTAAGGCTCATTTTTTGTCTACTTTTCACATTTACTTGCCGAAATTGTTGAGGTTAATATAATAATATTTTTTAAAAAAATTGTACACATTATATTACTACAATTTAAAATAAATTACTCATATACAATTTAGACTATACGTGCAACGCACGTAATCACTAATAAAGTACATCAATATATAAAAATAACAGTAAATTATGCATTCGAAAGTAAATTTTTCGAAATAAAATATTTTTCATCATTACTATATATAGTCCTTTGGGAGTTTCTTTCTTCACTCTTTTTTTAAGCAATTAAACTTCTAAATATCAACAACATCATCATTTTTTCATCATATATGTGTATCCATGAACCATTATGGAAATATTGAGTTTAATGATAAATTTAATATTTTCTTCTCATATTAAAAAGTGAATCAACGTGCAACGCACGTTATCCCTGCTAGTCTTTTATAAATGAGTTATATATCTCAACCCTCTTATATACTCCCTCCTTTTTTTTTTGATGTTTCAGCATTTTTTACTTTTTTTTATATATAATTGATGTTTTACATTTTTTTTCCATAATTGCCCTCGAATTAACTCACCTCTTTTATTATGAATAGCTTATGTTCTCTTTTTTCAACATGATATTAATTGTATAGTTAAAGATACAATCATCATTTATTAAGGTCATTTTAGTCAAAAATTATATTTATTAAATGTGTGCAAGGTCTTAGAACATCAAATAAATAAATAAAAGGAGGGAGTATTTGTTTAGACAACTTTTCAGTTATTATATTTTCTATCTAGCATGGCACAATTTAATTTGATGTGGGGGTTTCATTTTAGAAATTGATACCAACAATAGATGGGCCATTCCGATTTGTGGATGCTGATATGAACACTGCAGTGATACGGTCTTTTGATCTACCTCCCACACCCGGTAATCTTTAACATTTTGGGAGACTATTTTGCTTTTGAGTGATGTTAGCTGATTACCTATTTATTGAGTATATGCTTTGTAAATTTCAGATAAGACTCTCAAAAAAGAGAAAAGGTGTGATGTTGAATAGTAGACTGCCAAATTTAGTTTCTTTACCATAGGCCTCAATTGATATACGAGATTGTTTTGTTTGCATTAGTGTATATTCGCTCAATTTATATTATCATTTTTCAAATATTAACAATCCGTTTTTTTTTTCATTCGCTAGGTATTCAATTAAAAATGACCAAGTTTCGCTTAGCCCAACCAAAGCTGTTGCTTGTTCCATATTCGCATAGGTCGGTGATTATTATAGCTAATTTAATGAACTGTATTGTTTTAGACATCTCATTTGATTTTCATATCATTCAAGCAAAATTTAGAATTTTGACCTTTATCTAAAAAGAGTTTGTTCTGCCCTTTTTTTTTTCCGTTGCTTTGAGATACACATGAAAAGAAGAAGCTTTTTTTTCGAGAGTGGATTAAGAGATTTTAAAACCAAATAATATAACTACAAGTGATATCTTTATTTGGCTAAAAATTCTCTTGGTTTCATTTGTTCACTATGCTTAGGCTTATCATTCATTTACTACTTTTGATAGCTAGGTGATCTAGAAATTGATCCTCTATGGCTTAGACATCATCCACCTTAGTTGCTCCACATTTTTTCACCTACCAACTCTAGCGATGAAACTAGAAAACATCATAGTAAGTTTTTTATTTTTTTTATTTTTTATTTTTAAATTTTTTTCCGCACTTGATAAATTCTTAGATATGACCTCAATTGACTCATATTTTTTATTATACTCACAATAGGACAAAAGTGCAGCCTAAATCCCTGAATTCACAGGTTCTTGCAAGGATTTAATGAGATTATAAGCCTCTTCAAGCGTTCCATCCATGCCAAGAATCTTCATCATATAAGCATGAGTGCTTAAGTTTTGTCACCAATATTGTGTGGTGTATGAACGATTTCTATCTTTATAATTTGTTTTAACACATGATTTTTGCATACAGATCCTTGTGGTATTTAAAGTAGGCTGTCTATCTAATAAAAGAAAAGGCTAACTACATAAAATAACAAAATTGCATGGAATGAAATTGATTTCTATACATAATGAGTTAAAATTTTAATTGTTATGAATTTAGCTCTCATATGATAAGTTCACTTACTCTGAATATAATTAAGTAAATTAGATTGCTATAGTTGAGTTAGCTTGAATTAACTAGCTTAAGTGCCATTATATATCAACGAATATGCATGAAAATCTCGGTAAGAAAACTTATTTCAAGTCATACTTGAGTAATCTAGGTACTACTCAAGTCATGCGAATATTGATCTAACTATGTATCCATATTGATTTACAGGTCAACAATTTGATCATGGCGCACTCCATTTTCTCTATCAATAGGTGCGAATATTTGAGGTTCGATTGATTTATCTAGACGTTTAGAAGGCATTAGTTGATCCTTGTATATATGCACTTTTATCTTTTTTGAAGAATATACGTTGTCCAATGTTGCTTGAATTCACATAGGTCTACAGCAATGTTAAAATGATTATTGGTAAACCTTCTTTCTCTTACCGTGATGCTACTCATGAGTGAATTGTTTTGGATCTTTTGCACAATATCCATGGACCATGGTGGTAAGTTTCCCTAAAGAACAATGCTAAACACATTTATGTATATATTTGTGTAGAGGTTATGGCTTTGTTTTTGTTTCATGATGATCGCATAGTCTTCCTTATTATATTATGTGTCTAGAGGCTAATAATTTTGCTATGACTATTGTTCACTGCTTTAATTTTTCTCTGTTAGTGATAATGTTGCATTAACTCCATGCAGCTATGCAAAAAAAATTTGAGATGTTCAAGAGATTAATTAGAACTCCCCCACTTAAAAACCCGTATCACCATCGTAGAACTCTTTGATTTGCTAATTATCACGGGGCAATTATGGCAACACCGCGTTTTACGCGGTGTGAAATATCTAGTATATATATATATATATATATATATTTATTTTTATTTTAAAATGAGACGCTTATTAGGGAAAACACGAAATAGGACGGAGATAGTAGTATTGATTACCTCAAATTGATTGCACCTGACAGCCAAATGCAATATAGTATCGCCATCATCATCCTTTGCAGACACTAGCTCCTGCAACTTCTCCACCAAAACCTTCGATGCCGTAGGCTGACGATGCTTCACGCAGAGATGCAGAACCGTCTCTCCACGATGCAGCCTCTCCATAGCAGGAAACAAATCCTGATGAATCAGCTCCTCCAAGATCTCGACATGGCCGTTCATGGCGGAGATGTGAACCGGGTTCATGCCATGGCAGTCACGTGACCAGCACATGCTAGGGGCTTCTGATAGCAATAGGGACGCAATCTCGACATACCCTCGTGCTGCTGCAATGTGAAGAGGCGAAGATCTTTGGGAGTCTAATTCTCGAGCCAGTTGAGGGTTTCGCCTCAACACCTCTTCGGCGACGTCTACATTTCCCTGCAGTGTCGCTATGTGCAGAGGAGTTCTGTTTGAGCATGCAAATGATACTCTATCGAGAAGATGTGGGTCTTCTCGGAGCAGCTGTTGAAATGTTGATACCTCCCCTTTTGATGCAACATCGTAAAGTTTCTTTTCTGCTGCTTCTTCTCCGCTGATACCTCCCCTCAATATTAATGTCTCTTTCTAATTTTCTTTTCACAGAAGCTTGAGAACTTATATATGTAAATGTATATTCACACTCTCACCTTTATAATATATGCTTACTAATTATTGTGCAAGAATGTTGCTGTAGTATTTGATGAGTAGTTACATGTAAACTTCTTCCTACTCTTTTTCCTATTTTCCTTTTTGGAGTTGTACGTACTTCATTTCCTTACTCAAGTGCATATTAGCGTGTTGCTAAAAAAAAAAAAGAGGGGGTTGCATATTAGCGACCACTATGTATAAACACCTTTACCTTTTTCGACCATCTACGCGCCTTCTTTGTCTTTATCGACTGCCAATCTAACTCACTTTTTTTTTTTTTGTCTTTCTTCTCTTCTATTCCCATTTATCTTATTTCAAACGGGCACTATTATTTAAAGAACACTTTATTAGTGATATATCGACGATCGATCATAATTCATAAATAAAAAGTTTTATTGATTCTTTTAATTTGACATAAAAATAATAAAAGTAGCTAGGACAACAATATTTTCTTAAAAGCCGACGTAATTGTGATGTGAAGAGCCAACGATATCCGGGAGTCTAGTTCTCGAGCGAGTTGAGGGTTTTGCCTCAACGCCTCTTCGACGATGTCTACACCCTCCCTGCAGTGCTGCTGTGTGCAACGGAGTTCTATTTGAACATGCAAATGAAACTCTTTCGAGAAGACACGGATCTTCTTGGGAGTTGTTGAAATGTTGTTACGTCGCCTTTTGATGCAACATCTCGAAGTTTCTTGTTTCTTTTCTGCTCCCATTCTTCCCCTCAGTATAATTGGCTCTTTCTTTCTTTTCTATTAGTAGAATTTTGTACTAATATTTAACGAGAGTTTACAAGGAAACTTCTTACTTTTCCCTTTTCTTTTTTGTAGGTTGTACAGTTCATTATCTTTAGTAGTTAAGTGCATATTAAGCGTGTGTCCCTACCACTATCACTTTGTCTTCACCGACTCCAGTCTGAGTTGAGTTTGTTCTTCTTTTCTGTAAGAAATTATTTCTTTTTTAGGTACTAGCACTGATCACGTGCGTTGCACGTTGATCTGTTTGTCTTTTTATTAATTTTTATATACGATAGAAAAAAACAATAAATAATTTACAAACTTGATAAAAATGTTAAGTGTAATTAAAAGTAATAGAATATAGTCAGTATTCTACTGTTTATTTATTAAAAAATATATAACTATTTTTAATGTCTAAAAGATTT
The DNA here is from genome assembly GCA_001642375.2 of Mentha longifolia. Lineage (NCBI taxonomy): Eukaryota > Viridiplantae > Streptophyta > Magnoliopsida > Lamiales > Lamiaceae > Mentha > Mentha longifolia. Next base: position 19,883,437 of record CM038110.1, on the reverse strand, counting down.
AAAATATATTCACATTAGATCTTTTCTTGTTTGATTTTGATAGACCGATAACACATTTTATTCCTTTTGCTTTTTGACATAAGTTTGTTCAACGTGTTGTCATTATCGCTTAAAACATCAATGCATTCTTCTAACTTCTTTTTTGTTATCCTTCTTTTTCCCTTTCCTTGCAATTCATCAAGCTGCAACTCCATATTTGCTTTTTTTTTTCTTTTCTTCACTTGAGTTGGTTTAATATGTTTCTTTGCCCTTTTATTTTCCTCTGCTTCTATTGGTTTTACTCTCTTAACCGTGTTTTTCTTTCCTTCAATTTGATTTGTTTCCGCTTTTGTTTGTTTTACTCTCTTGATTGGTATTTTTTCTTTCCTTCAACTTGATTTGTTTTGAGTTCCTTGAACTATTGATTCTCCATCGATGTTGTTGCGGTTAACCTTTTATATTGCGCGCTATGATAGTTAGGTTCCCTCTGTTATCAATCTTCGCAGACTTGATTGTAGTCATGATACTCATTTATGTTGAAGTTTATAAGCTCAAACCTCTTTAGTATATCGATTCATTTTCACACTAAAAAATACACTTAAAATTAAGAATCTTTAAAAAAAATTGTAAAATTATAAAGTAAATTTCATAAAAATTAAATGGTTTATAGAATGCACTTACCTGGTTTATTGAAGTAATATATTCATCCACAAAACACACTACATATAATGCCATAATATCTTCGAATATTGTGATATATGCATTATAATCCCTTTATATAACATTTAGAGTTATTTTGTATATGCGGTGTATTAGATACTCCGTAATAGTTATTACATAAATATTTTAGAAACTATATTTATTCATAAATATTTGCATCTTTGCTTTGGTGTCGTCCCATAAACTTCCATATTACATGTTTGCATATTGTAATTTTATGATTGTTGGGACATGATGTTGAATACTTTTTATAAGAATCATACCATACCAATGATTTATTTTGAACTCTGTCAATGATTCCCATAAGCAGTGTTCTAAAAGTCGTTAGACGCTAGTAGGGCGGTGGGGGGCCGATTAGCGTCTAGGCGGCCTAGGCGGGAGTCTAGGCGGTGCCTAGACGGCCTAGACGGATTAGTATAAAATCAAAGTTTACGTCAAATTTTTCATATATTTAAACACGATATCTATAAGTTAAAGTATAAAATTCATATTTTTTCAACTATATTTTAATCTTACAACCCTTCAAGTCCCGATGAGCCTGTCTAAACCCTCCTAGGACTGCCTAGACATGCCTAGACACATTTCTAGATGCCGATTAATTCACCACCGCCTAGAGAAAACTGTCTTGCCATTAATCGGGACGGCCCGACACCTTCTAGCGCCTAGACGCCTTCTAGGCGGCCAAGTCGGCCTTCTTTTAGAACACTGCCCATAAGACAATATTAAGATTTATGTGGTATAAAAATTAAAATTATTATAAATGAAATTAGTAATTATTTAAATAAAAAAAAATATAGAAGTCATATATAATAACCTCCGATAAATATGATTCCTCAAATAAATCCATCAAAAGGTAACAACTCTTCTAAAAAAGTTGAAGCCAAAAATCGAAGATTCAGTTTAATCTAGGGCTTAAAATGAACAAAACATAAATAAACCATATAACTTAATTTTATAACCTTCGATTCGGATGAACATAACATGCGCAAAGAAATTAAGCAGCACATCAATCAGCTAATAATAATCCATCACTAATTGAGGGCACATTATATTTTAATCATTCCAACTCTGTTTTCTCCTTTTTTTTCTTCTTCTTGAAAGTCTGGCTATGGACTGCAATAAGCCAATGATAGCATAGCAATGTCAAATGGGATTTTTATATCTTCTGTTATAATTGTATCGAAGTGTTTTATTTTTTGGTTTTCAAACTATTTATCTTATTTTTCATTCTCGGAAGAGAGCAACAAAAGTAAATATCTAATAGGTACTATTAGAGATTACTAAAATTTTAAAAGGTACTCCCTCCATCCCAAATTACTTGTCTAGTATATTTAATTGGGCCGTCCCACACTACTTGTCCAATTTCTAAAAAATGAAACAATTAGCTTATTAAATATACACTAATTATCCCATCATACATTTACTTTTCAACAAGTATCTCAATATAATTTAAATTGTAAAATTTTAAATTATCATAACTTGCTCGTTTGTTCTCAGATTTTTACGATTTTTATACCAAATTATAGGTTTTCATACGATCTTTTATTTAAGATCAAACATCAATATGTTTTAATACATATCATCCATGATGCTCTAGTTTTAAAATAATAAAATTTATATTAAAATATTAAACACTACACTTTATCTCTAAACATACTTTTCTTAAAACCCGTGCTGAAAAGGAATTAGACAAGTAGTGTAAAACGAAGTGAGTAATAATTTAGCCTTTTCGAAACTCATATTGGTTGTAGTGATGACGTTTTACCTGCAGGGAATTTTTCTACAAGTAGTATCTATGTTTTATTGAAATTGTCGATAGCACCATAATATTTCAATTAGGCACCTTTTTAAATTCATCTAGCATTGAACCTAAAAAGATAAATAATATAATATGATTACTTTCACATAAAAGTGTTTATTGGTACATCTATAAATTTACATTATAAGATATTATATAATTGAACTTATTCTATAAGACTTGTTGGGAAACAAACGATGTATATCGTGTATAGAGCATCCACCAACTTGTTAGGAAAATATTCCGGGCATGAAAATTGGAGATCATACAATCTATAGAAGAAAAAAGAGATAGATAAACACATATAAAATCATATGGCCTTAATTGATGGTTTCAGGAACATGATATGGTTTCAGGAACATGATAACATCTCAATAGCATATATATATTCTTGAGTAATTTGATTCCACTGGCAAAGTGCAATGAGGTTGATTCTTTAAACCACATATGAATTTGTTAGACTCTAGACTCGAAATAGAGTGATAATTTTCAAGCTAAAGTAATGAAGTGAGGAACAATCATCGAAACAATCAATTGCTATTAGTCATGACATTTTCCAATATCATTAACATGTACAAAATATTTTTATAATTTGCCATATATCAAACATCAAGTACAAAATATTTTTATAATTTTTTCTCTACTAATTATTTCAACGTATATTGATATCCAACCCCAAGCATCACAAAGACGAGATTAAAATAATCAAAGAATAATCAAATTACAAACGACGAACATAATTAATTAAACTCGAGTATACGATAAAATTAATATTATACGACATCATAGCTGGAAAATCTCAAGACCAAAAAGAAATTTAGGATGTATTATACGATGTCTGTTTTCCATTGTTCTTAGAATATTTTGAAGAGATATAAAAAGAGACTTTTAAGATTTGAAATTATATGGAATTCACAAATTGGTAATTTTATAATTCTCGAATGATGTTATGTACAAAAAGCAAAAAAGAAAAAGAATAACGTTACATAAAAGCAGAAATCATTTATTTAATAATGTACTTCCTCTGTATTATCGACTTGACACGTTTCTTGAATATATATGTGAGTATGACATAATAGAAACGTGTCAAGTAGAATAATATGGAGGGAGTCTATGAAAGATTCACATACAACTAATGAATTTGTTTCTCGAATGTACATTAATTGTAGTTAGTTTCTTGCCTCTATTATATTGTTGGTCAACGACTGAATCCCTTCTGCAGTGAAATTGTTCTTATAATTTAGCCAACTTTTATACCTGAATTCCGGCTCCTCCCTAAGGTGTTAATGCTGAAACACTACTAACTGCTATGGCGTCATGTGCTCGATTCAATAGATGCATCGAATGAACTATACCGGTTGAGCTTCTTCTTCGAGAGCCTGTTACGAACATTGTTCAAAACGTTTTGGATTTAAAGCTATGCGAGTCTAATGATATCTGTAGTTCAATTTTTCTTTTCCCTTGTTATATGAAATAGATAGGATTTGTCGCGTTCTTTACTTTTCCTTATTGTAGATGATTAGGCATTGAATATGTATATTATATTGTTAATGCATATCCGATCCACTTATAAAAAACTTTATTTTTATTCTAACGATTTAGTCTAATAATAATATTAATATACTAATGATTTATTCTAATGATAATATTAAGGGCATAATAGGTATAATAAATTTTGTAAACAAGACACTTTTTATAATAAATATAGATAGATATAGATTATAATACTCATTGCAGCTAGTCTTTGTTTAAGGTTATTCTTCTTCTGCCCCTAGCTACTAATACAAGTGTTGAAGCCTGCACTTTTGATATTCAACTCTATGGAATAAAAGCAGAAACATTCTTCTCTGTGTTAAGCTGTCGATGACGGTGTTGACCCTCGTAACACTAATCCAAAAATGCTTAGGAGTTCAAAATCTTGCTCCCGCTCCAACACTTGGAAGATCAAATAGAAGACTCGTAGGATCAGAGAATCGACTGTAAGGTCTTCGTGCAGCTGCTTTTTGCTCTTCCACGATAAGTACAGCCGTCGTATACTATTAGAGACCATTACGAATCCCATGATGCTCAGGGATGCAGCTGCTACTGCAATAATAACAGGGACGAGTGACCTTGTTTCCGTATTGGGAGTGATCACCGTTATGGAAGCTCCGTAACTCACTGCGATGGATGCCAGCGACACCCACGTTGCATACACCACGATCAGCAGGAAATGGATGCGCCCGGATGGCTGCTGTGTGGTGACGAGGAAGATTGCGATGAGAGACGAGACGAAGGCTATGGTGTTAGCATGGATGAAGTGCTTGTATATTTTGGGATGAGTGGACGCCATCACCGCGTTCCCGGCTCTGTGCGATGAGGTGTCGTCCTGCCACACTCCGCCCGGGGGGCTGACGGCCACCTGGAACGCCATGGTGGCGATGAGGACCGCCACCACCATCGTGGTGCTGGTCAGCTTTGGAAGGGCTTTGGCCATCGACCTTTTCGACAACCCCATCAAGATCCGTTGGATCTCCGAGTGGTGGGGTGAGTGCGGAGGGCCGTCGTTTAAGATATCGAGCGGTGTCTTGCCCATCGAGTTTGGTGTTTGCTTCCTTATCGTGTTGCTTTCCACCAAGAAACGTATCACCTGGAGTTGATTGCACCTAACAGCTAAATGCAGTGTCGTCTCTCCATCATCATCCTTTGCATACACAAGCTCCCCCAGCTTGTTTGCAAGAAGCGCCAATGCTATTAAATGACCGTGTTTCACGCACAAGTGCAACACGGTCTGCCCCCGATGCAACCTCTCCATAGCCGGATAGATGCCCTGGTCGAGCAGCTTATCCAAGATTCTAACATGGCCATTCATGGCTGCAACGTGGACCGGGTTCATGCCTTGACCGTCGCGACACCAGCACATCTCGGGGGCTACCGGCAGCAACTTCGAGGCGATCTCGACGTTCCCTTCCGCTGCTGCGATGTGAAGAGGCGACGAACTTTGGGAGTCCAGAACCCGAGCTAGCTGTGGGTTTCGCTTCAACATCTCTTCCACGATCGTTGCGTTTCCCAGCAGCGTTGCCGTGTGTAAAGGGGTTCGATTCGAACAAGCATATGAAACTCTATCGAGGAGATATGGATCTTCATGGAGCAATTCTTCAAATGCTGCTGTGTCACCTTTTGATGCAGCATCTTCAAGTTTCTTTCTTGCTGCTGCTTCTCCCTCCATTCTTTCTCACTCAATATATAGATTGTTGGCTTTTCTTTTCTTGAAGTTTTCTTCTCTTGACAAAAAATGATGCATAGTAGGCATAGCATATATATGGAGGGAGACAATTTCTTGATTCAAAAAAATAAAATAATTTTCCATATAATTGGCTAATCATAATGTGGAAATTGAATTTCTATCTCTGATGCACAAATCATAACATAATTTCTTAGCAAAAAGGAAAGAGGAAAAAGATTGAATTTTTTTTAGTCATTCTTATCTTTTAGGAAGTTGCGTGCATACTTAACATTCTTAATACAAACTTATATGTATGGAATTATCTAAACTGCATACTTTAACTTATCTCTAATGGGACTAATCATTAAAAAAAACAGATTTATTTTTTGTATGGAATTAGGCCGGTTTTGTCTTATCTTAAGGGGAAAGTAAAAATAACTCGATCCAAACAAAGAATTTTGCACCGTCATGACATAATTAAATATAAAATAAATAGATAATTAATTAGCATGTCATTAGTGGGCTTAATTGTCAAATTTGGAGGCTCTTTTCAATCACAACATACTATGATTATTGCTGCGTCACGTACGATTAAGATCAAAGTATATATAGTTTAAAAGCCACAAAAAGCTCAATAAGAAAACAAATTAATTACTTTTTTACTTTTTAAATGATGTAAGCTATAAGGTATAGGCTCCATAGTAAAACTTATAAAATGTTTCAATTTGTTAGCAATATAAGGTAAAATGACGATTGATTGGTTTTTTGTTATCACTTCATGATTTGCAGTCCAAATTAATGGGTATATTCAATACTAATGAAAACGCATTATGATGAACGGCACATTATAGTGTTAATAAGAATGCATTATGATGAATAATACATTATAATTGTGCATAAATTGCAACATTTTTTGTTAACAATAATGCTATGAGGTCACATTATAGTTAACCATAACACAAATATTATATATGTTTATATAAATAACAAAACATTAATGATGATTAGTGGATATAATAATTTTTTTTTCTAACATTTTCTCTAGCTATTAAAAAAATGAAATTATGACCGGTGACGATGTGAACAAATTAAATCACTCTTATGTTAAATGAAAAATACTAGTATAACTAACATGATGTTGAGAGCTCATTATATAAAAGTAAATGATGTTACCTTTAACAAATCATCAAAACTATATTAAATAGTACTCCCTCCGTTTTCTCTGATTTAACTTGTTTATTTAATATATGATTGGTATAAAATAATAAAACAAGTCAAATGAGAGAAAACAGAGGGAGTGCATATTTATTCAAGACACGTTTATTATATTAGTAAAAAATATCATTATGAATTGGAGGCAGATAGTATAATTTACAATCAATACTTTCCATTTTCCACCAACGAATAACAATTGATAAATAACTCAATTTTTTCTTATAGAGCTCTTTCTAATTAATTGTGCCATTGAGTGCTTTAGACATGGGTTTTGAGTCCAAGAGAAACTAAAGATAGGCAAAAGGAAGCCCATATATAAAGTTGTACTAAGTTTGGTTACTCTTGAAAATGCTGGCCGAAGTTAAAAGCCCATAATAAAATATATTGTAAGTTCAATCATCAAGTTTATACCTTTTTGTTATTTCACTAACTATAGTATATATATATATACATTTTTCTCTACAGATGGATGGATGGATGGATTAAGCAGATATATGGAACAAGAATCGCTCCAATTATTGATATAGTAATGTCACTATAACAATTTTTAAGCAGATTCTAAATTTTTATAGTAGGGCTTACTTTTTTATGGTAACTAGCAGGGATTACGTGCGTTGCACGTAGATCCGTTTTTCTTTATTAATTTTATACTTTACTAATTGCATTATATAAATTTACATTTGAGCAATTATATATAATAGGATTCAGGTAATCAATTCTATATGTAATAAATTAATTGATCACAAATTTCATATGAACTATATACAACATAGGAGATAAGAAGAACACAAACAAGTTGATCAAATAAATTATTTTAAATTTTTTTATATTTTGTTGTAGACTTTTATATAGTGGATTCAATTTCTGCAAATGCCCAAATACATACAATCTAGTTATTAAGGTTTAGCTATACATAATTTCCACAAGATAAATATACAATTATGCATGTCTTACTCGAGACTTTTTTTAAAATGACATTTGAGACTGTTATAATTGAATTTTGCCCCACAACTCATCTTTCTCATTTGTAGTCATATCTCCTATCTTTTTAAAGATTAATGACTATAAATAGAGATTTGTATAAACAATTCCCCTCCGATTTAAGAGGTTGGGGGTTCGAGTCACCCCGGGTACTTGTGTGTGTGAGTGTGTTGTGTTTGTCTGATAAAAAAAAAGTATAAACAAGGTACACATAAAATATGTGTGTGTTTAGTAGTAATAACGGAAAGAGATATATGGACTTTTACCAAAAAAATTATTTATGTCAAATTCTGATTATATATATTTGAACTAAAAAAAGTAGTTATCATGTATTTTAGATCAATATTTTTCAATGTTTCTTCTCAAAATAAAAATAAAAAAGTATAAACATATACTTTCCATTGTTTTCTGGATGAATATTGAGATACCTCCGATCAACTTTTGTAATGTCATTTCCATATCAAGTATATTTGTCTTGTTCATCACAAATTTCCCGACATGATTATGTATATCCTCATTGATCAATAAAAGTGTAGTTAAAATATAAACATGGTAAAATTGAAATTACAAATTTGACATGTTAAAATGGTCCTATAATCCATCTTCTAAATATGTTTTTATAAGATCAATGCTCACAATTGTATTAGTGCAGAGCTATAACAGGAAACAAATAAAAATTAATCATGCAAACCAAACCAAAATAATTAAATTTGAAAAATAGTAGTCGAATCCAATTTTCGAACTAAATCGAACCAAAATATCCAAATGATTATTTCAACTATTTCGATCTCATAGAATTTATTTCTTAATATTTTATTTCATAGAAAATTCAAGTCATAAAATAAATTCAAATTTTAATTCATATATATTGAAAATTTGTTTCATTGAGTGGATGTATCATAGCTATCTTGCTCACATTCTTTTTTTTCTCTTTTTTATACTCCAATATAATTAAAGGAGTTTTCGTTTATATCATTTTATAACACCTTTCTCACAACAAATTGTATACATAAAGTATATGTGTGATTCTTCTATTATCAAACAAAACGCAGGAGTTTCATATTCAAATATTTTTGCACTATAATATTTGCAATGAGACACCGTCTATGATTCATGTAGCATTGGGTCTGAAAAGATTAATAGTAAAAATTTAATAAAAAGTGGTTTATTGCACATGTATTTATAAATTTTGTAATGACTGAAGAAAAAAAAAATTACGTGGTGAGTTTGGCATCTGCATTGTATCACAGATGCTCCTAGTTTATATTAAAATTGCAAAATAAAATAAAAAAATACAACAAACAAACTTTAAACATAGCGAAGGAGTGTTATTAAGAAACAAACATTAATAGAAATAAGTCATCCATCCCTTAAAAGATTTTGTAAGGGGGAGTATCATCCAATTTAGATGTAGAGTCTAAGATTTTTTCTAAGTTGATGTACGACAAATGGATGATTCTAACACAAAACTAACTCTAATATCATATTAGAATTGAATTATTTGGACAATTTCTTAATTTGACTTTGTTACTGTTTGGGTTAACACCCCTCATACGTTTTAATTTAATTTCTTTTACTTAAAAGAATAACATTATGAACACGTGACTCTCATCCTTCCTAGATTTTGTACATGTAAATTTTTCTAATGACAATGATAATTAATGGAATCTACAATGAGATGAACAACAATTAACATTTAAATTTATAGTATAATTTTCATCCATATATTAGTGCAATAGAATTATGGACTGTAGATTGAAACGATAATACTTCTTCTATCAACGAAGAGTGCGATACTCTCTATATCCACTTAAAAAACTCTATCAACTATATATATAGTGCCACAAAGAGCATATCATAATTATGTGACTATTAGAAATCTTATCCATACTATGTTCAGAAGTATTTGATGCTATGGAAAAAAATAAGTGTCAATGGTTAAATATACCCATTTTGGATAACTATATAAGTTTTATACCCAAGCAAATAAAACTATAAGTTTTATACCCAAAAGTCATTGAAAAGACAAAAATAGCCTCCACTTTATCTCACACTCAAAACAAAACAAAAAGAATGTGGGCCCCACTTTTCAATTTATTCAAAGAAATAAAAACAAACCCTACCCCACCTCATTCTCTCTCTCTCGGCCGTCACTCTCCCTCCCCTCACGATTTCTCTCCCTCACGATTTCTCTCCCTCTCTCTCCCAAAGAACCGTGAGCCCTAAACCCCCAAACCGTAATTTTTTTTTATTTGTTTGCCGGCGCCGGAGTGAAAAAACCATGGCCAACGATTCAAACGACGACCACGATTCGGGTGCCGAATCCGAAGGAGTTCCACAACGTCGGCCAATTCCGACGAGGGCCGAACGAGAGAATATTCCGGAGCCGCCGGCGCCGGTGAGTTTTCTAACCTTCGTTATTTTGTTAAATAAAATTATTCAATTTACGGTTTAAATTGTAAGCATGTTTTTCAGTTTTTTGGATGGAATAGTTTGGATTTGTATGCGATTTATATGAAAATGACACAAATATGTGTGTGTGCTTGAACTACGATTTGTGTGTGTGTGCTGGGTTTGAACTTGAAGTTGAATTTGTACAGTATAGGTTTGGGCATAATTCACGGTTTGGAAGCCAAAAAACCGTGAGCTCACGGTTAAACTAAGCTTAAACCGTGAGAAAAGGAATTCTCACGGTTTGCTTAAGCAAACCGTGAAATCACGGTTTGAATTAAGTTCAAACCGTGAGGAAGCCCTTTTCTCACGGTTTAAGCTTAGTTAAACCGTGAGCTCACGGTTTTTTGGCTTTTAAACCGTGAATTATACATATTAGATTTAGATATATATACACTATATAATTTAATTTAATTAATTAATTCACTTCATTTGCATTTTTTGGGTGATTGCAGCCTAGGTACCAATGGTACAGGCCTCTCATGCAAGGATTTCCGGGTGAAATCAATGCCTACTATAGAGACTCCGCAGCTGTGTCAATCGTAAACCATTTATTGCGCATTGGCGGACGTGATCTGTTGGCCCGATTTAGTGACGAATCTCCATTCGCAGTCATCTGCACAATTAAGAAGATTGGGAATGCGAAGCGTGCCTTGCACGAGCTTTTGTCCCGGGAGCTATGGAGGGGCAACGACCATGATTTTGAGAGGTTGTTTCACGTGAATGGCCAGGATATTCGGTTTGGGCCGCAAAAATTTTGCCTCGTGACCGGATTGAGATTCGGTTCCTCGACCTTTAATCCTCATGGCAAGAACCACGTCATCCCAAGGACGAGTCTCTTCTATACTTACTATGAGGGGCGTAAGGTGCTAGTGAAACAGTTGTTTAACGATTTCACGAACGCTGACGTAGTTCTAGGGACGGAGGATCAATACATGGTTGCCGCTAACCTCCTCGCCTACTACTACTTGCTATTGTGTCGGGACTACAATAGAAGCATTGAGATTGGGCATGGACTTTAGTAGAGGATCCGGAACGATGGGCTACATTTCCGTGGGGCTCATGGTCGTTCCAAATACTGTGCCACCAGCTCGGAGTGGCAAAGAAAGACCCGAGAGAAATTGGAGGCTCCGACACTAATGCTGCCTACCATCTATACGGGCCCGTCTGGGCATTGTATTTTTGGGCCTTCGAGGCCCTTCCGGATTTAGGAGAGCAGTGTGCCAACAAGCTGAACCCGCACGCGTTCCCTCGACTAAGGAGATGGGAAATGGGACACAACTATAGAGATTTCCAGGGTTTTTTTAACGATCCGACGGTATGTCATCATTCTCTTAATCTGCCAATTATATATCATTTGAATTATTAAAATTTAAATTAATATTAGAGTTTTGTTTTGTTTATAGTATATGGTGATTGAAATTGAATTAATTGGAGCGGTTTTATGTAGATTATCGGTTAATTGTTTGAACTCAATTATAATTAATTTAGTTAAATTTAAATTTTATTTATTATGATTATTTAAGCATGATCACGGTTAAATAAAACTGTGAGCTCACGGTTTCATTTAGAATAAAACCGTGAAAGCTAAATGTCTCACGGTTTGAACTTAAGTCAAACCGTGAGCTAACGGTTTGATTTATGTTCAAACCGTGAAAGATAATTCTCATGGTTTGAACTTAAGTCAAACCGTGAGCTAACGGTTTGATTTATGTTCAAACCGTGAAAGATCATTCTCACGGTTTGAACATAAATCAAACCGTGAGCTAGCGGTTTGATTTAGTCCCAAACCGCGAGGCATCAGCTTTCACGGTTTCATTTCACGGTTTGAATACTGATTTTGATTTGGTTTTGATTTTTAATTTTTTGTGCCTTTGTCTTTTGCAGCTCCAAGTAAACCCGACGCTCGAACCTTCGACGGAAGAAATGGCTCAATTATACTATCTTAGCCTCTTCGAAGAGCAAGACCCCTTGATGGTTCGATTTAATCCGAATACGCGTCATGCTTGGAAGAAAGCGCCTATACCGCAGAGGCAGACGAAGGAAGCGAGAACTATGGCGAAAGTTCTCGACAAATTGAGGTGTCGGGATGCCCGGACTGCAGCCCAGCCCCGTGGTCGCCAGCCACGTGCCACCAGGGCAAATTCTGAGGGTCGAGGACCTCTCCCAAACCCAAGAGCTCGTGTGAGTACGTCGAAGAGGCCGAGGGTGGAGAGTTCACATCCCGAGAGGTCTCCGGGCCTTGTTTGCTGCGTGCATGGGGATCCGTGCCCCCGAGGATGTGATAATGACGCGTGGGCTGACAAGATCATGGAGAGAATGGCCCAAGACCAGTCGGACACCGGAGTGATGGCTCGTATCGCCAAGTTCATGGCAGGGCACCTGAAGGGGATCTTCGGGAGGTCGGGGAGTTCCGCGGGTCATGGCGCTCATTCTTATCATCGAGCACCGTCACATGCCAGCCATGTGGCCTTTGATAGACGACATTCTGTTGACCGGCCCCATGAAGATCGAGACGATCAAGAGGCTCCCTACATTGAGCACAGGTCACCGTCCCCTGTGGGCGCTCCGGGTTTCGAGCACATGGTGGGGTTTGTTACCGAGCCGGTAGCACGGGAGAGATCAAGGACGCCTCCAGTTCGAGAGGCTGAGGTCGAGGACGCAGAGTCATCACACTCATCTTTTTATAGGGACTTGGAGACGACGCCCCCATATGATTGGGTGCATCCCGTACTACAGCCTGTCATTCCTCATCCGCAGATGATTCCCGTTCCCGAGGAGCGACAGGGAAACGGGGGTGAGTACAGTGATGCAGACTCTGACGTGGCAGGACAGACGCCTGTGCGTCGGGTTCGTATTGGGGGACGGAATGTGAGGCCGTCGGCTGCCTTACAGAGCCCATTTGTTCCGATTATCCCCACACCGTATACTGGCTCGACGATCAAGGAGATGTTTATGGCATTCAGACAAAGCGGGCCGGATTCCTACGCAATGAACATGCAGGACCCGCCATATAGGATGACGCAGTCCTTGTTCGATGATATCGAACACCCCGCGATACAGTTCAACGCTGAGGTTAGTCCGGACCTTATTTTGTGTTGTTATTATTTTTTATACTTTGTCGAGTATTATGTTTTCATAATAATCTGTGTTTATTTTAGGTAATGGACCTGTATGTGCTTTACTGGTGGAGTCGACTCCAAGATGGACTTTCTTTGTGTCCGTCTCTGCAGGAGAGAGGCACCGTTCTGCTTGGATTGGGCGTATACGTGAGTTTTTATTGACATATTTAATGAATAATTTTTTTATTTATTTTATTTTGTGTGTAATCTCTAAACGAATATATTATTTGACAGTACGACTTGAGAACAACTCTGATGGCTTTTCACGATGGAGATCAAACGGCAATGGCAAAGTCGAAGCTAAAGTATCGTGATTACAAGCTGTCAAAGGATCTCCAGAATTGGTTTCACGGCGTGGGCTCGTATGATGTTTGGATGAACGCAACTTGTGTAAGTTCCTTCGATTTAACTTTTTCATTTGAGAACGTATTATTATTAGTGCTTGAAGAATAAGTTGAGTCCTCGACCCTTCTATGCAGTTTGTGTTTGTTTGTCATGTCTCCTCCGACCACTGGGTTATCTGCCGGGTATTGACTGACGAGTGGACGATGGAGGTATATGACTCACTTCTACATACGCTCCCTAATGCAGCCGACAGAATGCATCGGAAGGTCCAGCTCTACCCGATCCTGAAACTGTGGCCCAGAGTCTTGCAGCAAGTTGGGTATTGGGATCAACATCCACGGCTGGCGAAGCAAAATGATTTCTTGCAGATTGTCTGGGCCCCCTTGACGCAACAATACATACAGAAAGATGATTATTCATGCGGCCCGTTCGCTTGTATGTATATCGACCGTATCTTCGCCTTGAAGAAGCCGCGTCTTGAGAGGGTTGGTATGAGGTATCTATCCGGGTTTCGCTTAGAGGTGGCGAAACGGATATTTTCACTTTCGCAACGTTATGTCGAGTTGTGAACATTATATTTCATTTTCTTTGACATTGTGTATAATATTATCACTTATATATTTAAAATTTATAATTCTACGCATTTCATTTAGATTAGATTATTAGAATAATATTTAAACATTGAATTTAAATTTAAAAATAATATTTAGATTACTAGCATATGTAACTTTGAACATGATTAGCATATGTACAAGTGTATAAGTGAACAATACATCAACAATCTCTTTGAACTCAAATATACGTGTAGCATTATTCATAGACAACAATTAGTGATTAATTTAGAATTTAGATAATATATGCACACATAATTGATATAATATATTTATATCAATTAAAATATGGTTAAAATCAGAGTTTCGGCATTAATTTTGGCCTAATTATGAAATTAACGGTTAGGGTTCACGATTAATTTAAAATTCTTACGGTTTTATTTGCATTTAAACCGTGTTTGCTCTCTTTAAAATAAATAAATATAAAAAAATATATTTTTCACGGTTAGGTTTCACGGTTTAAATGTGAAAAAACCGTGTTTTAAAAAAAATTAATGAAAAATATGACTCTCACGGTTAGATTAGCAGTTAAACCGTGATCTCACGGTCTGCTTGCTAATCTAACCGTGAGAGTCACATTTTTACGGTTTAATTGGGGTTCACGGTAATTTTATATTTTTAACCGTTAGCTCACGGTTTAACATGTATTCTACCCGTCGGCTGTGTCCCACATCGAAAGTATAAGACAAAAATTGAGAAGGTGCTACCTATATATGAACAATCTTTTACTTTTCTTTTTCTCAAAATTTATATTGCTGTTGTCATGGCGACGGCAGCGTAATAGTGTTGTGGCTACTTTCCCACCTTGTATATACATTGAGTTAATCATTTTGCTAAAATATAAGGTGTGAAGTAGCCACAACACTATTACGTTTAAATGAGTGCAAGTATTCTTCTTAATTAGTAAAAATAGGAAAAATAAAATAAATTAATTAACGGTTTGTTAGGCATTTATACCGTGAGCTCACAGAGCTCACGGTATAAATGCATTTCAAACCGTTAATTAATTTATTTTATTTTTTCCATTATTAATTAATTAAAAAAAATATGAACAAAATTAACGGTTTGATTGGCCATTATACCGTGAGCTCACGGTATAAATGCCTAACAAACCGTTAATTAATTTATTTTATTTTTTTCATTATTAACGGATTGAAGATAAACTTCTACATAAACTTCTTTCTATATATAACCATAACCATAAACTCTCAACCGTAAACTTCTACATAACCAATTCTAATCTAATCAACAACTCTCATCGGGCATCTACGCTTAGTATGCCCATGTACGTGACAAATGCTACAAGTTTTTGGCCTTCGTCGCTGCCTACCATCCTCGTTCGGGACTCTATTGAGATCGGCATCACCGATCTGCAAAGAAGCCGTGCATGTGCGTCTCTTGTGACCGTATCCACCGCACCGCCCGCATCTCTGTGGATTTCCCGGAAGATCTTCCACCGTTGATCTCGCTCGGCTATTTCGCGGTCTACCCGCTTGTCTTTCGACAACAGGCGGCAAAACCACTTGAGCAGCAATGTGCTCGGGCACAGTCCAAAACCGTGGATCGGGAACCGGATGAATGTTGGGCGAGTAGGTTGCCACGAGGGTCGATTGTTTGAAATAATAGCTCACATAGTCCGTAGCACGGCCTCCGGCAAAACTGCAACCATAGTAATGAAATATGAAAGAATTAAACCAAATATTTTCAGACTGATCGTAGCAAAAAAAATGAGTATGAGGCATGCATACCTAATGGCAGCACAAGCGTGTCGACACGGCACCATGTCCCCCTCCCACTCACGACAATCGCACGTTGCATTCTACATGTCCACTAGGTAAGTCCCGTTGTCACCCTCGACCCTGTACACGTGGGGAATTGTTGTCCCACGAGTTCTGTAGTGACGGGCCCATTCAGAAGATACGGCCATCTTCTGGTACGTTGTCTCAGTCACCTCGTGGGTCCCACGTTGAGCGGCATTCCGATGCTCCTCGAACCACCTGTCGACAATAATCCTGTATGACTCAATCATGGCGCAGATGGGCAATCGACGGGCCCATAGGAGTCTAGCATTCATCGTCTCAGCGGCATTCGAAGTCATGAAACTCGTGCGCGGAACAAGGCACTTGTTATGCGACCACCGATGCATGCCGATCTCACACAGCCTCTGATATATTCGAGAACCCATCAAGTTTTCCATGTATTCTTCGAATTTAGAATCCGAATATGAGTAGGCCGCAGCTTCGAATATGCCGACTGCGTGCTTCCCAAATGTGACCATATTCTTGGCCAGATGATGCCAGCAGAGACCGTGATGCGCACCGGGGAAGACAGCCCTCACTGCATTTCCAATGCTGATATGGCCATCGGAGACTATCAATAGGTCCTGAGGATGTCCTAAGCAGTTACGCAAATTCGTCAGAAACCAAGACCAGGAATCATCGTCCTCGATCGGGCCAAATCCAATGGCAAGTGGAAATACTTGCTCATTCCCATCCTTCGTGCAAGCGACGAATAACGTCCCCTTGTTCTTGCCCTTGAGGTGTGCCCCGTCGACTACGATAACCGAACGTAGTAAATTGTTCTGAAATGCATGCAAGGACTGTCCTAGAGCGAGGAACATATAACACAGTCGATCGTCGAGGGGGGATGTCGAGATACTATACACGGTACCTGGATTCTTCTGCTGCAGTAAGTACAGATAAGATGGAAGCCTCTTGTACGACTCCACAAATCCTCCATACATCATCTCGATAGCGATGTTCCTCGCTCGCAGGGCAAAACTGTAATCGATCTTAATGCCGTACTCAGCTCGCATTTCGTCAACCATCTCTTTTGGCTTGAGCACGACACCATCAGTGATCAACTTCTTTGCGTAGAATGCTCCAAGAACATTCGCGGGGTACTGCCGCGGTGTAGTCCCGTCTAAATCGACGGAGCATGTATGGCTGCCATTGTATGTTCTGATGCGCCACATAGTCCCCACGTTCTTTGCCCGCACGAGGTACTCGCACCCTTCCGTCCTGCATTTGAACCCGACACGGCCCTTGTCCGAATTCTCAACTTTGTACTGCTGCCGGTTCTCCATTTGATGCAATCCAACTGCTACTGACACATCTAACTTCCTCTTGAACAGGCCGCCCTCTCGCAATGCACCAGCTACAGGCGTGTAATAATCTGGATCCAGGACCCCCAAAGGCAACGCAGTGTCTAGGTGAACGTGAGGAATCAACCAATCTCGGATAGCCTCAAGATCAGCCCTGGCATCGTCGTCTTGGGTAGGTTGGGACTCTGAATGAATGTTGCGATGCCCAACGATCCTATGAAGCCGTCTCGGCTCTCGGATCCATGCACCGAACTCCTTCGTAAGTGACTCAAATAAGTCGGTGCGATCCGCTGCGTCCATTGCTTCCTCAGCCATATCTTCCGCGACCTCTTCATCCTCATCCCTTTCCTCGTCGTCTTCCTTGCTCCTTTCTTCTTCAGAATATGGAGCCTCCGAGCTCGGCTCCTCAATATTCACACTCATAAAAATCCTAGAACCTTGTGTCGTCGGAGTGCTCTGGGCGATTCCCTTATCTTTTCTGATAACGTAAACAGTTGCTTTCTTCATCTGCTCCACAATCAATCGCAACAAATCCATGTCGCTCCTCAAAGCGACCTTATCTTGTCCACCATCGGCATTACTCACGTAGTAGAGCAAAAAATCGGATTCTTCGCCCACTTGATCACGAATCTCTTGTAGTAGATTTGCATATGTAACTTCAGTCATAGCCAAATGCACCAAAACACGATCGCCCCCTACGTAACGAGTTTCCTCCTCAAAATACCCACCGTGACGAATATATACTTTGACCGTAGACATATATCTGCATAAAAACGATCAAGAAATTCAAAATCAGAAGAAAATACACTAAACTTTGATGGAAGAAATCGTGTTTACACGGTTTAAATAGTTCACGGTTTAAACTTTAAACTTTAATGGGAAGTTCACGGTTTAAACTTTGATTAAACCGTGAAAGTTGGACATTTCACGGTTTAATCTCAGTTTAATCCGTGAAATATTATAAATCGTGAGCTTAATATTTTAATTGAAAAAGGATATCTCACGGTTTACCTTGTAAATAACCGTGACATGACAAATCTAAACCGTGAATTTTAATTAAACCGTTAAAAACGGAAAATTGTTTTTTCCAAGCTTAATATCGAATCTAATAGTTTTAAACCTATTACATGGAAGTAATTACTTTAATTCTCGATAAATAGGTTACCAAACATGTAATCTAATCACTCTTCGTATCAAAAAAGTAAATAAACCATGATTTTCTAGAAAAAAAATCAATAATTACTAAATTCCAAATTCATATGATTTTCCTCAAATTTACACAATAATAACAACTAAATATGAAAAAATAAACGGTGCGTACCTTCAATATGATCAAAATATCTTCGACAGCGGACCAAATACGGTGAATATTTTCGAGAATCAACCAACTTCGAGGGGAAATTTCAACAAAATTGAGGGAGGTTAACTCAATTTGCGTTCACGATTTCAATTTTTTGTTGCAGTTGAAGTGTTTTTGTTCAATTTCACTGTTAATTCAATTAATGAAATGTACCTTCATCTGATTTGGTTGTTGGTGAATAAATGCATTTTCGAATTTTACATTTTTTTCACTCAAAATCAAATTAAAAAGTGACTTCATGATGGCAAAACCGTGAGCTCACGGTTTTATACTTTACTCACGGTTTTTCGACCTTATAAACCGTGAGGATTCATGCAAAACCGTGAGCTCACGGTTTAACAATGATATCACGGTTTGATATGTTGTAACCGTGAAAAACAGTAACTTTTTAAGGGTAAGTTTGTCTTTTCATTTAATTTTGGGTATAAAACTTATACTTTTATATGCTTGGGTATAAAACTTACATAGTAATCGGTTTTGGGTATATATAAAGTTCACCCAAAAAATAAATCATACATTGTATATTTTCAAAATTTATGCATTAATAAACAAAACGTTGACAAACTTCAAAAGGATGCTTGTGTCCCTCGTAATTTTTGAATTTGTAGGGATTCATAATCTTAACAATGGTAAATTTATTACCAGATATAATTGTGAATTTGTTAATATTCCCTCTAGTTGTAATTCGTCTTTAATCTACGATTGTTCCTCTCTATATAGTTTCTTTAACCAACTTTTGGAACATACAAATTGTATAGAAAACACGATTATTCAACAAGCTATAACTAATGTGAACAATTTAAGAAATTAATTATCACATGATACAACCAATTTCTATCAAGTATGATTGAAAACACGCAAACATATACTAAAATTTAAAGTATATTACTAACCTCTATCAAGAGTTGCCTTCATCAATTCAATCTTTTTTTCTTTCTTCTTAATATTTTATGAACAAAATAGTGGTGGATGCTTCGTATCTAAGTTGTAGTTATTATTTTTCCTTCTTGTAGATGAATAGGATTGGATATATATTATGTAATTTAATGCACATCCAAGTATATACGATTTTATTTTTATTCCAAGGATAATAGACTAATTTATATTATATACTATATCTAATTACATGATTGTACTTATATTATAATGTAGAATAGGGATATAATAGGCAAACAAAATTTTATAAATAAGACACTTTTTATAATAGTATAGATAATCCATGTCCCACTTCATTTAGTCCCCTTATTTAAAAAGAAAATAAATTACCATACAATCATACCCCTAATCCCTTTTAAATAATTAGACTCAAATTTAATTACTCTCTCTCTCTCTTGCCCAGCCACCATGCGCCGCCGCCTTCGCTAGATATGTGAAACCCAAGTCAACCTACGACCAGGGGCGAGCCAAGAATTTTCGATGGAGTGGGCTGGATGACGTACAAGATACCGGCGACTCTTCTATCCTCAGAAATTGGCATGGGCTCACGGCAATAATCTCCGATATTGAACTAATATATATATATATTTTAAATGGGATGGGCTTCAGCCAACCCTTGCTTAAGGTGGCTCCGCCACTGCCTACGACACAGATTCACGAGCAAAAATTGAAGCTCGACGGAGACGGCGACGTGGAGGAGAAGGCGAAGATCGATGTCTGAGGTTTTGACGTGAAATCTTGCCGCCGTTGCTAGGGTTTTGAGGTAATTTCTCGATGTTTGAGCTTTTGAGCGATAATGGAGGAGGATCGCAGCGGCGGAATCGAGGAGATATGCTGCAAAAATCGAGAGGGTGGTGGCGGCGGAAAGGGCGGTTAACTTGAGGGAGTAGAAGCTGTCTTCGGCAGCGGCGGCGGGATGGAGGAGGTAGAGAGGGAGGAGTCTTCTTTGTGGAAGAGTCGTTGGCGGCGGAGGCAGTGGTTAGTAGGTTGTCGGTGGTCGGAGTTTGCCTTTGTGGAAGATTTGTAATATTTTTTTAATTGCCGAAAAAACAAAAAAAATCTACAGTAAAAAAAAAGAGGTTAATCCAATTACTAATCTGCAACTAAAAATCTCATCTCTTCCCTTCTTGGTTATTATGCCCAAATATCTTCCTCTGTCTCAGAGATATTAACCCCTTTCATTATTTTATACCTCACATATTAATATGAAATGGCTCAATGTCTCTGAACCGAAGGAAGTATATATATATTTTTTGAGAGGATGCCCAAATATTTTTGGACCAACAAGAAGGGAGGAGAGAGGGAGTTATATTTATGATACAGACATTTCCCTATCATGTACGGAGTATATAGTCATTTAGGGAGGGCCAGTTTGGTAGCAAGAATGACAAAATCGATAGATAAGATAAAAAATTATCATAAATTATCTCAGAAATTATCTCAGAAGTGCAAAATGCATTAATCACGAGTGCGCATACAATCACGATATATAATACATGAATGAGATTCGTAATAATATCATAACTGAGAGCCAGTTCGCTAATGAAGATTGAACTACAATTGAAATTCCACAACCCAAATAGAAAAAGAAAAGGAACTGCCGTTGCTTCATAATCTCTAATTATCATATCTCATTATGAAAAGACAGACTAACAACAGCAACAGCACCCACACATGATAAGATGCAGAAAAGAAAAGGCTAAATTACACAATCCTCATAATCATTATAGCAGTAACTCAATATCCATGGATTCCAATCTGGTTTCCCAACATCGGTAGAATCTCGAGCTTGAGAAGAACTTCGATTGTGATTGTAACGATTTGAAACGAAGAGATCGAGGGCAAAAGAGGAAAAGAATCAACTTCAAGTGCGAAAATGGTACGCTCATTCATTGTCCATTGCCAATCATTTCAAACAGAGTGATTCCTTCAACAATTTATCCACATAATATGACATCCAATCCAAAAACATATTTATCTAGTACATCATAAATACATAATACGAAAAACGAAACAAAAAGCCACAACCAAACTCGACCTAAAGAAAAATGAAACATGACAAATTATTATCACACAAACTTGTACTCCCTCCGTCTCCGTCTCCATCCTAAATGAAATGTCACCTTTCTTTTGAATATATATGTCTAACTAACAGATTGGTAGAACTCAAGTAGTCAACTTAACCATACCAGACTGTGCCTATGCGGAAAAGCCCTATAATCATTACACGACTGAGGTAATTTGACTGTGCTGATTTCACGCGTATCGAGATTGTAGAAAATGCAAGTGCAGCTATCACCCTTAAAGTAAAAGGCCAACACCTCTGGGTATTTAACCCATCCCAATGGGATAAGCACATCATCTTGTCCCTTAGAAAAGCTTCGTAGCCTCTCCGTCTGATCTTCCAACTCAATATCATGCACCGGCTTTCTCCATTCTCCAGTCTCCGGTTTCATCTCCCAAACTTGCCACAGATAATTTCCACAACTAACCAGCACAGTCAGATGATAACTGTTTCTGTACTTAGGTGGAGGAGGAGAAGGAAGAGGGGCCTCGCTGTATGTAAAGATCTCAGTTTCCACATTCATCGTCAAAAAATGCCTTCCTACTGATCCCCAATGGAAGAAACCTTCAGTCGTCAACGGGGACATAGATAGAAGCCCCCTAACATCTTCTTCTAAGTTGTCAACACTAACATGTCTCCAAGAGTTATCGACTCCAACGGTTAGTATTTCAAGACCTATGCGTGGCTGGAAATCATTGCAACAAACAACATATGGCAGGATGAGTTTATACTCCATGGAAACTGCAGAGTATGCAATGCCAGCATAGATACGAAAGGGCAACCTGATTTCATCAGGAAATGGAGGTACAGGTGGGAGAGGGAGAGACTGCTTTGTTGCAGGATTTACAACATGCAGCGTAGTGGATCCATGTACCAAGACGGCCAAACCCTTACAGCAACAAGAAGTCATACTTGGTACCGCTCTCGAGTTTGTAGCCTAGCTCCGATGCCTCGATTCGGCCTTGTGTTGCTGTGACGTAGATCGAAGCACAGCCAACAAGCATTGATGAGAGAGCAAGTCCGTACGAAGAATGGCGAAGCTGGTGTGAGTTGATGAATGCTCGAGTATGGATGATTTTGTTCCATTTAGGGCAGACCAACCTCGCCTTTTCGTGCAGAAAATCTGCAGGCAAACGTGCCAGGATTTCGAACAACAGCTCTGTAGGGAGAGATTCTATGTTTGAACACACAGGCATCTGCATAATAAATTAAAATATTTAATTTAGAATTGGAGAGAAGAAGAAGGTAGGAGCTATGCATATTATGTAAACAGAAAGAATGAATAGAATTAAAGGGAGGGTGCTCAGATCACTCACCGGTTTATTCCCTTTTTCTTCTTCTTCTTCTTCTTCTTCTTCACTGATGCGGCGGCGGAGAGGCGGCGGCTGGCGGAGAGCTGTTGGTGGTATAGAAGCCATTTTAGGCGGCGGCGGAGGGTACTGATTATTGGAGACGTGGGTTTCAGAAATTATAAACTAAATTAGGGCTTAGAAATTTTAATAATGGATCCTTTTGTGATTACCAATTTACCGTCTCCTTATTTAAAAAGGATAATCATTGTAATTTATAGGAATGTGATTTCGAGGTTTGTATTCGGAGGTGAGGTGTGGCCGGGTCAAAGTGTCAATCTTTATATAGAAAAATGCTAATCTATACGAATAAAAGTGTCAATCTTTAACATAATTATTTTACGAATAAAATGCCAATTTTTAAAAGTGTCAATCTTTATACAGAAAAATGTTAATTTACACGAATAAAAGTGCCAGTATTTTAGCCGTCTGCACGGTGCCTCTGGCTGACACAAGTGTGTCCCAAGGAAAATATCAAGATTTTTTATATTTATTGTTCTGTAATGTATATATATATATATATTTTATCATTAGAATAATATAAAATTTAGTTAATAATGCAGATATATAATGAAAAATGCATAATAACATAAAATACCCAACAATAATAATTACCAATAATAAAAAAGGAAAAAAAAAAAACAAAAACAAATGCTGAAAAACTCAAAGTAATGTCGTTTTAGTTGCGCAACACCCTGTTGTGCCCTATGCCTAGAGCAGGGGATCAAAATCCCTAAATTAGGGTACGGAATTTTATGTGAAATTAATAGCCACTTCCAAATAATAAAGATAAATTATAGCCATTTTTTCAAAAAAAAAAAAAAGAAGCCATTTTTTTTTATAAAAATACATAATTACCCCTTATGAAAATTATATAAAAAGTTTTCAATAATTTAAAATAGATAAAATCAAAATGAAAAACATAATCTAATCCACCCACCTTCTCTCTCCCACCTTATGAAAATTATATTAAAAGTTTTCAATAATTTAAAATAGATAAAATCGAAATGAAAAATATAATCTAGTCCACCCACCTTCTCTCTCCCACCCCGTATTTGCAGCTGAACATCGATTTTACCTCCCCCAAATCTAATTTCTCTCTCTTCTCCTCCACCATCGCATTCTCATATGCATACACGAGATCACTAGTTTAAGAATACACGATTTAACTCACTCGTGTATACTTCAAATGATCTCCTCCTCTAAAATAGGCCACCTCTCCAACAATTATCGTCCTATCCTAGCCTCTTTCTCTTCTTTCAATACAAGAGTGCTTGTTCAAAGATCAGTGGCGAAGCCAGGAATTGTGTTCAGGGGGGCCTAATTTCTTATAGCCTAAAATAAAATTTTATACATTTTCTGGTCTTCTCAAGTTGTTACACTTTCCCGTTTAGGCTCTGTTTTGCTCTCGTTTGAACACCAAAAATTTTACATATTATTAAAAAATGAAAGAAAAAAATAAAATTACGAATGACCTGATCCCTATAGAATTATTAAAATATGAATGGAAAAAGTAACTTTTGCTCTAGTTTGAGCCGAAAATTTTACATATTATCAAAAAATGAAAGAAAAAAATAAAATTATGATCCCTATAGAATTATTAAAATATGAATGAAAAAATTAATAATTATTTAAAAATAAAGAGAACATTAATATACTAATGCACGTGAAAATACTAAGAATAAAGCACTAGATAGATTATTAGTAAAATAAAGGGAAAAAAACAAAAAAAAAATAAAGAAAATAGGAAATTACGAGTAACATAACTAAAAGAGGAAAAAAAAATTGGAAAAACAAAATAAAGAGACAACAAGGAAATAGAAGAAAAAAAAAAGAAAGAAGAGAAAAAGAGAAAAACAAAAACAGGAAAAACAAAGAAAAAGAAAGAAAGGAAATAGAAGGAAAAAAGAAGAAAGAAGAGGAAAAAAATAACAGAAAAACAAAAACGGACCGAAAAAACAAAAGAAAGAATAAAGAATAAAGGGAAATAGTAGAAAAAGAAGAAAGAAGAGAAAAATAAAGGCAGAACTATGAGAAAGAAAGGAATCGAGCCCGCCGCACCAATTGAAAGAACAACATTAGACTGAACATCAGATCACTGGACTAAAGAATTATCATTAATATAGTTATACTAAAAAAATACTAGTAATTTTTTTGAAATCCCAGTGGGGCCCAAGGACCCCACTGCCCCCTCTGGCTTCGCCACTGTCAAAGATACACGAGTTCATTAGACTCGTGCTCGTGTCCTCGTGTCTATTTGGAACGATTTCATTCTTCAAATTGCTTGCCATCTTGCATTTGCTCGTCATGAATAATCCAAATCTGCTATCTAAATACACAACCAACCAATGGATACACAAGCAAAATCTAACTCTTGTAGGGCAATAACATATCGATGATCGTGTACATGGCGAAGTAGCTATAATGTGAAAAATTCGCTAAACGACGATGGACACGGCGAATGGAGTATTTAGGAAATGGTTCGCTCGTTCATTCTCCATTGCAAATCATTTCAGACAGATTGATTGCTTCAACAATCTATCCACATGACGACGAAGCACAACTCAATTGGTAAGACGCTTCACCTCCAAACCAAGAGGTCGGGGTTCGATAAAATGAAACATAACAAATTACTATATTATCACACAAACTTGTATTCCCTCTGTCCTAAACAAAATGTAACCCACCCCCCCTCCTTTCTAAACGAAATGTAATTAAACTATAATTTGAATAGAACTCAACTTAACCATACCAGGCTGTGACTATGCAGAAAAGCCCTATAATCATTACACGACTGAGGTAACTTGACTGTGCTGATTTCACGCGTATCGAGATTGTAGAAAATGCAAGTGCAGCTATCACCATCAAAGTAAAAGGCCAAAACCTTTGGGTATGGTATTTAACCCATCCCAATGGCTTAAGCACTTCATCTGGTCCCTTAGAAAAGCTTCGTAGCCTCTCCATCTGATCTTCCAACTCAATATCATGCATCGGCTTTCTCCATTCTCCGGTCTCCGGTTTCATCTCCCAAACTTGCCACAGATACTTTCCACAACTAATCAGCACAGTCAGATACCTCCCAGTTGAGAGATGATAAATGTATTTGTACTTGGGTGGAGGAGGAGAAGGACGAGGGGCCCGGATGCATGTAAGGATCTCAGTTTCCACATCCTCCCCAGTGAAAGAAACCTTCAGTCGTCAGCGGGGCTTAGATAGAAGCCAGTTAACATCTTCTTGTAAGTGGTCAATACTAACATGTCTCCAAGATTTATAGACTCCAACGGTTAGTATTTCAAGACATAGGCGTGGCTGGTAATCATTGCAACAAACAACATATGGCAAAATGAGTTTATACTCCATGGAAGTTGCAGAGTATGCAATGGGAGCATAGGTACGAAAGGGCAACCTGATTTCAGCAGGAAATGGAGGGAGAGAGCGACTGCTTTGTTGCAGGATTTACAACATGCAGCGTAGTGGATCCATATACCAAGACGGCCAAACCCTTACCGCAACAAGCAGTGATATCGGTCTTGCGTTTGTAGCCTAGCTCCGATGCCTCCATTCGGCCTTGTGTTGCTGTCACGTACATCGGATGACTGCTCAAGTCAGTTGATGTGAGAACAAGTCCGTACGAAGACTGGCTAAGCTGTGTTTTGATGAATGCTTGAGTATGGATGATTTTGTTCCATTTAGGGCAAACCAACCTCGCCTTTTCGTGCAGAAAATCTGCAGGCAAACGTGCCAGGATTTCTGTTATGATGGATAAAGATGGGCCTGTGGAATTGGGTAAACAAGCAATGGCCCAAAGGATGATTCATGAAGAGCCCAAGGTGGAGCCCAAGAAGGTGTAGCCCATTCGAAAGTAGAATAATCTAGATAGGTCTAAGGGTTTTGTGGTCCCTTCTTTCTGTTAGAGAAAATGGCAGTAAACAGAGTAGCTGTTTAGGCAGAGAATTGTAATCAGAAAAGATATGAATGAATTATTTCGTTTATCTTCTTCTTGTTAATCTTTTCTGTGAGAGTGAGAATAGTTCATAGTAGGGTTTGAAAGGAATAGAAATCAACCGTGTTCTTCATTATGATTTGCTGTGTGTATATATACAAGCTACTAGGGCTACAATGCTCTAACCACTTCCCATAATAAGAGGAAGACTAAATCAATATACAATCAAATATAATATTTACTAAGAATAAGTAAATCTCTATTTATTCGCTCTATTACCCCCCGTCAAGCGTTGCGTGGGATGAAAGCAAACGCAAAGCTTGGATCGAAGAAACTCAAAGACCGGTCGAGAAAGACTCTTGGTGAAGATGTCAGCAATCTGCAAGTGAGATGGGACAAATTTAGTATGAAGACGACCAGAGGTTACCAATTCCCGAACAAAATGGTAATCTATGTCGATGTGTTTTGCCCGTTTATGTGCAACTGGATTCTGACTGAGAAAAATGGCACTCTTGTTATCACATAACAGTAAAGGACGGGAAGAAGGCAGAACACGTAGTTCATGAAGTAAATTCGTTAGCCAGACGAGTTCGGAAGCTGTGTTCGCCATAGCACGATACTCGGATTCGGTACTAGATCGAGAAACGGTCGGTTGCTTCTTTGCACTCCAAGAAACAAGATTACCTCCCAAGAAAATAGAATAACCATAGGTAGAACGACGGGTCTCTAGGCACCGCGCCCAATCCGCATCAGAGTAGCCCACAACGTCGAATTCGGGGCGACGAGTGAAGGAGAGACCAAAAGAAATGGTGCTTTTGACATATCTTAGAATTCTCTTAACAGCTGCAAAGTGATCAACAGTGGGAGAGTGAAGAAATTGGCTTACTTGATTCACAGCATAAGACAGATCAGGGCGAGTAATAGTTAGATATTGCAGTGCTCCAACCAATGATCGGTAGATAGTAGGATCCTAAAAAGGAGTACCATGATTAACAAGAGATTCACCAGGGACCAATGGGGTAGCAATCGGCTTAGAATCCACAAGCTTCGCTCGATCAAGAATGTCGAGAGCATATTTAGTTTGGCCCACAAATAATCCATCACGCATAGAAGATACTTCAAGTCCAAGGAAATAGTTGAGAGGGCCGAGATCTTTGATAGCAAACTCACGTCGAATTCGCTCAATAAGTTGTCGAATGAAGGCAGAATCACTTCCAGTGAGGATAATATCATCAACATAAAGGAGAAGAAATATTGATGTCTTTCCTTTATGTAGATAAAAAAGAGAAGAATCGGAGCGACTACTGCAGAAACCAAGAGTGAAGAGGAAGGTACTGAATCGTTGGAACCAAGCCAAAGGAGCCTGACGAAGACCATATAAGGCTTTCTTCAATCGACAAACGTGATGAGGAAAGCGAGGATCGACAAAGCCAGGGGGTTGAGACATGTAAACAGGCTTGGGAAGAACCCCATGTAAGAAGGCATTTTTAACATCAAGTTGGCCAACGAAACTGAACGGCAAGAGCCAGGATAACACGGACGGTAGCGGCTTTGACTACGGGACTAAAAGTGTGATGAAAGTCCATACCAGGAACTTGAGTGAAACCCTGAGCAACGAGACAAGCTTTGTGTCGTTCAACGGAACCGTCTGAATGGAACTTGGTACGAAAAACCCATTTTGAACCAACAATATTGGTATGAGGAGGACAAGGCACCAGATCCCAAGTTTCATTAGAACGGAGAGCATCGATTTCTTCTTGCATGACTGATAACCAAACGGGACTTTTGGCGGCAGACTTGAAACCCTTAGGTTCAGAGGATGCATGGAGAGCAGATAAAAGAGCCGTGGAGGCGAGATCGACACGATAGCGTGGCTTAAAAATGCCGGCCTTGGCTCGCGTGACCATCGGATGAGAAGGCATTGGTGGATTAATGGGCGGAGGTGTATTCTCGACGATAGGTGCGTCGAGAGGAGACGCGTCGAGAGGTGGGGGCTCGACAGGAGCCGCTTGTGGTGCTGCATCAGGCAGGGAGATGAGCTCTTCCTCATCGATGGGCAGCCGCGGCAAGGGCGAAGGTGATGAGGAAGGGGGCTCAGGATCAGATGGAAATTCCAAGTCGAGAAATCTTGAAATGTCAACTTGAGACTGCTGGGAGGAAACGGAGATGCCGGAGAAAGGAAATAGAGACTCATCAAATTGGGCATGACGAGTGAGAAAGATCTTGGCGGAAGTAGGATCGTAACACCGAAAACCCTTATGCGCGCTACTATATCCCAAGAAGATGCAAGGACGACTGCGAGGAGCAAGTTTATAAGAGGAGTAATCACGAAGATAAGGGAAAACTCGACAACCAAAAGTCTTGATATTAGCATAATTCGGAGATTGCCCAAAGACCAACTCAAACGGAGACTTGTTATCTAGAATAGCGGTAGGAAGACGATTGATCACATAAACTGCGGTGGAAAAAGCATGAAACCAAAAAGAAACCGGAGTATGAGCATGAAACGTCATAGAGAGGCCAGCTTCAATGATGTGACGATGTTTTCTCTCAGCACGACCGTTCTGCTGTGGTGTATAAGGGCAAGACATACGGTGAAAAATCCCATGATTACTCAGAAAATTGCGAAGACGTAAGTTGGTGAATTCAGTGCCTCCATCACTTTGAAAAACCTTAAGTTTGCGTGAGAATTGTGTGCAAACAAAAGTGTGAAAACGGACAAAAGTGTCATAAAAATTAGATTTTGCCTTCAACGGAAATATCCAAGTAAAGCGTGAAAAATCATCCACAAAGGCCACATAATAACGAAACCCATCAGCAGTAGTAATAGGAGCAGGACCCCATAAATCACAGTGAACCAAATCAAGTAAAGCAGATGCACGTTTATCATTCAAAGGAAAAGATAATCGTTTACTCTTTGCCAGCTGGCAAGAGGAACAAAGATGAGGACTCGGTAATAAAGAGGTAACCGAAAGATGTCCTAATTTATTTAACAATGAAATAACAGAAAATGGAACATGGCCCAAACGCAAGTGCCATAAGTCGTAACTGGCTTTCAAAACTGAAGAACGCAAGGCAGCCACCAAAGCCAAGCTCCCCTTTTCAAGCACGTACAATCCATTTTCACTCCTGCCGGTTGCTACTATTTCCTTTGTTCCCCGAGTCTGAATAGTAAATAACTTGTCAGAGAAAACCACATCAACGGGATAATCAGATGTGAGCTTGCTGATGGACAGTAAATTTTTAGTAATATGGGGAACAACTAACACATCCAGCAAGCGGACAGATGGAGATAAATTACTAGTGCCAACATGAGAAATAGATAAAGTGT
This sequence comes from Mentha longifolia, assembly GCA_001642375.2. Lineage (NCBI taxonomy): Eukaryota > Viridiplantae > Streptophyta > Magnoliopsida > Lamiales > Lamiaceae > Mentha > Mentha longifolia. The sequence continues at coordinate 19,852,923 of CM038110.1, read as the reverse complement.
GACCATTACCAACAATAACATGACCATTACCAGTGTAAGGAGCGATATTATCCAAGGTAGCAGGCTGAGAGGTCATATGAGCAGAGGCGCCAGAATCCATATACCAATCAGGAGTACTGGAGACATTGCAAGAAGAGTGAAAGGCTTGAGCAAGTTGAGCCTGCTGAGACTCAGTTTGCAGATACTTGGGGCATTTGTTGGCATAGTGATCACCACGACAAATCTGACAACGGGGCGGACGACGACCTGCAGTGTTAGGAGATCCAACATATTTAGGACATTTATCGGCGTAGTGCTCACCTCTACAGATTTGACAACGAGGCGTGCGACCCCCAGAACTTCCCGAATAAGAGCCAGTTTGGTTGCTCTCAGATCGAGAGGAATGACGAGGTGGCTGAGCATGGCGCCCAGAGTGCTGATCAGATTTGGAGGAGTAGAATGCAGCTTGAGGCGGCAGCTGCTGGGACGGTTCGACAGCTTTCAGCATGAGCTCGTATTGAACGGCTTGATGCAAGAGATCACGAAAGGAGGGGAGCGGTGAAAGCGCGAGACGAGTATCACTGAAGCCCAGATATTGAGCTCCCAGACCACGTAGGAACCAATGGCATTTGTCTGTATCTTTGACAGAGTGACCAATAGAAGAGAGTTGATCACACAAACTTTTGAATTTACGACCGTAATCCGAGATCGAGAGAGTATCACGGCGAAGGCTAAGAAGCTCCGCACGGAGCTGATTTGCCCGGGACTCAGATGAGTGAGCAAACACAGCTTCAAGAGCTGTCCACGCAGAACGAGAGTCGCGGCATCCCACGACTTCAGCCATAGCCTCTTCAGATAAGGTAGCAAAAATCACACCGAGGAGTTTCTGATCTTTGATTTTCCACGTGGAAAAATCAGGGTTGGGAGAGACGACACCGGCGTCCGTCGTGATGGTTTCCGGCGGCTTGGAGGTCGAACCATCGATGAGGCCGCGTAACTCAAAGCAATCGAGGAGTGGCTGAAATTGGCTATACCAAAGAAGATAGTTGGAGGTGGAGAGCTTGATCGGAACGAGAGCGATCATAGCAGAGATAGGCATCGGATCAGGGGCTGTGTGTGCTGCCATGGCTGATCGGGAAAAATAAAAGAAAGGAGAGGAACAACTGTGACGGTGATAAGGAAAAAAAAAAAAAAAAAAAAAGAGGTGTACAGCGCTGGGTTTAGGTGTAGGCTGATACCATGTGAGAGTGAGAATAGTTCATAGTAGGGTTTGAAAGGAATAGAAATCAACCGTGTTCTTCATTATGATTTGCTGTGTGTATATATACAAGCTACTAGGGCTACAATGCTCTAACCACTTCCCATAATAAGAGGAAGACTAAATCAATATACAATCAAATATAATATTTACTAAGAATAAGTAAATCTCTATTTATTCGCTCTATTATTTTCTCTTCTCTTTCTTGGAGTCCAAGCTCACTCGAAGAGCTCTTTTGTTATTGAATCGTATCAATTTCCAACAACAGCTCTGTAGGGAGAGATTCTATGTTTGAATACACAGCCATCTGCATATTAAATTTGAATTAGTGTTACTGTATTCTAAGTGTGTAAATCTTTTTTCAACCCCATCGATTCATATTAATATTAACATCTGGTTCCGAATTGGAGAGAAGAAGGCAGGCGCCTTGTATATTATGTATTAATGCTTTCTACTATAATCAACTTTAAGCAAATTTCCAAGGCAAGACTTATAGTAATTCTGATTCACCATGTTTAACGAATTATCTAATCCCTTTTCTTTTTGTTAAAACAGAAACTGAAAGAATGAATAGAATTGAAGGAGGGTGCTCACTCACCGATTTATTTCCTCTTTTTTTCCTCCTTGTAATCTCCGATGCGGCTGCGGAGAGGCGGCGGCTGGCTGAGAGCTGTTGGCGGTATAGAAGCCATTATAACGCGGCAGCGGAGGGTACTGATAATTAAAGACGTGGCTAAGAAATTTTACCGATTTATAGTAATACGATCATGAATTATATTATAGGGAGTTGAGCAGTTATTTAATTAGTAATTGGGTATTTGCTTGTTTGCTTGGGCTAAGTGTTAAGCCCATAGTAATTGTTAGTATGTGCTAGTTTTATTAGGCCAAAACCCAAGTACGTACCTTGCTATCTAGTTTTACTAGGATTGATGTGTCTTTAATTAAAAAGGGACAAATGTTGTATTTAGGGATGTCAATCAGGCCAACCCGAGCGGGTTCGGGTCAGCCCTGTCGGGTTTCGGGTTATTCGGTTCGGGTTGAATCGGGTTGAGTTTTTTTCGGGCTAGAAATTTTCAACTTTAACCCTAAATTTCGGGGCTCGGGCTAGCCCGTCGGGCCAAGAAGTTGACGATTTTTTTTATAATCATAATTTTATAAAAATAAATAATTCATATTATACCATCTAAGCCACTTTATTTTGTATTATGTTAATCCAACTTGCATAATATAATAAGTAGCTCAATGAGATGTGAAGATATTTTTCTTTTAATGATTATATTAATCATTTTTTATTATGTGGTGAAATACCAAATAGAAAAAATATTATGATGAATACAACTTAGCATAGAAAATTGTAATATTTTTTACAAGTATTTGAATCAAGACATAAATTTTAATATTTGAAACAAAGTAATAAAAATCAACACTTAGGGGGGTGTATTCAATTGAGACTTTGTTGAATTTTTTTGGACTTTAAAAAGTCTTTGGATTTTTTTAAATCCACATACTCTTTATAGAGTATGGCTAACTTTTTTATTGATTTAAATGGATTTTTATAGACTTGATAGGATAGTGGAATACAATTTTCTTTTAATTATTGATTTACATGAATTGTGGAATACCTTCACTTTCTTTAGCTATTTTCTCATATATATGCCCTTTCATGTATAAGAAAAATGTGAAATTGAGAAAAACTATTTTTTTTAAATTATAAAATTCTGAGAATTACAAAATATATATATAACTCTAAACATTGAATAAAAATCTGAAAATTAAAAAAAATAGAAAATAAAAAAGTTGAATATTGCCGTCAACCGCCACCACTACCTGCCACGAAGACCACTGCTTCCAACGAACACCAAGGATCGACATCAAATCAATTTTTTCAAATAATTAGGAAATCCTAATTTCCAATCTACGCTTGGAATTATGGCAATGATGGTGCTGTAGCCTGTATACAACCCTAATTGGCTTTAATTTTTTCATGCCTCGTAGTTAGTCTTCCACTAACTAAAGTATTCCACGTAGTTCCTAGTAAATTTTAAATTCTTTCGTTCCCCAAAAGAACAATTTTCATATGCCTTTCTTGCTCTCGATTGCAGAGAATGCGATGAATTGACAAAATTCAAAATCAGAAGTAGAGAATTCAAAGCTATAATTCCAAGCGTATGGGTGTTCATGCTATGATTTTTATAATATGCGTATGGCTGTCGACAAGGATGGTGGAGCCGTAGAGTTTAGGAGAGATTTTAGAGAGTATAATCTATTTGTATTTTTGAGAGAGAATCAAATAAAGTTTATAGAGTATTAAAATCCATATATTATTGAATATCTAAAGATTTTTTAAGACTTTTCAAAATCCATATTGAATACCTCAATATTTTTAAAGACTTTTGAAAATTCGGATTGAATACCCCCAAACTTTGAAAGTCTAAAAAAATCCTGCATACTCCACACCCAATACACCCCCTTTAATTAATAAAAACTTTCGGGTCATCGGGCCAACCCGCCAAGCTGCCGGGCTAGCCCTATCGGGTTTCGGGCTATTCGGTTCGGGCCATTCGGGTTGAAATTTTTTGCGGGTTAGAAATATTCGACCCTAACCTATTTTTTGCTCGGGTTACTTGGGCCAACCCGTGGGTTTCGGGCTAAATTGACATCCCTAGTTGTATTTCTCATTTTTATCATGAAATAGAATTGAAATCTTATGATTCTTGGCTTCTCTTGGAGAAGATTTGGAGTTGTTGCGCACTCGAAGTGTAAACCTCGATACGTCGTGTGATCAAGGTGTACCATTGGTGCTCTCGTTGATAGCTCGCCATTGGAGAGATCTATTTGAAGGTATCAAATCTATCTTTTATAGTTTAATGTATTTTGAAGAAAAAAAAAAAGAACGAGAGAGAGAATCGGAATCTTCTTTAACGATTTCCTTCTAATTGGTGTTTACTGTGTTTATTTGGTTTGAAGTTTGAATTGTGAATTAAGAATTATTGTTGAGGTGCGAAAATTGCTGGTTTCATGGAAGCTATAGTTTAAAAAGAAAAAAAAAATTGAGGTTGAGTTGGGCCAATTGTTGGCGATTGATTGCAACTTTGTGGTTGTGAGGGAGGAATTAAAAAATTGAAGTTTAGTGGCAGATGAATCTTGATTGTTGGCAATTGTTTGGCAACTTTGTGTGAAAGGGAAATTAGTTTCTTAGAAGAAAGATAAGAATTAAGAAAAAAGATTGGAGTTATTTGTACAGATGCAATTGTGCGGGACAGTAGCGAAAACATTACATACAGTCCGATTGGTGGTTTGGTAAGGGAAATGATTTTTGGGTTTGTGGCAGATTGTGAGGAAAAAAAAGAAAAAAGAAGAAGAGGTGGAACAGGGCTGTTTGGAATTGATTTGGAGGTGAAGATTCATTGCTTTCATTGTCTCTTCCTATAATGGCCGAGTCTGAAATTATTTCTGCCCTTAACTCTCTCCGTGCTTGTCTCGAGAGCCAACTTCGGGTCACCAATCAGATTGTTGAGGAATTAAGGTCTTCCTTTGATTTTCGTTTTGCCTCTCTCCAACATAACAAACTCTCTCCTGATTGTTCTTCTCCACCTAGTTCATCTCACTCTAATGGCCACCCACCACCAACAGATCCACCGTCCCCTCCACCAAATCCATCCCCAAATTTCAGTCTCACATAAATCATTCCAGCCTTCAACAGTTTTGCCAAGTTACCGTTGCTATGCCGACCAATCTATGGAGTTTAATGGGGATGGTCGAAAGGTCAAATTATGTGGTGATACAACTTCAAATGCACCCATGATTTCTTTTACTCAACTACGGGCTTGGACTTCACAAGACGTAATTGATCAAAATTTTGGGCTTAATATTTGGGCCACTACTTCCACAAAAAATCTCACTTCATTATTTCAACTTGAGCCCAATATTCTCATATTTGCGACTGCTACGAAAAGTCCATCGACTCTGCACCCACTTCTGCCAAAATATGTGGAAGCGGAGTTTTCCTAGAAATTAGATATGCTTATTACTGGTGATTTCAAGTTGCAGTTTGAGGTGGTTGTGGAGGAAAAACCATTACTCCCAATAATTTCAAACATGGTTGTTGATTCTTCTCTTCCAATGCAGCTAATCAAAGTTGTGGATGTATTTAATTATTGGAAAGAAGAAGATGGGAACATTGAAGAGCTTATTATTTTTCCACATTTGTTTGAGAATGTACTCGATGAAGTGATCGAAATGGCATTGGTTGTGGGTACTTATGTGGTTAGAAGAAATGCTATTTTCAAGCTTTATGCCCTCAAGGAAGTCTATGTCGAATCTTTGAATCTCCACCTTGAGGACAATGTGGTTTTGAAGGGGTGAAGAGTTGATACGATCATGAATTATATTATAAGGAGTAGTTATTCAATTAGTAATTTGGGTATTTGCTTGTTTGATTGGGCTAAACGTTAGCCCATAGTAATTTTGATTTGCTAGTTTTATTAGGCCCAAGCCCAAGTACCTTGCTATCTAGTTTTACTAGGGTTGATGTGTCTTTAATTAAAATGGGACAAATGTTGTATTTCTCATTTTTTTTTATCATGAAATAGAATTGAAACCTTATGGTTCATGGCTTCTCTTGGAGAAGATTTGGAATTGTTGCGCACTCGAAACGTAATCCTCGATGCGTCGCGTGATCGAGGCGTATCATATAGTCTCCTTATTTGAAAATAATAACTGTAACTAATAATTTATTATTATTATATTTTTTTGGATGAATATATATTATATTTTTTTTATTAGGCCATCTACAACGCCGAGCCTCATTATGGGGCTCTCTCTCACTTTGCAGGCGGAGAGATAGTGATGGATCTAAATTTTTTTTCTGAGGGGGCTGCGTTTCGTTTAATAGAAAGGAACTTGCTCTCTATTTTCTGGTAGCTTCACAATAATATTTTTATATTCAGTAATTGATAGTGGAACTGTGTTGGTTCGATATTATTTAGCTCATTACATGCTAAATTATACTCCTATTAAAATATTTCAGTCCTAACAACCATCGTAATGAGGGGTTGACCTCAAATTTTGTCCAAAACTCAATAATATTACATATAAAACATCTTCAATATAGTTGGGGGGACAACAGGAAGACAAAAACTCACTCGACCTTAATCTCAGCCTCACCCGACCTGAACAGAACCAAATCTTCATAAAATATAATAATAAAAAAAATTAATCCCAGCCCTACTCCCCAATTCTCTGCTACCCGCTGCCAACCATCCACATCCACTATGAATAAAGAACAACCTCAAAAATAATTGTACGTATATGTATAATCCACCAAGAATTCTACTCAAATAACAAAATCTGACATTGCTACCTTATAATTTTCCTCAAAGAACAAAATCAGCATTGAGCAATTTTTTTTGTGGTGTCTCTGTTGTGTTGATCCACAATGAGCACACCTCTTCGTCTTCCTCTTCTTCTTATGAACTGTGCATGGCATCTTATAAACTACAGAGAACACTTTAGTAACCAAGCAAGTGCCACAACCAAATAGAAACCTATGAATTACAACAATGTATAGTACAGAAATGCAACATCATCCACACAAGATGCAGAAGAAAAAGCTAAATTACACAATCCTCATAATCATTATAGCAGAGTAACTCAATATCCATGGACTCCAATACGCCCTCTGCTTTCCCCAATCAAAAAAAGAAAAAAAAAAAGCGTATAAACTGATTTATCTATATTCATCCAAGAACAGAAATGGGTATAGGCTGTAGGCTTCCCCAATAAAAAAAAATGAACAAGAATAAATGAAATTATTATCACACAAACTTGTACCCCCTCCGTCTCCGTCCTATATGAAATGTAACCTTTCTTTCTTTTGAATATATATGTCTTAACAGATTGGTAGAACTCAAGTAGTCAACTTAACCATACCAGACTGTGCCTATGCGGAAAAGCCCTATAATCATCACACTACCCAGGTAACTCGACTGTGCTGATTTCACGTGTACCAAGATTGTAGAAAATGCAAGTGCGGCTATCGCCATAAACGTAAAAGGCCAAAACCTCTGGGTATTTAACCCAACCCAATGGCTCAAGCACCGAATGGCTATCATCCGGTCCCTTAGAACCGAATGGCTTACCCTTAGAAAAGCTTCGTAGCCTCTCCATCTGATCTTCCAACTCAATATCATGCACCAGCTTTCTCCATTCTCCGGTCTCCAGTTTTATCTCCTAAACTTGCCACATATAATTTCCACAACTGATAAGCACAGTTAGATACCTCCCGGTCGATAGATAATAATAAGCGGGAGGAAGAGAAGGACGAGGGGCCTAGATGTATGTAAAGATCTCAGTTTCCACATTCATTGTCAAGCAATGTCTCTCCGCTCCCCAGTGAAAGAAACCTTCAGTCATCAATGGGGACACAGATAGAAGCCTCCTAACATCTTCGGGCAAGTGGTTAACCCTAACATGTCTCCAAGATTTATCGATTCCAGCAGTTAGTATTTCAAGACCTAGGCCTTGTTCAAGCCGCTGGAAATCATCGGAGCAAACAACAACATATGGCCAAATGAGTTTATACTTCATGGAAGCTGCAGAGTATGCAATGGTACCATCATCAGAAGTAAAGATCATTCCGGGTTCAGCAGGAAATGAAGGGAGAGGGAGCGACTGCTTTGTTGCAGGATTTACAACATGCAGCGTAGTAGGTCCACGTAGCAAGATGGCCAAACCCTTATCGCAACAAGAAGTGATACGGGTCTTGCATTTGTAGCTCAGCTCGGATGCCTCGATTCGGCCTCGTGTTGCTGTCACGTATATCGCATGACTGCTCCAGTAGAAATATGAGAGAAGAAGTCCGTACGAAGAATGGCGAAGCTGCTGTGCGTTGATGAATGCTTCAGTATGGATGATTTTGTTCCATTTAGGGCAAACCAACCTTGCATTTTCATGCAGAAAATCTGCAGGTAAACGTGCCAGGATTTCGAATAGCAACTCTGTAGGGAGAGATTCTATGCTTGAATACACAGGCATCTGCATATTAAATTTGAATTAGGTTTAAATTAGGAATACTGTAATCTAAGTGTGTAAATCTCTATGAACTCGATTGAAAATTGAAGATAATTAACATTTAACATCTGAATTGGAGAGAAGAAGAAGGGCAGGCGCTCTGCATATTATGCGTTAATGCTTTCTAATTTCTATAATCAACAATTTGAGCAAATTTCCAAGGCAAAACTTATAATTCTGATTCACAATGCATGTTTAACGAATTATCTAATCCCTTTTCTTTTTGTTAGAACAGGAACTGAAAGAATGAATGTAATTAAAGGAGGGTGCTCACTCACAGATTTATTTCCTCTTTTATCCTCCTCGTCATTGCTGATGCGGCGGCGGTGAGGCGGCTGCTGGCTGAGAGCTGTTGGTGGTATAGTAGCCATTATAACGTACGTGAGGCGGCGACAGAGGGTAATGATAATTGGAGACGTGGGTTTCAGAAAGTATATACTGTAGTACTAATCGGTGGACTAAATTATGGCTAACAAATTTTAATCGGAGATTGATCTTTCTATGATGTGATTACCAATTTATAGTTTTCTTATTTCTATATTTTATTATTATGTTGCGTACTCTTTGATAGAAAATTATTAATATGGAGTAAAGAGGGAGAAAAAACAATCTCTTTTTAAAAAAAATTCTTAATTCTCACCATCATGGAGTGAAAATATTTTTCATCCATTGGAGTGAAAAAAAAAGGGAAGAAAGAGTAAAATTCTTCATCATAGATAAAGATGTGAGAAAATGTGAGAAATAAAAAAAATTTAAAAGGTGAGTGTTATCTTTTCTATCATTTTCCAATGATAGCTTTCTATCAAAAAGAACGCAACTTTAGTAGTAGCATTCAAGAGAAAGACAAAAACTTACCCGACCTTAGTCCCGACCTCATCCGACCCAACCTGAATGATGGGTGGAGAGCACACTTAACACAAAAGATGGAATTTTATTAATCACAAATTTGGTGTGCACAACACCACAACACCTCTCGACTATTTCTATCACTTACACTCTACACAAGAACTTACGTACTCACTTTACTTATGGAGCACTCTCTCTTCAAGTACAATTCACAAATGATCACAAATGATCATCTATCCTATATTTATAGTGCTCCAAAGTCGGTGGACTAACCGACATAGCTAACTTAGTATCTAGGTTAGTCTAATTAGCATTTAATTATGAAGTTGCTCCACTTCCCCTTCTCTCGATTCTTCTCGATTGCATTTCTTAGAGAATAATTTATTTATTCAGCCATGCTTCTTTCAATCTCCAATCTTCTAGATTTCTCCAAGGAAATCGGTGGTGATCTAATTACTTCAATACTCCCCCCGACACCGACTTTCTCCTTCTTATGTTTAGTTGCTCTCGTAGCTTCTGGAATCTTGTAGAGGTCAGCGCTTTAGTGAGAATATCGGCTACTTGATCTTCACTTTTTACGTAGACCATTTTCAGTTCTTCTTGTAGCACCTTTTCTCGCAGAAAATGATAATGTACTTCCACGTGCTTGGTTCTGGCATGAAATACTGGATTTTCTGCCAGACGGATAACAGACTGATTATCGCAGTTAAGTGATACTGCGTAATCAACATCTTGTTGCAAATCTTCCATCAACTGTTAGGTTTCATACGTACGAATCACAGCGGAAGCATCGAGTTTATGAAACCATATTCGATCTAGATATACGATCTAATTTACGTGCTAGAGATTATACACATATATGAACGAAAATACGATACTTACGTGTTGTCTTCTCGTATTCCCAATATCACGAACCGCTACTATGGTATCCACGTGAAGCCGTTCAATCGTGTGGAACAATTCCGGAGTGATATCTTCCCTTTGAAAGCTAGGAAATCGCCGAGAAGAATCGAAGAAGAAGAACGTGCGTCCTTCTTGCCGTGTGCGTGCGTGCGTGAGTTGTTAGGATTAGGATTAGGTTTTCTTTAATGTGTTTAATTATTTATACTAACCCACATTAACCTAGTTAATGGGCTTTAATATAAATAAACACTTAATAATTAAGTCCAACTTAATTATTAACTTAAACCCATTAATACCAATATCAAGTCCATATTTCTTTCAATCTCCCACTTGGACTTGTATTTGAAACAACAACTAAGCACCACACAATCACCCATTAACACGATCAACAACAACACATAAAGTGTGACCCTATAGGCCTTCATTATCGACGATAACCCAGTTAAAGTCTATACTAAACTCCTAGACTGCGTAGTATAGCGAACTCGATATATGAAGAACGTTTACGCGGATTCGCAAACTGGACCTTTATATGAAGTGTGTATGATATCCCTTCATTCACGTAACACTCAGTTAAGCCTTGGATTTGCTAAGTGTCTATCCAAATAGCTTAACCATTTTACTCTCATCTTTATCAATTGATCCTTGATGATCATATTCAATTACTATAATTGAATATATCACGTGCACTGGCCAGTGACTTAGCAATCAATTAATATAGAGAATCTGGGTGTTACTCTCGAATTTAATCGATGAATGAATCCTATTCTTGGCCCAACTACTATCTTCGATTACATCCTGATGTATCCAATCCAAGCCGTATCTACCCCAAATGGAGTGCAAGCTTTGAACTTGGTCAAAATACACCATTTTGCAAACAAGATAAGCAATGACCTCAAGTCAAAGGACTATCATATACTTCACACACCAATAAACTATAGACGCTAGAAATAAATAGTTTAAAGGTAGGGTATACCAATACTCTCCAAAGTATCCATGTGTCCATCACGAGTATCCAATACTATATAGAGGTGAGAACCACTATATTCTCTAAGAACGTGATGCAGACCCCATGCCAACCTATCACACATCATCAATATCCCATTCTTGATGATTCTTGGTTGGGGCTATTTTAAAGTTAAACTATATCATTAATGTCTCACTCCATCAATGACAGTCTTAACTCAAGGGAACAAATCAACAAGAATATTTACAAACAATTAAAATAAATATTCAGAGAAATGTGTATGCCAATAACAAATATCATCAAATGAAAACGTATACATATAAATGTGATCAAGTTTGTGCGTCTCAATTACAAAATTGTTTCTAAGACATGCAAACATCGGACTCCCACTAACCTAAAGCATATATCCAACATATCTAATACCCAAGCTCTCAAAATGACTCTTGTGTTTTGCAACACACAATGGCTTGGTAAGTGGATCTGCTAGGTTATCATCAGTGGGTACTCGTTCTAATTTCACATCGCCCCTCTCTATTATTTCTCTGATCAGATGGTACTTTCTAGGGACGTGCCTGTTTTTGTTTGTAGCCCTAGGTTCCTTTGCTTGTGCAACCGCACCAGTGTTGTCACAATACACAGGTATAGCACTACTGGCACTCAGAACCACTCCGAGTTCTTTCAAGAACTCCCTAATCTCAACAGCCTCCTTTGCCGCTTCAGATGCAGCAATATACTCAGCTTCGGTGGTTGAGTCTGCAGTAGTGTCTTGTTTGGAACTTTTCCAACTAACTGCACCACCATTGAGGACAAACACATGTCCAGACTGCGACTTATAGTCATCATGGTCTGTTTGGAAGCTAGCATCAGTATACCCAGTAACTGATAACTCTTGCTTTCCACCATAGACTAGAAGGTATTCTTTAGTTCGTCTAAGATACTTAAGAATAGTCTTGATAGCTTTCCAATGTGCCTCACCGGGATTTTACTGAAATCTGCTCGTCATGCTAAGCGCATAAGCCACATCTGGCCTAGAACTAGTCATGGCATACATGACCGATCCTATAGCTGAAGCATATGGGACCCTCTGCATGTATTCAATCTCCTTGTCTGTAGAAGGACTATCCTTCTTCGACAATTTGATACCATGCCCCATCGGAAGACTCCCTTTCTTGGAGTTTTCCATGGAGAAACGCCTTAGCACTCTGTCGATGTATGTGGACTGTGACAGCCCTAACAACCTTTTGGATCTATCACGATAGATCCTAATCCCAAGGATGTAACAGGCTTCACCCAAATCCTTCATCTTGAAGGAATTAGACAACCATGTCTTGACAGATTGCATCATAGAAATATTGTTTCCAAGTATCAAAATGTCATCAACATATATGATAAGGAAAATAATGTTCCCACCCTTACGTTTACTATAAACGCAAGGATCTTCTTTGCTTCTGACAAAATCAAACGACTTGATAGCTTTGTCAAAATAAATATTCCAACTCCTGGAAGCTTGCTTTAGTCCATAAATAGACTTTTGTAGCTTGCATACTGCATTTGGCCTAGACTGAGATGTAAAACCTTCAGGTTGTGTCATATAGACATTACCTTCTAATTCTCCATTGAGAAATGCAGTTTTCACATCCATCTGCCAAATGTCATAATCGTAGTATGCAGCTATCGCAAGTAAAATCCTAATGGACTTGATCTTTGCAACTGGCGAAAAGGTCTCATCATAGTCAATGCCCTCGCGTTGACTAAAACCTCTTGCCACCAACCTAGCCTTGTAGGTTTGTATCTTGCCATCTGCATCGGTTTTCTTCTTGAAAAGCCATTTGCAGCCTACGGGTTTTACCCCGTCTGGCAGATCAACCAAGTTCCAAACTTGATTGGCATACATCGAGTCCATTTCAGATTTCATGGCTTCTAGCCACTTCTCCGATTCAGTATCGGATACTGCCTCGGTATAGGTCCTCGGTTCATCATCGTCTACCAAATCTCCATCATCTTGGTTCTGAACCAATAGATTGAGTTTGTTTGATGGTCGACGAATTCTCTGAGGCCTATTGAGTTGGTTCTGCATTTGGGTATCCATATTATCCTGAACGTGAGTAGGATCTTGTGTATTGGATAAACCAACATCATGAGAGCTCTCAGAAATTTTAACTCCATGTTCTTCCCGAGGAGGTGAAGGTGCAACAATTGTATCTTCATCTCTTTGGTGACTCTCACTGTCTAACAGTTGTCTGTTTACGGACAATCCATCATCAAACGAGTCATCAAATACTCCCACTGAATTCTTGTTCGGACCATCCAACAAGATTTTATCCCAATCGCTATTTTGTGGTTCTCGAATTTCTTCAAGATCTATCACACTGCGAGCTTGTTCCTTGTAGACATAGTCGTCTTCAAGAAACGTCGCATTCCTAGAGACAATCACCTTGTGATCTCCAGGGTGATAGAAGTAATATCCTCGAGTTTCCTTAGGATATCCCACAAAATAACACTTCTCACTTTTAGATTCCAATTTGTCAGTCATCATTTTCTTTACAAATGCAGGACAACCCCAGGTCCGAACATGAGCAAGACTAGGCACTTTGCCCCACCATAACTCAAATGGTGTTCTCTCGACTGATTTAGAAGGAACCCTATTCAGAATATATATGGCACTTTGCAAGGCATGACCCCAAAGGAATATAGGGAGACTAGTGAAACTCATCATGGATCGAACCATATCCAATAATGTTCGATTTCTCCTTTCGGATACCCTATTTAACTGAGGTGTCCCCGGAGGTGTCCATTCCGAACGGATCCCATGTGATTTCAGGTAATCGAGAAACTCTTGGCTCAAGTATTCGCCTCCTCGATCCGATCGAAGAGTCTTGATACTTTTGCTAACTTGTTTCTCGACTTCTAACTTGTACTCCTTAAATTTCTCAAAAGCTTCGGATTTATGTTTTATCAAATAAACGTATCCAAACCTTGAGAAATCGTCAGTAAAAGTTATGAAGTATGAATATCCACCTCTTGCTTGAGTCGATAATGGTCCACACACATCTGTGTGAACCAACTCTAGCACCTCTTTGGATCGTATTCCTTTCCCAGAAAGTGGCTTATTGGGCATTTTTCCTTTGAGACAAGATTCGCAAGCACCATAAGACTCAATGTCAAATGATGTGAGATAGTCTAACTTTCTCAGTCTTGCTATTCTTTTCTCATTGATATGACCAAGCCGACAATGCCAAAGATAAGTAAGATTATTCGTATTACCTAGCTTAGGTCGTTTGTTTGAAACATTAAAATTATTTTGTACACAATCGAGCAAATATAAACCATTCACCAAAGATGCATTTCCATAAATAATCCCATTCATTCCAAAAGAACAAGATCCGTTTCCAAAACGAAAATGAAAACCATCCATGTCTAACAAAGGAATAGAAATAATATTTCTCGTAATCGAGGGTACAAAATAGCAATCATGCAAAACTAGTCTATGTCCCGAAGGAAGATCTAATCTAAAAGTCCCTACACGTTCGGCAGCAACTCTTGCTCCATTCCCAACGCGCAGATCGACCTCTCCGGGCCTCACTTTCCTACTGTCACTTAGCCCCTTCACATTAGAACAAATGTGTGAGCCACAGCCGGTATCCAATACCCAAGAATGTGAGTTATCAATAGACATGTTTATTTCAATTACAAACATACCTGAGCCTGACGAAGAAGCACCTTGTGCCTTGAACTTCGGGCAGTCTCTCTTCCAATGCCCCTTCTGGCGACAGAAGACGCATTGGTCCTTCGATATATCCGGCTTCTTATGAGTACCTCCCTTAGGTTTCAAAGCTACAGCATTGGATGCTGGTTTCTTCTTCTTCTTTTGCTTACCCTTCCCTTTCGAGTTGGGAGCAACAGAAGAGCTCACCATGAGCACAGCTTTGCCCTTAGAGACAGTAGATTCATAATTTTTCAGCATGTTATGAAGATCTGTCAAACTTGCCTTGGTTTTGTTCATATTGTAGTTGAGAATGAAATTCTCAAATGAACCAGGCAACGAATACAGAATCGAATTGACCGCGAGAGTCTCTGGAAGCTTCAATCCAATTGAAGCCAACTTCTCGATCATTCCGATCATCTTCAGAACATGTTCTGAAACACTCTTCCCTTCAGGGAGCTTAGTTCCAAACAACTCCTTGCACATGTCAAACTCAAGGTTTTGACTCGGAGATGCATACAGCTTCTCTAAGTGCCGTATCATCTCGTAGGGAAGCATGTGCTCATGCTGCCTTTGTAACTCCACTTCCATGGAGGCAATCATGATGCACTGAGCCGTATATGCGTCGTCCTGATGCTCCTGATGAGCAAAAACGCCCAGCGTTTCATCCTCTTCAGAAGCCTTTTCAGAAGCCTCTTCAGAGTCCTCTTCAGGCACGACCGGGATTGGTTCGTCCAAGACGTACTCAATCTTCTCAAGCCTTAGTACCAAACGCAGATTGCGTTGCCAATCCAAGAAGTTTGACCCAGTCAACTTCATAGTATCCAACAAACATCTTAACGACAAACTCGCCATTATAAATCTGATCAAGAAATAAGAGAAACAAATTAGAACAGTATTTTCAACCATCACATTTATTTCTAATCAAACAATGGCATGTTGTAAGATTAGCTCCCACTAATTTTGACATATAATGCAACCCCAAAATTGCAGAATACGAATTTATATCCAATATAAATTTTAGTGGACCAAGATCCAGATCTATATTATTGCAGACTCTGCTGAGGCTGATGACTGCAATAATATCACCTAGTAAGCCTCTAAGCTAATTTCAAAACCATTTTGAAACTCTTGGTTGGTTAATCTAATTAACCTGCGTTCTTAAATTATTTTGGACACTGAGGCGCCAAAATAATATAAGTAAGTCAACCCCATTACACGATCGCAAAACAATTTGCATCTATGAAAGAGTCTAAACAATGTCGATTTGAGCAAACACTGGGGTATAAATACTCTAAACGAAAAAGTTTAAGTACTCAGTCAATTGTAATGGACAACGCGTGCATCCCAGATGAGACTTATATTATTATTTGGGAAAATATGTGATCTAACTGTTCAGCAATATCTAATATTGCTCTTAAACAATTACTGGGCGCCGCCTACCCAGGCATAAAAATGCGGACCACAAATACTGGGCGCCGCCTACCCAGACATAAATAACGGACTACAAGTACTGGGCGCCGCCTACCCAGACATAAATATGCGGTCTCTAACTACTATAGTTATACAATGCAAAACACATAATCCAATTAACATGCTTAAACAAATAATAACAAATAAATCTCTATAAATAAATATATTAATCCAATTAATATATTTATTTACAATTGTAAAATGGGTTTATTTCATTTATATAATTCTAAATTAATATAAATAAAACTTTTATTATTTCCAAAATAATAATAAGATTTTATAAAGAAAACAATAGAAATTAAAATTTGTTCCAAACAAATTAATCTTCTATTTTTCAGCTATTTTACGAAATCTTTTAGCATTTCGGACCATCCGAAATTAAAGTTCATTAATCCAACAAGCTTGATTTCAAAAATCAAGTCATTTGGAGCTAAAAATTTCGTTTAGGCATTTTCTCGAACACGTGATGTGCGCAGAAAATCTACCTATTTTGTTTTCTTTAAAAATTCAGTGTGGTATTTCATCGAACATGTTTTCTGCACTACTAAAGCGCATATACCAGATTTATTTCCGGTGACCATGGCTCCGGGAGAACACCAAAATGTCGCCCATCATCACCACGTTGCTCCAGAATCTTTCATATACCTCAAGAAGGTTGTGGGTGGCTGGAAAACGCGTGCAAGGACGGCGACCAAGCAGCACCGCTGCTGCTGCAACAGCAGCTCGGTACGCCCAGCTTCCCGCCCCTCATGCTGCCAGACCTCGCCCAGCCGACGCGCTCGATGCCTGCCGTCCGTAGTGCCCACAGTCGGGCCGCACAGCAGGCAGCGCGGTGACCACGGCTGGAGCGCCCCTCGGTGCACGGATGCCCAACACCCAGCGCTCGAGGACCCGATGTGGGCTCGGCTTCGTTTCGACCTGCCCCAGGCACAGCCACGAGTCTGAGCCTTGTCCCGCGATGGTGGGCTGCCCATCGAGCCAAGATGGTGCAAGATCGAACCCTAGATTTAAGAGAAAATCCGCACCCTCCACGTGTTCGATGAAACGTCACAAAGGCTGTTCCAAACTTGCCTTGTGAATGCAGCGCCCACCAAATGTTCGATAAAATTTCTCAACGAATTTTCAGAAGAACTCCAAGTTTTTCTTTACGAAAATTGTGTTTCGATTTTCATCAAATAAAATCTATAAACCCATAATACATATTGAACACGAAATATAGATCATAAATCGAGCCCTAGGCTCTGATACCACTGTTAGGTTTCATACGTACGAATCACAGCGGAAGCATCGAGTTTATGAAACCATATTCGATCTAGATATACGATCTAATTTACGTGCTAGAGATTATACACATATATGAACGAAAATACGATACTTACGTGTTGTCTTCTCGTATTCCCAATATCACGAACCGCTACTATGGTATCCACGTGAAGCCGTTCAATCGTGTGGAACAATTCCGGAGTGATATCTTCCCTTTGAAAGCTAGGAAATCGCCGAGAAGAATCGAAGAAGAAGAACGTGCGTCCTTCTTGCCGTGTGCGTGCGTGCGTGAGTTGTTAGGATTAGGATTAGGTTTTCTTTAATGTGTTTAATTATTTATACTAACCCACATTAACCTAGTTAATGGGCTTTAATATAAATAAACACTTAATAATTAAGTCCAACTTAATTATTAACTTAAACCCATTAATACCAATATCAAGTCCATATTTCTTTCATCAACTGCATCAACCACGTGCTTTCTTGGGCTGCCAAAGCTGCTGCTCAATACTCTGCCTCCGTAGTTGACAAGGATATGGTAGGCTGCCTTTTACTGCACCAAGATATAACTCCAGATCCAAGTTTGAACACAAATCCCGTCGTTGATCGACGAGTGTCATGACATCCAGCATAATCGGCGTCGCAATTTCCATCTATCTTAACTTCATCATCTTTCTTATCTAAGAGCCCATAGTCGATAGAATCTTTTACGTACCTTAATATTCGTCGAACTGCGTCTAGCTGAGGTTTCTTTGGTTGCTGCATGTATCGACTTGCTACACCAACTTCATACGAGATATCCGGTCGAGTTAGCGTAAGGTAAATCAGATTTCCGACCAGCTGCCTGTACATTGTCACCTCTTGTAAATCTTTTCCTTCGTGAGCACATATCTTGGCATTAACTTCCATCGGGGTAGATATAGGCTTACACTCCAACATCCCGAACTTTTGTAGCAAGTCTTTCGCATACTTTTGCTGGCAGAGGAATAGGCCTTCCTCAGTTCGATCGACCTCCAATAATCCTACGAAGTGCTTCAATTCTCCTAACTCTTTTATTTGAAACCGAACCGATAAATTCTCCTTGGTTTGGCCAATTTCGTATTCATTATCTCCTGGGATAATGAGATCATCCACATATACGAGCACGATCAATGTCTTTGCTCCTTTCACCTTGATGAAGATGCTCGAGTCTGCATGTGACATCAAGTAACCACATTCCATCAGAAACTCAGCAATCTTTCAATACCACGCTCTTGGAGCCTGCTTTAATCCATAGAGCGCCTTTTTTAACTTGTAGACATAATTCGGGTGTGCTTTATCCTCAAACTCTTTGGGTTGGACCATGTATATCTCTCGATCTAACTCCCCATGCAGAAAGGCATTCTTTACATCCATCTGCCATAATCTCCAACCCTTGCTCGCTGCAAGTACTAGCAAGACTCGTACCGTTGTAATCTTGGCAACCGGACTAAACGTCTCATCATAGTCTAGCCCATATTGTTGAGAGAATCCACGTGCAACTAATTGAGCCTTATATCTCTCAACCATTCCATCAGGACGCGTTTTTACTTTATAAACCCATTTAGAAGATATAGGTCTTACCTCGTCAGGTTTTGGAACGAGCTCCCAAGTTTGATTCTTTTGAAGAGCTCTTATCTCTTCTTCCATAGCTTCTATCCACTTGGCGTCCTTAGAAGCTTCCTCGTATGAGTCTGGTTCTTGAACTCTTTCATGCTGAGCAGTCATTGCCACATGACTTCTTTCGATTGCAGCCATCTCTTCCTTGCCTCTTCTTTACGATCTTCTTCAGTTATTGCTGTGGAAACTTCAGCATCCCATATTTTTGTGCGCGTTTCCTCAATTATCTCTGTGGCATCCTCATCGCTCCACATCTCTTCTTGAGACTCTTCAATTATGGCTGCGAGAGCCTCGTGTCCCACTCTTCTTCACTCGTCGGGACTGCACTCGATGTAACTGAAGTACTCTCTGTTGTTCTCTTCTCCGACCAACAGTTCCTCGCAATATGCCCTTCTTTCCACAGTTATATGATGACATTCGCCGCTCCCATCCCTTCTCTGTGCTCCCCCTTCTTGTGAGCACCTCTCATCATGATCCCGGTCACCTTCTTTTCTTCTTCGCCAGTGATCATGTCTATTAGGGCGGCCCCTTTTGCACCTCTCCTCGTGATCCCGGTCACCTTCTTTTCTTCTTCGCCAGCGATCATGTCTATTAGGGCGGCCCCCCCTTTTGCTGAAGATGGCTTCTTCTTCTTCTTCCTTCTTGGATGAGGCTCCAGAGATTTGCTTGACTTGTTGGGTGGGGAGCACACTTAACACAAAAGAAGGAATTTTATTAATCACAAATTTGGTGTACACAACACCACGACACCTCTCGACTGTTTCTATCACTTACACTCTACGCAAGAACTCACGTAACTCACTTTACTTATGGAGCACTCTCTCTTCAAGTACAATTCACAAATGATCATCTATCCTATATTTATAGTGCTCCAAAGTCGGTGGAGTAACCGACATAAACTACTAGAGAATTTTAGCTTAGTATCTAGGTTAGTCTAATTAGTATTTAATTATGAAGTTGCTCCACTTCCCTTTCTCTCGATCCTTCTCGATTGCATTTCTTAGAGAATAATTTATTTATTCAGCCATGCTTCTTTCAATCTCCAATCTTCTAGATTTCTCCAAGGAAATCGGTGGTGATCTAATTACTTCAATACCGAACCGAACGGAACTGAACCTTCATGTATATATATACTAGAAATTCTGCACCGCATAAAATGCAATGTTGCCATAATTGCCCCGTCATCATTAGAACAAAACTTGAATAGCTATACACCGGTGATATTTTGATCATCTCAATTTTTTTTTGCATAGCAACATGATCATCTAATAGAAAGAAGAAAAGTTGGGGACTGTTTGGTTCGGGATAATCATAAAGGAAAAGGGAATCAGAGCACCTAATTCCCTTTGTGTTTGGTTGGATTTTTCAATCATCCCCTTTCCCCTCTCTAAAGCAATAAACAACATTGCATAGCAAAATTATTAGCATCCAGAAACGTAATACAAGAAGGAAGACTATGCAATCATCATGAAATAGAAACAAAATAGAAACCCCTTAGACTATGCAATCATCATGAATGCATTCTACATTCTTTTTCTTTTAAATCGCCACTAATCTAAAGATCCAAAATAATTTACTCACGAGTAGTATTCATAGAAAGAAAAAAGTTTTACCAAAACTTTTTTAACATCCCTCTTAGATATAATTGGAAGTCAAACAATAATGGACCACATATCTATACTATTATAAAAAGTGTCTTATTTATAAAATTTTGTTTGCCTATTATATCCCTATTCTACATTATAATATAAGTACAATCATGTAATTAGATATAGTATATAATATAAATTAGTCTATTATCCTTGGAATAAAAATAAAATCGTATATACTTGGATGTGCATTAAATTACATAATATATATCCAATCCTATTCATCTACAAGAAGGAAAAATAATAACTACAACTTAGATACGAAGCATCCACCACTATTTTGTTCATAAAATATTAAGAAGAAAGAAAAAAAAGATTGAATTGATGAAGGCAACTCTTGATAGAGGTTAGTAATATACTTTAAATTTTAGTATATGTTTGCGTGTTTTCAATCATACTTGATAGAAATTGGTTGTATCATGTGATAATTAATTTCTTAAATTGTTCACATTAGTTATAGCTTGTTGAATAATCGTGTTTTCTATACAATTTGTATGTTCCAAAAGTTGGTTAAAGAAACTATATAGAGAGGAACAATCGTAGATTAAAGACGAATTACAACTAGAGGGAATATTAACAAATTCACAATTATATCTGGTAATAAATTTACCATTGTTAAGATTATGAATCCCTACAAATTCAAAAATTACGAGGGACACAAGCATCCTTTTGAAGTTTGTCAACGTTTTGTTTATTAATGCATAAATTTTGAAAATATACAATGTATGATTTATTTTTTTCCATAGCATCAAATACTTCTGAACATAGTATGGATAAGATTTCTAATAGTCACATAATTATGATGCGCTCTTTGTGGCACTATATATATAGTTGATAGAGTTTTTTAAGTGGATACAGAGAGTATCGCACTCTTCGTTGATAGAAGAAGTATTATCGTTTCAATCTACAGTCCATTATTCTATTGCACTAATATATGGATGAAAATTATACTATAAATTTAAATGTTAATTGTTGTTCATCTCATTGTAGATTCCATTAATTATCATTGTCATTAGAAAAATTTACATGTACAGAATCTAGGAAGGATGAGAGTCACGTGTTCATAATGTTATTCTTTTAAGTAAAAGAAATTAAATTAAAACGTATGAGGGGTGTTAACCCAAACAGTAACAAAGTCAAATTAAGAAATTGTCCAAATAATTCAATTCTAATATGGTATTAGAGTTAGTTTTGTGTTAGAATCATCCATTTGTCGTACATCAACTTAGAAAAATCTTAGACTCTACATCTAAATTGGATGATACTCCCCCTTACAAAATCTTTTAAGGGATGGATGACTTATTTCTATTAATGTTTGTTTCTTAATAACAAGCCTTCGCTATGTTTAAAGTTTGTTTGTTGTATTTTTTTATTTTATTTTGCAATTTGAATATAAACTAGGAGCATCTGTGATACAATGCAGATGCCAAACTCGCCACGTAATTTTTTTTTCTTCAGTCATTACAAAATTTATAAATACATGTGCAATAAACCACTTTTTATTAAATTTTTACTATTAATCTTTTCAGACCCAATGCTACATGAATCATAGACGGTGTCTCATTGCAAATATTATAGTGCAAAAATATTTGAATATGAAACTCCTGCGTTTTGTTTGATAATAGAAGAATCACACATATACTTTATGTATACAATTTGTTGTGAGAAAGGTGTTATAAAATGATATAAACGAAAACTCCTTTAATTATATTGGAGTATAAAAAAGAGAAAAAAAAGAATGTGAGCAAGATAGCTATGATACATCCACTCAATGAAACAAATTTTCAATATATATGAATTAAAATTTGAATTTATTTTATGACTTGAATTTTCTATGAAATAAAATATTAAGAAATAAATTCTATGAGATCGAAATAGTTGAAATAATCATTTGGATATTTTGGTTCGATTTAGTTCGAAAATTGGATTCGACTACTATTTTTCAAATTTAATTATTTTGGTTTGGTTTGCATGATTAATTTTTATTTGTTTCCTGTTATAGCTCTGCACTAATACAATTGTGAGCATTGATCTTATAAAAACATATTTAGAAGATGGATTATAGGACCATTTTAACATGTCAAATTTGTAATTTCAATTTTACCATGTTTATATTTTAACTACACTTTTATTGATCAATGAGGATATACATAATCATCTCGGGAAATTTGTGATGAACAAGACAAATATACTTGATATGGAAATGACATTACAAAAGTTGATCGGAGGTATCTCAATATTCATCCAAAAAACAATGGAAAGTATATGTTTATACTTTTTTTATTTTTATTTGAGAAGAAACATTGAAAAATATTGATCTAAAATACATGATAACTACTTTTTTTAGTTCAAATATATATAATCAGAATTTGACATAAATAATTTTTTTTTGGTAAAAGTCCATATATCTCTTTCCGTTATTACTACTAAACACACACATATTTTATGTGTACCTTGTTTATACTTTTTTTTTTATCAGACAAACACAACACACAAGTACCCGGGGTGACTCGAACCCCCAACCTTTTAAATCAAAGGGGAATTGTTTATACAAATCTCTATTTATAGTCATTAATCTTTAAAAAGATAGGAGATATGACTACAAATGAGAAAGATGAGTTGTGGGGCAAAATTCAATTCTAACAGTCTCAAATGTCATTTTAAAAAAAGTCTCGAGTAAGACGTGCATAATTGTATATTTATCTTGTGGAAATTATGTATAGCTAAACCTTAATAACTAGATTGTATGTATTTGGGCATTTGCAGAAATTGAATCCACTATATAAAAGTCTACAACAAAATATAAAAAAAATTTAAAATAATTTATTTGATCAACTTATTTGTGTTCTTCTTATCTCCTAAGTTGTATATAGTTCATATGAAATTTGTGATCAATTAATTTATTACATATAGAATTGATTACCTGAATCCTATTATATATAATTGCTCAAATGTAAATTTATATAATGCAATTAGTAAAGTATAAAATTAATAAAGAAAAACAGATCTACGTGCAACGCACGTAATCCCTGCTAGTCTTTATAAAGATAATTAAAAGTGTTCACATAACTAAAATTAGCTAAAACAAATGCCCTCCAAACCTCTAGATAAAACTCTATATCCTCGAACATTCGCAAGTTGATGGAGGCAATAGCACCAGACCATGATCTAATTGTTGCAAGTGACCTGCAAAACAATTTGGATACATAGCTAGACCAGTATTCACACGAATTGAGTAGTGCCTGGAATACTCAAGTATAACTTGACTTAAGTTATCATATCGACATTTTCAAGCATATTCGTTTACCTATAGTTGTACTTAAGCTATCTAATTGAATCTATGAGTAATCATTTTATTTACTTAATTATATCTAGAGTAAGTGAATTTATGAGCTAAATTCATAAGCAGCCTACTTTAAATATAACGACAAACTATATGCAAAAATCAATTGTTAACACAAATTATGAAAATAGAAATTGATCATACACACTATTAGTGACGAATCTTAAGCACTCATTCTACTTTATTGCCACAAAATGGATACATAAATAGAAGGATTTTATCCAAGAAAATCTTTCCACATTCAGAATCCTATTATATTTCTTGTTCTAATTACAAAATTATCATCAAAAATATCTACAGAAATATAGAACTAATTGATAGAAACAACAAAAAGAAATATGATATTTTTAATGCTAAATTGACCAGTCAAAAGTTTCTTAGAACATATCTAGAAGAAATATTGTTTCCCTCAATACTTGGATTGAGTCTTCGTTTGTATGGATGTGCCTTTTATGCATTTAAGATATCACGTGAGATTCTTGAAGACGGGTTAAAACCTAATGAAACTACTTCTACTGGCCTTCTTTGTGCTTGATCTGTATCTAGATTAACTATTTACGTGTAAGATTATTTTAAAATGATGAGAGAAGGATTTGGGATTCAAGATACAATCGAGCATTATGCTTATAATCTCATTAAATCCACGCAAGAACCTGTAAATTCTGGGATTTAGGCTGCACTTTTTCTTCCATCTTCTTTTATTTATAACAAGACCTTATTTGCCTAAAAACATATACATAAATTAAAATATATGCTACGTGTAAAATCATGACCTGTCGGCTCCAGGATAGGAGCAGTGGCACGTGTCCGCGACAACATCACACCTCTTTCCTTTTTTGAGTGTCTTACCTGAAAATTACAAAGCATACTTGATAAATGAGTAATAAGTATCATCACTAAAAAGCATATATAGAGCCTTACAAAATGTTAAAATTTACCAACTGTGGAAGGTAGATCAACAAGCCGTATCACTGCGGCGGTCATATTAGCATCCGCAAACCGGAAAAGAGGTCAAAAACATTAAGCAGTTAAAGGGGGTCTGTTACAATATTTCACTCTTAAAAAACACAAATTTGTTGGCTGACAATAAGATAAATATGTGAATAGATAGAGGTGGTGAACTAAAAAGTAAGCATCTAGAAGTAGTCACAGTGCCACCCGACCCGACAAGATAATAATTTCAAATTTAATGCCACCACACCGGCAATTCTAGATTATAAAAACAATGTGAAGCAAAATAATGCTACATGTGCCAGCACAGCTCATACCAAGAAAAGAAAAAAAGCAATAAAGTTAACATCCACCACACTAGCGCCATTCAAATCTCTCACCACCATGTAGATCAAAATAAATTCAAAATAAAAATAAATTAAGGTAAGTGCACGACTTGAGCTTAGAAATAGATTTACAGAAAAAGCTCAAGGGTAAGTAACCTTTTCTTGAAACTACATAACAAAAGGTTCAATGAGCACGACAAGAGTCACGACAGGAGAAGTGGTTGATTCAGCCAATGAAATAAAAAAAAAATGATGAAATAAAATAGAAGCACAAAATAATTGATAATAGAAGCACAAAAAAGTGAGGTATCAACTAACCAAAGCTGTAGTAAACAATTGATAAGCGTTCTAGTAAAAAACCTCAATGTAGTATGGTAACCATATCAAACCTTATAAAATCTAAAGGCTAAAGGGCAAAAAAACAAGGGGAGACCAAATCCTAGAGTAGCATACTAAATCCCCAAATCAAAATAAAATCTATACCTAAATTATCCCAAAATACTGAGGAAAAGAACAAAACCATGAATATAAATCACAGCATAAAAGGGCAAAACAAAACTAAGCGTACCTTTGTTATATCGAACCAAATTTGAAGATCTTAACATTCTTAGAGTACAAAATAGAAGTAGAATTTGGAGAAGCGGTGGTACAGTAATGTCCTTGGGAGTAAAAACAAAAGAATTAAAAATTATCAGGCTGCTCTTAATTTTTTTTTTCTCAACACACCCCAAGCAAACAAATTAATTTTTGTACTCAAGAAGGTCGGCAACAAAATCAAATTGTTTCTTTCTCACCTCATTCAGTGACCAACCATCTGCTGAAATCAATTTTATGTTTTCCCTTAAATTTTCTAATCACCAACTTCTCCTCTCAAACCCAACAACAAACAATTTGTTTAATTCAAGACAGATCCAAAATTCTAATCGTTCTTTTTCAACAATTCCTCACCAATCATTCAAGCCCTAAACAACAAGCAATGAGAATAAAAAAGACGAGGAGAGATCAATTACCAGATTACGTCAAAAACCAGACAATTACGAACTTCACTGAGCTCCATTGAAGGTGCATCCAGCAACGAATCTTCACTCTTCATAGCAATATCAAACCGAATTTGTAGCAGCGGCGGAATAAATGATCTGGGTAACAAATCCCTTCAGCATATAGCACAAGCATGAAAATATCACAGCAAAAACAAAAAGCAAAACGAAAATCAAAACCTACCGAAGCGGGAGCGGCGGAGGAGAAATAATTCTTTTGGAGCAGAAGCTGCATTCGAAGAGGCGGACGTGAAATGGTATTGAAACCAAGCGAAGAACATAAAGCAAAGGGAGTGACTCTGATTAGATAGGAGCAGGTGGAGGCGTGAGCAAAATCATGACAACGAAAGGCCAGGATTTATCTGATAAAAGATCAAACGATCTGAAAAGCCCACCCCATCCCCTTCTAATTAAAATTATTAAAGGCGCAGATCACCCAAAATAAATCAACGCCCAATTTGGTGTCTCTATTCCCAGAAAGTGAATTGCACAAAACCCCCCAAATCCCTCAAAACACCAATAATGCCATGTGCGCATGAAATCACTATTCCTTCTACAGTGAATTTGGAGGAAAAATACTTTGGGGGAACGGCTTATTTTGCCTATGAGAACTGTTCATCCCAACAGTAGTGACATTCCCCACTTATTAAGATTGGTAAATAAATAAATAAAAAAATAAATCCCAGACCTACACGATCCCCAATTCATTTGCTACCCGCGACCAACCATCCGGGATGCAGTGATAGTCAATTTGGTTTGTTTAGCTCGTTTTTGAGCAACTGAGAAAAACGGCGTTTTTGTTATCACAAAGCAAGAGAGGTGAACTCTTTGGCGAGGCATGGAGCTTGCGAAGTAGATACATAACATAAATAAGTTTAGAAGTAGTATTAGCCAAAGCTCGATATTCAAACTCACAATAGATTTGGAGATAATATAGAACAAGAGTTGATCCAATTAATTTTTTTAAATAGATCTAAATTTTCTTACAACTTAATTACTTGTATGATATATATTTATAATATACGACATTTCTAGATCGCCACCGGAACATTCCTCTCTATAGAATTTGCCATCAATTGTGACTATATGTGACTATTTAAGAAAAAATGTTATTTAATCTGTCCATTGCCAATCATTTAATTCGGGTACAGTGATTCCTTCAACAATCTATCCAACATAATATGACATCCAAAAACCTATTTATCTAGCACATGCACATCATATCACATGATACGAAAAATAAAACAAAAATCAAAAATCAAACTCGAATCAAAGAAAAAAGAAACATGACAAATTATTATTACACAAACTTGTGCTCCCTCCGTCCTAAACCAAATGTAACCTTTATTTTGAATATGTCTAACAGATTCAAAAGAAGCGTAGAACTCAACTTAACCATTCCAAACTGTGCCTATGCGGAAAAGCCCTATAATCAATACACGACTCAGGTAACTTGACTGTGCTGATTTCGAGTGTATCGAGATTGTAGAAAATGCAAGTGCAGCTATCACCCTTAAAGTAAAAGGCCAAAACCTCTGGGTATTTAACCCAACCCAATGGCTTAAGTACTATCCGGTCCCTTAGAACCCAATGGCTTACCCTTAGAAAAGCTTCTTAGCCTCTGCATCTGATCTTCCAACTCAATATCATGCACCGGCTTTCTCCATTCCCCGGTTTCCGGTTTCATCTCCCAAACTTGCCACGGATATTTTCCACAGCTGATCAACACAGTTAGATACCTCCCGGTCGATAGATAATAATACTTGCAGGTACAGTTACCATAAATGTATCTGTATTTAGGTGGAGGAAGAGAAGGACGAGGGGCCTGGATGTATGTAAAGATCTCAGTTTCCACATTCAGAGTCAAAAAATGCCTCCCTCTTGATCCCCAATGGAAAGAAACCTTCAGTCGTCAACGGGGATAGAGACAGAAGTCCCCTAGCATCTTTGTGCAAGTGGTCAACCCTAACATGTCTCCAAGATTTATCGACTCCAACAGTCAGTATTGCAAGACTTAGGCGCTGTGGAAACGATACATATCATCATGACTGACAGCATATGGCAGAATGAGTTTATACTCCATGGAAGCTGCAGAGTATGCCATGCCAGCATCGGTACAAAAGGGCATCCTGATTTCAACAGGACGTGAAGGGATTAAGAGCGACTGCTTTGTTGCATGATTTACAACGTGCAGAGTATCATTTACGGTGGATAGCAAGACGGCCAAACCCTTACCGCAACAAGAAGTGATATAGTTGATATTGGTCTTGCATTTGTAGCTTAGCTCCGATGCCTCGAATCGGCCTCGTGTTGCTGTCATGTAGATCGGAGCACTGCCCACGAGTCTTGATGAGAGAACAAGTCCGTACGAAGAGTGGCTAAGCTGTGATTTGATGAATGCTTGAGTATGGATGATTTTATTCCATTTAGGGCAAACCAACCTCGCCTTTCGTGCAGAAAATCTGCAGGCAAACTTGCCAGGATTTCGAATAACAGCTCTGTAGGGAGAGACACAGGCATCTGCATATTAAATTAAGATATTAATTTTAGGGTTTGTATTATATGTTTGTGTATATCTAATCTGAATTGGAGAGAAGAAGAAGGCAGGCGCTCTGCATATTATGGGTTAATGTTTTTTATAATCAAGTTTAAAGCAAATTTCCAAGGCAAAGCTTATGATTCTGATTCACAATTATTTTTGTTAGAACAGAAACAGAAAGAATGAATAGAATTAAAGGGAGGGTGCTCAGATCACTCACCGGTTTATTCCCTTTCTTTTCATCTTCTTCGTCATCACTGACGCGGTGCCGGAGAGGCGGCGGCTGGCGGAGAGCTGTTGGTGGTACAGAAGCCATTTTAGGCGGCGGAGAGTACTGATTATTGGAGACGTGGGTTTCAGCAATTACAAACTAAATTAGGGCTAAGAAATTTTAATAATGGATCCTTTTGTGATTACCAATTTACCGTCTCCTTAATTTGAAAACAATAATCATTGTAAGTTATAAGGATGTGATTTCGAGGTTTGTATTTGGAAACATAAGGAAATATCAAGACTTTTTATATTTATATATTGTTTTGCAATGTGTATATATATATATATATATATATATATTATCATTATAATAATATAAAATTTATTTAATAATACATAGATATTTATATAATAATACATAAAAAGCCCAATAATAATGATGCCAATAACAATAATAACATGAAAAATCCAACAACTATAAATAATGACATAATAAACATAATAGTAATGTAATAATAATCAGTATAATAAATAACATATTGAAGAACAATAAGGGGTGTTCTCTTTGATGGAAAGGAAAATGAGGGATAAGAAAATAATGAAAAATATTATCGTATAATGTGTTCCCTTACTTGTTTTATCATATGGTCTTAAGATGAAAAAGATGGGAAAATACTATCACTACAAATAAGTGAAAACATATTATCATGATTTGGAGTGAAAAAATAGGATAGAATATAGGAAATTAAAATGGGAATTTTTTCTCTTTCAATCCTTTTCACTCATTCACTCAAAGAGAACACTATAATAATATCTACGAATGACGTGACAATGCTAAAATAAATAAAAAATTTAGATATATATACTATAAAAACTACATCCTACAAAAAAAAACTAAACATAATAAAAAAACTTAACCCTAAATTTAAAAAATTACACACACTTTGACTTGGCACTTCCACATCATCGGTGGTTGGCTTTTCTAAGCACTTCAACAAACGCGTACACAAGCGCACACAAATGAACAAGATGAATAAAAGAATCAAAAATCGGAGGACGGCCAGGGTGAGAAGGCGATGAGAGAAGAAGTTCAATCGGAGGAGGATGAAGAGAAGAGTGTGTGGTGATGAAATTGTCGGATCGGACGATGTGGGACCACCTGCGGCAAACGAAACTTGCTTCGTGAACAACATTGGCGGGTAAAAGTAGGAAAATCTGGAACAGTAGCTCTTGAGGGAGAGAATCTATGGTTGAACACAGGGGCGGACCCAGGATAAAATCACCGAGGGGGCTAGTCTATAGAAAAAAAATCCTTCGACGTGAAATGAACATAAATTTTTTACGAAACATACACTAATACATAGAAATTTCGTCGACCACCGTGGGGGCTTCAGCCTGCGCTTGCCCCCACGTAGGTCCGCCCCTGGTTGAACACATCTACATGTAAATATCTAGCTAGGTTTATTAATTATTATTATAATTATAATCTATGCATGTAAATTTTATTGAGATATTTGAATCGGAGAGAAAAAAAATTAGAGGGAGGGTGCTCACTCACCGATTTATCTTCTTCTTCTTCTTCTTCTTCTTCTTCTTCTTCTTCTTCTTCTATGCAGCGGAGGAGAGGCAGCCGCGGCGGCCATGGTTGAACAGAAGCCATTACAGGAAGAGGATGAATCACAAACCACACTTACTGGGAGATTATAAACTATAATTCGCATTCCTTGGGGATTACGAAAATAATAATATTATTGTAATTAGGAGTAGCTATCAAGAAAGTAGAAGCGATCGGTTAGTGATTTTGTACTACCATATGTTATTTTTCTAGTTTATAAAATAGTGAATTTGGTGAAAATAAAGCCTATAATTTTCTACCGATAGATTTCTTCCAGAAATTTATATTTCTCCTGCTTTGTGAAACGCTATTATTCTTCATTGCTCCTGTTTGCAGGTCTAAGTTTTGCTAAGACTTTCTTCAAACACGTTCTGGGCATCACCAGTTCCAACTCTAAGTTTGAAGCAAAGACAGACTTTTATCAAACACCTAAGAGAAGCACTTGAACCAACACGCCAATAAAGCATAAAGCATAAACTCCCCAGTCCCCACCATTTGAGCAATAATAACAAATAAAAAATAAAGAGGCGAAATCTAGAATAGCCATATAACTTAGTGCAAATTAAAAAATAGCCACTAACATAAAAACATATAAATTATAGCCACTTCCGATGAATTGAGACGAAATTACCCTTTGTACTTAAATAATAAAAAACTAGTAATTAAATTCTAGATCGTGAAAAAAAAAAATTAGAAAACCTACCCCCACCCCTACAACCGACGCCCAAATCAATTTACGCCTTCACTTCACCTCCATCACCGACGATCGAGTCGCCGACGTTGTTGCCCTATCGCCGTCGATAGAACCTCAATATCTTTGTTGATTAACAAATGCTTCAAGAAAACACCTCAATATTCTAATTAGAATATATGCTAAGTTTCTTGTTATGAATTGACAAGCAATATTAAGAACAGAAATCGAAAAATACACAGATTTACGTGGAAACCCAAAATGGGAGAAAACCATGGGCAAATGAGAGAGATTTCACTATGAGGCAAAATAGGGTACAAAGTACATCACACAAACCCTAAACGAAAAACTGAGAATTTATAAGGTCCGTACCGCGGGGGCTCGCCCCCGCACCCCCAGCGGCCTAATCCCTCAAGCCCAACCACATTACGAAAAAATCACAAGTCGCGCCGCAAGCCTTTCGGGCTCGACCCAAAATTTCATGTCACAAAATAACAATCTCCACCTTGAACGAAATCCACAAGCGACCAACCAAACAACTCCATAACAAAAACTCCACCTCTTCCACAAAACCCCTTAAGGATTCAAACTCAATGACCAAGACCAACCAAGTTCAAGCAATGCTCAAACTTAGCTAAAGGGAGCGCCTTCGTCAACATGTCAGCAGGATTATTATGAGTACTAATCTTGGTCACAAAAATATCACCACGAGCAACAACATCTCGAATAAAGTGATAATTAACGCACATCAATGTGCTTCGTCCTCTCATGAAATATCTGATCTTTTGTGAGACAAATAGCACTCTCGCTATCACAAAAGACTGTAGTAACTTTTAACTCCTTCCTCAACTCAGAAAATAAACCTTTCAGCCAAAGAGCCTCCTTACATGCTTCGGTAATAGTCATATACTCAGTCTCGGTAGTGGATAGAGCAACAATACTTTATAAAGTAGCCTTCCAAGAGATAGCACAACTTCCTAAGCTGAAAACATAGCCAGTAAGTGATAACATAACCAGTAAAAATACATAGGCATCTTTTCAAACCCTAGTAGAGTCTCGGCCAGATCCAACTGGGCAAGCACAACCTTCATCATATCTTCACCTGCATAATGAAAATCTGGTGTTGCGATCTAACATCGGAATATCATACTTCACACTTGTCATCACGAAGCCCTAGGTCAAAAATCAAAGCTCTAGATACCACTTGTTATGAATTGATAAGCAATATTAAGAACAAAAATCGAAAAACACACAGATTTACGTGGAAACCCAAAACGGGAGAAAACCACATGCAGAGGAGAGAGATTTCACTATGAGGAGAAATAGGGTACAAAGTACATCACACAAACCCTAAACGAAAAACTGAGAATTTATAAGGTCCGTACCGCGGGGGCTCCGCCCCCGTACCCCCGGCGGCACAATCCCTCAAGCCCCAACCACATTGCGAAAAAGTTACAAGTCGCACCACAAGCCTTTCGGGCTCGATCCAAATTTTTCATGTCACAAAATAACATCAATGAACAACAATATTGCATTCTCCATTGTTAGCTTTCTTCTAATAATGTAACTGAGTTGACTAACTCTACAAAGTGATAGCAACATACTTGTTGATTCATTTACTTTATTTTTCCTCAGACAAAATTTATCAAAATATGAAGATAAGAGGTGTATCCAATCAATCTTCACAAGATCTCCTTGCAGGCCGATAAGATTTATATAATTTTGAAATACATAGCTTGGCTTTATGTCAACAAACTTTATGATCAATATATTATAAGAGGAATGATATGCTACTCACCTCACCTTCCGTGAGCACCATTCATGGGCATCTATCGCTTTAGCATTATGTTGCTCGATTTTTTTTATTATTTTATATTATGATACCTTATAAATTAATATTGAAATCATTAAACCTATAAAATGTATAAATACTGACAATTGATTTGTTATTTTTTCCATCAAATTTTAAAAAAATGAATAATATGACAAATCGAGTATCTATTTTTTATATATTTTGTAGGTTTAATTATTTTAATACTAATGATAATGATTTTATACATTTTGTAGATTTATATGATACTAGCCTATATATATATAAAATTTTAATGTTTAATCTATGCAAATTTAATGTAAGTGTGTATCTTAACGTTGCATTAATAATTTTCAATCAATCGATTAATAAATACTCCCTTCGTCTTGGAGATATAGACACGTTCCATTTTGGCACGAGATTTAAGATATACCTCACATTTGAATATAAAATGGGTCATTTAGGCTGAGACGGAGGGAGTATATATGAACAAATTGGCGATGTAATTACGGAACTCATTATGGCCTCATTGATGGGCCAAATTAAACATCCCTAAATTGCAATTTTATCTCTCTATTTAATGGTCTCTCCTTTTTAAACACTACAAATTCTTTTTGAAATCTCAGGTATGAATTATCTTTCTTTCTCAAAAAATTACTTCTATTTTTTCGTTTCGCTGATCGTACTGACTTAAATTTTATTGCAAGGGATTTGAGATGGTGAACTACACCATGGCTGCAGCAGCGGGGACAAATATAAATTGAGACATATTGGCTCATTTATTTCCCAAGGCAACGAGCCAAAAAATATTGATAAAATAAGTGGCAATGTTGCCACTTATTCTAATCCAATCCATGAAAGATTAGAACTTTGTCCAACTCTATTATATAGATGGGACACATTTGTGTCAGCTAGAGGCACCGTGCGGACGGCTAAAACACTGACACTTTTATTCGTATAGATTAGCACTTTTCTGTATAAAGATTGACACTTTTAAAAATTGGCATTTTATTCGTAAAATAATTATGTTAAAGATTGACACTTTTATTCGTATAGATTAACACTTTTATGTATAAAGATTGACACTTTGATCCGGCCATACTATGTGGCCGACCTCACCCAAGTTTTTGTCTATATAGATTATGTATAACGGTATAATAATAGCAACAAATCAATCACAATATTTATGGAATTGATGGATCATTTCTCTGTATATATGGTCTTTATATGTGGTTTTAAATATAAAGGGATCGAAAATTCACAGGATCTAAGATAAAGTTGAAAATTACTTGAACCTAAGGTAAAAGCGACTGAAAATATATTGAGATTCAAAACTTTTAATTTTTCTTGCAACCTAAACCATGCATGCTGCAATTTCTGTTTCTAAACCAGTAAGCCATGTAAACCTTAATACTAAAATTAACTTTTATACATATTCCAATTTGTCCCATATTGATTTATTTTTTTTCCTGCTAATATATATCAAAATCATCTTTTTTTATTGTTAAAAACTTCAAAAATTCTAACAAACGAGATTTCTGAACATATATATACATCTCTCGAAAATATTTTGAAGTCAAATTTTGGATTATGCTGAAGATAAGAGTCCACATGAACTTAAGAAAAAAAATCATTTTTATGAAGAGGCATATGTTAAGGAGGAGCTCATTGGGATAATGTTAGGAAAAGGAAGTTACATGCATACAAACAAGACTTTCCATTTTAGCCAAAGTTATAAGGACAAATGATTGACATGTTGAATTGCTTGTGTAAATAAGAAAAGAACATCTGCACGGTGGATGTTCAACCACCAAGATAGAGCATAGATTCATGACATAACAATATTTGCTCCAACGTTTAATGTGATCAAGTTGGTTATTCAGTACGCGATTTTAATGAATAAGCAGGGAATACTTAAGCTCAGACAAAACATGCATGAAAATTGGAATTTTTTTATGTTATGAATGATGTATACACAATCTAATATTTGAATTCTTTGAAGCGTTCAAGATTGCCTAACCATGCATTGAATCTAAAGGTCGGTACTCCGATTATGTTACTAAGGAACATTGATCATTCTCTTAATTCTTGAATTGTGCAATGACACGCGATTGGTTCTCACAAAATATGGCAACCATATTCTAGAGTCTAAGCTATTGGCAGGAAGTAATTATGGTTATAAGGTGTTGATTCCCAAAATGTATTAACTCTATTTGACTGCGCCTTCCGTTCAACTTTCAACGACGACAAATATTTGTTAAATATATGTGAGATATAAAATATACTAATGGGTAAAATGGGGTGGGGCGGAGATAGTAATCCTTTTGTTCCACATATTTAGTTTACTTACTAAATCATGTCGTCCCACAAATTTAGTCACATACATAAAATTGAAATTAATTAAATCGCTACTCCTAATGAATATCCTCAATGTTCTACCAGATTATAAAATATGCCATTGCATTCTATAAATAACTACGTTGCTTTAAAATATGCCATTGCATTCTATAAATAACTACGTTGCTTTATCTACAATTTCACTCCGCAACTTTAATTCTAAACAAATACCTTAAAGTGCTACTTTACAATAATATTGGACCCATTTTTTTTTTTCTTTCTAAGAAACTTCAACAAAATAGACCATTAATAAAAAAACTTAATTCATACACAATATAGTTTACCCGTACAACTTTAATTCTAAACAAATACCTTAAAGTGCTACTTTACAATAATATTGGACCCATTTTTTTTTTTCTAAGAAACTTCAACAAAAAAGACCATTAATAAAAAAAATTAATTCATACACAATATAGTTTACCCCGTACGTCGCACGGGTATGAGACTAGTATAATTAAAACTAAATCCGCCACATCCCTATAAATATTGATTATGGGATTTATATTTGTTAAATTATATCGAATTCGTATGGAGCGGTTGAATATTCTTTAAATCCTCAATTTATCTTTTACTTATTAATATTACCCATATACTATCAACTAAACTAAATTATCTGGTTAACCTTTAGTAGAATAGTAGTACTCAAATTTCGCCTCCAATAAAGAGCAATATATTCTATGACTCGAAATGACTTCATTCAAGCATTAAGTCAAACAGTTTTGTAGCATCAATCTGAGAATTCCCATGAAGGCAACGAAAGAGGATCAAACTACTAATGCATTGTAGTGCCATCATTTTATTTCAATTAATGCCCATGAGACGTTTGATGAAATGTTTGAATAAGATTATCTTTGACCCCAAAATTAAAACAAAAGATCTACTTGAGAAAATCCATGTTTTACTTCGAAGCCTCATCAAACTTGAGAAAATCTAGCGTTATCCCAATTCCAAAAATTCAATCCCAAACTATAATAGTGTTAGTGTTGAAAATTTACTATGTCACAAATTAACTACAAACTGAAACAAGCATAGGAAAAAAAAAAATTAAACAAAAAAAGGATAGACCTTTGTTTCGATCGTAATGCCTTAAACTCTCCACCATTCCAGCAATAATAATCATTTAAATTAAGAATCACACACTCCAACAAACTTATTAACTAAAAGTTTTACCACTTCAACTCGAGAAATACTCCTAACTTAACCATACCAGATTGTTCCTATGCGGGAAACCTTGACAATGCTCAGGTAACGCAATTGTGCTAGTTTCATGCGTATCAAGATTGTAGAAAATGTAGCCTCCACGGCCCCTAACAGAAAAGGCCAAAACCTTTGCGTATTCAACCCAACCAAGTGGAATGAGACCTCCATTAGGTCTAAGAGCAAACTCGAGAGGTCTCATTTCAATCTTAAGAGGCATCAACATTCTCCATTCTCTAGATTCTGGTTCCATCTCCCAAATTTCGAACAAAACACCTCCACGGCGACCAACAATGAGAGACAGAAACTTCCCGGTTGATAAATAATGGTAAGACTTGCTCTCTTTATCTTCTTGAGGAGGAGGAAGAGGGACTTGGTTGTATGTAAGGACTTCAGTTTCCACATTCAATGTCAAAACATAGCTATCTCTAGTCCAGTGCATGAAACCTTCAGTAATCCTCGGAGTTCGACATAAAAGTTCCCTAACATGTGGAGGTAAGTGGCGATCCTCGACTTCTCTCCATGATTTGTCCACTCCAACACTCACTATAACAATACCTAAGCGTTGTCCCCACGGTATAGGGTTATAATGATTATCATGATGTAAGTATGGTAGAGTGACTTTATATTCCATAGACGCCGCACAGTATGCAATACCACACGATTCAACATAGTTAGTTATGTCATGTGTATAGTATGAAGGTAGAAGGAATGGCTGCTTCGTAGCAGGGTTTATCAGATGCAGAGCTAGGGCTTCACTCTCCTCGCAGAGTGATTCCACAGCCAAACCATTACAACAAGCCGAGATCGTGCCTCTACATTTGTAACTCAACTTAGTTGTCTGAATTTGACCTCGTGAGGTTGTAACGTAGATTGGGTGAATGCGCTCGTGTGAGTATGACGAGAGAAGAAGTCCGTAAGTAGAGTGATGAATCTGTTTGTTAATTAAATCGTGGGAATGGATAATGTTGTACCATTTGTGGCAAACAAGCCTTGCTTTATCGTAAAGAAAATCAGCCGGCAAAAGTAGAAGAATGTCGAACAAGAGATCATCGGTGAGGGAATCTATGTTTGTCAGCATCGCCTTTCTACACCTTTGATCATAATAAGTGGGAGTTTTAGGGTTCATGTATAAGCTTTTGCCCATAGACATCTGCATATACAATGGATTTACTACAATCAAAATTGGTAGGGGACAGCATATGTATAAATGCCAGTATATCAAATTTAGCCTACATTTCGAAAGTCTAAATAACTTCGAAGTGTAAATATATATGTATTTGCATATGTAATATTCCTAAGGAGGAGACAGACAGAATACAATCTTTGCGAAGAGATTTGAACACAAAATAATTTATCTTCGCGAAGATAATTAAATTATCGAATATAAGTCAGAAAGAATATACAAACATAAAAAAGGGAGCACTGCTAACCGATGTATTTGTTTCTTTACTAAGCATGTTTGAATGGGGATCGGAGACGCTGCCTTCATTGCGGCTGCCGGGAGGTGGCGGCGGGCGGAAGGCTGACCGTGGAATATAATCCATTACAACTTTTCGCTTTTTTTTTTCCTCCAATTTCCTCATGAATTACTCTATAAATTAAGCGGCGGCGGGCTACGATACATATATATATGCTAACCCTACCAATAGAAACGACACAAAAATAAAATTCTACTAATAAAAAGATTAAGCTCTTAATAAAGAAAGGCTTAAATGCACTAAAATAACTTTGTTTTGATTTTCATTTTTAACACATCTAGTACACACTAGTGCGTCACACGGGTAGACTATGTCCTATATAATTTTAGTTTTTTTCGTGATTTTGATTTTCTTGAGGTTTCTTATAATTTTTTATTGTTTATTATGCACGTGGAAACAATATTATTTTAGAATCATAAAAGTATCATATATTTTCAAAGTAATTTTTATAATGTATTTTGAGATTTGTAATATTTAAATCAAATTGAAGTGCATAACCGTCTGTCTCACAAACTTAGCTCGGATTAAAAATAATCTTTTTATAATTAAACCAAAAGTATAAATTAGTACTCCTAATGTATGATTTCAAGATTAAAGTTGAAAAGAGAAATTATAGATAAAATAGAGTAATTTCTCGTGGAGTACAATGACTTTTGAAAGTTATGCTGCCAGAGCCAGACAATAGCAGGTCAGCACTAAATTTTCATTTAATTGATTTTTTCCGCATTTATCTCATTCTCCCTCTTCCCATATATCACTCTCTCCCCTGATCTCCTTTGGCATCTGTATTTTTTTTTTTTTTTTCTCTAATTCTTTTCTACGCCTCTCTCTCTCTCGCTACTACCACGATCAGCTCTACCACGCAATCTTCCACAATTCCTCTTTAATCTAATTAATTGATATTTTAATATTCTAAATGATAAATTTGATTCGAATACATTCTATTTTAATTGAAAATTACAAAATCCTCACTTCGATTGCTAAATCCTAATGGAAAAAATAGAACTCTCCACCAGTAATATGATGAAGGACGCAAAAGAAATAATAAAAAAAGAACAAAAAAAGTAAAGATAATGAAAAAAAATAGAAGGAAAGAGAAGGAAGAACATAAATATCGAGGATGTTTATTGTAAGTAATGAAATTTGATACTCATATATCTCTAAATGATATCAAAGGACTTTATATATTTTTAATATAGAGTACTAATTATTGGAGTATAAAATAACATAATTATACTCAATACTTGATTGCATAATCTCAATCTGTGTTGTATCATATACGGAATACTTATTTAAAATTTATTAATGGTGTAATTCTAAAAGTAAAACAATTACAGTATGAAATAAAAGACACAAAATTAAAATTCTACTAATAAAAAGACTAAGCTCTTTATAAAGAAAGGCTTTAACTAAAATACATAAACTTTATACTTCATGGAAGCTGCAGAATATGCAATACCAGAGGAAATGGGAAACGGGATCTTAATTAGCTCACGTGACTCCAGTGCATGAAACGGGAAACGGGAAACGGCTCCCGTGACTCCAATGCATGAATCCTTCCGTAGTCAACGGAAACGGGATCTTAATGGGCTCACGATATTCTCTAGGTAAGTGGGAGATCTCTACTTCTCTCCAAGATTTGTCGACTCCAATGGTACAAATATCAAAGGATATGGGTGGTACAAAATATGAGCCAAGATTTGTCGACTCCAATGGTACAAATACCAAAGGATATGGGTGGTACAAAATATGAGTCGTTACGATAAAGTTGAATAACTTTATACTTCATGGAAGCTGCAGAATATGCAATACCGCAGTGGAGAAGGTAGACGGTTTTGTTACTTGTAGAAACTTCTGGAGCAGTGCTTCGTTGCAAGGTTTACGAGACGCAGAGAAGATTTGCGGTTGGCTTGGTCTTGGTGTGATTCCAATACATACCATTACAACTACCATAGATTTTGGTTGTGCCCTCGTAACTCAACTGGGAAGTTTCGATTCTGCCTGATTGTGTGGCTGTCACATAGATTGGATGGCTGTGATTTCTTCGTGACGAGAGAAGAAGAAGTCCGTATTGTTGGAATCTATACCTCGATTCCAACTCTTGTTTTTGTCTTTCTTCACATATGTTTGCATGAATTTATTTCGTGTGTCATGTTGGACTAAGAGGGAGTGATGAGGTGGCTGATGAGTCCGCTGATGAGGTCGCTTATGAGCAAGCTGATGTGGCGGCCGATGTGTGCTAAGCAACGGGTGGAGACCAAGTCTTATTTAGGCCTTTTGGTGATTGAAGGAAGATTGGGCTAATCTAATTAAAAGTCCAATACGCAAGTGTTGAAGAAAATTTGGCTCATACACTTACAGCCCACCACACAACATCTCAGGCCTATATTTAAGGAGTTAACCTAGTGCTACTTGGAGAGGGTTGTAACCGTTGGAAGATTTGGTCAAAGGCAGATCATGGGATGACGTGGGATGAAGAAAGACGTGAAGAAACCATCTCCCACTAAAACCAAAGATGTGGGAGTTGGAGATTGCTGGAGTATAAGTTAGGAATTAAAA
This sequence comes from Mentha longifolia, assembly GCA_001642375.2. NCBI lineage: Eukaryota > Viridiplantae > Streptophyta > Magnoliopsida > Lamiales > Lamiaceae > Mentha > Mentha longifolia. Next base: position 19,812,014 of record CM038110.1, on the reverse strand, counting down.
CTGGTAATTCTTAACGCTTTTGGAGAGGAAAAAAAAGACGCCTTCTTGGAGAGATTTGTTTTCAGAGATTGAGAGAGATCCTAATCTGTTTGTAGTTGAGTAATACTAGCTTTAGGGTTAGTAATTTTTCATAGGTTTTTTCCTCAACTCTAGTTTGTAATTCTTTATGAATTATAGTATTTGTTTCGCTTTGAGGTATCTGCAAGATATTGTTCACATATCTTGCAGAAAAAAAACCATCTTCTTAGTCTCTGTTTTTCATCTTTCTATTTTCATTTTTTTCCGCTGCGCGTTCAAGGAGAGGTGCTCGCAGAGCTAGCCTCTGCGAGTGCCTCTGTGCTCACCCCGTCCTGTGTGTGCTTCTGCTGCGTTTTGTGTTTAGAGAGGCTGTCACAGTGCAGACCTCTGCGAACGCCTCTGTTTATGCCACCGGTTGATGCCAACACGTACAAAGAATGGCGAACCTGTGTGTTAATGAAATCATCGGAATGGATGATTTTGTGCCATTTATGGCAACTAAGCTTCGCACTCTCGTGAAGAAAATCAGCTGGTAAACATAAGAGAATGACGAACAACAACTCTTCGGGGAGGGAATCCATGTTTTCCTGCATATGAAATAAATAAGGTTTTATGATCTAAAGGCTTGTTTAGTTGCCCTCATAAATTAAGCTAGGATAAATTTTTTAGGATAAATTAAGCCTAAACTTATCTTATCTTGGTTATTGGGTTACTAAATAAAAATAAAAAATAAAAAATAAAAAAATTAGGGTTTTATAATCGTTGAAGTATGGAAATCTTTTCAGTTATTATAAATTCATACAGGCAACTTTTGTTCCATATAAACTTACCGATTTAAATTAAAATTCAAATCAAATTTTTTCCGACTCTTGTGTTCCTTTTGGTTTCAACAGAAAGAATGAAATAAATAAATAAAAAAAATAAAATAAAGGGAACTGAGGGTGCTCACTAACCGATTTAATTATTTGTTCTTGGCCGCAGCTGCGGAGAGGCGGGGGCTGGAAGAAGGCTGTTACTCGCGGGGATAATAAATTATTAGACCAGAAACAATAAACTCGGTGGTTTAAATTAGGGCTAAGAATATATAATCGGAGAAGAATTCTTTTGTGATGACATCTCGATCCCCTAATCTTTTATTTTATTTGGAAATAGTATTTATATGACATTATTTTTATTAAAATAACATTATTAATCGTAGTTATGTTGTGGAGATTTTTTGTTTTTTTTTTTTTTTGTTTTTTACCATATATGTAATTTTCTAGTTGGGATATTAAGAAATAATATCCATATATAAGACAAAATCTCCGGTCAGTTTGGTCTTATAGTGTGGTTGGATCTTAATTCGGATCGCATCTGATTGGAATTAAAATGTTAATCATCATGAATAAAAGTGTCAATTATCCTAATTAAAAATGACAATTTGTCAATTTTGTTGGTATCAACCAGTGGTCAGAAACACAGAGGTGTTCACATAGCTCTGTACAGAGACAGACTCGTAGAACACAAATGCAGCGGAAAATAATAGAAAACAACAAAGAACAAAGAAGACACGAAGATGGTTTTCGCAAGATATTAGAATGATATCTTGCTGTGCCTCAAGGCGAAACAAACATTATAATTCACGAAAAATTACAAACCAAGGTTGAGGAAACGAACTATTAAAAGCTACTAACATAAACAATCTAACTATCCACTAAGCTAGTTGTATAATGATAGTATTACTCAACCTAAAACAATTGGAGATCTCTCAAATAAAACTCTCTTTTTAATCTCTCCAAAAACATTCACTATCTCCAATGAATCCTGTACTTTATATAGAGTTTGAGACTTAGCCACCAAATTAGGGTTATGATTTACAACTTGGTCGCTCGCCACATCAGCCGCCACATCAGCTACCACATCAGCCGCCACATCACGTCACACGTCAGCTGACTCATCAGCCACCTCATCACTCCCCCTTAGTCCAGCTAATCTCTTGGATTAACCATAAATCCACTATGATATTGGGCTTGAGCTCGATCACATAGTAGCTCTGCAGCCCATGAGCTCTGTATCTGCCACATCATCGACCACAACATCACTCCCCCTTAATCCAACATGTATATTGTATTATACCTACACAAAACAAAAACCACAAGCGAAGAAAGACAAAAACTAAGAGATGGAATCGACTCTTAGATTCCAACAAATTTCCATCATGATCGTATTTTTTTTATCAACTTAAATTTATAATGATTTGAAATTATAGTTATTTACAACGAGAGAGCAGCTTCTCTTCCTTTGCTGACAAGGACCAAATGCATCAATTAATTACCTCTCTATTTACACAATGTATCGTGTTTCAACATACTACCTCGGTCCCGCTCGAAGGTGGTATAAAATAATAAAACAGGCCACTTCGAGCGGGACGGAGGTAGTACATAATAAGCTAAATCGAAATGCTTGGAGTATTTGTGCATGTTATCATTATACCTCAATTAATGCCTAGAAGATGTTCGATCGAATGCTTGATAAAGAAGATGATTCTGACCTGAAAATAAAAAATCTAACACATCATGCATGCAAAGTAAAATATAGTCATAAAAAGTCTATCTTCACATCATTAACATTAGGTACAAGAAAATGAAAAGTATATCTCTTCAACATAACGAGACTAGGTTGTTCCTATGCGCAGTCCCGGTCCTGATATTTTCGGGGCCCTAGGCGAAAAAATAAATAGAGGCCCTGTAAATTAATTTTTTTTAATTATAAAATACTACTCTCTCCGTCCCACCTAAATAGTCCATATTGTTTTTGACACATAGATCAATGCAAGTAGAGATAATAAATTTTTAAATAGTATTAGTTGTGAGATAGACTTTTATAATTTTAGGAAAGTAGACTATTATATGGGACAAACCAATAAGGAAATGTGGACTATTTAAGTGGGACAAAGAGAGTACTATTATTTTTGAGCAAATGCAAATTGATTCAAAATGTATATAAGAAAGAAAAAAAAAAGTATACGAAAAATTGCATTTCTTACAAGCTACAATTTTTTTCCTCATACTCTACATAAATCTTGTTTTTGCTATCTCCATATTAAAATAAAAATGAAAGTTTGTAATAATAAATTGAATACATAGTATACTATTTAAATGCCCTAAAATTTTTAGATAAATTGAAAGATAAAGCTTTATAAGATAGAAGAATACTAAGAAATCCAACACAGATTGAATGAAATTTTTTTACGAAATATTTATCTAATTAATGTAAACTTAAGAAGAAAATGACAAGATACACATAATACATTAAAAATGATCTTGTGGGCCTCTTTTATATTGGATCAAAAGGGCCCAATATAATTTTATTTTATTTTTTTGACGGAAAGGAACCCCAATAGATAAAGAAAAATATTAGACTGCAATTTTTTTTTTTAATACTAGGGGTTACTGAAAATAAAAATAAAAATGGGCCCCTTTTTTTCGTGGGCCTTAGGCCACCGCATCCCTTGCCCTAGCTCAGAACCGGGCCTGCCTATGCGCAAACACCTTATAATTTATATACGACTTAGGCAACTCGACCGTGTTGATTTCATGCGTATCAACATTGTAGAACACAAACGTGCTCTACACTCTCGAAACAAAAGGCTAAAATCTCTGGGTACTTTACCCACAAAGCAAACTTTTGAGCTCCCAAGTCAATCTTATGAGGCACCATCTCCCTCCATTCTCCACTTTCCGGCTTCATCTCCCAAACTTCCCATGAGAATTTCCAAGTGCAACGAACACATTTAGATATCTTCCTGTTGACAGATAATGATAGTCTAGATAATGTTTAACTCGATGAGGACTAGGCACTCTACTAATTGTATAGAACGTCAGAATATGGCCGCTTCCTCCTCCCCAGTACATGAAACCTTCAGTAGTCAATGAAAGAAGGCTCAAAGGTAACATGGGTAAGTGGGACATCTCAACCTCTCTCCAAGATTTTTCGACCCCAACAGTAAAAATATCAAGGCGTAAACCTCCCGTAAATGGATTGCCAGCATGAACATGATAAGGGAGAATGACTTTATACTTCATGGAAGCTGCAGAGTATGCAATACCACAATGTTGAGGGTAGACGTTTCTTTTACTTCTAGACACTTCTGGAACAAGGATTAGCTACTTCGTTGCAGGGTTTACGAGATGCGGAGAAGATTTGCCGTTGGCTTGGTCTTGGTGTAATTCCAATGCCAAGCCGTTACAACTGCCGAAGATTTTGGTTTTACATTTATAACTCAACTTGGATATCTCGATTCGGCCTTGTGTGGCTGTCACGTAAATTGGATGGTTGTGCGATCGTGACGAGAGAAGAAGACCATACGAAGAATGGCGATCGACATGCGTGTTGATGAAATTTTTGGAATGGATAATGTCGTACCACTTAATGCAAACTAGCCTTGCTTTGTCGTGAAGAAAGTCAGCAGGCAAACGTACTAGGATGTCGAACAACAGCTCTTCGGGGAGGGAATCAATGGTTTTTGGATTCTTCTTCTTACACCTTGGGAAATAATAAATTCTTGAGTTCAAACAATTGACCTAATGAAGAAGAAGAGGAAAAAGACAATCTAATTGTAAACTCAAATATAAACTTATCAAATAAGTATAACCAAAAAGAATTAGTGTCGTAACCATTGGGTTTAGCCCAATAGCCACGGGACTTGCCTGCAAAGCAGGAGGTCCCGGGTTCGATCCTTGGAGGGAACGAATTCCAGGAGAAGTAATTCTGGAAGATATACTAACTACTAACCGCTAACTACTAACTTTGCCCGATCAAAAAAAAAAAAAAAAAAGAATTAGTGTCGTACCGAAAAAATTCTTCATCTACATACATTCACTACTCTTCATATATTGTTTTCTAAACCTAATGTTTAATATTTGTTGATATATAGTCGGAAAAGTGATACTTGTGAACCATTAAGTTAGAAACGAAAACGCCCAACAAAATTATGGCAAGAGGAGCAAGAGAGGGAAAAAAAAGCCATATTAAATATATTATGGCTGAGAAATTTTAATTAGAGAAGGATTCTTTTGCGACTAGACCTGTTATATCGAGCTTCTCTTTATACACTATTATTAATAGTAGTTATCTAGTACGTAGTAATTTTGGACCATATTTCTAATTTTCTAGTTAAGATTTCCTTATAATCTCTATCCCAATTTTGTTCCGAAATAATTAATTTATAAAGTTTATCATAAGATAAAAATTATACTAATATACAAAAAACTATAATATATATTTATAATAAAAAATATTAATTTTGAAAATTATATGCTGTAGCTTCTCTTTATACACTATTATTAATAGTAGTTATCTACGTAGTAATTTTGGACCATATTTCTAATTTTCTAGTTAAGATTTCCTTTTAATCGCTGTCCCAATTTTGTTCTGAAAGAATTAATTTATAAAGTTTATAATAAGATAAAAATTATACTAATTAATATACAAAAGACTATATTATATATTAATAATTTAAAATATTAATTTTGAAAAATTATATGCTGTGTTTTCCGTCTATACATCCATTTTTATTCAAGATGAGTCTATTATTGTCTATACATCCCTTTTTATTCAAGATGAGTTTATTATTATGATAAAATGTCTCTATTTTAATGGGATGCATGGAGGGAGTATAATTTTAAATTTATCAACCTTATTTTAACTAATATAATTAAAATTAACTTTCAAAATAGAATTAAAAACCTTGATTGAGTTAATGAATCCTAGTCAATAATTATAAAATTAAACTAAATTATATTGTATTAAAGAAAAAATCGAATTTGGGATATAATGAAATTAGGATAGAGGATCCAAGTGAGGTCTCTTAGAGCCTCATAGTATTTTCAAGCAATAATGAATTTCCAAAAAGAAAAGTACTTTAAAGCAACAAGTAAGAATTAACATCATCAATAACTAAAACATAAACAAGAAAAACAAGAATGAACCAGTATCATCATATATATAAGCACGAACTCCCCACGGCTTTCGCAATAGTAATAAGCACTCAGAATGAAGAACACTCACTTCAAACCTTATTCACTAAGCTTTCACATAATATAATGTTGACTACTACAAATCAAAACACATGAACGTCAAATATATACATAATACTATGTTCACCATCGATCACTAAGGTTTGGTAAATTGAAACAAATAAATCCAATAGATACTAACTTTTTCTTAAATAATTTAATATGAAACTTAAAGACAAGTCACAAAGGATTTGAACATGAGAGCAGGTATTAACCCCTACCACTAGGCCAACATATGCACACAAAGATAGATATACTAGCTTAACCATTCAAGAGTGTTCCTATGCACGGTACAGTTGTAGTAGTAGGGGAGATCAATCGTGTTTGTTTCATGCGTATCAAGATTGTAGATAATGCAAGTGTGGCCTCGCTTCGGAAAACTCAAAGCCAATATCTCTGAGTATTTAACCCAACCAATTGGCCTAATGAATTTCTTAAAAGATTTATAACGAAGCTGTCGATCATGATTGCACTCTTTAGCTTTCAACTCAATCTTCAGCTCAATGTTGTGAGGCAACAACTTTCTCCATTCTCCATTTTCCGGCTCCATCTCCCAAACTTCCCACGAAATATCTCCACAAGCAATCAACAGAGATAGATTCCTCCCAGTCGAAAGATAATTATACTTGTAGCGCTCAGACTGTTGATGAGGAAGAGGGATTTTACTGAACGTAAAGATCTCAGTTTCCACATTCAGTGTCAAGCAATATCTCTTTCTCGCCCAGTGCAAGAAACCTTCGGTTGTCAACGGAGTCAGCTGCTGGAAAAGCAACTTAGCATGTCGTGGTAAGTGGCTAACGGCAAGTTTTCTCCAAGATTTATCAACTCCAACAGTTAGTATACCAAGACCTTTTACACGTTTTTCAAATTTCAACCAGAAGTCGCGAGAAACAAATGGTACGGCAACTTTATACTCCATGGAAGCCGCAGAGTATGCAATGCCATGATGTTGGAGTGATACGTTTCTCTCGCGAGGTTGAGGGAGGAAGAACGGCTGCTTCGTCGAAGGGTTTATAATAGGCAGGCCATAATGCTTATTCACCAAGAACGATTCGATGGTCAAGCCATTACAACTAGCTTGGGTTTGGGCTCTGCACACATAACTCAACTTAGCTACCTTGATTCGGCCTTGCTTCGTCGCCGTTACATAGATCGGAGACTGTGAATGTGATGATAAAAGAAGTCCGTACGTAGTAGAACGGCGAGTCGTCTGTTCTTGGATGAAATCTTGGGAATGGATGATGCGGGCCCACCTCCGACAAACGAGCCTTGCGTTCTCGAAAAGAAAATCAGCCGGCAGAAGTACGAGGAATCTATGTTTGTGGGGCTTTTCATCGAACACGTGATCTGCATATTACATAGAATTTCTGCAATCAATATCTTTAACCTAATTTTCAGAAGCAAATCTTTTACCAGTAATATTATTTTTATCAAATCTAAATTTTTCTTCAGGAATAAATGATCAATTCACGATAATATATATGTATATATGTTTGTATAAATTATAAGAGATAAAAAAAATATATATATAAAGAGAGGGTGCGATGCTCACCGGCGTATTTGAATTTTCATGTTTGCTAAGCAGTCTAACCATGATTGAATTTCTGCGATAGGCCAGCGGTGGCTGCGGCGGCGAGCGGCGGAAGGCTGATGGTGGATCCATTACTACTTTTTTAGGGACTAGGGATCTCTCTCTACGAGCGAGAGCTGCAGCGACGGAAAAAGTAAATTCGTAGTTTTGTTTAACATCCGATGCCCTAAACACTAATAACAATATTGTATTTATACCTACTTTACATCAAAAAAATCGAATGAATTTTAATAACTTATTGTCGGACCAATTAAATTCTTATCTTGGCTTATTGGGCCTATTAAACAAGCCGACATATAATCCTAGAATATTGTGTTAGTCTATCTATGACTAATCTTTATTCTATTTATAATTAAATACTTTCAAATCCGTATCTTTTTTTAATTAATATTAACATAGTTTAATAAGATGTTTTGTGCACGATATTCTGGAGACCAATTTGTTCTTCCAATGTATGTCACAGCCACACAATCGTATTTGTTCTTCCTTGTTTTTACTAAGTATGCAGTTTCATTCTCACTTTTGAAACCAATCTTTATTAGGAACCTCGATATTGCATGCACAGTAATTATTAATTTTCAGGTTTAGATAGGCATATATATTTACCAATGTGTGATTTGATAATACTACACTCTTTGTTAATCTATTTAGCAATGAAATTCAAATGTTGAACTAAAACTTTTAAGGTTATTTTCTTCATCCCTTTACTTGTGATTTATAGAATTGTTTATTTCAATTTTCAACCCCAAACTTGAACAGGAAACCTCTGATCTCATTGATTAATCATTTCTAGTTAGGGATCTTATAACTGATATAAAGTAGTGCATGATATAGGATTTATTTCCCTCCTTTAATTTTCTTAGCTAAATTTTTTCTTTGTGAAAAACGATGCATATTTCTTAAACCATGCACCAACAGCAAATTTAAGGGAAACAACAAATAGAAAACCAATCATGTACTGGTGCATAAAGGTAAGATAAATAGTTCAAGCTATGCATAATGTAGACTAGATCAATTATACTTGACATATACCAAATTGTTCCTATGCGCAAAAGCCCTATAACTTTTACAAGCTTCAGGCAATGCGATGGTGCTGATTTCTCGTGTATCAAGATTGTAGAAAATGCAATGGCGGCATCCAATATGATTGTATAATTTGCAATCGTGGCATGGAACCAAATAACGAAAGGCCAAAACCTCTGGGTATTTAACCCAACCAACTGGAACCTCACACTTCAGATCTCCCACATATATCTTATGAGGCAACAGCTTTCTCCATTCTCCAACATCCGCTTTCATCTCCCATATTTCCCACGAAAAATCTCCATGTCCGACTTCTCTCACCAACGCGGATAGAAACTTCCCAATCCCAGTTGATAGGTAATGTCAATCGTAATCTTGAGGAGGAGGAAGAGGGAGTTGGCTGTATGTAATAAAGATCTCAGTTTCCACATCCAATGTCAGAACATACTGCTCACTACCCCAGTGCAAGAAACCTTCAGTAGTCAACGGAGACTGAAGTAAAAGTGTCCTAAAATCTTGGGGCAAGTGGCCTACTTCGAAGTTTCTCCAAGATTTGTCAACTCCAAAAACAGTCAGTATAACAACACGTAGACTTTGTGGTAATGGTAAGTCATGGCGGAGATCATAGGGAAGATATGGTAGAGTGACTTTATACTTCATGGAAGCCGCCGAGTATCCAATGCCACATAGTTCGACGCAGAGGTATCTGTCGTGTGCAGAAACTGAAGGAAGAAAGAATGGCTGTTTTGTTGCGGGGTTTACAAGATGCAAATACAGGGATTTATTCTTTTCGTACCGTAACATATCCACTGCCAAACCATTACAGCTGGCCGATAGTGTTGTTCGACATTTCAGTTGTCTGAATTCGGCCTTGTGCGATTGTAACATAGATTGGATAGACACGAAACTGCGTCTCTGGTGAGAGAAGGAGTCCGTAGGTAGAATGGTGAATCTGTGCGTTCATGAAATCATCTGAGTGGATGATTTTGCGCCATTTACGGCAAACATCCCTCGCTTTTTCGTAAAGAAAATCAGCTGGCAAAAGTAGAAGAATGTTGAATAGCAGCTCTTCAGGAAGGGAATCTATGTTTGTGCGTTTCATCAAACACATGATCTGCATGCATATATAGATTGAATTACTGTAATCAAAATTCGTGCAATATTTTCATAGTCAATATTGAAGAATTTTTTGTATAATCAACTTTAGCCAAAAGTTTCATAGTCTAAATATTTTCCTATTCTATGTATTTGCATAGGCAATTTTTCCTAAGGAGGAGGCAGAATATAATCTTTGCCTTGCGAATAGATTTGAACAGAAAGAATAAATATAAAGGAGGCCGGTTTTGTTGCTCACCGATTTATTTCTTTTTTCACTAAGCATGTTTGGACCGGAATAAAACAGCGGTGGGGCGGTGGCGGTGGCGGTGGCGAGTGGAAAGCTGTCGGTGGAAAGAAGCCATTACGATTAATTCTCTCATTTCCTCTCTCTCTCTTTTCTTTTTAATCGAGCGGCGGCGTCGGGAATCAAATTAAGTATATTTATAGAGATATATTAATTGTATTTTAATTAATACTTTCTAAAGTATTTAAAGGGTGCCTTTTAAATTTCATTATGGAGCATTTGTTTTGGAAACATATTGTATTGTGTATAAAGATTCTATGCTATAATTTTGATGACAAAAACTTGTGTCAGCCGGAGGCACCGTGAGGCAGGGCCCAAAGTGCCAATCTTTATACAGAAAAGTGTCAATATATATGAATAAAAGTGTCAATTTTTAACATAATTATTTTACGAATAAAATGACAATTTTTAAAAGTGACAATCTTTATACAGAAAAATGTCAATCTATATAAATAAAAGTGTCATTGTTTTAGCCCGGCCGCACGGTGCCTCCAGCTGACCCAAGTATGTCCCAATTTTGATTAACCTACAACATTCTTACTAACTATATATAGTTTTTATTTCTACAATAAAAATTATTAATATGATGAATTTATAAATAGTAGGTCACGAATGAAACACATAAAATCGAGGTACACAAATTACGGTACTACACCAAGGGAAAATTATTTGATCAATTTAGTATTTTTGAGTAAGCACGATTTGATAGAGTAATACTCTCCTACACGTTGTGGGCATTGCTTAATATGCCTACGGTCAGTGGTGGTTTTGTGGGGTGTTTGGTGTAGGCTTCAGCCCCCTCCACACTATATTGAATATATTTTTAATGTAAAATTATTTAGTTTTGGACAAAATTATGTGATGAGTGAAACAATATCGAACCAACACCGTTCCACTAGCAGATATATAAAGGAAATTGAATAAAAAATATTTATGAAGCTAACAAAAAATAGAGATCAAGTCCTTTCTATCAAACGAAATGCAGTCCCCTCGGGAAAAGATTTCTAGATCCGCCACTGGCTACGTTTGAGGTGGCAACATTATATTTAATGAAGAAATTAATTAGTATATCTTATAACAATAAATCCTACCAAAAAGAACTAAACCCTAAAGGAAAAAATTATAGACGTGACAATGACAGGTCAGCCATGAACACATTAAGTGTGCCCACAATGGGTAGGGAAACATTTATACGGTTTGATAATGCAAGAAAACAGAACTTTTGTATAGTTTTGCAACAGAATTGGTCGAGCATTGGAATCATAATTAACCTAAGGTGGTGCTTGGTATGATGGAATGAAGAGCCAGCTAAAAAAACTGGAACCGGGGAACCGAATTGGAACCGGCGATTTTTAAACCGGAACCGGAACCGGAACCGGCGGTGCAGTTCCGGTTAAAAAACCGGAGAATTGGCATTTTTTTTGTTTTGTTTATTTCTATATTTTATTTGTATGTTGTGTATAAATATCATACTAATTATTTGATCTAACATTTTATTAGTATACAGCCATTTTAATGAATTCTTAATGTACAAATTATAAATTATAATTTGTAAAATGAAAGAGATTTTTCATTGTTAAGTTATAATTCAAATTGAAAAAGTACAAATGAATAAAACTACATACATATGTGATGTTTATTCATTCAAAGTTAAAATATAGTGATGTTGGATGTTGTGCACTTGTGAGTTGTGAATCTTGTGATAATGTTCAAACTTTAAATTCAAATATTTAAACAAAAAACCAAATCATATAAATGACAAAATATTCAATTAGCAATGTCACATGATGATGATGAATTGAAGATGACAAAATTTACAATTTAGTGATTTACATAAAATAATAAATTATCCAATTCATGAAGAAGATAAGATGAAATGTCAATTTTGAAAATTTTCATTCTAATTAAGAATGATAACATGATAAATTTGTATGAACTTTGCATATTTAATTATCAATCCATGATTTCATATCATATGAAATATATTTTTTTAATTATGTATTAATATTATCTATTAGAAAAAAAATTGAAGAACCGCCGGTTCCACCAGTTCCTAACCAGAGAACCGGATTGAACCGGGGAACCGTGGGATCGGAGCGTCAATTTAGTAGAGCAGCAGCAGCCTGCAGAGCTGCAGCAACAGGTGAGGCGCCCATCATCAATTATTATTATTATTTTTTTTATTAATTCAAATTTTAAAATTTTCCCCCCAACACTCCCACAATCTACACCTATAAATACCCCTTATATCAAATCATTTCTTCACACCTTCAACTCTCAATCTCTCATCTCTATCATCAAGCTCTCAAGCTCTCAATCTCTCAATCATCAATCTCTCAATCTCTCAATCATTTCCACCCTCACTCACACTTAATTTTTTTATACTTTCAAGCTTTTATTTTTATCATCTTCATTCTCCACCCTCACTCACATTCTCAAATTTTCATTTTTTATCATCATGTCTGGATTTTTTGGTCGTGGAGCCGGAAATACCTCCGGAGCTAACAAAGGCAAGGGTAAGTCGACCCAAACCCAACGTGTTCCTCGAAGAATGGCTCGAAAAGGTATTGTCATCCAAGAACCAAATCAAGAAAATCCCTACTACTCTCCCTACACTTTCTCTCCAACAGAATTCGGGGGTACGGGCCGACTCGAGAAGAAACGCCGTACGATTCTCCACCCTTCAACTACGACCAAATCGAAAATGACGCCCGTCTAGCTTGGGAAATGGAGGCGGAGGATCAAGCTCGAGAATGAGCAAGGGGCCATTTCGATGCTGATGCAATCAACCTCGACGAAGATGATGAAATGGATGAGCAAGGCGATGGCGGTCTAGGTGCGGATCAACGTGAACAAGGTACGCCGCAACCGCAAGTTGAAGAAGATGAAATTCCTGGCTCAGACATTTTTAGAATTTGGTTCAAGAAGACCAAATTTGCCGGAAAAAATGGCGGTCTAGATACGATGAGAGCATGTTACGATTTCTGCGACAAGAGTTACTCATGGAGAACCGGAGGAGGGTATGGTACAATGAGAAAGCATGTGAAAACAAAGCACCTGGCTAAGAAAAATGCCGGCAAACAACCTCTCCAACAAACACAACTTGCCACAGAGGGAGGTACGTCTAACCTTTCTCTATTTAAGTTTAATGACATAGTCGCTAGAGAGGTAATGGCTAAATTTGTTGCAACTGAATCACTTACATTTTAATTTGCTGATAGCATACGTTTTGAAAATATGGTGAAAACTGGTTACAATCCTCTTTCTAAAAAGATATCTCGATCTACTATGACTAGAACCATTCTCAAACTCTCTCTTAGGAAGAAGGCTCTGAGAGACATGTTTTCAAAATTTCCTTACAGAGTTTCCATTTGTTCTGATATTTGGTCATGTGCATAGCAGCAAAATTCATATTTGGGCATCACAGTGCATTAGGTCGATCAAAACTGGATTTTAAGCAAAAGGATTTTGTGTTTTAAAAAATTCAATTGTGCACACACTGCTACGAACATTGCACTCTGTATTATTAAATTTTTACAGCAATTCAATATCCTCACAAAAATATTTTTAATCGGTTTTGATAATGCATCCACGAATACAGCAAGTGTCCCCCAACTCATCACTGCATGTAATCCCTCTTTGGCCAGAAAATATTTTCATACACGTTGCATTTGTCATATTTTTAATCTTTGTGTTCAAGATGGTCTTAAACTGCTCGAGAAGTCTATAGAGCCCATTAGGAAAGCTGTTCAAATGCTTAGAGATAAAACCAAACTCCATAGGAACTGGGTGAAGTTCATTAAATCTAGGAGAGGTCATAGTAAGAGCTTCAACGTAGATGTTTGCACTAGATGGAACCCAACCTATGACATGCTTAGGGACACTGGGAAGTATAAGGAAGACTTGTGTGCTTTTTTTCAAGCTGAGGTTTCAAATCACATACTTTCAGAGGCTTATTGGGGGGATTGTGAGAAAGTGACTTCATTGTTAGAAGATTTTCATACTGCCACTAAGGATCTTTCCGGTGTTTATTAGCCTACTTCTCCTCGTGTATTGTATCATTTCACCATTATAGTAGTTAAGTTTGAACAACTCAGCCATATTACTGATCTCAACGCTACCGTTTCTAAGATGATATTGAAATGGTTAAAGTACTTCGTTGTCATACCCGACGTCTTCTTAGTAGCAGCCATCTTGAACCCTAGTCTTTAGCTTGATGGCGTCATCATACTCCTAGAATTCTACTACTACGCCTTAGGTGATATGATCTTCGCAAACGCACCAGGTAGGGAAGGGCTAGATTTGCCTACCCTTGATCTTGTTAAAACGAACCTAGATCGATCTCTTAGGTACCTATATAATGACTTCGTACAGAAGTATGGGGGAGTGTTGGGACTTCTGCCCATAGTAATAGACTGAGGCCCCCTTTTGATTTAGGAATTAGTGGTGACAATCAACGAGCTAGACAACTCCAAAGTTTCTTCAAAAACATCGGCTCAGGTTCGTACTCACAAGGTGATGAACTTTCTATGTATTTAAATAAACCCAAAACTGCAGAGCTAACAAGTGCAGGTTCCAAAGAGTCTGATTTATTGAATTGGTGGTCAAAAAGATCAACACAATATCCAATCCTCTCCATTATGGCTCGAGAAGTCTTTGCCATTCCTGCCTCAACGGTGTCGGTCGAGCAAGCATTTAGCAGCGGAGGATAAACACTCGACGAAAGACGTTCGGCAATTGCTCCAAAGAATCTTGAGGTACAAGTATTGCTTAAAGACTACGCTTTAGCCGAGATACGAGAGCAAGAGAATAAATGGGATGAGGTCTTTCAAGATGATCCTCTAAGCACCACCGACGCGGGAACTGAACCGACGCCTCTCAAGCAGAAACTGACGATTTTAATTTCGATAACATGTAATTCTGCCATGTCAAATCTTAGACGACTACTCTTTTTCCTCACTGAGGTTTTAACGAGGCTCGGCATTTGAAATCAAAATGTGATCTTCAAAGGTTTAGGTGAAATAAATAATTTTTTTTTGAATAATCGTCTGATTTGCTATATTTCCAATTTCTCATACAGTTTTTGATTATAATGCTCTTATAATTAAACTCGAAACAAATATAAACGAAGTATGCATATAGGGAAGAAATAAAAAAAAAGAGAAAAAAAAGGGGCCGGTTTCATCCGGTTCGAACCGAAACCGAACTGGAACCGAAACCGGCGGTTCGGAACCGGATTCAGAACCATTGGAACCGGCGATGCGGTTCCCGGTTCCTCTTTGGGGAATCGTAACTGCCGGTTCTAGTTCCGGTTCGAACCGGAACCGTGGTTGCCTCTAATGGAATGGAATGAGGTGGAATGGAATGGAGGTAGAAATGATGTAGAAATTTGTATATCATTTCTACTTGTACATAATTTCTACCTCCATTCTATTCCACCTCATTCAATTCCATCATATCAAGCAAGCCCTAAGAGAATCATGAAGCCACGCAATGGCTTATGGCCATAGCCAAAACATTAACAAACAACAAACCATTATCATCAAAAACCCTAAACACCAACTATCTGAGCAATAATAAGCATTTATAACAATAAACACACTTCTGTAACGTACAAATCACAAAATATGATATTCATTGCTAACGATTCAAAGACGTAACTCTCTAACATATGTGGTCATAAATAGTCAAATAAATAAAGATTAGGTTAAAGGACAAATAGCTAAATATCATAATGGATTTGTACTCAATTCACTCTTAATTATTAACTTAGCCAGACTAGACTGTTCATATGAGCATAACCCCTAGCGTCAGCTAACTTGATCGTGTTGATTTCATGTGTATCGAGATTGTAGAAAACAAGTTTCTCATTCATCCGTTAAGGCCAAAATCTCTGAGTATTTAACCCAACCAAGTGGTGCGAGATGGTTGAAATGTCCAAGACGTGTCCACTTTTCATCGCTCTTCAAGTCAATCTTAAGAGTGCGAAGCTTTCTCCATTCTCCACTTTCTTCTTCTGGTTTCATCTCCCAAATTTCCCACCAAAAATCTCCAAGATAACACAAGAGAGATAGATACTTCCCCGCTGACCCATAATAATTGATTAATTTGCCATCAAGAGTTTTTGGAATTTCACTGTATGTAAAGATCTCAGTTTCCACATTCAATGTCAAAACACGTCTATACTCCCTCCAATGCAAGAAACCTTCAGTAGTCAACGGATAGCTTTGCCCTAAAAGTCTCCTAAAACGTGTGGGTAAGTAGTCAACCTCAATATTTCTCCACAATTTATCCACTCCAAGAGTTAGTATATAAAGGCCAGGACATTGTGGATATCCATGGCAGAGGCAGCGACCAAAATACGGTAGAGTGAGTTTATACTTGTTCATGGAAGCTGCAGAGTATGCAATGCCACAGTGTCTATAATAGTAGCATACTACGCTGCCATCAAAAACTGAAGGGAGAGGAAATTGCTGCTTTGTTGCGGGATTTATAACACGGAGAGAATAATTATAACCTTCCAACTCTATAGCCAAACCATTGCCACTACAAGTCAAGATACTGAAATTGGATCTATAGTTGTAACTTAACTCATGCGTCTCGATTCGGCCTTGTGTACAAGACACATAAACTGGACTGCATTGTGATGTGAGATTGCATTGTGATGTCAGAAGAAGTCCGTAAGTAGAATGGCGATTAATATGTGTGTTGATGAATGCTTGAGACTCGATGATTTTCTTCCATCTAGGGCAAACAAACCTTGCGCTGTTGTGAAGAAAATCAGAAGGTAAAAGTTGAAACATCTTGAACAGCAGCTCTTCAGGAAGGCAATCTACGTTTGTAGATATCTGAATTGAATGTATACATGTATTAAATAAATAGAGTTATCAATTACTATATAATCAAAATGTTTTCTGAGAAGAAGACATCAAAGTTTAGCCCTAATTTCAAAATCAAATCATATCTTATACAAGGATCATCTTTTGCAAGAAACAAAGAGAGAAAATAATAGTACTACTTAATTATAACGGAGGCCATATTGCAGTGCTCACCGATGAATTTCCTTCTTCACTAGCCATGTTTGAATCGCTCACATCACTGCAGCGGCGGTAGGGGGCGGATGATGGGGGAATATACTTGCACCATCCATTACAAATTTACAACTTTTTTAATTTCCTCAGTTGATTAGGGATCTTTCTACCAACGGCGGCAGCAGCAGAGATGGTGCAAATAAAATTAGGATGAGAATATATAGTTAAAGAAGTTTGTCGAATAAGATAAGATATTTTAATTATTGGTATAAATTACTCCAAATCAAGGGGTAAATTGATATTATACCTATCATATATGATTCTTGATCTCACAATCTTTATCTCAAAAATACTCTTTTTTTCTGGGAAAAAAAATTGTATCGCGTTGTATTAACTATTAACAGTAGATATCAATTTGAGATTTAGTACCACATTTTTTATTTATTCGTTATTGTTTTCCTAAGAGAGTAGTGTCCAATCTTGATAGGTTATTACTAGTTTGTATTCCATTAAAATATGATGGAGATGACTTTATATTGTATTTTATTAATAAAAGTATAAAAATTAATATTATACTCCTCCCGTCCTCTATTTCTTGGACTAAAATTTTGGGCATAGAGTTTAAAGTGTTTTAATAATATGTTGATAAATTAAAGTGTTAAAATAGAATAATTGTGGGCCCATTTAATATTTTCAATAATATCAAAGTGTAAAAGTGCAAAGTTTTAAAGTGTAAAAGTATATGTGGGACCTACGTCCCAAAATAGAAAATGTCAAGAAATGGAGGACGCCCCAATATAGAATTAGTGTCAAGAAATAAATGACAAAATGAGTATATATGTACTAAATGATAGTTGATCTATGTTTATGCTTTAGGAAAGTTAGTTTAGCTCAAACTGGCGAGTCTATCTGAGTAGCCAGACAAAAATATGTGGGTAATGGTTCTAAATTTGTAGCAAAAAAGAAAAAAAGCAAATAGGCCAAACCGGAAATAGCCCAAACCTTAGCCGATTTTTTTTTTTAGAAGTTGGGGTTGAAACGATGCTTATTTTGTGTCTAATATATTGTCAAATATCTTTAATTAAAATATAACATAATTTTTGTAACAAAAATCTGATAAACATAAAAACCGATACATACTTAAAAAAACAAAAACTTCTTGGCCAACTTAAAAAAATAAAAAACTTCTTGACATGTATTTGATTGTTTCTAGTACGTTGTTTATATGACAAAAAAAAAATCTTAAGTTGTTTGGAAGCATAATATGAAAAGAAAAAGAAGTCATTCTCTACTTATCGATCTAGCTTTCTGTTACATTGAATAGTGGGCGGCTTCGCGAGCTTTCTGATCCACCGACAACGATGACTCAAATAAAGAATGACTCAAATAAAGGGTTTTCTGACATTCCGAATGTGCACATCTCTAGTCCAAAAAATAATATACCATTTTGACATGTTTTCTAACCAACAAGCGGTATGAGATTCAAAATAAAACTACATAAGAAATTCATCATTGACATATTTTTCTATTGAATCACATACATCTTAGCATTCAAAATTTGAATGAATAAAGTTATATGAGAACCGTTATTAAATTATGTTTGTAAAAGAGAAAAGTAGCGAATACACCCTTAAGGAAATGTTGAGAGCAGTTAACCCCTTAACGTCTACATAAATATACAAAGAATCACCCATTCTCTCACGGTGTTCCTAACACCGTCAAATAAAATTAATATTCTAGATATTTTTATTTTAATTGTGTTAGTGACACCGTGAGAGGAGAGTATTATTGTCTATTTATGTAGATGTTTTCTTGAAGGGTTTATTTGCTCCGAGGTGGCAACGTTCGGGGTGTATTCGCTACTTTTCCCTTTCTAAAACTAAAAAAACAAGTAACTTGACATTTAAATATGTAATTCTTCAAGCTTATCGAAAATCTTATGGGCATCACAAGTTATGCACCAACAAGTTTTAAGCAAACAACGAACAGAAAACCAAGCTTTTATTGGTGTATAAGACCTCAAAGGTAACATAAATAGTTCAAGTTAACATGGCAAATATATATATCATGTCGACTTCAATTCTACTCGTTCTATACTATTAAGTCAACCATATACCAGATTGTGTTAGCTGAGAAAGGAAAGGAATCATTCAAGACACAGAATTGAAGGGGATTGATATTTCACATAATTAGAATATTCTAGTTGATATCTTACCATGTATAGATAGAAACCTAGACTATATCTAGCCCTAGTGTATTGACAAGATAAATCATCATCAATGAAATATTCGTTCCCATCTATCTAAATGTTATCATGGTATCAAGAGCAGGATGATTCTTGGACTCAGAACAGAATCATCATCGTCCTTTTTACCTTTCCCAGCAAATACTTCTGACCTTGAATCAAGGCAGAAATCCAAAAACACCTTTCTCAGCCAATTCTGACCTTGAAATAAGGCAGGATTTAAAAAAAAATGTCAGAAACAGCAAATCCAACCAAACCAAACCAACAAACAGATCTAACCCAACAGATAGCTAACATTATGAGAAATTCAGAAAATGTTATGCTAGGGTTCAAACTTGATGGGAATAACTATCCGCTATGGGCTCGGCTCATGAGGGTAGCAATCGGAAGCAGAGGCAAATCCAGACACATCACTGGAAAACCTCCACCTCCGGTTGAAACAGACTCAGAGTATTACCAATGGGAAGAAACAGATCTCACTGTTTTTTCTTGGTTAATACAGAACATGGAAGAGAAGCTTGTGACAAACTTCGCTCAACATCAGACCGCCAAGGCCGTTTGGGACAGCCTGGCAATCACGTATGGGAGTGGGTCAGATCCGTTCCAGATCTATGACCTAGAAGTTAAAGCCAACAAAGTGAGTCAAGGCCAGCAATCGCTTGAAGATTACCAGAACAAGTTACAGACAATCTGGCTCAACATAGATCGAAGAGAACCCAACCCACTTGGATGCTGTGAAAAGGGAATCAACAAATACAGAACACTCATCGGACAACGCCGACTCTATCAATTCCTCTCCGGACTCGACACCAGGTTCGATGGAGTCCGAAGGGACATACTCAAGGAGAGCCCCATTCCCTCAGCCGAGTCGGCGTTCTCAAAAGTGAGACGGGAGGCCGCCCGACTACAGATTCTGCAGCCGGCAACCAATCCCACCGACCCGGAATCTACATCATCGGGAGAGGTGGGTTTTGGATTCGGAGCCCAGAAAAACAGAGGAGCATCCTCCCGACAGCAACCAGCCAAATCCGCCGCCACCAGTAACTCCGCCTCCAGATCAACCGATAAGAGCAAATTATGGTGCTCCCATTGTGGAAAACAGAAGCATACCCGTGAGCAATGCTTCCTTCTCGTCGGATTCCCGGAGTGGTGGGAAGAAAAACCGAAAAAGGGATCGGCCAATTTCGCACGGGGGAAACTGAGGAAAAGAGAAGGACACCCGACAGCAATACTGCCAGAGAAAGAAGCAGTGGGAGTGGTGGCCTAGACGGAGGAGGCAACGGCGGAGGCGGTAGCGGAGGAGGAGCGAATTTTGCCGGCCAAGTCTCGAGAACTCAGGCGCAGAACGGCGGAGGAGGTAACAGGGGGGTTAATCCTCTTAATCATAAATCAGATATTGAGTATTTGCAAAATAGTCCTCTGAATTTCAGGATATTCAAAACTGAACCCCAGATATTGCAGAGTAAACCTCAGACTTTGGAGAATTTGACTTCTGACCCACAGTGTTCTGGAAATTCTTTTTCTGGGACCCGTTTTTTGCAGAATGGTCCCTCTACTTCTAAAAATTCCTTTTCAGATATCTATAATCGTTTTGCACCATTATGTGATATTTCCGCTGCGTTACATGTGCAAGATAATTCTGAATTGTGTCAAAAAGGATGGATTTTTGACTGTGGGGCCACAGATACGATGACTCCGGAGGTGAAAGACTTTAGGAATTTCTCCAAGGTTACTAAAACCTTCATAAAAACAGCAAACGGAGAATCACTTACTGTAGCAGGGGCAGGCACTGTAGAGATATCCCCAAATCTCTGCTTATCAAATTGCTTGCTTGTTCCGAGTTTATCTCAAAGATTGATGTCTGTGAGTCATGTGACACGAGAGCTGAATTGTACCTTACTGATGTTTCCAAATTTTTGTGTGTTGCAGGATATTCGGACGAAGAGGATCATTGGGCGTGGCACTGAGGAACAAGGGCTCTATTATGTGGATGGGGCAGCTCATCATGGTAGTGCAATGCTAACTCAACGGTCCACAAAAGACGACGTTCGATTATGGCACCAAAGATTAGGGCATCCGTCTTTTGGTTATTTCAAACTTTTATTTCCGAACATTCATATTCCTAAAGATTTTTTCTGTGAAACTTGTGTTTTGGCAAAAAGCCATAGACAGACTTTTAAACCTTCTAAAACTAGAGTAAATTCTATGTTTGCTTTAGTACATGCTGATGTTTGGGGGCCTGCACCTATTACTGGGGGGAATGGTATTAGATATTTTGTTACCTTTATTGATGATTGTACTAGGGTAACTTGGATCTATTTTCTGAAGCATAAGTCTGAAGTGTTTGAAAAATTTGTCTTGTTCTTTAAAATGGTACAAACCCAATTCCACACTACCATTAAAAAACTTCGATCTGATAATGGTAAGGAATTTGTCAATAACTCGATGTCTGTTTTTATTTCTAATCATGGCCTCATCCATCAAACCACTTGTGCATATACACCTGAACAAAATGGGGTAGCTGAAAGGAAAAATAGGATCATCCTAGAAATCACCCGATCCCTGATGATCGAGTCTCGTGTCCCTATCTTTCTTTGGCCTGAAGCTATAGCCACCTCAGTCTTCCTTATTAACCGACTTCCTACTAAAATTTTGAAAAAGAAAACCCCACTTGACATGCTATCCAAACAAGCCCATATTCCCGAATCCTTGAGTCTACCACCAAAAGTCTTTGGATGCAGTGTCTATGTTCATATTCCCAAACATGAAAGAACCAAATTATCGCCATGTGCCATAAAATGTGTCTTTGTAGGATATGGAATCAATCAGAAAGGATATAGGTGTTATAATCCAGCAACTAAGAAAATTATTACCACCATGAACTGTAATTTTCTGGAAACTGAGTTCTTTTACACAAACCACCTTAGAGGTCAGGGGGGAGAGTAACGAAACATATGGAGACCATCTAAGTTGGCTTGTGCATAAATCGAACGATTCTTTTGTGGACCAACATGAGCCATCAGTGGACACTATCGCCGAGCACACCTCTCCACCTGAGTCCCCAACGTCCACTCTCATTGAGAATCTGACTCCGATATCCGAGGTAACTTCTGAACCGAGTGCTAGTGAAGATGTTATCTCTACTAACATCGCAGAATCAGAAGAAGAGGAGGATAACACAATAGATGGTGATACAGGCAGCTATGTCCTCCCACCTCGAAGCACAAGGGGAATTCCTCCGAAGAGATATTCTCCAGAAAAGGTAAACACCAAAAGCAGATATGGAATGGCTAACCTTGTAAACAGGAATCTGACAAAAATGGCTCAAGCATTCGAGGCCGCATTATACCAAGAAGAAGAGATTCCGAGAAATGCAAAGGAAGTTATGCGATCTGAACAGTGGAGGAGCGCAATGAACACAGAAATGGAAGCACTCCAAAGGAATAACACTTGGATCAAGGATAAACTGCCAGAAGGTGTAAAGCCGGTTGGATGTAGATGGGTGTTTACAATCAAACGAAAGCCAGATGGATCGATTGATAGGTACAAGGCAAGGTTGGTGGCAAAAGGATATACTCAGACGTATGGAGTAGATTATGCTGAGACCTTCTCACCTGTAGCAAAAATCAATACTCTGAGGGTTCTCTTCTCGATAGCAGCCAACAAGGATTGGCCTCTACATCAGTTTGATGTGACAAATGCATTCTTACATGGGAAACTCCAGAAGCCTGTGTTCATGTGTCCTCCACCAGGATTTACAGAAGGATTCAGAGATGGAGAAGTATGTCAACTCAAAAGAACCTTATATGGATTGAAACAATCTCCGAGGGCTTGGTTCGGAAGGTTCACTGAGGCAATGAAGCAATATGGGTACAAACAGAGTAACTCAGATCATACTTTGTTTCTCAAGAGAAAGGGGGAAAGAATCACTTGTCTCATCATCTATGTCGATGACATGATTATTACTGGAGATGATATAGATGAGATAAGCAGCTTGAGAAAGAATCTGTTCAGTGAGTTTCAGATGAAGGATTTAGGTCTTCTCAAGTACTTCTTAGGAATTGAGGGTACTAAGATCAAAGAAAGGAATCTTCATTAGCCAGAGAAAATATATTCTTGATATTCTTGCAGAAGCTGGTATGTTGGATTGCAAGCCTGCAAATACTCCAATGATCCAGAATCACAAGCTCCAAGAGATAGAAGGAGCTAAACTCGCTGACAGGGGGAGATATCAGAGACTAGTAGGAAGACTCATCTACTTGTCTCACACTAGACCCGACATTGCGTATGCTGTAGGGGTGGTGAGCCAATTCATGCATGCACCACAAGAAGATCACTGGAAGCTGCGATGAGGATAGTCCAGTATTTGAAAGGAACTGCTGAGCATGGGTTACTGTTTGAGAAATATGGACACTTGGATATTTATGGCTTTACTGATGCAGATTGGGCAGGAAATCCGAATGATATGAGATCAACTTCTGGATATCTCACTTTTGTCGGAGGGAATCTTGTCACATGGAGGAGTAAAAAACAGAAGGTGGTGGCATTATCAAGTGCTGAGGCAGAGTTTCGAGGAATCAAGAATGGTCTTACTGAGATACTTTGGCTAAGAAAGCTCATGACCGAACTTGGTCTCTTCATGGCAAAGACATGTCGATTGTTCTGTGACAATCAAGCAGCTATTAGCATCTCAGAAAATCCTGTTCAACATGATCGAACCAAGCATGTTGAAATTGATAGGCATTTCATCAAAGAAAAGATTGAAGCAAAGATCGTTGAACTTCCATTCGTCAAATCGGAAGATCAACTAGCTGATATTCTAACTAAAGCAGTTAGTGCCAAGTCGTTTCGAGAAGCTTTAGGCAAGTTAAGTATTGGGAAACCCATTCCTTAACTTGAGGGGGAGTGTTAGCTGAGAAAGGAAAGGAATCATTCAAGACACAGAATTGAAGGGGATTGATATTTCACATAATTAGAATATTCTAGTTGATATCTTACCATGTATAGATAGAAACCTAGACTATATCTAGCCCTAGTGTATTGACAAGATAAATCATCATCAATGAAATATTCGTTCCCATCTATCTAAATGTTATCAGATTGTTCCTATGTGTATAAGCCCCAAGACTTTCATAGGATTCGGGAAACTCGATCGTTTTGACTTCATGAGTATCGAGATTGTAGAAAATGCAAGTGCGGCTTGAACCCTTGTAACGAAAGGCCAAGATCTGTGGGTATATAACCCAACCAAGTGGATCCAACTGAAAATTATAATGTCGAGAAGGAAACTGTTGTTGAGGAAGCCTCTCCATCGTACGAGACAGAAGCTTTCTCCATTCTCCACTATCTGCTTTCATCTCCCATATTTCCCATGAAAAATCTTCCCGGCTGATAAAAATCTCCACCAACACAGAGAGAAACTTCCCGGTTGATAGGTAATGGCAATCGTAATATTGAGGAGGAGGAAGAGGGAGTTGGCTGTATGTAAATATCTCAGTTTCCACATTCAATGTCAACACATCCTTCCCTCTCCCGCAGTGAATGAAACCTTCAGTCGTCAATGGAGACTGACTCAAAAGTGACTTAACATGTTCGGGTAAGGGGTCAACCTCAATATCTCTCCAAGATTTCTCAACTCCGACAGTTAGTATAACTAGACCAACATGTTGTAGGGATGCTTCACGACGGGGAACACGAAGCATATATGGTAGAATTACTTTATACTCCATGGAAGCCGCAGAATATGCTATACCACACAGTGTATCAAAGACATGTCTGTTATCTGTAGATACTGAAGGAAGAAGGAACGACTGCTTTGTTGTAGGGTTCATAAGATGCAGAGAAAGGGCTTCACTCGTTTCTTCTAACGTTTCAACATCCAAACCATTACAACTAGCCAAAAGGTTGGCTCTACATGTGTAACTCAACTCTGTTGTCTGAATTTGGCCTTGTGTGACTGTAACATAGACCGGAGGAATACGATTATCCCATCGTGATGTGATAAGAAGTCCGTAAGTAGAACGATGAATCTGTGTGTTGATGAAAGCTTGAGATTGGATGATTTTGCACCATTTATGACAAACAAACCTTGCTTTTTCGTAAAGAAAATCGGGTGGCAAAAGTAGACGAATGTTGAACAGTAGCTCTCCCGGAAGGGAATCTATTGGATGTTGGCTTCAAAAACATCTGCTTCATATTAGATGGAAATAATGTAATGTTTTTTTTTTTTCCAGAAAAACACAACACACTCAGACAGAATAATTATAAAAGAGGGGGTCTTGCTAACCGATCTACTCCCTTCTTCTTCACCAAGCATATTTGAACGGGGAACTAAAAAGCTTTAGTAACTGCCGTAGCGGCGGCGGCAGTGGCTACCATTCATCTCAAATATATAACCTTTTTTCCAGTGATATATTTAGATTAGAGATCTCTGTACGAGCGATCCTATCATATACATAGATTCTCGATCTCCTAATCTTTTGCTCGAAAATAATTGCAACTTTTTATTATTTTTAGTAGTACTTATCAATTAGAGATTAATAATATTATTATTATTATTTGATATACACATTTACAGCTTTTGATGATGGGATCCTCTATCGCGTACTTTTTAATTGAATACTCTATCTATCCTCATGCTACTCTTTCTCTAATGAAAGAAATTATTATTATTATTATTATTATTATTATTATACCTAAGGAATTCATTTAACGTACTGAAACGGAATTCAATAAATGAATTTCACCTAAGGAGAGAGTATAATATATAATCATTATATAAAATACATATTTGTTAATTAATTTAACGTTTAACATACATATATAATGTTTCCAATGCACCCTACAAAATAAGGCGTGTTTCTTTGTATTTTGGGTTCGAAATCACTGTAGAAACTAGAAAGAACACTACAAGAAAAACGGTAATAGACAACAGGGAATCCGCGTTGTCTATAACAAAATTCCATGTTGACTATGGCACTTTTGTCTATTAGGGGCGCTAATAGACAACGGGGAAGTCCTCGTTGTCTATTTTTGTTATAGATAACGGGGAATTCCCCGTTGTCCATAATGTGTAGTCTACACAATGATAGACAACGCGTTATTCCACCGTTGTCTATTCTATACCATTATAGACAACACGGCATCTGACCGTTGTCTATTTTTGTATATAAAAAAATTGTTTCTTTTATTTTTATATATATTTACCTGCTCTATATTACATATTAAATCAATTTTTTTCGAATGAACACTAAAATTTAATTATATGATAAATACTTTAAAAAATACATTCAACAAATACATGCTAATTAGATATATCTGAATAATGATAAATATAAAATCATCTTCAAAATGTATGAAACCGTAGCAAATACTGTCTAACAAACTAATTAGATATATCCAAATAGCATATGTATCATATACCCTATTATCTTGACTTATTACAGCATTCAATTTCGCCGATCTTCCATTCACCAACACAACTTCATTAGAAAATTCATCCAATACACTTTCACATACATGTACAAAATAAAATGCAATGTTATGAAATAAGCATTCAAATTCTCAAAACATTGAAAGAAACAAACTTGTATCAAACTTACCACAAATCGTCATTCTTCATGTATAAAATCGGAGATGAACTCACCCCATTGTAAACGAACTTCATCAATTTCAGTTTTTGAGTAAAATCCTTTAGAAAACTAAGAAACAAACAAATAGGAAGTATTTGTTAACACAATAATAGTGTCGTGTCGTCTTCATAATTATGTGCCGTTTGCAGGGTGATTCAATATCAAGCAGAATGGGTGGGCCCAACGGATAGTTAGTTCTGGCCAATTTATTTATTTTTATTGAATTCAGCAACGTGTTAATTCCATGTCCGTGAATCGTCTTTGCTGGATAGATTTGGTCCATTTACTTTTGTATCATTCCCAGCCACTTTCTTCCATTCGATCACAATGAAAATATTGTGATGATCTTTGAAAACATACGTCGTCTCCACCACCTTCTTCAATTCAATTTTGCGCCAAGGCATATGGCATATTTCAGAGTTTGAGTGAATTAGAGGGTTTAGTACAGTTGGCTTTCCCAGTTTCTCCAAACCAGTTTGTTCTTATGCAGAGAAGCCATAGAACTTATATTGGAATCAGGTAACTTGGTCGTATTGATTTTATGTGTATCAAGGTTGTAGAAAATGCAAGTATCGCTTTCATTTCGAAAACAAAAGGCCAAAACCAACACAGATAGATACATTCCAGTACATAGTTCCCAATAACAAGAATATGATTTAGGGATTTCACTGTACGTAAAGGTTTCGTTTCCACATTCAATGACAACACGCAGAGAAGGTGCTCTTTTGTTGTGAAGGTGTAATTCCATAAGCAAACCATTACAACTATCAAACATTTTGGTTTCTACATTTGTAACTCAACTTGTGCAATCTAACCAACGAAGCGGTTTGAGTTTCAAAACGAAATTAGGGGAAATGATATTTATCTTTAATACATATTTTTCAATTGCATGTATAACGGACGTCTTTGCATTCAAAATTTGAATAGATATGACTACATAAGAACCTTCATTTACTTATTCTTCTATTATTCAGAAGAGCGGACGGCTTTATGTTCAAAACATGCAATGTAAACTAAAGGTCAAAATGATGTCCCTTATTAACCTATTTTCTTAATTAACATGATTTGACGCCAACATTATTTCTAATGAATTGTCTTAATACTATTATTTTAATTAAATACATATATATATATATATATATATATATATATATATATACATTTTACTTAAAATTTGTGACATAAAGTGATTCTCGTCGAATTTTCAACAGCACTAACCTAACTACTACTCCCTTCATCCCAAATCAATCGTCTCATATTTTGAATATATGTGAAGTATAAAATAATAAAATTGGACAATTAAGTTGGGAAGGATGAAATATTGTTTAGAATGGAGTTAAAAACACAGTCATACAATCCATCCTCATAGTTTGAAGGACCCTACAGAATATGAATCGTTGATTACTACCAATTCCAAAACATACCTATATATAACACACACACACACGAGGTCATACTTAAATACTCCACGTAATTTCCCTTCACTAATTAAATTTAGGTAAAAGTGAATCATATATATCATATAGACTAGCTTCAATTCTACTTGATATATTGTGATGGCGAGCTAAAACATAAACAAGGAACAAGCAATAAACCACACACCAACAATAGAAAGAAACTCCCCACCAATTCAACTATAATAAACATTTGGAATAAAGTAACACACACCAACAAATTCACTTGGAATTTTTTCAGCGTCCACACTGGTAGAATATTATTGACTTCTACCGATTCAAAACTCTAAAATATCACATATATATTTGGTCATAAATGAATACTCCATCTTCACATTACTAATACTTGATATCATATGCTTCTATCTCAACCATACAAGATTGTTACTATGCGGGAAAGCCCTGTAAGATTTATCGAATCCAGGTAACTCGATCATGTCGATTTCACGAGTATCAAGATTGTAAAGAATGCCAGTACCCGCCTTTACCCGAAAAACCGAAGGCCAGAACCTCTGGGTATTTAACCCAACCAAATGGCTCAAGGACTTCACTTGGCCTAGAAGGAAGTAGGGTTGAAGAATCAAGGACTTTAGAGGCCTCAAGTCAAATATTAAGAGGCGCCATAGATCCGTCCCGGTTGATAGTAGAGTACGGTGTGAGAAGGGGAGAGGAAGAGGGATTGAGTGAAAAGGTTAAGGTTAAGTTTCAGTTTCCACATTCAATGTCAACACATCTTTCTCTCTCTGCCACTGCAAGAAACCTTCAATACTCGCCGGAGATGTCTCAAAGAAAAGTGACCTAACATTATCGGAGAAGGGGCCAACCTCTAAATTTCTCCATGATCTATCGACTCCAGCAGTCAGTATAAGTAGACCGATACGCTGTTGTGATGAGGAGTCAGCGCCGAAACTAAAATATGGTAAAGTGAGTTTATACACCGTGGAAGCTGCAGAGAATGCAATGCCACGTCCGAAATGATACACTTTTCTATCACCATCGATGTCAGGAACGGAAGGGAGAAGGAAAGGCTGCTTTGTTGCAGGGTTTGTAACTAGAAGAGAATGGTCTCCATTGTCGTCGTGGCGTACTTCCACAACCAAACCATTACAACTACCCAAAATTCTGTATCTGCAACTTATCTCTGTTGTCTGGATTCGGCCTTGTATGGCACGTAAATTGGATTGCTATTCGCTTTGGATTGGAGAAGAAGTCCTTTAGTAGAACGGCGAATCTGTGCGTTGGTGAAATCGTCGGAATGGATGATTTTGTACCATCTACCGCAAACAAACCTTGCTCTTACGTATAGGAAATCAGCCGGCAAAAGTATACGAATGTCCAACAATAGCTCCTTCGGGAGAGAATCTATCGAACAAATCTGCATAAGATCAGTTAGTGTAGTATAGTTTAACCTAATTTTCAGTATCAAATCCCCTACTCCCTTCGTCCTATATAAAGGTTCGGACATATTAGATTTGAGCACGGGAACTAAGGGAAGATATAATCTTTTTCCAATTATGAATAGCATATGTATTATATTATTTGTAATTGCAAAAAGATTATATATTTTCTTAATTTTCGTGTCCAAATGTATGAGACAAAGTCAGTTACAAGATTATTACCAAAACAAACAAGATACTAATTACGAGATAGAGGGAGTTTTATATATTATTCCCAGCATTGAAAAGTAGTAATAGGTTTATCTATAACTTCTAGATATCTATATATTTAATAAAGAATGTAATCCATAATCAACTTAAAGCACTGCAACAAACTTTTCATTTTAGGATACTCATGAATGTCTTATTATCCATTATAAGACGATGGATGCATCTATTTTCACGCGTTACTACATGTCTTGCAAGTGTTCATTCTAATACGATTATTTTAGGAGTGTCGTATTAGAGAGTTGGTAGAGCGTAAGATAATAATAAGACACACTTCTAATATGTGTTCTATAATAAATATCCCCATAACTTAATTTTGTTGCAGTGAAGCTTTAATTCGAAGTTACACATAAATCTATGTCTCTCAGTTTCTACATAAAAGTATATATGAATACAAAGGAGCTGAGTCTGCGCTACTCACTGGCTTACTTACTTCACCAAGCATATTTGAATCGCTGCCGCGGCTGAGAGGCGGCAGCTGGTGGGAGGTTGTTGGCAGGGGCGGATGCAAGTGAAGCCAAGGGAGGGCAATTGACCCCCTTGTATTTTGATATTAACCACCTATTATACTCTTATTATTATCCTATTATTATTGTTAGACTTAAATATATCTAAAATATAACATTAAAATAACAAAATACAAATGATAATTTGGTACTATATACTATTAAAAATAATATATTTAATTGTATTCTTGATAAAACTATTATTTAAAAGTTCCAAAATATGTTTAATATTCGAACTCTATAAATTAGATTTTTATGAATTATATGAATGCTATATTTTGTTATAAGGTACTCCGTAAAACTTTTGGGGACGGATGGAGTATATTATAGTGGAGTTAGGGTACCACATAAAATAGTATAAATGTATTAAAGTGGATTTTGGTTCCCCGTAAAGTGAAAATTGTGAATTTAAAATGAGTTTTTACGTGAGATCACGTTCTAAAATCAAAAGTGTTCGTTTTTCATGAACGTACAAAAAAGAAAATTGGATCCGTGGAAAAATATAGTAGTATAATTTTTGACCCCCCTTAGTCAAAATCCTGCCTCCGCCACTGGTTGTTGGTGTTATGGAAGCCATTACCGGGGCGGCGAATGCTTCTCTTTATCTCTTGATGATAATACGCTTAATTGTAAAGTAGTTGTTGGGAAATTGAATTATAGATTTTGTACCATATTTGTTCTTTATCTATTTAGGATCTGGATTTCACTATTGTTCTTACTTGATTGATTTTGTATACCATATTTGTTCTTATCTATTTAGGGTTTCATCACTTGCGGTAGAGATATAAAAATAATGCTATCATCATTTGCACGTATTTTACATGAAATTAGATTAATAAGCATAATAAGACCGTGAAATTGAATTTAGAAGATATATTGATGAACTTTCTGAATTTTCAAGAAATGCAACTTTAGTAAAGTCATTGTATACATACAATTTGCATATGGGCTAACCCCTAAAAGTAACTACTTTGATATAGCAAACTCAAATACTAGTCACTCATATAAAAAAACACAAATAATAGCCACTATTAGAAAGAAAAAAAAATAGTCACTTCTTGTATTCTTGTATTCGTGTATTCATGTATTCTTGTATTCAAAGTTAATTTTCACGAATGCAAGAGTATGTATTCATATATTCGTGTATTTAGTGTTAATTTTCACGAATACATGAGTCATGTATTCGTGTAATGTTAATTTACATAAATACATGAGTCGTGTATTCTTGTATCCGTCTATTCATGTATTTAAGGTTAACTTTCACAAATACACGAGTCGTGTATTCTATAGAGGTAGAATATGAAATTACGATTGTCCGGTCGATTCGATTGATCCGGTCGATTCTGTCGATTTGAGCACTAACAACCTGTAATCAATATAACGTAGAGACGTTAGAGCCCTAAGGGAACACCAGTGAGGGTGTCAGCCATAGGGCCTCTGACGCTCAAGTTAGTACAGTGAGTAAAAAGTAAATCGAACGTAAACACAGTAATTAAAGAATAATTCATAAGTAATGGAGATCGCACGGGCGATTCAGAGTGTTCGGAGGGCGGATGTGATGTTAGGGAGTTCTAGACGGTAGGGATCGACAACGGAGGAAGCTTGTTCGGCTAACTCCAATGGCGATGGACGTATAGTGAGTGCAGAGGGTGCAGTAAGTTATGGAGAGTACGAGGGAGAGCAGTTGAGAGCATAATCGAGAGTGTGAGCGTAGAATAAAATTTAATGTGATTTGACCTAGCGATCAATATTTATACGCCTGTCTGACCTTTAGGGTTTCCCTCTCGCATGACCATATTGGTCACCTCTATCTTCTTAGTCAGTATGGATTTTCAAGGAAGAGATATCTTCCTTTTACTCGGTCACTCCCTTTAGTGATAAGTCATCCGTATCGACCGTAGCAGCTGACATCATCAACCCTTTGATCTGGGTAAGCTATTTGAGGCCCAAGTTGTGATGTTAGGCTTATTGCCTTTATTATTGGACCATTTCGACCATCAAGTCTGACTCGTTGGACTTGTGGGCCAGTTTAATTTGGGCTTACGAAATTTGCCTATTACAGTTTGTCCCTCTTTCTCTAGTTAAATTAATTTTAATTGGAGAGTTTAGATGGCGTGTCGATTAATTTCGCCGACATGACTTGAGATATCTATTGTAAAAATTCATTTATATATATATATATATATATATATATATATATATATATATGTTGGGAACAAGCGGATTTAATCCCATATGATTGCACCGTTATGAGAAGGTTTATTTGAACCCTTGATTAAACTTTAGAGGCATTATCCACCAATAATGATGGGCATAATGACCCTATAGATTAGAGTTGACAGAGCTTAATAAAGGAAGGAAAATTAACCTTATTCTTGTGGGCCTGAATCAACGTAAGAATAAGGAAATGGCCCATGTTTGTGGTTCCACCTCCGTCTCCATGAATTAGAGAGCAAGAAAGTATCTATATTTTATTAATTAAATCAAGGATCCCAACCATTATCACATACGAAAAGGTGAGCTCGCCTCATGCAATTTGTCCATGCATTTCACTCCAGTTATATCAAATTTGACAGCGTCGACTTATTGGGAAAGAGAGTTTGAAACAGAGATAGAAGAAAGTGATGGGCCCTATGTTGACAATATCTCACTGGGAAAGATGCAATGGTATGGTGGTTTCATGGCTGCGTAATGCAACAGTGCCTCAAATTCGATCTAGTTTTATGTATCTAGAGAATGCAGCTCAGATCTGGATAGATCTTAAGGATAGGTTTTCTCAGGGTAACATAATGTGCATATATGAACTGAAACAACAACTATATAATTTGAGACGAGGTTCAAGTGATGTTAATACCTATTACACTGATCTGCGTGTGATATGGGATGAATTTTTGGATTTTCAGCCAAAGTGTTGGTGTGAATGTGGTACTTGTAGGTGTGATAGTTCAGGAAAATGGAGAGATCATCAGCAAAATGATTTTGCAGTTCATTTTCTTATGGGTTTGAATGATGCCTATTCAGCTCTATGTTCATATTTCCTTAGTTTGGATTCTTTTCCATCTATCTCAAGAATTTTTTCATTGGTAATTCAAGAGGAAAGGCAGAGAGGTATTGGTGTTTCTACAGGTTCAATTGTTCCACATCTCAGCGAGACTCCGGGTATGGTAAATGCAACACATAATTATGGTGCAAGAGGTAGAGATAAGCTTTTTTGTACTCACTGTCAAAAGAGTAATCACATTGTGGACAAGTGTTATCAGTTACATGGGTATCCCCCAACTTTTGGAAGAGGAAATGGTGATCCCTCAGCTTTTGGAAGAGGCAGGGGGCGTGGTTTTAGAGGTTCTGGTGGTGTTCCTTCTGGTGTACAGAGATCTGTACATCATGTGGATGCTCAACTTAGTACTGATGGTTCTTCTTCAGCTTCTCAAGCATCGTATCATGTTCATGCTCCTGCAGATACTATTCCTAGTGCCCCCTCTAACTTTTTGTCTGCAGAGCAGTGTCAACAATTGCTAACCTATCTTCAAACTCAAATCCAAGGCAATCAAATGATCTCAGAAAGCCCTCAAGCCAGTTCTTCTACTGGATCCTCTGATTTTAATGCTTCTTTCAGTGGTATGTTTTCTTTGACTCCTTTTGTGGGAACTTGTTCTAGATCAGAATC
Organism: Mentha longifolia; assembly: GCA_001642375.2. Taxonomy (NCBI): domain Eukaryota; kingdom Viridiplantae; phylum Streptophyta; class Magnoliopsida; order Lamiales; family Lamiaceae; genus Mentha; species Mentha longifolia. Next base: position 19,777,726 of record CM038110.1, on the reverse strand, counting down.
TTTATGGTTGATAGATACTGGTGCTACTCACCATGTAAGTTGCTCTTCTGCTCATTTTCAGTCATCCACACCTCTCACAAATGCATTCATCACTCTACCTAACTCTCAAAAGGTTCCAATATCTAGTATAGGCACTCTACAAGTTGCACCCACTCTTACACTGCACTCAGTGCTTCATGTCCCAAGTTTTTCCTTCAATCTTCTATTTGTTAGTAGCTTAACATCCTCTAGTAAATGCTCAGTCTCATTCACCCATGACCATTATCTTATTCAGGATGTTTTCAAGGGCAAGCAGATTGGGATGGGTATAAGAGTGGGCAACCTCTATGTTCTTGATCATGCTCCAGCTGTAGTTCCTCCTTCGAGTGTCTCTCATCCCAGCATTTCTTCTTCTAGCATTTCTTCTGTAATAGGATCAGATATTTGGCATTGTAGACTTGGTCATTTAGGTCCTGAAAAATTGAAAGTTCTTTCTTCTACTTTATCTATGAAACATGTACCTATCACTGTATGTGAAGTTTGTCACTTTTCTAAGCAAAAGAGACTCAGTTTCTCCACTTCTAATCATATTGCAAATCAATTTTTGATCTTATACACTGTGATATTTGGGGCCCTTTTAATCCAGTTTCTGTAAAAGGTCATAGATATTTCTTAACCATTGTTGATGATTGCTCTCGTTTTGTGTGGACATACTTGCTTACCACCAAAAGTGAAGTTAGGTCAGTGTTACCTCAATTTTTCCAACAAGTCAAAACTCAGTTTCATAAATGCATCAAAGTTCTTAGGTGTGATAATGGGGGGGAGTTTGTCCTACCTCAACTCTATTTTGAATTTGGCACCTTAGTGCAACACTCATGTGTAGGGAGACCACAGCAGAATGCTCGGGTTGAAAGAAAACACCAGCATCTGCTCAATGTGGCTAGGAGCTTGTATTTTCAATCTCATGTTCCAATTGGATACTGGGGGGATTATATACTCACAGCTTCATATCTTATAAATAGGACACCTTCCTCAGTCCCTCAAATCTCAAACCTTACTCCCTTTCAGATTTTGTTCAATAAACCACCACAATACACACACTTAAGGAGTTTTGGCTGTCTTTTTTTTGCTTCCACACTAGCCAAGGACAGAACCAAGTTCTCCCCTCAAACCATTAAGAGTGTTTTTCTAGGGTATCCAACCGGGTACAAAGGGTATAAGTTACTTGATTTAGCATCCAATAAGGTTTTCATCAGTAGGGTTGTTACATTTCATGAGTCTATTTTCCTTTTAAATCCAATCTCTCTTCTTCAGTTCCTTCATTTCCTGTTCATTCACCACTTCTCTCTGCATCTCCCTCTCTTTCCATAACTGATCCTCCTTCTTCTGTTTCTCCATCTTCTCATCCTGTAATCCCTGTCACATCTTCAGGTAGACAAGTAAGACCACATTCTTACTTGAATGATTACATCTGTGGTGCTGTACACACCACCTGTTCTTATCCATTACATTCTTTTCTTGATCTTTCTAATCTTTCACCTTCTTATTCTGCCTACATCTGTGCCATCAGTGCTACTATTGAACCATCCACATATGCACAGGCTTCTTTACATTCAGAGTGGAGAGCAGCCATGAAGACAGAATTAGATGCTTTGGAAAGGAACAATACATGGACTGTGGTCCCTTTGCCAGCAGGAAAAATAACAATTGGTTGTAAATGGATTTACAAGACGAAATTCTTGTCAGATGGGAGTGTGGAGAGGTATAAAGCAAGATTAGTTGCACAGGGCTTTACACAGCAAGAAGGAGTGGATTTTCTTGACACTTTCTCTCCGGTTGCAAAACTCGTGTCAGTCAAGATGATGCTAGCTATTTCTGCAGTTAAAGGTTTTCATCTAGCTCATCTGGATATAAATAATGCTTTCTTGTATGGTGATTTGGATGAACATATTTACATGAAGGTTCCAAAGGGATTGGTGGTTCAGGAGGAGCATCCTAATCTTGTGTGTAAATTGAATAAGTCACTATATGGACTGAGGCAAGCGTCAAGACAATGGTTTTTGAAATTCACATCTGTTCTTACAGGTTTTGGTCTTACTCAGTCCCTGGCTGATCCCTCCTATTTTCACATGAGTAAAGATGATTGTTATTTTGGAATCATCATCTATGTAGATGATATTCTCTTGGCTAGCTCGGACCCTCTTCTTTTGTAGAAATTCAAATCTTATCTAGGACAACATTTTGGTTTTAAAGATCTGGGAAAACCAAAGTATTTTCTAGGGTTGGAGATAGCCCAAAGTCCTACTGGTTTGTCTATCTGTCAAAGGAAGTATGTACTTGATCTTCTTAGTGATTTAGGTATGCTGGGATGCAAACCTTCAAAGATTCCAATGGATGCTGCTGTAAATTTACAACAGGAGGGATCCACTCCACTTCCTAAGGCCAAAGTATACCGCAGACTTATTGGTAGACTTCAATACCTTTGCTACACTCGACCTGACATTACATTTGCTGTAAATAAACTCAGTCAATTTCTAGTTGATCCTCAGCATCATCATTTAGCTGTTGCTCACAAAGTCCTGAGATATTTGAAGGGTTCCATTGGTCTGGGCCTGTTTTATGCTTCTACTTCTCCTTTGGAACCTAGTATTTTTTCTGATGCAGATTATGGTAATTGCACTGATACTAGGAGATCAGTTTCTGGCTTCTGCTTCCTTCTTGGCACATCTTTGATTTCTTGGAGATCCAAGAAACAACAAGTTGTTTCCAAATCTACAGCAGAAGCTGAATATCGTGCAATGGCGCAGGCATCTTATGAGGTATCTTGGATAGATATCTTACTTCATGAATTCTGCATTCCTCGTTCAAAACCGGTGCCTTTGTTCTGTGATAACAGTGCAACAGTTTACATCACATCTAACTCTGCTTTCCATGAACGCACTAAACATATTGAGGTGGATTGTCATACTATTCGTGAAAGGTATGTCAATGGATTGATCAAACCACTACATGTGAAGGATGAGTTACAACTTGCAGATATATTCACTAAGGCTCTTCCTCTGTCTTATTTTTCTCGCATTCTTGGCAAGATGAGTCTGTGTGATATACATGCTCATCTTGAGGGGGAGTGTAAAGATGAATCCGTGATTAAGAGCAGCTCGGCAGTTCGGAGTTCGGCCTCGGTAGTTCAGTTCGGCCTTGGTAGTTCAAAGTCCGGCCTCGGCAGTTTGGAGTTCGGCAGTTTAGTTCGGCCTCGGCAGGAGAAAAGCTCGGCAGGAGGAGAGCTCGGATTAATTAAAGTTGTTATTTCCTTTTTAGTTTTGTTCTTTATTTCTTAGGTTAATTTTTGTTGGCGACTGTTCCCTTTAAATAGGTACAGTGCGCAACCTTGCATGTACGGATTTGAATCATCTTCCTCAATGAATTGAAGTTTTTTCTCTGCAAATTATGTGTTCTCAGTTCTATAGTTACAAATTTAATAGGCTTTACCCGCATCGGTCGATACGGTTGATTTTGTTTAAGTGGTCTCTACAGTCGAATCCTTCCAAGGTAAGTAGAGTAGAATAGGGTAGAGTTTTGGAGCAGCAAGAAAATGCAACAAGGCCATCTAATACAGTTGATACGGTCGTTACGGTCACTTTTTTCACGAGAATAATGTACATTTTTTCACAACCTTAACATCTTGCAGTCAATACGGTCGAGTGTTAATTCATTTGAGGAAAGGTAAGAAATAGATGACAGGAGTTGCCGCGCTCAACGCAGTCAACTATGGGAAGGAGATAAATATAATGAATTCTCTTCAAGCAGTCGATACGGTCGTTACTTTCGAACATAGATTTTTCATAATATTTACTTCTATCAGTTGGTACAGTCTATTCAGTCGAACCCTCTTACCTCCAAGATTTTGAAAATAACTGTTACAGCTTTCCTACCTATACAGCAGGGTAGAATTCAGCCCCTCAAAAGGTGCCATCGGGCAGGTTAGTTCAGTCAATAAAGTAAGTTAGAGAACTTCCCGACACGTACACTTCAACAACTCTTTCTTTTTTTTCTTTTTTAACCATGGAGATTCGGTCTCTTCCATGAACCAAAACTTCCAAGCCGCTACACCTTCAACAAGTCAGTCGACTTTGCCGAGTTGGTTTCGTTAATAATAAGTGTTTCGACTAGAATTTCTGAAAACTGAAGGAAGGAAAGCGTTGTCCTCCATTTGTCACATCGGCTGCGGTTTCGGTTTTTAACAATTGTGGGGAGAGACGAGAAGTGGCATTTAGTTTGCATATACCACGTTGGGTAGGTATGTCTCGATCGCGCGACATATCGAGAATTACGCTTCGAGTGCGCAACAACTCTAAATCTTCTCCAAAAGAAGCCAAGAACCATAAGGTTTCAATTCTATTTCATGATAAAGTTTCATAATACATCACTTGTCCCCTTTTAACTAAAAGAACAACCCTAAAATACTTAGGCTTAGATCTAATAAACTAGCAATTAACATTTACTTTGGACATAACACATAACCCAAATAACTATACTATAAACTAAACTATTAAATAATAAATAACATAAGTAAAGGTCATATCAGGTAGGTCGGCAGCTGGTTATCAGTTGAAGGAAAAAAGAGGAGCCGACGATGATAGGCGTTGGCGTCGCTCCTCATTTCTTGTTGCTTCGGTCGAATCAGTTGAGTGTGGATGTGGCTTCCTCTCACGCACAACTTAAGATTGACGACTTAAGGAAAATTTGGAAGTTGCAGGGGTTATGACAGTTAGCTCGGTCAGTCTAAGTGGCTTCAGTCGACAACTTCCATAGTTATAGTTTTTAGAGGAACTAGTGAGTTGGTGAAAAGAAATTGTGGCTTAAAAGTGACGCATTTCAATTTCAGTTTCACAAGCTCTCCAAGTCTCATTTATTCTTCCAAAGGTGACAATAGTTGGGTTCGGTTGGTCAGGTAGCTATTCTCTTCCTCACATTCCCTTTTTCCTTTTTGCTTTTCTGCTTGTTCTTGTATGTCTGGAGTAAGAGATGAGGGTAATTAACAGTCGACTCAGTCGACTTCGTGTTGTTGGAGAAGTGAATTAATTGATGAAGAAGAATATGTGACACCCTTTGTGCTCTTTGCCATATCTTGTCATTTTATTTATAGGAAGTTTTTAACCAATAATAGTTGTAGTAACTAAAGTATATTACCTTTTTACAGTTTTTGGAGCTCTTGGTGTGGAGAGCTTTGGAGCAAGGTAGAAGAAAGAGGTTGTAGAGAGAAGATTTTTGAGAGATTTCTAAAGGTTGGTCCTCTTTCTCTTCATTTATCATTTTAGGTGTTCATGCTAGATCTTCGGTGGTAGTAGAAAATTGAATTTTACTATTTTACATGATATATGGTATTGGACTTTGTTATGTTGAGTCGTTCGATCGGTGGTGCCGGTTGGGCCTTGGTAGTTTGTTTACAAGTAGAACATACGTTATGTTTGTTTGGCTTTTGACATGTGGGCATGGAGTCTTTCTTCTCGGCCTATACGACCACTTTGGCATAATTATGATATATGAAGAGAATTTAAGAACGTTAGTTTGGTCCATTACGTCATCTTGAACAAACGTATGTATGCCTGCTCCACGGGCTCTTTACTTTTTGCATAATAAACTTGTTACGTTCTACTTTATGATTTACTACGGTCGATGGATGTGTTTACTTGAATGGTCGATTATGCGTCGCTTTGCATATGCATATTCTATCAACTTGAGTTTTAGTTAGCATCATCTTTTTTAGGTGCTTCAGCACATCTTCGAATGTTTGAGGTCGGTCATCGCGTTCGGCTAGTAGGGTTGATGAAGAAAGTAGTAGTAATTATGTTGACGATGAGATACCTATGGGTGTCCGTCATGATGCTATTGTCTTGAGGGACGGCCAGCACAGTCAGGAGGGATCCCAAGAATTTGATCTTGGCATTGGAGTTACTACTGAGGGTTCGTTTGAAGGGGGGGGTTTGGCTACAGATTTCCTCATAGGAGGGAATCCGGAATCTCCGTTGGATTATGTAATCCTAAAGAAGTTTCGCCGATTTACCACATTCCTCGCCATGTTTACTTGCATGCTAACGGAGCTGAGTCGTGGTGACTCCGTCAAGATAAATTTGTAAGGTCCTATCCCTCAAACTAGGTTCCCCTAGTGGTAAGTATAGGGTCGATCCATAGGGAGTTGGTGAATTTCTGCCTCTTTGTCACGAATTTATTCTGGGGTCTTGCCTTTGGCAAGATAGTAACCAGCATGCTGAAAATAAAATACTAAAATAAAGACTAAAATAAAACACAAGAGAGATCAGTAATAAAAATAACTTGGCTTGGGCTTGAATCCTTAGATCTACGATAGTGCCTCGGTCATTGGTTCAAGAATATTTCATGATCTGTGTGTATCATTGGTTAAAGGCAATTTGATCAGTGAGATGTACTCTCATTGTCACGCGTCACGCGCACACCTCACTTTGCCCAACATACCCATAATAATAGAGAAGCCAAAGACATATAGTCACTTCCTCACTTGACCAAGACGTTCTTCCCGGATGCGGGAATCCTGTCAAGGTAGCATTTGCTCAAGGTAGCCTAATTGGCCTATTAGCGTGCCCTAGACACGCGACAACAATCATTAGTACTACTCGACACTTTCTGGGATGAAGCAATTAGCAACACCTATTTCCAGCTATTGTTTGTAAAATGAATAAACTTAAGATATTACCGGCCGAATAATACCCAAGGTGAATCCATTTATTGGGATCCCTTGACGTAGCACATCGGGAACACACACACAACACTATGAATCGATATTCCGACCTCTCAAGGCATAAACTATTTAGATCTAATTCATCACACCCAAACCAAGTATAGAAAATTAGCTACTCATAATATAAAGATACGAAACAAAAGAGATAAAAGAAAACATACTTGAATTAAAACCAAAACATAATTCAAAACATCTCTTGGCAGACCCAACCCTGACTAAGACCGGAAATCATAATAAAAAAAATGAAAGTGCCCGTAGGGCTTGTTTATCTTCTCACAATCTCTCCTAAGAACATACGAAGAATGAAAATGAGAAAAGAAATGGCTCTGAGTGAGTGGGACGGCGGTTGCACGCCCGTCATGCTATCCCCCCGCTGCTGCTGTTGGCAAGACCTTATATATGGTTCTAGTGGGCCTTGGGCCTAGCCCATTTCGTGCTGGACAGGCTAGGGTTTGAAAGGATTTATTTCCTTTTATGTAGCCCCCCAAATATCTCCATCCATATCTGCAAGAAGGTCTGATTCGTGCAGATCCATCAACCAAGGAATAATTGATTTATTTCCTTATTTTCCGTTGTTGCTAGAATTAGACGCATCTTGACCAAGATCTTGTCTTGTGCGTTGTCTTGCCCAATTCCCAGTGCCTTGTGTACCTTGTCTTGAGCTCTAGCTTGCCCAAGTTACAAACAGTTGAGAATTTGTCTCTTTTATAGAATGGGGCATGTTTTGACCATGATTCCCTGCAATCCTCAAGTGTGTCCTCTCAGACACAAAAGATACAAAAGTACACAAGTACTAGACTCGATTTACTTAAACAAAACTTAAAAAGAGCACAAAAATCGGGCTCGTCACACTCACACACTTTAAGCACGCATTGTCCTCAAGTGTGCAAGATAACTTACCCAAAAAGAAAGAAAATAATGACTCAAATAACTACATGATGAGCATATGACAAGTGATCAAGACATTTAACAGAGCAGGCTTCAAGTTGGTCAAGATAGATATCATGAAAGTATGAGAACCTGCCTTTCAACACTCATCACTCCGTGTTTAGATTAAGTATTTTTGCTCATTGATGTTCTGATCAAGATCGTCCCATAGGCTTGCCTGTCGTCTCAAGATCTCCACCGTCTTAGTTCGGAGAAGGTTTCCATCTTTAGGTCTTTATAGGGTTGTAATGTGGCTTATGGCATAGGTGGGAAGAATTTAAGACTAGTTAAGGTCAATATGAACTAAGTTATTAGGCGGATAACTACCCTTCTACTTGCTCAACATCCCTCATTTTTTCGAGCCTTAGCACACTTATTTCTTGGGCATATATTTTTTTTTTTTCCTTTCCTTCTTTTTTATTTTTATTTTTTATATTGCCCATACCCTCTTTCTAGGCACATCCCTTATTCTTGGGTTTTTGGGCTGTCTTTTATTCTTTTCCCTCTTTTTTATTTCATCCCCTCCCTTTTTCTAATTCTGCCTTAAATTCATACGACCGGGTAGGCTGTATAGATCAAGGTGAATTTTAAGTGAAAATTGAAAGAAATTATTTTGCTCAAAGGGGCTAACAAAGGGATAAAATGTAGGGTAGTCATTTTTAGCTCTGGGGCAATAGAATGAACATGCCTAAGTCATCTAGAAACCTTTCACAAATTTGTTGGGTCTTGATCGAAACAGACAGGCAAGTTCTAGAACATATCAAGCCAAAAATCATACTCACACAGAAATGAATCATGATGATCAAGGCATATATTGGCATGCTTAGGCTCAAATCTCACAGGGTTACTTAGCATGCTATCTAATTTCTATCCTCCTCAAACTATCATACAACTTGCTCAGGTTATATGTAATTATCACAAAAAATTATCATTCTCAGCATATATACACTCATGCTAGTTACAAAATAAAAGACTTTTTTTTTTTGACACAACCCCTCTCCCACTCACACACTTTGCACAAAGCAAAGTGGTGAGGTGAAGAGGGGCCAACTCACTCAACCCATAGGCACATTTTGGGGTCTCCTCCACTCACACACTTTGCCCAAGGCAAAGTGCTGACTGATTGAGGTCCTGACTCGATAATTATTTTTCTTTTTTTTTCCTTATTTTTAAAATGGGAGGAACAACTTAAGGGGATGCAGGGAAGTACCTGAATCCCATGTGGTCGAAATTGGCGAGCTGGGCTTTCAAGGTTGCTTGCCGGTCTTTCTCTATCTTGGCCAAGGTTGCCGTCAAGTCATCTTCAACTGATTTGGGCGTGGCGTGGCTGGATCGTCTTGTCTAGAGCACTCTTCGACTTGGGTTGCTAGTTACTTCTTCATCTCTTCCTTGATATTAGGCTTTCCCTCTCCATCTTCCTTGATCCTGGGCATGCTCTAGGGGTTGCTCAAGTCGAAGTGCTTCTCGCTTTCTTTACTTCAGGGCTTGAACAAGATGTTCTTTAGATGTGCAACTATAAAGGCTAAGAAGTTTGGCCTTTCCTTGTTCTCCACTGCCCAGAGTATGTATGATCCTTGCTATCTTGGTCAATTCACTCGCCATGGTCCCGTAGACCCTTCTTCTTGTCTCTTGACCTATTGTTCCTGCTCAACACAAAACAACAAACTTCATGCTCGAGACAACTACTGTCCACTCTTGACCCATGAGGGAGAAGCAACAAAACCTATGCACTCACACACTTTGCTTGCTTGATGCAAAGTGTGGAGATTTATTATTAAAAATTGAAAATAAAACAAAAACATACCAGGTTGCCTCCTGGTGAACGCCTCTTTTTAGTGTTGTTGGCTCGACCTGCTTCCTGATCAACACTCTCATCTAGGACCCTCATGGGCAAGGTCCATCTCCTTGATCAGTTTATCCGGGGCCTTTTTCAACCTTACCTTGTTCAAAACTCCATTGTCATAGGCCCTCAATCTGATTTTTTCCAATTTTTGGAGACTAAGCCCCCTTTTCTGACATGTTTCATCCCAATACAGGTCTGTCTTGCTCACCTCCTAGAACGTCTTGCGCTTCAACTTGACCATTATCAACTGGCCATAAGTTTTCTTCCTCCTCATCTTGACTTGACCATCATGGCCTATATCTTGCCCATCAGGTTCCCACATAAAATTCTGGTGGTCCATGTGTATTTCTCGATTGTTTTGAAGCTTTATAGGAGTCATCCCAGTTTTCTTCTTCTGAACCATCTTGGTATTGGATGTCTTGGGCAAGGCGCACACTGAGCTCTCCCGTAGGCAACATGAAATTAGACACATTATGACCAAGATGAGTAGCCTCACAACGAACTCAAGTATCCCTGGTAGGTCTTTGACTATGTGTGCTTCTTCGAATGAAGTGTGATGTGGGCACTCATAGACGCTTATATACTCTTGAAGTTGGCCAAGGTACAATCAGTCTCGTCCTTGTCTTGTCCAAACAGATCATGGATCTTGCCTTCGCTTTCAACAGTCATTTTTAACTTATCACCAGGGGCAAGATCTCATCTTCCATGCTGAAGCCGGAACTTTGCATGGGCAAGGTGCTCCGTATTATCTCTGCTTCGGCTTCTAGTGCTTTGGACACTTCCTTACTCATGGGCTTGTGTTCTGCCCCATCTCTTTCATCTTCAATCTTGCCTTGTGGCTAACTTTCCTTCAAAGCCGGCTTTTTGTTGTCCTCAAAGTCCACGAACTCCAAACCTGATGGTTGTTCTTCTTCCGTGGGCAAGTCGATTTCTATATCATACAAGTCTTCCTCCTCGATGATTTCATTGACCTCACAATTATCAAAATCGATCATCCATTCTGGTAACACTTCATCCACTCTTATCTTGACCAACCTTCCAGGAAATGGTAGCGTGATTACCATCTTTTCCTCTTTCACCACCTTAGGCAAGGTGGTCTCCTTTTCTTGTTCTGATCCTTTCTTCTTAGCTAACCTCCTTGGAAAAAGAGGTCTGATCTTGATCTGTTTCTCCTCTGCCATCTTGACCAAGGTGGCTTCTTGTTCATCTCAGGCAGGCTCATACGTATTATTCTCCTTGCCCACTTCAGTATCCTCCTCAGCTTCATCAGTATATTTGAGCAAGGTCTTGACAGTATCAAGTAACAACCTTTTACAGCTCTTAGTCACAACATTATCTTTGGCAGTTGGTTGTTCATAGACTTGGGCACGCAATTCCTCACGCTTGTCTCTAAACTCGCACATCTTTGATCAATTTGAGCATTGAGTTCATTAATTGCATTATTTGTCTCCAGAGTGAGCCTATTGAACTTCATCCAGAAATTTTCATCATGTTGTCGTGCCTTGTCCTCAGCCTTGATCGAGGTGCTGACCATGTCGGCCAATTCAGATGGACATGACTCTTTGTCTTGACTATGCTCAAGAAACTGTTGTTGTATAAAGGTGCTTGATAAAAAATTTCTCCATATGTTTGCTCTTCTTGGTGTGTCCATCCTTGGTTGTACGTTGGGTAAACCGGATCAAAGTGAGTGCTCGGTCCAAAGTTCCCGTCGTAGTTACTATGACCATACCATTCTTGATTATCTGTCGAGAAAGTTGGGTAAAAATGAGAATTTTGCCTAAAGTCCCAACCATGGCTGTTGTAACCATACACCCCTTCGCTGGGCAAGGTGGAACGTCGGTGTGTCTCCTCGCTGAAGTTGTAAAGCTCATTAGGTACTGCCCTTTGTCCATTATCTTCCGCCATGAAATTGGGCCATGGACTTGCCCAAGTGGGTTGTCTCATCCTTTCTTTGTGCTAGTTCTTGATCTGGATACAGGTCGTGCTCAAGGTTCCTTCGGGCACAACCCTCTCGTTCTCACCTTGGGCAAGATCGAGGTCAAAGCGAGAGAGAAATTCTAGAATAGCACAACTCCCGAGCAATGCCGCCAATCTGACGGAGCTGAGTCGTGGTGACTCTGTCAATATAAATTTGTAAGGTCCTATCCCTCACACTAGGTTCCGCTAGTGGTAAGTATAAGGTCGATCCATAGGGAGTTGGTGAATTTCTGCCTCTTTCTCACGAATTTATTTTGGGGTCTTGCTTTGGGCAAGATGGTAACCAGCGTGCTAAAAATGAAATACTGAAATAAAGACTGAAATAAAACACAAAAGAGATAAGTAATAAAAACAACTTGGCTTGGGCTTGAATCCTTAGATCTATGATAGTGCCTCAGTCATTGGTTCAAGAATATTTTGTAATGTGTGTGTATCATTGGTTAAAGGCAATTTGATCAGTGAGATGTACTCCCATTGTCAAGTGTCACGCGCACACCTCACCTTGCCCAACATACCCGTAATAATAGAGAAGCCAAAGATATATAATCACTTCTTCACTTGATCAAGACGCTCTTCCCGGATGCGGGAATCCTGTCAAGGCAGCATTTGCTCAAGGTAGCCTAACTGGCCTATCAGCATGCCCTAGACACGCGACCACAATCACTAGTGCTACTCAACACTTTCTGGGATGAAGCAATTAGCAATACCTATTTCCAGCTATTATTTGTAAAATGAATAAACTTAAGATATTACCGACCGAATAATACCCAAGGTGAATCCATTTATTGGGATTCCTTGACATAGCAGATCGGGAACACACACACAACACTATGAATCTACATTTTAACCTCTCAAGGCATAAACTATTTAGATCTAATTCATCGCACCCAAACCATGTATAGAAAATTATCTACTCATAATATAAAGAAACAAAACAAAAGAGATAAAAGAAAACATACTTGAATTAAAAGCAAAACATAATTCAAAACATCTCTTGGCAGACCCAACCCTGACCAAGACCGGAAATCATAATGAAAAAAATGAAAGTGTCCGTAGGGCTTGTTTATCTTCTTACAATGTCTCCTAAGAACATACTGGGTGATTCAAACCCCTGACCTCTTAAATCGGAGGAAAAGTGTCTTACGAACTGAGCTGCGTTTCATTGTCAAGAAAAACGGTCTTGATGATTTATGATAATTAGATAGGTAGTTTTTGTGTTGCCGTATCAAAAAAAAAAGAAAAAAAAAAAAGAAAAAAAAGAGAACCACTACACTAGTATGAGGCATTTTGCGAAGGAGTCCAAGAACAAAACTGTGTGAGCTTAGCTCAAAGCAAACAATATCATATTAGTATGGTTTGGTGGTGCGTGCTGCCAATCCTAACAGATCGAGTGTCCGTTGTTCTCCGCAGCGGGGCATGTCTGGCGGCGGCGGGAGCATCTTCTGGTCGGGAGCATTTCCGTCTTTTACGATGAAGGCCATTTTCATTCCCCAAGTCTGATGACGCTCGAAATGGCAGTGCATGTACCAAACTCCTGCATTAATTAATGCAATATAAATTTAAAAAATCTTGTCTAATATAATGATGATCATGATTACAAGATCTTGATAAGGAAAAGCGCGCGTGTGCGTACCCGGATTGTTAGCCTTAAATCTGATAGTGGCCCATCCAGTTTTTGGAACAACGACGGATTCCACGAACGGTGGGTCGACAAGATTATAGGTGGCCGGGTCTCGGACCGGATCGAAGTTGCCTAATCCGGATCCGACGACATAGAAGTTGTGGCCGTGTAGATGCACGGGATGATATATTCCGTCACCGAGGTTGGTGCCTTGGAACACGACTTCAACTGCCGAGTTATACTCCAAAACACTAACGGCGGTTCCGAGAGTGGGACGCGACTCGTTTATTTGATGTTCTCCGTGAGTGTAGTCGAAGGGAGAAGACGGGAAGTCGGGGAAGTCGGCGGTGAAGACTCCGTCAATGCCTCTGTAGTAAGCGTCGAGAATGTCGGTGGTGGTTATCGGCAGCTGCATCGACACGTTGTTAATGCTGGCCACTAGCCTGTCGTCCCGTTCGCACGTGCTCAAATTGCAGGGCCATTGATTGATCGAGAGAACCAAGAACAGGTTGCGCGTGATGTTCTTGGGAACGTCGACCGGGTATTTCTCGCTGGCTAGACTCCTAAGTCGGTTGGTGAAGCCGGAGGAGGATGCTACTGAGTCCGGGAAAGACGGAGATGGTGGCGGAGTGTAGTTTCCGGCGTACTCGATGATGGCGGTTGCGGGGGTGGTGACGTATTCTCCTTCATCGCTGGTGGCGTAGACTCTGGTGGCCATATAGTAACGGCTGGGGGTTTGGTTGGCTTCTAGAAGGAAATCGATGCTCTGTCCCGGCGAGATCGCTACGTAGTCGGTCGTCAGCGGCTTCACGTAGGCGCCGTCGCTGCCGACGACGGTGACGTTGTGGCCGGCGATTTTGACGATCATGATGAAGTTCATCGCCGCGTTCACCATTCTGATGAGGTAAGTTTTGCCCAATTCAACAGTCAACTTGGACGTATCTGCACGTCTTTACTAATTTAATTAATAAAACATTCATAGCCATTATATACGTACTACTAGTATATAGGGTTAAATAATTGATTAATTATATAAAATCAACCTTGTGCTGAGCATGGATGCAGGTCTCCAGGTTGGCCGTTGATGAGGAAAGCATCCGACGGTTGAGGATCGCGTCCTACGGCGTAGAAATCCTTCATCACTTCTCGCACATCACCATTCCACCACTCTCCTGCAACACATTTAGTTTCATATATACACATTTAATAATTTCCATTAAAAAGTGAAATGGATTTTGAAATACCTAGTAAGATAGGAAACTGAGCATGAGGCCTAGGGAAAGGATAAGTCTCGGTCTTTGGAGGTAGAATGATAAGGGCACCGTAGACTGTAGCTCGAGACCATTCACTGTGAGCGTGCCACCATAGAGTTCCTTCCTCGTCGGAGAGGACAATCCTCTGCCTGAAGCTGGCCCCAGGACTAATAGGGCATTGAGTCACATATGCCACGCCATCTGACCATGGATATCTCGGCATTTTTACTCCATGCCTATAATTAATTACCATAACTTCAATATGCTTGTACGTGCAATTGATTAATACTCCCTCCGTCCCATTTAAACTGGCCTATTGTTTATTCAAATGGGTGGTATAAAATAATCAAACTGGCCAGTTTAAATGGGACGGAGAAAGTAACAATTTATCTATAATGACATTTTTAAAGTGTCATATATGTCAATATAGCAAGCGGTCGTTTTTCTAGTAGTGAGCTTTTACCAGTGGATGGTAATATTTTGATCAGCACGATTAATAACATTGACTATGACCAAATCTCCCCTTCTTGCGTATATAGTTGGGCCCGGAAACTGACCGTTCACCGTCAGCATGATCTTGTTGGTGCATAGTCTAGTGTGTGAAGAGTTTATCACCTGCATGCAACACGATAATATTCAGATTTGCCTTTCTTGAAAGAAAATCAACCAATAATCTCTTATAGCTTCAAAATTAATTAGTACAGCTATATATATATATATATACTTACTTCGAACCTATAGCGACGAACTAACGCATGGATCGGCGTTACACCTTGGAGCATAATAGTACCTAAGAAGCATAGGATCAAAACCTTCGTAGCCGACAGCATATTTGTTTTCATGGTAACTGTGACTAAGTGTTGTTTTTCTTGAATAACATTACTTATATATACTTTTAATTGTAATGCAAGCTTTGGCCTCTTCTCAATAGTTTGAGAAACATCTATTATTTTCTTATTCACGTATGGGCGGGCCAGCTGGTTGCATGTGAAAGTTACTTATATTTGAAATTTAAGTACTCATTCATTAATTGATGCATTAAGTTCTCGTCTTTTTTTTTCGTAAAACTTTACGGCTGTTTGCAGTTAGGATTCTCTATTGTCTATCCACGTGACATCTTCTATTGCATATTGCATTCGTGGATGGAGAACAGTGACATAATCAATAATTTTTTTTATTTTTGATTTTTTAATTTTTACGTGGCATAATCAATAATTAAGGATTTAAGATTTATATAAAAAAAATATATACCCTAACATTTGAAATTTCTAAACCCTAGGATCTGCCACGTGTCCTTCATCTACGAATGCAATAAACAATGTCACGTGAATAGGCAATAGAGGATCTCATGACGTCTGTTTGCACGTGGGTTTTCAATTTTTTTAAAAGTTTTATTGGGACAACTATCGACATAATCACTTTGTGACTGTAAAGACGAATCATAGTCATTTCCATAAAAAAGATTTTTAAAAATAGTCATTCTTTCCATAATATTGTATGTAAAACTATTCACGAATTTACAAACTCAATTTGTAAATTCATTCACATAACTCGCACGCTATTATTTTTTCTTATACACGAATGGGCCAGCTGGTTGTGAATTGTGATGAATGTTTAAATACTCATACATTAATTATATATATATATTAATTGATTTAGTATGTGTAGATCCGGTCAACCAAACCGGAACTGACAGTCTGGTTAAGATAATGTTTTTCCAGAAACATGGATTCGTGATTTCGGTTTCAAACCGCGGCCGTATCCGGGTTTTATTTTGATTTTATATTGTTTATTTTTGTTCCAACATTGGGCTTGTATGGGGGGCATTGACCGAAACAAGTGCTGCCATGATAAGGATGTCAATGACACCAAACACACGCATAAAGCATGATAAGTTATGTTTATAACATGATATTATACCTACCAAGTACCAAACATGCAGTGTATTATAATAGTACTACTAAAGACAACCACTCTAACCATTAAAAATGACTATTAATAAATCAACATTATTTTTTAGAGTAGACATACATCAATATTAATTACACAGATTGCGTTACAGACACTAATATTAATCTTTGTTTTGACTTTCTTAACATATGATGACAAAAATGAAAAAGGTATATTGATGGTCCGAAAAATAATTTTGGATTGGAGGATTAGACAAATGTCTCTTTCAAAGTAGTCCAAAAGCATATCTTTGTGTCCGAGTTTTGACCTCCAAATATTTATATTTGGAAAGTCAAAGCACAATTTCCAGATCATAGGTAGAAGCAAAGCTGTCAATATATGCTAGGAAAACTAAAGACAGCCATGAAACGCGACTATCAATGAATTGATTAATCCTACCATGCGCATCAAAATTAGCATTCAACCATATCTCAACATAAAACAGAGCATCACGTTTAATTCTGCAGATCATCAAATACAAGAAGGGGGTCTTCTGCAATATCTCTCGCCTCGGCTGCAACATCTTCTCATTGAACTTTAATATAATACAGTACACTATATATATATATATATATATATATATATATAGTGTACCAACTATGCAATATCAAAATTAATTTATTTTTCTTCAATTTCGTTTTATATGATTTAGAATAATTTTAAACTAATTGATTAGGTGTGTTAATTCAATTACCGATTAAAATTATTTGTTTTCTTATAACCAATAAAACTGAAAATAAATGAATAAATGCTATAAAAAAAATATGGAACCTTAAAAGAGTGTGTACTTTGCGGGGTAATGGTGGATGAACTAATTTGATGCAATCTAATCTCATACTTATTTTCACTACAAAAAAAGTGATCGAATTCCGACGGAATAGCCGACGGACAAAAAATCCGTCATCCTTTACCGACGGAATAACGACGGAATTCCGACATTAATCTCTCCCGGCCAATGACGACGGCAGTGACGACGGATTTTATTTAGGTCCGACGCGCTACCGACGGAAGGACGACGGATACGCTACGACGGATATATTTCCGTCGTCTTTGTTATTATTTTCAATTTTTTTAAAAAATAACTTATTTTTTAATATGGCCGACGGAGGTTGACGACGTTAATCCGCCGTGGGCTGTTTTAGTAGGCTTTAAATTTTATTTTCTTCTCCAGCCCGCCATAACAACTTTTCCCCCAAATTTCTAGCCCTAGCGTGCGTCGGCTGCTGCTGCTTCGTATCGTATTTTCAAGCTCTCTCTCTCTCTCTCTCCCGCTCTCTATTTGTCTCACGCACGATTCCATTAATAGTGGTGCTCCACCATCTCCATCGCCATCTCCGGCGAGGAGGCATTTGCAGGCCTCTACGCCGCCGTACAGTCTGACATCGAGGAAGCTCTCCAGGTCTTTATTAGCTTCTGCGACCGACTCTTGCTTACCTTGTGTGTGGTTGAGTTTTGAAAATTGTACTTTTGATTGAACTCGGCAGAAAGCGGAGGCAGCTGCGAGTGAGAAGAATAGGGCATCGGCCAGATTGCTCGAAGAAGTTCCCAAAAAAAAAATTGCAGCGATTAGCTGTTAAAAAGGTTTGCTCATCCTAATTTCTTCCTAGCTATTCGCTTGTGCTTTAATTATTTTTTTCTTTATTAATTTGTCACTTTTGTGCTATTAATTATTTCCCAATTTCGTTTATGTGAAGTAAACCCTCATGATTCATTATGTAATTTGGTGGGTCATTGGATTAATTTTACTTCTATCTTATCCATTGCTCTTATTCCTTATGGTCGTTGGATTTAACCTTATTTAAAAAACTAACAGGTAAGCTCTAGGTTTAAGGTAGTGAATGACATAATTATGAGTAATTCTAGTGTTGCATTCCAGTTTAGGATGTTCTTTTCAAGTTTTTCAGTTTTTAAACATTTACTTGTTTCCACTTTCAGTTTTTAAACATTTACTTGTTTCAGTTTTCCAGTTTTTAAATATTTGTAGATTTAGTGAGCATATATTTACATTTACTTGTTTCCACTTTCCTTAAACATGTTTGTTTGAGTAATCTTAGTTTGTAAAAGTTTCAGGAATTTATTAGTTTACTTGGAATAAAAATTTTGAAGATGCTTCATTCCACATATGAAAGATATGTGGAAAGTAAGTGAATACAATATAAGTATGATAGTAAAGCAAAAAAAAAAAAAATTGGAGGAAACTTGAAAAATTTTCAGATCAGCAACTTGAAAAAATTGAATGATAAATTGCTCTTTCCATTGGTAAGTTTCTTAGTCTTCTCTTTGAGCATGCATTTCTCTTAATCGTATTGTTCGTGTACGTTTCATTAACTCATTTTTCCAAAACATAATATTTATGTTGTTGTAAGATATAACCAAATTTTTATTTTTTAAGAAATGCATATGTTATGTGTTGCATATTGAATACAGTACACCATTATTTCACATGCTTGGTGTAGGGAAAAATATGTTTATGTCTAGTGTTGGTATTAATGTGTTTGTGTTAATGACAACTATTATTATTTGACTAAACCATAATGATTATTTATGTACTAATTCTGAGGCTACCTGTAATAACACTTGACACTGAAAGTAGATAACCAATTTCAGAACTATTCTTATGAGAAGCTAGCTGTAGGAGTCTTAGTTCTTCTTTTCCTTTCTTTTCCATTATCCTTATTTGTTCATATCAGATTTCCTGGATTCATCATAACTATATGTGAGGCACAAATGTTTTTAGCTTATTGTTGCTAAACTTTGGTGGTTGTATCTCTCGACCATTTCCATATGTATGTTTGATTTTCTTTTTTAAGATCGATGATGATTGAATTCTTTGTTATTTATGTTCGATCTTTTGATTTTCTTTTGTTTTATTTTTCTTCTTCCCCTGAATTTTCACATTCCTTCGATTTATCTAGTTGTTCGTTAGCTGCTAGCTGTTGTAAATTGCTGCTGTTATTAACTACTATTTATTGTATCCTTGGGATAGTATTATTTGCATATCTATGCTTGTCATGTCTGTTTAGTGTATAGATATACTTGAAAATTATAACCATGTCTGTCTTTGGGCTAGGTGCAGCCATTGTGCGTATTTTCCTTAAACTTTTTCATTGAATCAAACCTGCTGCTATTGTGCTTTTATTGGTGCTATATTCTACCACATTAGTTGCACTTTGTCTTACTATTATTAGACTAGTTTCAACTGTTATTTGGCAAATTTTTTAGCACCTCTTTGGTAACAGTTTAGCCCCTTTGTTATTAGTAATCTGAGTAGCTTGTTTTACTGCCTAGTCATTGCATTTTTTGTGCTAAAACTGAGTGTAGCCTGCATTCTCTTTGTGTTCAATCTGTTATCTCAGTTAACTTATTCTTACACTTGCAATTTTTCAGATGGCACCTATGCTTCAAGCACCATCATCTGGTCGAGGGGATGGACGAGGAGTTGGACGAGGTGATGATAGCTACTTGGTTGGCGCTCTTTCTAGGACTGAACTTATGTAGTTACTAATATTTATACTTTTGATATTATGTGTGGATTATTAAAACTGAAATTATGTAACCCTGACTTTTGTTTATTTAAATTATGAAATGCTATGATTTTTGTTGGATATTGTTGTATTGTTGGATACTATTGCTTCTGTTTATTTGTTGATTGGATTCAAATAGGGATCATGAACAGAAAAAATCAGAAAGAATCTCTTTTTTTAAAAAAACCCCGACGGACTACCGACGGATTCCCGACGGATTACCGACGGATCCTGTCGTAATAAACTCCGGCAACGGCGACTGGCCGGCGTCTCGCACGACGGCATGTCCGTCGGCATATCCGTCGGCAACCTTTAACGACGGACATAATATCCGTCGGTAATGACTTCCCGACGCCCATTTTTAAGACGGAAGATATCCGTCGGGAATCTGTCGGAATTTGACTTTTCCGACGGAAATGAGTGCTATTACAACGGATTTTTCCGTCGTTATTTTGCAAAATTTTTGTAGTGTTTGTAGGATTGCAAGAGAGTATTATCCCAAAGTTCGGGAATCATAAAATATGAATATCACCCAAAGATATGAGATCAACATCTGAACCTGAACATAAAGTGTTGGTCTAAGCATAAAGCGTTGGTCTTAACCCAAAACTTGGGATAACATCTATTTACAATTTTACAAAATAAACATAAAATTAAGTTGGATAAAATCAATTCACCCTTATCTTGCAAATTAAACGACACTAATAGCATTTGCTTTTCATTTTACATTTAACTAGCTCAAAATGTTAATCAATTTTTGATTTTTTTTTAATATTATGTACTCTCTCCGTCCCTCTCGAAGCGGCCTGTTTCTTTTCGGCACACGAATTAAGAAAAAATATAAACAATTCAAAAGTTATTGAATTTATAACTTTAAGGACTAAAAAGCATCTCTTCACATGAGTTTTGTCTGGCCCAATAAGGAAACAGGCCACTTCGGCTGGGACGTCCCAAAAGTAGAAATGTAGCCGCTTTGAGCGGGACGGAGGGAGTATTTGGATATATATTATTTCGTTAGCATCAGTTTTTTTTTATTTTTTATAAATTAATCCAAATGTTTTATATTACTCGACTGTGCAATTCGAGTACTCAAGCATCAGAGTAATAGTTCATTTTGGATGCCCACATACTCGAAATGAACAATTTTATTTCAAATTCATTTGTTTAATTTATGGGTAGTTGGGGAGAGAATGAGGGTTATGGGTAGGTGGGGAGGAGAAATACATTTTTTTTCAAATTCATTTTTTTCATTATTAATCTAACTTTATTAAGGGCAAAATAGTCAATTTAGGACCAAAAGGATATACATTTTATACTAGTATATAATTATGGAAGTGGATATATTTTAATTTTTGGTGCCACTACCATTTATTTAATTTTTCTAACGTACGAGAAGTAATTATGTACTACTATAAGGTTGAGCGAATCGGATTAGTTTCATCTATTGCATTTTGGTGTTGCATTTCTTATTGCACTGTCGTATGTTCGTTATGTGTTAAAAGTATTTCCTAAATCAACATTTTTGCTTATAGAATTATTTAATTATTGATGATTTAAGAAATGTTTTAAATACTTGACAAACTTCCGACAATGCAATAAGAGATGCACACGGAAATGCAATAGAGGATCCTAATCTGAACGAATCATGGAAGAAGAATCAGATATATACTCCCTTCATCCCATTTAAACTGGTCAGTTTGATTATTTTATACCACTCTTTTGAATAAACAATAAGCCAGTTTAAATGGAACGGAGGTAGTATTTGTTTATGTTTGAGAATCAAATCAAACTACTCATCCCTCATTTAATGATTGGGTCAACTTTTAGAAGTCCTCAAAACAACTGTACAATATATTTAATTTTTGGTTAGAATTTTTGAAAGGACCACGTCATATGTATAGATCCGATCAATGGAATCGGAACTGACGATCTGATTAAGATAATAATTTTTCCGAAATCATGAATCGGCGACTCCGAATTGGTGATTTCGGTTCCGAACTGGATATATTTTTTTAATTTTTAATTTTATGTTTGTTTCAACATTTGGTTTGTATTTGATGTTTAAATATCATACTAATTATTTTATGGTAATATATAATATTAACACATGATTATAATGATTCAAATGAATATACATCAAAATTCAAATAAGAACTAATGAATAAAATAACAAAATATATTTAGTCTAGAAGCTCCACTATATCATCATGTGTATATGGTGAGTCATGTTACATGATAATGACAAAATATGAATTCAAATTTCATTTTTAACATTTGCTACATTAATACTTTCAAATGTTATTTATGAATTGATTATAATTCAAAAAATTATATCTATACTATTATTATTATTATTATTATTATTATTATTATATAAAAGAGTCTTATTTTACAAAATGTACATCGCTTATAATATCCTTATAATATAATTTAAATTAAGAGTAATAATGTAATTTAATATATTACTATAAGTTTAGCTCACCTATTTTTTTGTGAAAAGATAATGATGAATACGTACACTATTTATTTTTGTAAAAGGTACATATAGCTGAATTTAAGCAATGAAATACTTTCAATTAACGACATCATTCTATGGGTTAATAGTACTTTATGGCCCAAACTTTCAGCAATTTTTGATTTATGACCCCAACTTCCATTTTTTCCAAAAATATCCTGAACTTTCAATATATTTTTGATTTATGACCACAAGTTCAACTTTTTCGAAAAATATCCCGAACTTTCATATTTTTTAAAAATGACCCATCTTTTTTTTCCGACATCCCAGAAGCTTAGTCGGCTCGTTGGATAAATGAAGTTGATTTTTCTTTTTGTCCACGTTAACTTAAAACATTCCTAAAAAAAGAATTTTACAACTTAATTCTCTTATTAAATCTAAAAAAAAAAAAATCTTACAAGGAATTCTCTAATTTTAAATAAATCACTACAGGAGCATAATCTTCTTTTTTTTAGATTTAATAAGAGAATTAAAGTATAAAATTCTATTTTTAGGAATGTTTTAAGTTGATGTGGACAAAAAAAAATCAACTTCATTTATCCAACGAGTCGACTAAGCTTCTGGGATGTCGGAAAAAAAAGATGGGCTATTTTTAAAAAATATGTTGAAAGTTCGGGATATTTTTCAAAAAAGTTGAACTTGTGGTCATAAATCAAAAATATATTGAAAGTTCAGGACATTTTTGGAAAAAATGGAAGTTGAGGTCATAATTCAAAAATTGCTGAAAGTTTGGGCCATAAAGTACTATTAACCCTCATTCTATTGATTTTTATTTTTATTATTATTTTATTTCATAAAAAATCGATATACTAGATATACTAATAGATTATGCAGAGACACTATATATCTTGATAATTGTTAACAAATGAATCAAGCTTTATTTTATCTTGTTTTTTTAATGTTTTAGTTTAATTCTTGGTTGTTCTTTATATAACTATTATTTATAGAAATGCTCCACCTGCCCACGGTGTATATATTTAATGTGTCTATCACTAATGTGACAGTGCCACATCGATAATTTTTCAGTTATTGTTTCATTTTTTTAGTTAAGGTTGAGTTTTGTTTAGTCGGATTTAATTAATTTTGGTATATTTTTTTATTAATTTCTTTATTTATATCATTGTCACGTTATCCGTGAGCACATTAAATATACTCGCGGTGGGCATTGGAGCATTACTCCTACTTATAATGTTAAAATGGGCAAGATAGTTTTAGAAAAAATCTAAAAATTATTTTCTAGATCATCACTTTTAATTTATGGTGTACTCTTAATTCAAGAGTAATAATGTAGTAATTTTATAAGATATCTAAGTGAAATTTATAATTTATTTGAATTAATATAGCATGCTTTTATACAATGAAGGATGAGTGAGATTAAATCTTAATTATTATTATTTTTTTTATCAGGCAAACACAACACACTCTCACACACACACCCGGGGTGACTCGAACCTCCTGCCTCTTGGATCGGAGGGGAAGCATCTTACCAACTGAGTTGCGCTTCGTTGTCATTAAATCTCAATTATTGTCAAAAAAATTTAAGTTTATTGTGTTTGAAGGTTTAGAACGCATTAAGTATCTGTTCAAATCATAATACGCTAATTAAAATAATTCGGTCAACGTGTGAATGCATGTTATATTTGCTATTTCAATTAAATTTTATATAAACTTCTCTTACTTAACCTTCAATTCTACTTCTCCACTCTTATTTATCTTTTCAATTTTTCAAGAATATTATTCATCTCCTCAAGAATCTATTGCTTCATACGTGATATATCATAAAACTCACAATATTAAATAATAAGTATGATATTGTAACATCCCAAATAATTGGGTTGGACTTAAAAATTCTAATAGGCCATTACAACCATTTAGTTGGGCCTAGAATCTATGAAACCATTCACCAAGAGCCATCTGAATTTCAAAGCCATCAACAAGATCGCTTAAGAGAAGCTGGTAGAAGGATTCCCAGACCAAGTATTCGTAAGAGATCATATTTGTGAAGCTTGCCAAGCTGGAAAACAGACAAGAGTGTTGTTCCCCAGCATTGGAGCTCAATCATCAACTCGAATCCTGGAACTTCTTCATCTGGATCTCTTCGGTCCAGTTACTCCCATAAGTATTAGTAGTAGAAAATATACCCTTGTTGTTATAGATGATTTTTCTAGAGCTGGAGAAGCTACATGCTCTACTCAAGAAGTTGTGCAATCAAAAGAATACCACCGTGGTATCAATTTGCTCAGATTGTGGAACCGAAATCATCAATCACATGATCGACTCATACTGCACTAAAAAGGGAATCACTCATCAAACTTCAGCAGCTCGCACTCCTCAACAGAATAGAGTGGTTGAGTGTCGAAATTAATCGCTGAAGGAAGCAGCTCGTACTATGCTAAACGAGACCAAACTTCCCAAATTTTTTTGGGCAGAAGCAGTCAACACCGCTTGCCACACCTAAAACAGATCCACTGTCACTATTCGTCATGGGAAGATACAATACGAGCTGTGGAGAAACAAGCTGCCTAAACTTTTTTTCAGGAGCTAGAATTAAAATTTAAAAAAATAAATAAATAAATAAATAAAACAAACAAACAAAAACAAAAATTTGAAAATTGAAGTGTGCACCCGAGTGCGCAATTGTGATACACCATTCCCGAGTATCAGTGGCACCGCTCCCTTGTAGCACCAGCGCTACTCCTTCCTCCGACCCATTGAAGATACTATAAGAACTGTTTATTGTGAATACTAACCGGGTGTTTGGGTGAGTCTACAATTTTTTTAGAACAATTCATAACTTCTAATAGAGTCTATTATAATAATAAATTAGGCCAAAATAGATGGGACGGATATGTAATCATTCATAGTACGTGTTTGACCATTTCTATAAAGTAGATCCTATTTTGTACTCCCTCTAGTCGATATATCGTAAATAATAAGGAAATATGTAAATTTACATTTTAACCTCATTTATTATTATTCTCTTTTTCTGCAGACCACATAATATATAACATTAATTATGACAACGAAGCGCATCTCAATTGGTAAGACGCTTCCCCTTCAACCAAGAGGTCGGGGGTTCGAGTCATCCCGGGTGCGTGTGTGTGTGAGTGAGTGTGCGTGTTGTGTTTGCCTGATAAAAAAAGAAATATATATATATATATATATATATATAGGGTTTGATTCTGGTGGAAACTTTATCTAGTGTGAAATCTAAAAACTATTATAAACCATTGATTTGGGTACAATCAATGGATAGGATTAGAAGTTGATTAACCAACCAATTAATTAGAGTTTTTTAACTGCATAAATTATGTAATTAAGGGCAAAAAAGTCAAATTGAAGAGAGAGAATACTCTGCAAAATCATGTCTCCTTTTTTTTAGGGAATCGGATATATCTTACTTAAGATAATAATAATTTATGCAACAATTTAGAACCTTTTTTTTTCGTGAGACAACAAAAATTTAGAGATTAAAATTATATTATTCATTGCAAAATGGCATATTTTGGCTTTGGCTTCTGTGCAAATGTGCTCTGATGTATATCTATAATGATGAATATTCAGTAATAAATTAATGATGCATTTTATACTATGTACTAATGCATATTGCGTATAACAAGTTATGTTCGATTGTTAACAGAGATCAAAATTATCCATTTGTGTATATATATGGTGATGAATATATTAAATGCATTTATTTTGTTATTTCAAAATGTATTAATTTGGTAATTATGTAGTATTTTTCATCATAATACATTTTTTAATCATATATGCATTAGTTTATGATAAAAAATGCATTTATTTTCCTACAATGATGCATTGCATTTACCATAATAATGCATTCCATAAAATAATTTTGAAGTCATGCTTAAAATATTACACCCTTAACTCTAAACCCTAATAAGAAAAATTAAACCCTAGGCGATGAAAAACTAAACCCTTATCGCAAATATAAACCCTAGCCGAAAAAATAAAACTTTAGACGGTGAAAACTAAATTCTAAACCCTAGTAGGAAAAACTATATATATGCAACATCACAAAAAAATATTATTTTATGAATATAATACATTATTAAAATATTGCAAGATCATATGCATAGAAATGCATCATTGTATGCATAAAAATACATAGTTTGCTGGTTTTCACGAGATAATTAGTTTTTACAGGAACCAACCTTAAACCCTAAACCCTAGACGGCGAAAACTAAACCCTTATCGGGAATCTAAACCCTAGCCCCAAAAAATTAAGCTTATGCGAAGAAAACTATACCTTAAACCTTAAACTCTACACCCTAGTAGGGAAAACTAAACCCTTGTCGGCTAAACCCTAACCGAAAAAATCAAACCTCGTATGTTTGTCATAGTGCATTTTTTGTCATTTATTATGCATATTTTGAACAAACATTATGCATGCACTTGAACACTATACTATATTTCGTATCTCCTAATAACAAATACGCATATCCAATATGTATACTTGTAGTCAATTGTGAATTATTAATTTCAATTAAGGTGTATAGATTTCAATTTTTAATGATAAATTATAAGCATTTCTTGTAAAACTTATTATAAATAATAGCCTTTTTGTAATTAAAAAATGCATTATTTGCATATTTATTAAGTATTATGCATAGTTTAAATTGTTAGTATGCATTCACTTAAAAAATATATGCATAAAAAAAATTACATTAATGCATTGTCACATACATGTGAGGTTTGGTTGCCCTACTAGCTAGATAGGAGTTATTTTTCCTGACTAAGATTTAGATTTTTTAGCTTAGGTTTTGATTCCCAACAAGGGTTTAGTTTTCACTATCTAGGGTTTAATTTTCCGAAACAAGGTTTAGGGTATAGATTCAGATTTTCAACCAGGGTTTAATATTTCAGAATAGGGGTTAAGGTTTAGATTTTCGACTAGGGTTTAATTTTCCTGACTAAGGTTCAGGGTTTAGATTCCTATAAAATTGTTATGCATATTCTATAAAATTGTTATGCATTGTTGGATGTATCATTGTGCATTCTTGCTTATATTAATATTACTATTTACTATGTCACACATCCTATATATTTAAAGAAATTTTATCATGCATTTACCTGATAAGGTAATGCATATCTTGCTATTTTATATAGCAATAATTTAATAATCAATTATTTTATTTGTTTTTTATATTTATATGTTAAGTGTAGTGTTTAATATTTCTTATAATTGTTGCATTTAAGTTAATTTGGTAATGCATATTTTGCTATTTTATTATGCATTTACATAATATATGCATTAATTCATAAATAAAATGCATTTCTTCACTACAAAATTGCATTTTAATAATACATACAAAGATGCATAATAATATATAAAAAGATAAATAACAATTTAACAAAAACTCATTGCAAATGACTGCTTTGATATCTGATTTCTTTTTTTAGTTTCACATGCAAGAAGATTGAGTTGAAATTATAATATTTAATGAACATCATCACAATTTTGATAGTATTGATGCAAATATAATACCGAAAATGAAAGGATTCAACAAGAAAATAATAAAACTTTCGGTTATATTACTTATATAGCATTAAAGGAGACTTGCCATATTATCACACGTGATTGATTACTCCTTGATTTAAGGAGACTTACCGTTACAAACTAAGAATAATGACATAATTATCCTCCTTAAATCAACACACCTAATTAAATATTTAAAAAATCCTGCGTGTTTATATCCATTGATCTACTAAGATCAATGGCTAAGAAAAGTTTCTAGTTTCTAGTTTCTATATATATATATATATATATATATATATAACATTAATTATAGGGGTAAAGTTGGAAAACCATAACTATTATGTTATCAAATTCTAAAATGAAACACCTAAAAACAAACAACAAAAATAGTAACTAGAACACTTAAAAAAATTACGGAAGGAGTACTCCGTAAGTGATTTGTTTTGCTTTTAACTTAACAAACTTACGATGTCCAAACTTTTTATTCTTCTTTTTTCCTTTCATCCATTAATTTGCTTTTTTTTTTTTTCGTCCCCCCCCCCCCCCCCCCCCCTATGGCCTTTGCCCTTTGGTCCCAAAATTGATAACGAAGACCTTTTTAGGCAGCCATTCTAATTCACTATTGGACTATATACCCATTCGATGATTTAGGCCCAAAAATAATATCCCAAACTACCTGATAGGCAAAAGCAAACCTTTAATTTTTAATGAATTCATCGACCAGCTTTATTCATTCATGTATTTATTATATAGAGAATTTACATAAGATTGTTTGTTGGAACAGTAGTATTATTTTCACTTTTCACAACTTTGTTCCGATCTAAACAATATTATAGGACTATGAACATCTTCACAATTGCATTCCAAACTCGATATTTATATAGTAAAAAACAGAAAGAAAATTAATATAGGTAAACTTGATGCACTAGTTAGTTCAAAATCAAAGATTCAAGTTTAATTTACTTATCAATAAGAGAGAGAGACAGAAAAAGAATGATGCAACGCCAAGCCCATCCGAGCATGGATAAGTAAAAATAAAAATAAAATAGTAGTAGTAGCAATTAAAGTTTGGGAACAAAATCCAACAATTAAATGGATTAGGTCCGAAATTGAATTGAAATTTGAAAGCCCTAATATATTTAACTACTTATTCTTATTCATCTTCTTCTTCTCATTCTCCGATTGTGGGGCAGCAGTTGTCAGCCGCGGTGGTATTTCCAACCGGAATAAGGGGAAATCGAGTTGCGATTCCCAGTCCATGGCATCGATTTTTTTCCTCTGCGCACAATAGTATTTAAATCTCCAAACCCGCTCAGCCGTCTTCATGCGATCTTCTAGGGACACCTTCTTCTCCCTCTCCGACATAACTCTAGATTCCATTGATTTACTTAGTGACGCCTTCTCCTCCGCCATAAAATTCGATTGATTTCTTTGGGAATTAAAACTAATGAAACAATTAATGTTGCTATTGCTATTTATAAACCAATACCCCTCTCCCTCGCCCTCTCCCAATAGGAATAGGAGGCGGAGGGATGCAGACCATTGATCTGCATTGAATGAGTGGCTAAGATTAAATTATATCAAAATAAAATTAGGAGATTTTAATTATAATTTGAGTAGGATTAAGGGTAATAAATTAAAGTAAGATGCATTAAATCATATCAAAATAAAATTAGGAGATTTTAGTTATAATTTGAATAGGAGGGAGATCAATTTTGATTCTGTATATATTGATATTGATTTGTTTTTGACAATTTACATTAAATTTTAAATTTTGGGTTTAAATTTAGAATAGCACGGATGATCTCATTCGATTTAATTTTAGAATAGGAGGGCAGAGGCTTACTTGGATATGAATGTTGCAACTGTTGAACTTGGGTTTGAAAGCTGTACCACTCTACTCCATAATTTGATGAACTCTTGTGCTTGCGTCAAGTCGTTCAAGTGCAGCATCGTTGGCTCCATCAAGTTGAGCGAATGCTCCATGGTCTAAACATTCGTATAAGGCTTTCAGGTTGTCTTCGTCAGATTTAAGTTTTTGGTTAGCAGTTCCACGATCCAGTGTTAATTAATCTCCAAGTCCAAACATTGGATGTTGTATATATATTGCTCTATGTGAAGACAAGTTTGGTAGAATTATTCATTTGCCTTTGAGTTGCTAATATGAGATTCATTTGCATACTAAAAAATGTTTCATGTGGCGATATGATGAAAAATGTTGGCCGTCTCTGATAGAAATACAGATTTCTCGAATTAAACAATCGAACAACCGCTGGGCAATTATGGCAACACCGCTTTTTACGCGGTGCGGAATTTCTAGTATACTAATATACCATATATTGTGGTTTCTGTCCCATATGGCCTCAACTCGATCGATACCGTGTCATGTTATTCTCAATTAATAATTATACTTGATCATACTATATAGTACTCCCTCCGTCCCGCTGAAATGGCTTGATTTCTTTTCGGCAATGGATTTAAGGAGGGAGTGTTTAATTCGTAAAATGTGTTTGATAATTAAAGTTTTGAATTTCTTATAAATATATTTGATATTAAATAAATATTTCAAGGAAAACAAGGTCATTAATTAATTTTTTTATTAATTAATTAATTTTTTTAATTCACTAATTATTTCCTTTTTAGGAAACAAGGTCATTTCGGTGGGACGGCCCAAAAAGGAAAACAAGGCCATCTCGGCGGGACGGAGGGAGTATATATTATGCATGAAAGGCCGTACCTACTAAATTTCACTTTATATATATTCAGAATTCTGGAAACATACTACCTCCGTTTTTTTCAAATTGTTATATTTTTTTTAATAATTTTTTCAAGCATTTTCGAGCGTCTTGATGATGAGTTTTAAAATAATATTTAATTTTTCTTTTATGGGATACCCGTAAAAGAATTTTTTTTAAAAAAGTTATTTTAAAACTCATCATCAAGACACTGAAAACGCTTGAAAAAATGGTTGAAAAAGTGTAAAAAAATGTAACAACTTGAAAAAAGCGAAGGTAGTATATTGTTAATTACCAATTAAACAAAACACACAACCTGCATGCAGACGTGTTAATTAATTCGTACACGCGCGATAAATGTATTGAGACAAACAAATTAACACAATATATATTTAAAAAAAATTGAATGCGATATGAACACATATAGTAGATCGAAATAATAGGATAAACTGTTTTATAAAATAAAATAAATTAAAAAAAAGTAGTAGAAATTAAAGTTTGGGAACAAAAAACTATTAGATGGATTAGGTCCGAAATTGAATTGAAATTTGAAAGCCCTAATATAATTACTTATTCTTATTCATCTTCTTCTTCTTCTCATTCTCCGATTGTGGGGCAGTTGTCGGCGGCGGTGGTATTTCCAACCGGTGTAAGGGGGCACGGAGTTGCGATTCTCGGTCCATGGCTAGGTATTTCTTCCTCTCCGCACAAAAGTATTTAAATCTCCTAACCCGCTCAGCCGTCTCCATGCGATCTTCTAGGGACACCTTCTTCTCCCTCTCCGACATAACTCTAGATTCCATTGATTTCTTTAGGGACACCTTCTCCTCCGCCATAAATCTAAATTCGATTGATTTCTTTGGGAATTAAAACTAGTGGAACAATTAATGTTGCTATTGCTATTTATAAACCAATACCCCCTTTCCCTCTCCCAATAAGAATAGTCATCATATATAAAATAGTCATCATATATATGATGGTTATAAATAGTCATCTTCAAATCATTAATCTTAGGTAAAATGACAAAAGTATAAATCGTACCAATTGACAAACACTCTTAACCTAATCGTGCTAGGTTTTTCCTATGCACGAAACCGAGACCAGATAACTTTATCGTGTCGATTTCATGTGTATCAAAATTGTAGACAATCTGATTCTAGCCTTGATATGTAAAGGCCAAAACCTCCAAGTATTTAACCCAACCAATTGGATACAGAAGCCTTATTGTAAGTCCATGTTGACAAAAACTATTTTCATTGTCATCGCGTTGACGAGGCCTGCACTCTGGAGCTCTGGTCAAGTCAACCCTATGATGCAGCACCTTTCTCCATTCTCTACTTTCTTGTGGTTTCATCTCCCAAACTTCCCACCAAAGGTCCCCACAATCAAGCAGCATCGACAGAAGCTTCCCCGTTGACAGATAATAACACGGTTGCCATTGCACAGAGCTAGGGGTGGTGGCTTGACTCAATGTAAGGATCTCAAGGATCTCAGTTCCACATCCAATGTCAACACATACCTCCATCTATCGTAATGCAAGAAACCTTCAGTAGGCAAAGGAGGATGAAAAGGCAAAACATTTCTAAAATCTCTGGGTATGTGGTCGGCCTCAACCTTTTCGCCATGATTTATCAACTCCAACAGTCAATATGTCGAGACCTGCATCTGGAAATGGTCAGTCGCCGTAATAAAAATAAGGTAGAGTGACTTTGTATTCCTTGGAAACTGGGGAATATGCAATGCCTCCTTCCGCTCCAGAATCATTACTTAAATAATTCTAGAGCCAAACCATTGCTACTACCAAGGATTCTGGTGTTGCTGCAGTTGTAACTTAACTCGCAGATGGTGAGATTTTTTCGTGAGAAGAAGTTCGTATGTAGAATGATGGTGATCGGTATGTGTGTCAATGAAAGCTCGAGAATCGATGATTTTGCACACAAACCTTGCTATATCGTAGAGAAAATCA
Organism: Mentha longifolia; assembly: GCA_001642375.2. Taxonomy (NCBI): domain Eukaryota; kingdom Viridiplantae; phylum Streptophyta; class Magnoliopsida; order Lamiales; family Lamiaceae; genus Mentha; species Mentha longifolia. The sequence continues at coordinate 19,745,161 of CM038110.1, read as the reverse complement.
GCGGGTAAAAATAAAAGAATGTGGAACAATACAAAATATCTGCATATACAAAATATTTAGAGCTACTATTAAATCATATCTCATGAAAAAGTTTTTCTTTCAAAAAAAAGAAGAGACATAATTGAAAAGAGTAATTAATAAGGGAGGAAAGGGTGCAGTGCTCACCGATAAATTTCCTCCTTCATTAGTGTTGTTATCGCTGCAGCGGCGGTGCGGCTGCTGCGGGTGGCGGACGGCTGATTGTTGCATACCTTTGAGTTACCTAGATTAATGAGCTAAGGGATCTTAATTATATTCAAATCTTGATCGTGATCTCCATCTATATCTTTTTCTCAAAATAATTATGGTAATGTTTTTATTAATTTTTTTAGTGGTAATTATCACCAATCAAATAGAGATTTAGTGTATTTGTTATTATCTAGTAAAGATTTCCTTCCACCGTAAGCATTGTGTAGTGATAATATACAAGTCCATCGTATCACTAACAAATATGAAACCAGCCATCGCTAGCAAAAACATAAACAACAGTCATAAATATATAAAGAAATTTAATTTTCTGCCTACCTATCTAACATGATATGTTTATATAGTTGGTGATAAATAAATACACGAAGTGCCAATCAGCTGACATTACAGTACCATGTTGGAATCTAGACTTAGATTTCAACTATTATTTTTGTCTTTCTTCACATATGTCCGCTGATGAGGTGGCTGATGTGCAAGCTGATGGACGACTGATGTGTGCTACTCAATTGCTAATGTTTTATGCTATAAACTTGGAGTTGGTTTTTGCATTTGGTTTGCAGAACTCTGGATGGTGTCTACCGATCATTGAGTTTATTTGGTTTTGTGAAGAAAGACAAAAAGGGGGAGTTTGTTGGAATCTACTTGTAGATTCAATCTTCTAAGTTTTGTCTTTCTTCACCTTTTTGTTTTTCTAGTGTGTTTTGTATAGATTTAATACAATATACATGTTGGATTAAGAGGGAGTGATGATGTGGTCGATGATGTGGCAGATACAAAGCTCGCGGGCTGCAGAGCTGCTATGTGATCAAGCTCAAGCCCAATATCATAGTGGGCTTATGGTGGACATTTTTCAGCTAGGGTTTGGAGCCATGAGATAGGGGTTAAAGGGAGGATAAAATTTGATTATATTTGATCTTATCTAAAATAAAACCCTAACTTGGTGGCTAAGAATCAAGTTGTATAAAAGGAGGAGATTCATTGGAGATCAATAACCAAGCAAGAAGCACGGCCTTTTTGGAGAGAGATTGAAGAGAGAGTTCTTTGAGAGAAATCCAAAAACGTTTTAGTTGAGTAATACTAGCATGATACAACTAGCTTAGTGGATAGTTAGATTGTCTTTAGTAGTAACTTTTAATCGTTCATTTCCTCAACTATGGTTTGTAATTCTTCGTGAATTATAGTATTTGTTTCGCCTTGAGGCATCTATAAGATATTATTCATATATCTTGTAGAAAAACCATCTTGTTTGTCTTCGTTTTATTTTCGTTTTTTCGTTGCCTCAGTTTCTAAGGAGATGCTCGCAGAGCTAGTCTCCGTGGGTACCTCTGTGGTCACCTCCGTCATGTTTTTCTTTTCTTTTTTCTGTTGCGTTTGTGTTCGAAGTTGCACTCACAGTGCCGCTTACAGTGAACACCTCTATTTATCCATCGGTTGATGCCAACAAGTGGTATCAGAGCACTTGTGTTCTATGAGTCTATCACTGTACAGAGCTTTGCGAATACCTTTGTGTTTTCTGTCCACTAATTGATGCCAACATGCCACATCAATAAATTTTCCCATAGGGTTTAGTTATTTTTAATAAGAATTTAGTAGGTTTTTTTTATAAGGTATATTAATTAAAATTTTCATATATATAATGCCGCTACCTTAGCCATGAGCAAAATTACTCTACATAAATAATACATCTTCACATCAAAATATTATTGTTTCTGAAATTGACGACTCTAATCATCGTCGCCGCCGGTAATGGCTTCTATACCACCGACAGCCTCCTTCCAGCCTCCGCCTCTCGGTTAGTGAGCACCCTATATCCCTTTATTTATTTATTTTATTTTTTTTCATTCCTTATGTTGAAATCAAAAGGAACACAATTGATCGATGTTTCGTTGAGCATCGGAAAAGAGTTTTGATTTGAAATTTACTTAAATTTAAAGCTAACTGCAACTTCATTAGTTTACATTGAACAAAAGTGATTGCCAGTGTGAATTTATAATAACTGAAAAGATTTACATACTTATATAGATTATAAAACCCTATTTTTTCTTAGATTATAAAAGCCTATTTATTTAATATGCAGGCAAACATAGATTCCCTCCCCGAAGATTTGTTGTTCGACATTCTCGTACGTTTGCCGGCTGATTTTCTTCACGAAAGTGCGAAGCTTGTTTGTCATAAATGGCACAAAATCATCCGTTCCGATGATTTCATTAACACACAGATTCGCCATTCTTCATACGGACTTCTTCTCTCGTCAGGAAATCTCATACATCCAATTTACGTGACAACCACACAAGGCAGAATCGAAACATCCGAGTTGAGTTATATTGAAGAATGATGCATTTCTCTATAATATTCTAAACAATTCCATAAGTATTCTAGCATAGATTATTAAATGTAGAATCTAGATAATACTCTTACATATTTTGGTAGATAATTCTAGATTCTTAGATTAATAATGATGATCTAGAAAGATCCATCCACACCTATAAATAGAGGTGTGAGGATCCATTTGTAAATGAACCCAAAATTCAAAAGAAATCAATTGTAAAGTTCTTCAACTCTCTCTAAATTCCTCCTAATACTCTACACACAACCCACACTAAGCCCCTCTCTACACAATTCTACTACTAGCACTCACTACATCCAAAATACCCATAAATACTTCCCATTTTCCAACAGTGGCATCAGAGCTTAGTTCGATAAAATTGGGCGAACAAATGGCCGACAACTTCCGCTCAACTATTTTGGTACCAAAATTTCATGGTGAAAACTACGACTATTGGGCCATCAAAATGAAGACATACTTTCGATCCCAAGACTTATGGGACATTGTCTACAATGGATACAAGACTCCGGAAGATGGCGCAATATTAAACGCCACCCAAAGGAAGGAGCTCAAGGAGAATCAACAAAAGGATTCTCAAGCATTGCTTGCTCTACAAATGAGCTTGGCAGACGAAATATTTCCAAGAATCATGGGGGCGACAACAGCTAAGGAAGCGTGGGATACATTACAGGAGGAGTTCCAAGGGAATGAAAAGGTACGCACCGTGAAACTTCAATCTCTACGAAGAGAATTTGAAAATATAAGAATGAAAGAATCTGAGACTGCTCAAAAATATTATTCTAGAGTAAAAGAAATAGTAACTCAAATGAGAGCCTATGGTGAAAATATTTCGGACAAGAAAATTGTCGAGAAAATATTAATTAGTTGCACAGAAAAGTATGACACAATAGTTACGGCTATTGAAGAATCTAAGGACATAGATAGAATGCCAGTTTCAGAACTAATGGGCTCTCTAGAAGCATTTGAAAAAAGATTAAGTAAGCGATTTGAAAATTCTGAAGAGTCTGAAACCGCATTTCAGACAAAAGTAAATTTGCAGTCTCAGAAATTTAAGAAAGGAAGTAAACTAGACTTCCCTCCATGTGGTATATGCAAGAAAAATAATCACATGGAGAAAGATTGTTGGTTTAAGGATAAACCACGGTACAAAAAATGTCGAAGATTTGGGCACATAGAAAAATTTTGCCGTACTAAACAAGATCATGAAGTTAACTACACTGAAGAAAGGAATTCAAGTAAGGAAAACTATCTATTTTATGTCTGCCGAGCTACTTCACAAGAAAAAAGAAATATTTGGTATCTAGATAGTGCTTGCAGCAGTCATATGACTTATGATGAAAGCATCTTCTGCAAGCTTAAAAAAATAAAAGAGAAGGTAAAAATTGGAAATGGAGATTATATGGAGGCAATAGGTAAAGGAACTATTGCAGTCCATACAAGAAGAGGAGTAAAATTCATTACGGATGTGCTCCTTGTCCCAACAATTGATCAGAATCTACTGAGTGTTGGGCAAATGATGAGAAAAGGTTATTCGTTGCATTTTGAGGGAGACTCGTGTATCATACACGATAAGCAAGATAAATCTCTCAAAATTGCAAGGATCAAAATGAAGGAAAATCAAAGTTTTCCTCTATATTTAAAATATGCTAAGAAGACAGAAGCCAAGAGCAAGGAGTCAAAGAAGGACAGTCTTGTGAAGGAAATGACTAAGCTACCTCAGGAGGAAACTATCGACTTCACGAAAGTCAATGTTGAGGAGAAGCCAAAAAGATCAACAATTATAAGATCAAGTGCAGAGGCAACAAGTAAGAATACCAAGACAGTATCAAAAGTACACAATACGTGTAATCTATCGATCGTGGAGCAAGATAGCAACACAAAAATTGATGAAAGGAAAGTTTCAAGGTATGACGTGGAAAAGATCAAGAACATCAACACGGTGGAGCAAAAAGACTACCGGAAGACAGGTAAGCTACACCACAAACTCGCAAATCATATCTACACCAAAAGACTATACATGCAGAGATACTATTTATTCAAGCAACTATGTGGTATGACTAGCATTACCAAAATGCCTAACAAGCAGATATCTCCACGAAAGTACTACCAAGGAACAGATTCCAGTTTCTACGAAGAATGCTTGGAGTTACCGACAAATGCATCAAGGAGGAGTATTGAAGAATGATGCATTTCTCTAGAATATTCTAAACAATTCCATAAGTATTCTAGAATAGATTATTAAATGTAGAATCTAGATAATACTCTTAGATATTTTGGTAGATAATTCTAGATTCTTAGATTAATAATGATGATCTAGAAAGATCCATCCACACCTATAAATAGAGGTGTGAGGATCCATTTGTAAATGAACCCAAAATTCAAAAGAAATCAATTGTAAAGTTCTTCAACTCTCTCTAAATTCCTCCTAATACTCTACACACAACCCACACTAAGCCCCTCTCTACACAATTCTACTACAAGCACTCACTACATCCAAAATACCCATAAATACTTCCCATTTTCCAACAGTGGCATCAGAGCCTAGTTCGATAAAATTGGGCGAACAAATGGCCGACAACTTCCGCTCAACTATTTTGGTACCAAAATTTCATGGTGAAAACTACGACTATTGGGCCATCAAAATGAAGACATACTTTCGATCCCAAGACTTATGGGACATTGTCTACAATGGATACAAGACTCCGGAAGATGGCGCAATATTAAACGCCACCCAAAGGAAGGAGCTCAAGGAGAATCAACAAAAGGATTCTCAAGCATTACTTGCTCTACAAATGAGCTTGGCAGACGAAATATTTCCAAGAATCATGGGGACGACAACAGCTAAGGAAGCGTGGGATACATTACAGGAGGAGTTCCAAGGGAATGAAAAGGTACGCACCGTGAAACTTCAATCTCTACGAAGAGAATTTGAAAATATAAGAATGAAAGAATCTGAGACTGCTCAAAAATATTATTCTAGAGTAAAAGAAATAGTAACTCAAATGAGAGCCTATGGTGAAAATATTTCGGACAAGAAAATTGTCGAGAAAATATTAATTAGTTGCACAGAAAAGTATGACACAATAGTTACGGCTATTGAAGAATCTAAGGACATAGATAGAATGCCAGTTTCAGAACTAATGGGCTCTCTAGAAGCATTTGAAAAAAGATTAAGTAAGCGATTTGAAAATTCTGAAGAGTCTGAAACCGCATTTCAGACAAAAGTAAATTTGCAGTCTCAGAAATTTAAGAAAGGAAGTAAACTAGACTTCCCTCCATGTGGTATATGCAAGAAAAATAATCACATGGAGAAAGATTGTTGGTTTAAGGATAAACCACGGTACAAAAAATGTCGAAGATTTGGGCACATAGAAAAATTTTGCCGTACTAAACAAGATCATGAAGTTAACTACACTGAAGAAAGGAATTCAAGTAAGGAAAACTATCTATTTTATGTCTGCCGAGCTACTTCACAAGAAAAAAGAAATATTTGGTATCTAGATAGTGCTTGCAGCAGTCATATGACTTATGATGAAAGCATCTTCTGCAAGCTTAAAAAATAAAAGAGAAGGTAAAAATTGGAAATGGAGATTATATGGAGGCAATAGGTAAAGGAACTATTGCAGTCCATACAAGAAGAGGAGTAAAATTCATTACGGATGTGCTCCTTGTCCCAACAATTGATCAGAATCTACTGAGTGTTGGGCAAATGATGAGAAAAGGTTATTCGTTGCATTTTGAGGGAGACTCGTGTATCATACACGATAAGCAAGATAAATCTCTCAAAATTGCAAGGATCAAAATGAAGGAAAATCAAAGTTTTCCTCTATATTTAAAATATGCTAAGAAGACAGAAGCCAAGAGCAAGGAGTCAAAGAAGGACAGTCTTGTGAAGGAAATGACTAAGCTACCTCAGGAGGAAACTATCGACTTCACGAAAGTCAATGTTGAGGAGAAGCCAAAAAGATCAACAATTATAAGATCAAGTGCAGAGGCAACAAGTAAGAATACCAAGACAGTATCAAAAGTACACAATACGTGTAATCTATCGATCGTGGAGCAAGATAGCAACACAAAAATTGATGAAAGGAAAGTTTCAAGGTATGACGTGGAAAAGATCAAGAACATCAACACGGTGGAGCAAAAAGACTACCGGAAGACAGGTAAGCTACACCACAAACTCGCAAATCATATCTACACCAAAAGACTATACATGCAGAGATCCTATTTATTCAAGCAACTATGTGGTATGACTAGCATTACCAAAATGCCTAACAAGCAGATATCTCCACGAAAGTACTACCAAGGAACAGATTCCAGTTTCTACGAAGAATGCTTGGAGTTACCGACAAATGCATCAAGGAGGAGTATTGAAGAATGATGCATTTCTCTAGAATATTCTAAACAATTCCATAAGTATTCTAGAATAGATTATTAAATGTAGAATCTAGATAATACTCTTAGATATTTTGGTAGATAATTCTAGATTCTTAGATTAATAATGATGATCTAGAAAGATCCATCCACACCTATAAATAGAGGTGTGAGGATCCATTTGTAAATGAACCCAAAATTCAAAAGAAATCAATTGTAAAGTTCTTCAACTCTCTCTAAATTCCTCCTAATACTCTACACACAACCCACACTAAGCCCCTCTCTACACAATTCTACTACAAGCACTCACTACATCCAAAATACCCATAAATACTTCTCATTTTCCAACAAGTTACGAATGCAAAACAGAAATCTACGGTTGTTGTAATGGTATGGCATTGGAATTACACCAAAACCAAGCCAACGGCAAACCTTCTCTACATCTCGTAAACCTTGCAACGAAGCAGCTAATGTTTGTTCCAGAATTTTCTAGAAGCAAAAGAAACTTCTACCCTCATCATTGTGGTATTGCATATTCTGCAGCTTCCACAAAGTATAAGGCCATTCTACCTTATCTGTATCTCTCATTTATTGCACATCGCTTATGCCTTGGTCTTGGTGTTTGTACCGTTGGAGTCGACAAATCTTGGAGAGAAGTAGAGATTTCCCACTTACCTAGAGATTATTCTTGGTTAATTTTGCGCCAGTTTCCATTGACTACAGAAGGATTCATACACTGGAGTCGATGGAGCTGTGTTTTGACGTTGAATGTGGAAACTGAAGTCTTTACAATGACTAAAGTGCCTATTCCTCCTGATCACGACAACTACTATCTGTCAACGGGAGATATTTGAATGTGTTCATTCCACGTGGGAATTTTTCGTGGGAATTTTGGGAAATGAACCCACCGGAAAGTGGAGAGTGGAGAAAGATGGTGAAGATTGAGATGGAACCTCAAAAGTTTGATTTTGTACCTAAGTCTTATCCAACTTTGAAGCCACTTGGGTGGATCAAGTACCCAGAGATCTTGGCCTTTTGTTTTTTTGAGAAACATCCGCATTTGTGTTCTCTACAATCTTGATACGCATGAAATCAGCACAGTCGAGTTGCCCGACTCATGTACAAATTTTAGTGTGTTTGCGCATAGGAACAACCTAGTCTCGTTAAGTTGATGAGTGTGTATCAAAGTAGAAATTTATATCATATATATATTTGTAATTTTTTTATTTACCTAATGTTCGTGACAATATACAGATTGTGTTAGATTTTTATTGTCAGGTCAAGATCATCTTTTTCATCAAGCATTCAATCGAATATCTTCTGTGAATTAATTTATGTATAATGATAACATGCACAAATATATCAAGTTTTTTTTTTTTTTTTTTTTTTTTCCAGTACAACACAACACACTTACACACACATCCGAAGTAACTCGAACCCCCGACCTTTTAGTTGGAGAGGCAGTGTCAACACAGATTCTTTTTAGATTTGCACTTTTTTTTATTGCTTCGTTGAGTGTTATATTTTGTAGATTGTTGTGACGGAATAAAGTAATTGAGTAATCGAAACAAACAAATACTTAAAGAGAATGTGTAAATTTTTTTCAATTATCAATAATATTGTACTTATACTATTCATAGGAAAAAGATTACACATTCCCTTAATTTTCGTACCCAAATTTATGGGACGAAAAAACTTAAAATTATTCTCAAAAAAAAACAGGATGTTATCTTTAGGACGGAGGGAGTATATAATATGGATGAGTACACTATTCTTGATATACTTGATATACTATTCTCTTAACTTAACCATACTAGGTTGTTCTTATGCGCAAAAGAACGAGTACAACGCTCGGGTAACTCGATCTTGCTGCTTTCACGCGTATCAAGATTGTAGAAAACGCAAGTGCGGCCTCGATACGAAAAGGCTAAAACCTCTAAGTATTTAACCCAACCAAGTAGCCTGAGATAGGCCACCTGTTGAAAAGCCTTGCACTTTAGAGCTCTGGTCAAGACAATCTCATGAGTCCCCACCTTTCTCCATTCTCTACTTTCTTCTTCCGGTTTCATCTCCCAAATCTCCCACAAGAAATCCTCATTATTCCACAACACAGATAGATACTTCCCCATTGATAGATGATAGATGAAAAAGTGATAAGGTTTAGGAAAAGGGATTTGACTGTATGTAACGATTTCAGTTTCCAAATTCAATGTCAACACATGTCTCTTAGTCCCCCCAGTCCAAGAAACCTTCAGTAGTCAATGGAGGTTTGTAGAGAAGTAACCTAACCTCCTCAGCTAAGTGGCCAACCTCAACATTCCTCCATGATTTATCGACTCCGACACTCACTATATCAAGACCTAGACATGGCGGAAAATCTAGCTTACCCATGCGGTCAACGTACGGTAGAATGAGTTTATACTGCATGGAAGCTGCAGAGTATGCAGTACCACTGTAGTTATAGTGGACTGTTTTGTTAACTGAAGGGAAAAGGAATGACTGCTTTGTTGCAGGGTTTATAACATGCGGAAGAACGGCTTCTTTGTCTTGTAATGATTCTAAAACCAAGCCGTGGCCACTACTAGCCAAAATTTCGGTTCTACGGTTGTAACTCAACTCGTACGTCTTGACCCGGCCTCGTGTGGCTGTCACATGAACTAGGTTGTGCTTTGATGTGAGAAGAAGTCTGTATGCAGAATGGCGAAGATGTGTGTTGATGAATTCATGAGAACGGATGATTTTGTACCATTTATGGCAAACAAGCCTTGCCTTTTCGTGAAGAAAATCAGCTGGTAAAAGTAGAAGAATTTGGAACAGTAGCTCTTCAGGAAGGGAATCAATGTTTGTAGATATCTGCAGATTAAATAGAGAGTTAGGGCTTGTTTAGTTGCCCTTATAAACTATACTAAGATAAAGAAATTTAGGCTTAATTAAGCCTACAAAAGTTATTTTATCTTGGATTATTGGGGCTACTAAACAAGGCCTAATTATATAGTATAATCAAAATGTGCAGACCCTCTAACCTCATTTTTAGAAACAAATCTTTTATTATTATTGAACCCTAAATTAAAGTAATGTTTTTGGTGAGCTGCATCTGAAGTGTTTAATATCTGAATTGGGGAGAAGAAGAGAGCTAAGTCATGTTTTTTGTAATTCACTCTAACCCTAATTTCAAATTCAAATCATATCCCATAAAATATGAATATATGCGGAATCATTCTTTCGAAACAAAGAGAGAGAAAAGAAATACATATAGGGGTCGATCATAGTGAGACGAAGAAATTACATAACATAACCAATCAAATGCCGAAACCATTATTTCTATTAGTTCGCCTAAAATATTGTGTTGTTAGTGATTGAGTCAACCATGTCTAGCAAAAAAAAAGAACGATCATTATCATATCTACGTAACCTTAACTCCGTACCAAATGAACACAATAAGCGTTTAGAAATAACAATAATAATCAAATAATATTTAATTGCTTAAGAAAAATAACTCCTTAACAAAAAATTTAAACACAGCACCACCCGACTCGAACTTTAAGACCTTTGGAATTACACATATATCTATTCTTAACTCAACCATAGTAGGTTGTTCCTATGCTGAAAAACCCTATATCTTTTATCGGAATCAGGTAATTCGATGGTGGTGTCGATTTTATGCGTATCAAGATTGTAAAAATGCAAGTGCAGATTTCACCCGGAAAACGAAATGCCAAAACCTCAGGGTATTTAACCCAACCTAGTGGCCCCAGACCTCCATGATGCCCATAAGCAAACTGTTGAAGCCTTTGCTCCAGAGGTCTCAAGTCAACCTTAAGAGGCAGTAGGTTTCTCCATTCCCCACTTTTTGCTTTCATCAACTCCCAAATTTCCCACACAAATTCTTCGCTTCTACACAACACAGATAGGTGCCTCCCAGTAGATAGTCCCCAATACCCATGATAAGATTTAGGGATTTCACTGTTCGTAAAGGTTTCGGTTTCCACATTCAACGTCAACACTGTTCTCCCTATCGCCCAGTGCACGAAACCTTCGGTACTCAACGCATGCCTCACAACGAGGAGTGACCTAAGATAAACGCGTAAGTGGTGAATCGGAACGTTTCTCCATGATTTATCGACTCCGAGAGTGAGTATACGCAGGCCTGCGCAATATGCAAACCCATCGTGTTCACCGAAATATGGTACAGTGAGTTTATAGACCATGGAAGCTGCGGAATATGTAATGTTACATTTATTGTAATAGAATTCTCCATCACCGTTGATAGGAAGCGGAGGGAGAAGGAATTGTTGCTTTGTTGCAAGGTTTATCACTTGCAGAGAACGGGTTCCATTGTTGTCGTCTAATTCCACAACAAAACCGTTTGAACTACCCAAGATCATCTTGCTTCTGCAACTCAACTCATGTGTCTGGATTCGGCCTTGTATGGATGTGACGTAAATATTTGGATGACTGTGTGATCGCGATGGGAGGAGAAGCCCGTTAGTAGAACGGCGAATCTGTGCGTTGGTGAAATCATCGGAATGGATGATTTTGTACCATTTACGGCAAACATACCTTGCTCTTTCGTATAGAAAATCAGCAGGCAAAAGTAGAAGAATGTTGAACAAGAGATCATCGGAGAGGGAACCTATGTTGGTTTTCAAGCATAAGCCTTTCGCCCCAGACATCTGCATATTAGATTAGATCAGTTACTATAAATTTATAATAAGTATATATATTTATATATATGTGTAGACATTAACCTAATGGGAGAGAAGAAGAAATTCATCACCATATCTTTATAATTAAGGTGTTTTTCTATTATTAATCTGAACCCTAATTTCAAAGTCAAATAATTTCTCATGAAAGAAGTATTTAGATCAATAGGGGAGCTGAGGGTGCAGTGCTCGCCGATGGATTTCCTTCTTCACTGCGCATGTTTGAATCGCTGCAGCGGCGGCGAAAGGAGACCAATAGTAATGAAAAATAATTCTTGTGGTTTATTGACACGATATATATATATAGCTCAACAAGGAAACTTACCAACTCGTTAATAATTAATAATTATTATAAGAATACAGTCGAGTATTAAAAATTCTTATAAAAATCATATACACTATCTTTCTATACATATACGATTCTAGGGATGGTAATTTGGGTTCGGGTTTTTGGGTAGGGACAAAAATACCGAGCCCGAACGGGTTTTTGGATACCCTAAACTCAAAAAATTCGGGTTTGGGTTTGGGGTCGGGTAGTGAGATTTGAAATTTTCGGGTATCGAGTATACCTGAAAAATTCCGAAATCCCGAAATTTATTAATTATAAAATAAATAAATAAATAAATAATAGAGTTAATAAATAAAATAATTAAAAATGAATAATTAACTTAATAAATTAACATTCAGACTTAGCCATGACTCTCATTTCTTCATTTGATGTTTTATCAATTATGCAATTGTATAAATAATATCTCATAAACTATCGATATGCATTATTTAAAATAGAAAAAATAATAATAATTAATAAATTTTATTTTTTTCCTTTTATATTTTTGGGTTTTTTTCGGGTATCTGAATACCCGAATGGAATACTCGAACGGGTATTTGGGTACCCAAAAATATTTTCATATTCGGGTTCGGATAGTAAATTGTAGGATTTTCGGGTTTGGATACCCGAAAAATTCGGGTCGGGTACCCGACCCGAACCAAATTACCATCCCTAGTTACGATTCCATCAATTAAGTGTGATTGTTTTTTGTTTTCTTTTTTTCTTCTTGTTTGAGGGCATTTGATCATGTAAAATTGATGAAATTTTGAGTTAGTTTGAAATACGAACTGTGCAATGATAGGCATAGATGAGAACTTATCAATAATAGAGTTACGAAACCAGCCATGAACATAGCTGCGCTATAACGTAAACAAGGAACAAACTACGGACCATTGTCATAATAAACAATACACTACCCACAATTATTAATGAACGTTCACAACTAACAACTCAAGAACATACATATATATCCCCTTAGTTTGAAAGCTTTCACCAAATATGATGTTGACTACTACCTATTCAAACAATCATAAATATTCCAAATCACTATAGATTATGTAAAATGACAATTATAATATACGAAGTATTAAATATCATATAGATATATACTTCTTGGTACTTGATATATACTCTTAACTTAATCGCGCTAGGCTGTTCCTATGCGCTAAACAGTTGGAAATCTCAGTAAACTTGGAAATTTCATGTGTATCAAGATTGTACGCAATCTGAGCCTCGCCTCGATATATAAAGGCCAAAACCTTCAGGTATTTAACCCAACCAATTGGCCTCAGAACTTCATATAAAACTGCACAGAAACTATTCTTATCGCGTTGACGAGGCCTGCAGTACTCTGGAGCTCCAGTCAAGTCAACCCTATGACGCAGCACCTTTCTCCATTCACGAGTTTCCGGTTTCATCTCCCAAACTTCCCACCGAAAGTCCCCACAACTAAGCAACATAGACAGATGCTTCCCCGTTGACAGATAATGATTAGAGAAACAGAAATTAGGAGGAGGAGGAATGGGGACTCGACTCACTGCAAGGATCTCAGTCTCCACATCCAATGTCAACACATACCCATTTCTCCCCCAATGCAAGAAACCTTCGGTAGTCAACGGATTATAATGCAAATATCAACTAAGATCTTCGGGTATGTGGTCAACCTCCACCTTTCGCCACGATTCATCCACTCCTACAGTTAATATATCAAGACCCATACGTTGTGTTTGTGAGTACGGTAGAGCGACTTTATATTCCTCGGAAGCTGCGGAGTATGCAATGGCACTAAGGTCATGATAAATGACTCTGTTTTCAGTAGAAGGAGCTGAAGGGAGAAGGAATGACTGCTTCGTTACGAGATTTATAAGGCGCATAGGAAAAGCTCCTCTGCTGCTTACTAATTCTAGCACCACACCATTGCTACTAGACAAGATTCTGGTGCTGCTGTTGTAGCTAAACTCGTGTGTCTCGATTTTGCCTTGTGTGGCTGTCAAGTAAAGCGGATGATGACCCAGATAGGATGTGAGAAGAAGTCCGTACGTAGAATGGCGAAGGTGGTGTGAGTTGATGAATGCTTGAGTATGGATGATTTTGTCCCATTTAGGGCAAACGAACCTCGCCTTTTCGTACAGAAAATCTGCTGGCAAACGTGCCAGGATTTCGAACATCAGCTCTTTGGGGAGAGAATCTATGTTTGTAGGCAGAGTTTGAGAGGTCGAACCTGGGCTTGTACCTAGAGGTATCTGCAGATTAAAGAGAGTTATTACATATGATTCAAATGAGTATTTTCGTGTAACATCTACATCAAATGGATTATGGGATCCTTCGTCCCATAGCCGTAACCAAAAATTCACTTTCTACTATTTATGTATTATTTTTTCATAAAAATAAAAAAAAATACTACTAATATATTTCATCATAATATAAATTTATAAGTAAAAATTGAATTTTTTTAATATTATATATTATAGTTTTGAATTTATTAACTATAATATATTATAATAAAAGTGACATTAAATGTTAAAAATAAATATAAACCCTAATTGGATAGGTGAATTTTTGAAAATAATTATAAAATTAAACTAAATCATTATAAAATAAAATTATAAAAAAAATGTACTCATATAGAAGATAGGAATCGAATGTGTAGACTCTAACCTAATTTAGAGAAACAAATCCTTTACTCTTAATTAAAATCCAAATTAATGTTCTGTTTTGGAATCATCAATTCAATTCACTACCTAATATGTATATGTTGTTTCAAATCACAAAACTTACATATTAATGTTAATTCTCACAAAATAAAATTTAACCCTAATTTCAAAGTCAAATCATATCTTATATAATTATTCTTTGAAGTTTTTCTTTAAAAAAAAAAAAAAAAAGAGAGAGAAAAGAATACATATAACGGAACTAGGCAATTAAGGGGTGCGAAGCGATCGATGCTCACCGATGAATTTTCTTCTTCACTCTGCATGTTCGGCTCGCTGATATCACTGTGACGGCGGTGCTGCGGCGGCGATTTTGGATGAGGGATCAATTTTACAGCCCTTTAATTTTTCCGGTGAGTTATCTAGATTAATATGTTATGAATGGTGAAGGGTTGAAGAAAGAGGAACAGGAATTAAATAAATGAGTAGAATATAAAAGTGTTAATATATATATATATATATTGACAATTTACATTAAATTTTAAATTTGGATTTAATTTTTAAATAGAATAGAGAATCTCATTTGATATTTTCATTTATTTTAATTTAATTTGAGTATCCTCACTTTAATTTGGATAACTTCCATGCTAAGTCGGGCTCATTTGCCGTTCCACCATAGGCAGCCGACACATGTCACCTTTTTCATATTAAGACTATGTTTAGTTGAGGTATATTTTTTTTTTAAGTTGAAAAATGAATCAACTGATGTGATTCAATTACTTATTCTTTTAATTAATTTATTCAGTTACTTATCCACCATCATCATCATATCTACGTAACATTAATTAACCTGTACCAAATGAACACAATAAGCATATAAAGAAATAATAATAATATTTAAATATTTTCTTGTTCAAGAAAAATAACTCTTTAAACAATTTAACAAGAAATTTAAAGACAGCGCCACGAGACCTTTGAACTTACACATCAACCTATTCTTAACTCAACCCTACCAGATTGTTCCTATGCGGAAAAGCCCTATAACTTTTATTGGTATCAGGTAACTCGATGGTGACGATTTCACGAGTATAAAGATAGTAGAAAATGCAAGTATGGCCTTCCTTCCCAAAACAAAAGGCTAAAACCTCTGGGTATTTAACCCAACCAAGTGGCCGCAAACAACCAACATGCCCAGAACCAATCGGTTGACCACGAACACGAAGCCTGCACTTTAGAGGTCTCAAGTAAACCTTAAGAGGCAGTAGGTTTCTCCATTCCCCACTTTCTGCTTTCAACTCCCATATTTCCCACACAAGTGCTTTTCTTCTACACAACACAGATAGATTCCTCCCAGTAGATACTCCCCAATACCAACGATATAATTTAGGGACTTCACTGCACGTAAAGGTTTCGGTTTCCACATTGAACGTCAAAACCTTTCCCCATCCCGCCCAGTGCAAGAAACCTTCGGTACTCAACGCATGCGTCAGAACGAGAAGTGACCTATGATCAGGGCCGGCCCTGAGCATAGGCCCAGGGTGCAACCGCCTAGGGCCCAACCACAAAAGGGGCCCCAAATTTTTTTTATATTCTATTACTAGTATATGAGTCTAACTAAATATTGGGCCTCTTTTATGGAAAAAAAAAATACTAGCCCAACAAAAGAGCCCTCTAGCACTTGCCCCTTTTCTTCTCTTACTTTTTTATTTTTATCTGATTGCATTATTCCCCAAATCTCAACGTCTCTCTCTCTTGCCACTCCTGCTCTCTCTCCTTCTTCCCCAAATTTTGCATTTATTTCGTATTCTATTTATTTGTAATTTGTATCTACTTGGGATCTAATTTCATTTCTTTTGTATTTATTTTGTAGTGTACAGTGTGTAGTTATAACTAAATAATTGTAGTTTTTTTTTTTTCTCTAATTATGAAATAACTGTCTAAAATAATTTTCCCCTTTTAACTAGAAGTCTGTTGCCTGTTGATATCGAATTAAAGAAAAAAATCCATTTTCACGTGCTATTTTTCTTTTTTAGTTCGTATGCTATTTGCTTGTTATTTCAACTATAAAATGTTGTCAAAGAAACATTTATCTAGAAGTGAGAAAAAGAAAAAAGAAAAAACAAGAAGATGAGTTAAAAAAAATCACAATTACATAGCTCATTTTTTTTTATATACATATGAAGGGCCCATATTTTGTATTTCGCCTAGGGCCCCGTAATAGTCAGGGCCGGCCCTGCGGCTATGATCATCGGATAATTGGGGAATCGGAACGTCTCTCCATGATTTATCGACTCCGGCAGTAAGTATAAGCAGGCCTGCACAATATGTCATGCCATCGTGTTCACTGAAATACGGTAGAGTGACTTTGTACTCCATGGAAGCTGCGGAGTATGCAATGTTACATGCATATCCGTAGAATTCTCCTTCACTGGTGATAGGAACCGGAGGGAGAAGGAATAGTTGGTTTGTTGCAGGGTTTATTAGATGCAGACAAGTTGTTGTCATGTTGTCAAGGTTGTGAAGGTGAAATTCCAAAAGCAAACCGTTGCAACTATCAAGCGTATTGGTTCTCCATTTGTAACTCAACTCTTGTGTCTGGATTCGTCCTTGTTCGGCTGTGACAGATTGGATGGCTGTGTAAATCTGATGAGAGAAGAAGTCCGGAACTCGAACTGCGAATCTGTGCGTTGATGAAATCTTCGGAACGGATGAGTTTGTGCCATTTACGGCAAACATAGCTTGCTTTTTGATAGAGAAGATCAGCCGGCAAAATTTGAAGAATCTCGAACAGTAGCTCGTTTGGGAGAGAATTTATCGGAGAAATCTGCACGTGAATTAGAGAGACGAAGAATAGAGCAATCAGCATATATATCAAATACTCCCTTCGTTCCGTCCCACTTTTAAAGGCCGGTTGACTGCTTTTTATCTCACAAAACGCATTCAACTAACCATTTAAGAGTGGAACAGAGGGATTACTATGTTTTCTATAATTAATTTCTTACCGGTGAATTTCCTTCTTCACTAAGCATGTTTGAATCGCTGCGGCGGCGGTACAGCGGCGGCAGCAGGTGGCGGAAGGCTGACGTTATAATATTCCCCATTATGAATTTCCAAATAGATCTTTGTACGAATGGGAATCAGAACTTGAGAAAGAGCTAGACGAGTATATATAAAGGAAGTATTTCAAATCCTTTTTTGTGAGGGAGAAGAATTATTATAATCCTAATAGTATTCATCATTAGCTAACAATTAAGAAATTCTTTTTGTGATACGCTAAGCTTTTATTTTCTTTGAAAATAATTTATTGTTTTCATTAATAGTAATAGTTCCCAATTAGAGATTTATTTATCTATACCTATATAAAAAAGAGCATTGTGTCAAAATGTACATCGCCTAAAATATCCTCATAATATTGTAATCTATTTAAGTTTAATATATTACTTATAAGTTTAGTTTATCTAATAATAACATATCTCTAATTAATTCTTTCAACTTCAAGCGACTAAACCCGGAACCTACTTACATTCTCCCGTTTCTCTCTCTCTTCCAATCGACTAAAAGTAGAAAAGTTCTAGGTTATTATTTTTTTCCCACAAATTTTTCAGTTTTAGATTGAGGACATCGAGTGAGCATTCATATTTAAATTATTTTCTTGTTCTTGTTCAATACTATGAGATTATTATTCTTGATAATGAGATATCTTGCAATAGTATACGCATCAGAGTAAGAATTTTGTTGATATTGTTAACTTTCTGATCCATTGAAGCTGTAGTTGAACTTTAGTATTTTTTTTTTTAAGTTTTTCGTGTTCAATTTAAAATTAATTGATTTATATATTTATGATTAGTCTTAAATTTCTATTTATTCCTTTTATTTTCTTTCTACTCGTCGATTGCTTAGAATTGATTATGGATTTTCCTTGATTTGTACGGGTTCATTCTGCTCCTTGATTATGTGGATTCCTTATGTATTAGGCCTGTCACTTTACATCTTATATGTTATTATGTTTAGGCAATCCTTCCCCTTACAAAAAAAACAAAAAACAAAAAAAAAACAATAGGCATCCACCTTTTAGAAGGTTCTTCGTCAAGACCAAACAATGTTGTGACTTTTCATGAGTGATATATGAGGTTGACCACTGGATTTATATGAACTTCTTGAATATAATGTGCAATCGTCTCTTATTTTTTATTATGAAATATTTTTGATTTTATTTTAAATATAATTGTATTGTGTTTGAAATACCAAAAAGTATTAATTCAAATTATTCTAAACTTTTTTCTTTTTTTGGTCGTATTTCAAACTGATGCCTATTGTTTTAGAGGAATTATGGGAAAGATAAAAATAATTAAATCATCAAAATATGGTATGATGCATGTAAAAACTGTGGTAAATCGTGCCCTAAGGAGGAGATACAAGATGCAGCAAGTGCAACAACCATGTCATTGAGACAATACCAAAGTATTAGGCGAAATTAAACATTAAATATTTTTTTTAAATATAAATCTATTGACCATACTCTATTATGCAATTTCAGGTTACAATGTTCGATAGAGTTGCAGCATGCCTATGGATGAATATATTTTGTCAATTAATGAAGTAACTTATATATGTGTGTGTGTGGAGATACACATGCACGTAATTGAGTTGAATGATTGTGCTTCTCAGCGAAAAGAATCTTCTTATTGGCTACATTAATTTTCTCATTATATTTACATGCTTATTTGAGTTGAAGTATGATACTTGTAGAAAATGGGGACTTGATTTATTATTTATTTATTCAAATTTAATGTATTTTAGCAAAGCGAAGTTTTGGTATTATGCTTATGAATTTTTTTTTCTAAACATGGTTATATATTTATAATGATTAGCTAAATAGCTAAAGAAATTCAATTTTCTACTTGATCATTAATTTGAAGTATATGAATTCAAATTTTAGAATTTAGCTTTTTTTTTTCATGGGGAAATAATTCTACTTACTGTAAAGGTTTGAGCACACATGCATCGACCATGATGCGTTTCATAACTATTGGTAAATTTGTGACAATTGAAGATCGAGGGAATGCAAATATTACAGCCACAGGCATCCAAAAGATGGACAGCATAGATGCAAGAAATTAATTGATGACTGAATCGGTTGAAGACTCAAATCAAAATTTGAAGAAACATGCGGAAAAATCAATTGTAAAGTCTACGCGGAAAAAAAAAGAGAAAAACAACTATAGAGTTGCCAGATGCTGCTTCAATTCAAGACTCAAAAGAAGAAGAGGAAAAACTGATTGAAAAGTCAAACGGGGAAGAAAGAACAAGACAACTATAGGACTTCAGTCTGTTGAAGCTGGAAGTGCAAGATAAGAAAAACAAGAAAATTACAAGAAAAAAGAACGAGGACTACATTCATATTTCACGTGATGATGATCAGCCGTTGGCGAAGTGTATCTTTGCAAGCAAAACAAAGATGAAACATTCTGCAAAGAAGAAGATCAAACAAGAAAAGTAATGTGAAATCACATTTTCATAGTTAGCATACTATCTTTTAATTTTAGTATACATTTAGAACAAAATATTGTTTATCCTTTATTATTATTGAATTTTTTAATTCATTTATTTAGATACATTTTCTCAGGAAAAGAACAAAGCCATGACTGCTTTAATTTTTGAATATATGTGCATACACCCTATATTCATATGTAAAGATGGAAAAAAAAATAATAATCTTACAATTTCCGACGTCAAGATATATAGGCAACATAAACAAGAATTCCAGTACCTATAAAAGTTTGGGCTTTCTTCCATGTTGGTGTTTCTTTTATTTGCCCAAATGCTAACATCGCTATATAATTTAAAGAGGTAATAGGGACAAATGTCCACTTTCATGTAAGAAAATCAAGTTATACACACCCCCTTTAATCTACACACTAAATACCCAAATTTTTAAAAGATAACAAAATACCCTTATTCCTTTATTTTCTTTTCTCTACCTTATTTTCCTCCTCCCCTCTTGGTCTTTCTCTCTCTCGGTCTCTCTCTCTCTCAAATTCACCTTCCCCAAATCAAAACCTAAATATCTCTCACGTCCGGATCTGCTGCATCCGCTCCACCATAGCTCTTCTTCTTCAGCCGCTCCCATCTCCCCGGCACCGACGCCTATGTCGCATATGGTAGACGATAAGGGTGGTATTGTGAGGGTGACTGCCTCTTTGCTGACACGTGAAGTCGGAGCAATCCCCGCTTCGCACAGTGCTTTATAGGCGTCCCAAAATCATGCCCTGGGATTTCATTTTGCGCAACCAAGTGCGGGTACTCTATATACAGTGCTGTAATTTTCTCTTTAATTAATTTTATTAAATCTCAAAGTCTCACAGTATATATTTAATTTGTTCCTTCTCTAGGAACGCCTGGGTAGAAATTACTTGGAAAGATTTTATGCTTGCATTAAAGAGGCATGTGATAGACATGGGATCGGATAGCATTAAGGCAAACTGAGATGGGGGCTTTTCAGAAAGTCCGAGCCCATAATCTGTTGCGTTGTGTTTGTAGGTTAAAGTGGTTCTAATTTTGCCCAAAAGCAAGCTAGATAGAGATTTTGTGTGAAAATATCATTTTTTATGTATATGTTTCAATTTTTTCGCTCTTTTCTATCTTGGTTTTTTATATTTTTTAACTGTGATTGTGAAAAAATTATGTCTTTTTTGCCTATTGGAAATAGATTATTTTGCTTTTTGTGCAGATCTTATTTTGCCTTCTTTGTTTTCTAATTTACTGCTTTATTTTTTTAAATAAGAGGAAGAGTGTTTTTGGCTTTGGGAGATTTATTTCAATATATGTTAGGTAATCGGTACGAATTGAACCATAATCGTACTGATAATTATAGAATAACTTATATAATTCGTACTATAATTAGTGTATACTGTGAATTAATTGTTGGTTTGATGAATATTGTGTGGGAGGAATGAATCGGTGAGAAATATTTGTATCGATCAGTGACGAAGCCAGGAATATGGCTCAGGGGGGTCCAATTTATAACAACATAAAGAAAAAATCG
Source organism: Mentha longifolia (assembly GCA_001642375.2). Taxonomy (NCBI): domain Eukaryota; kingdom Viridiplantae; phylum Streptophyta; class Magnoliopsida; order Lamiales; family Lamiaceae; genus Mentha; species Mentha longifolia. Next base: position 19,723,467 of record CM038110.1, on the reverse strand, counting down.
TATATAGTTAAAATTGATTAAAAAAAAGAAGAAAAAAGGGAGATATGCATTAGTGATCTGATCCCTTTTACCCTCTTTTTGATACTGGGACTTTTAATAATTATTTAAAAATTAAATAGAGAAAAAAAATCCTTTTAAATTATTAAAAATGAAAGGAAAATATCCTTTTAAATAATGAATGAAAGGGAAAAAAAAATATTCTCTTTTGAATAAGTTAGTAGAAAAATATGTGATTATTGAAAAATGATTAGATGAAAGAAAATAAATGTGATTAGGGAGTAGATGAAAGGAAATTTTTTTTTTGAAAGAAATGTAATTAATAAAAATTTAATGGAAAAAAATAGTGGTTTGTCCATAAAGAATAGATGAAAAGACAACAAGAAATCTAGAGAAAAAAAAAGTGAAAGAAATGTAATTATTAAAACATAGAGGAAAGAAATATATGTGCATTAAAGAATAAATAATAAAACAAGAAATCTAAATAAATTTAGAGGAAAAAAATGAAAGAAAGGTAATTATTCAAACATAAAAGGAAAGAAATAGATGTGCATTGAAGAGTAAATACTAAAAAGGGAAAAAAAATGAAACAAATGAGGCCAAGGAGAATTGAACCCTGGACCTTACACAAAAACAAGAGATTTTTAGCTAATCCCATTGCCAACTAGTCTGCATATTTCTAATAGCAAAATTTCGGTTGTAAGTCGTTATATATAATAGAAAAATTATACATAAAAACGTGAAATGACTAATATACCCCTGAATTTTTTATGCAGTGGGCTCCATGGACCCCCTGGCTTTGTCCCTGGTACTGATAATCATAGGTAATCAGTACGAATTGAACAATATTCGTACCGATAGAAATATCAAAGTTTCTTGTTGTTGAGATATGTGAAGGGTTTTGATTTCTTAAATAATATATGTGTATTTGTGCTTTCTATTCTTAGGCTTGCTGCTGTAAAGAAATCTATTTTTAGTTTGATTGGTGTTTGGGAATGATTTTTATTTAGATGTGTTTGATTTTAGGGTTGATACATGTTTTCAAATGTAATCGGTACGAATTGACTGATATTCGTACTAATAACTTCATACTTAATTATGTAATTCGTACTATATTATAAGTAATCGGTACGAATTGACCAATATTCGTACCAATAACTTCATGTTTAACTATGTAATTCGTACTATATTATAGGTAATCGGTACGAATTGACTCATTCTCGTACCGATTATCATATACTTATATTATTATTAAATTTTTATCCCGATTGTTGATACGAATATAACATTTTGTACATCTTCTAGAAAATATTTCGTAAACAAATGTTGTGCTACTGCTAGGTATGATTATTCGTATTTGTACTTGTTGGTACTACAATTAGTATTGTTTTGTTATGAATTACACATGTCGTACATGTTCCATGTTTGCACCTCGTACCACTTCCCTGTTCTTACCTGGTTTTTATTACGAATTTGACATTTCGTACCTCGTACCACTCCCCTATTCATACAAAAGAAAAAACTAAAAAAACATAATTAAAAAAAGATTGAAAAAAACACAAAAAATAAAAATAAAAATAAAAAATAAAAAGGGCTTAAAAAGTCTGAAAAAAATAAAAAAAAAAAAAGAAAAAAAAGGAAAAAACAGGCTTAAAAAAAGAAAATTAAAAATAGATAAAAAACAAAAAAAATAAAAAGTCTGAAAAAAGAAAAAAAAAATGAAAAAAGAAAAAAAAAGTGAAAAAAAAGGAAAAAAAGGCTGAAAAAAAAACAAAAATTAAAAAAAACAGAAAAAAAAAACGATTGAAAAATTAAGGAAAAAAATAGAAATAAAAAGAAAGAATAAAAAGGAAGAAAGTGTGTTGAAAAGTCAAAGAAGAGAGAGGAGTGGGAGAAGGGGGTGCTCATGTGCAAAAATGAAGGGTAATTATGTCTCAAAATTAAAAAGTGGGTAGATATTGTGTAAATTAAAGAGGTTGGTATATGTTGATTTTTTTAAAATGAAAGTGGGTATTTGGCAATTTGCCCCTAATTTAAACACCTTTAATTTGAATATTCCTAAAAAAATAGATTAATAATCCCATACATAAGGACCGTGTGCATATATCTATTGTCTACATCTAAAATAAGAAGAACTTCACTTCATTAACGATTTTGCTATTTTTTTCAGAACCTAAGATAATTAAATTAGTAGACAAATTATTCTTATTTTACTTTTTTAAAAGGGGCAAAAAAGTTATTTAATACTCCCTTTTCGGTACGGAATTTTATGCGTAGTTTTAAAAGTGAAAAGTAAGGGGTCCACATTGAAAAGTAAGGGTTAATTATTTCCTTTTATAGAAACAGGACTATTAAAATAGGACGGCCCAATATAGTATACAAGACTACTGAAATGGGACGGATAGAGTAATTATTTTTTTAAAAAAATAAATCTTTATAAAATTAAAATAATACAATAGATTCAACGTGCAACGCACGTTTTATTTGCTAGTTTAGAAAAATAGCACAAACTTTGACTTAAAAGAGAATTTTAGAACTTTCATTTTTATTTTTATTATTTTTCTAATTTTATGTATTTTAAGAAATCTATTCCTTTAGTTGAAAAGGAATCCAATTTTATGTATTTTAAGAATTATATACCCTAAGTTAACCTATTTTTTTAACAATAGTAACTGAAATTTAAAGACCGTGTCATAAAAGACTCGAAATCAGGATTTTTGGTCCCGAAACTTAACCCTCTACCGCTAGGCCAACGCACACGCACACCCTAAGTTAACTTGAAAAGGAATACATCGAATTCGAAACGTTGTGATATAAATTTTCTTATAATAAGTAGACACATAGTTTTTTTTTAAAGTCAATTCGAGATCTTAGCATGAGGTCATTACAATTATTACTATAGAGTGCTCCCTTATCCACTGTGGGCATGCTTAGTATGTCCACGGATGAGGCGACAATATTATATTTAAGGAAAAAATTAATTATTATACCTTATAAAAATAAACTCTATAAAAAAATTAAATCCTACCAAGAAAAAGCTAAACCCCAAAAGGAAAAATCATTAACATGGCATTGCCACGTCAGTCGTTGACACATTAAACGTGCCCACGGTGGGTAGGGGAGCATTTCTCTATTACTATAATAGAAATTCCGCAGCACAATTATTAGAAAATTAAATATCTATAGAGAATATGATACAAAAATTTAAGGTAATTATGAAGATAGAAGTTCATATACCAAAGACACACTATATTAGAGACTTAAGCACTCATTCAATTTTTATGCCACAATTGTGAGTGCATGGAATTCACTCATCATGTTATTGGCGTATTTATGTATTTAGTGAGACAATTATTTCCGTTGTGCATAATTTGTTCTTGTTTGAGATTTGTTTCAAGTAAAAGAAACATGCTCTAAACCAGTTGGAGGAAGAATTTGACAGCTGGAAGATTTCCTTGAAGATTTCTATTGGGCTGAGAAGATCGAGATTCTTTACTTAAGGAGATAGGGAAAGAAGATTGAATATTATCTTTCAAGATTTCCTTGGAGATTCCTATTGGGCTGAGAAGATCAAGATCATATCTGATGATATGGAAAGAAGATCGAATATATCTTGTGGATATATTCGTGTGCTACAAGGAATCAAGGAAAGGAAGGAATCCTTATTCAACAAGGAAAGTGGATACACAAGTTTCCTTGTTAGTGAAGGACTCGGTTTTTTGATCTATAAATACAAGGTGGATTCTTCATCCAAGGCGCGCAAGCCAATAGAGAGCTAAGGGCGTGGAGAGAGAGAGAGAGTCGTGAGCTGATATTGTTATCCTCGCACAATGTAGTGCCGAGAGTCATATCGAGTCTGTTGGGAATTCCTTCATCTGTCCCAACAATGTTTCTGTAAATCTGGAACAAACTCTGAAACCTATAACAGAGTTTGTCTCAGATAGTTTATTGAGTTCTTATTTATTTAAGGGTAGATTCTTAGGGTAAGTCGATGTACTTGCGGGTATTAGGCTTGGTTGTGTTTAGGAGTAGAGCAACTTCAAGTTCACTAGAGGAGAGCGTAGATGGGTGAGGAGTGCACAAGTAGCGGTGGCTTTTGTGTGGTATACTTGTATCCCTGAAGTTCTATATAGTGGATTGACTCTTTAGGTTGAGAACCCCCCAGATGTAGGTGTGTTGATCACCGAACTGAGTTACCAATTGCTTGTGTTGGTTTATTGCTTTCATGATTATATTATCTTGTGTGTGTTTCTGTTATCAAAGTAGAACAGATTCTGAAACATGCTTCTGCAACTGCTTTACACGGATCACGGAAATTTCAACAATATATCTACATATATAGTAGGATTTTATCCAAGAAAATCTCTCTATTTGAGATCCTATATTGTTCTAATTACTAAATTACCATCACAAATATTTATAGACTGGAAATTCCGCACCGCGTAAAATGCGGTGTTGCCATAATTGCCTAGCTAATCATACAAGATAATTTTGTCGTTGTTTAATTTGAGTGCAAAATAAGATCCCAAATACACATAGATGTTTTGCTAATATCTAAATTTGTATTTCAAACCGAGACGACCATAAAACTATATCATCATATCGCCGCCATAAATCAAAATAGAGTGCAGCCCCATAAATCACAGCCTTTTACAAATTACCAACATTTCATCATATCGCCACATGTAACATTTTTGTGTATGCATTTGAATCCATATTAGCAACTCGAAGGCAAATGGAAAATTTTACCAAACTTGTCTTCATTTCGACCAAAGTTTCAAGCTACCAAAAGGAGAGATGAATTGAGAACTCAAGATGAAAAAAAAATTAGCAAGAAATTGTTCATCGTTATGATTACCTCAAATAAGATCCATAGCTCCAAATATCTACATCTCGAAGTACACCAAGAATAATAAACTTGTCAATGGGTATCCAATTCAGTCATAGAATGGACGTTATTATCTTAATTGTGGTTCAGCTTATGCATGGTGAAAGGGGGACATTGGAATGGTCTTAGCTTCTGACTAAAAAGAAAAGGGGGAATGGTCTTGGCTTCTGATCCTATTCCGTTGTTTCCTTTACTTAATCGAATAAAATTTCAGTTATTTCAACTGCATCCAATTATCTTTCAAGTTCACTACAAGAAAACTGGCCTTTTGCGACATATGTACATGCGACAGTGTCATAATTTTACGACGCTTATGCTCTTAGTGTCGTATATTTGCGTCATAAAATTATTATGTCACTATTTTACGATAATAATGCGTCACTTTGTTTTGTATCTCGTAATTACAACAATGTATTTGTGACATATCATTTGAATGTCATAATTATACTTCACATTTGGAATAATGTTGCATTTTGTGTCTATATTTGCATCATTAAAATTTTGTCACTATTTTGCGACAGTAATGCGTCACTTAGTTTTGTGTCGCGTAATTACAATAATTTATTTGCGATATATCAGTTGAATGTCATAATTATACATCACATTTAAAATAGTGTTGCATTTTGTGTTGTATATTTGCATCGTTAAAGACTCCCCAATTTACGGCCGCTTCTCTATGGTACCTCGACATAATTAAAAACTTCTATGCAATATCAAAATGACATGATTTAACTCTAACCAGCTCATATGATATAATGAGGTCTCAAAACCATGGCCATAGTTCCAAACCAGATGAAAAAATACAACCAACTACCCAACTTTCTTCTTCATTCTAAAAAAAAAAAAAAAAAGCCAGACTTTGATGAGTTGCATCGTCTGTAGAGGAATTGTTACCGAGCATCTCATACACACACATCTAATGGATATAATGGATATAGATGCATCATATCGTAAATCAAAAAAAATGAAACATAAAAAGGTACCATTTTTAGAAGTGAAGTAAGAACTAACCGAAGCAACAATAAAGTTGAAAGTTTTCCAGCAAACAACCTCGATGGAGCACATGCAGGCAAACCATGAGAGCACCGTTCGAAACTAACCGGAGACTGAAATTAACATCTCGCGTTAATACAGTCATCGATTTAGGCAATTGACTACCTTTCTGCAATGTAAGATTTTACCTTGGTTCTCTATTTCAATATTGCAGTTGCGCACCAAAAGTTAAACCCAAACTCTCAAAGAATAAACCCTACGATCTGAAAGCAAGCATAAGTCGTCAACTGAAATCACCAAAGATGTATCAGCAGTTCTTCAAGCAACTAAAAGTAATAAAACATAAAAAACGTCAAAGCTAAAAGCAAAAAATAAGTCAGGGCCAGCTAATCTCAAAGTAATAAACTCATTCTATAAACATCAAAACATGAACTATAACCAAATGAACATAGACCTTATGATTATTTTTAAACAGTTCCAAGAACACAAAACGATGATAACGAAGTATATAACAACAAAACAAAATTAAAAAAAATTAAACGCACCATTGGGATAGAAAACTGGGTATGAAGATGCGGAGTAGAAAAGCTAGAAGAAATAACGACTCCAAATAACAAAAATGCAAACAAAAACAGGAGCAAAGTAAAAGGGCCAAAATTGTCTACTTGTTCGAAACACAAACTATTAATGGTGATCGGACAGGAGATGGTGATGGAGCGTATGTCAATGACACATTTGTTCCCACGGAATGAATGAACAAGCACGGAATTTACACAAGTGAAAACAACAGAAAAAGAAATCAAAAGTTACTTATATTGCTGTAATTTCTCTTAAGCAAACAATACATCTCCTCTTGAACTCTCTAATAATTCATTCTAGCCTCTCTCCAAGCAGAGAAATCATAAATGTTGCATACAAACTGATTAAAGAATAACAACAACATCAACAAGGGAAGTAGGAAGATATTGAACTCTTTGCACAGAAAAAATCAAAGAAGCTGCACATTAATTATAAGATTCACTCAAATCCCATGCCTCAATCCAGTTTCTATCAAACCATAGAGACGGACACAAAACGGTTATTTAACCATAGAACTACCATCTTCAATATTAATAGAACCCCATCCATGTAGTAAGTGAAATAGAAATGATTCAAATATCAGGTTGCTCTCCATTTTTAAATTTTCTCTCAAGAAATTAATTTCAAGTGGTTTAACTCTGATTTCTTCTTTCTCACATCACACATAATTAATTCCTTTTTTTCTCAAATTTTTTGATTCCCCACTTCTCCTTACTAATCCACCAAGAAACTATGTTGGAGAATGAACAAGTATTCTACACTTCAGGACAAAGACAAAACAGAACACACCATGACAGCAACACCCATTAATATTCATCTAAATAACATAGAAACTATCAATGGCTGACCTAAAACTTAACCTTAAATAAGTCATACACATACATAACTGTCGACAGTATAAACTCACACGCATTCTTTTATTGAAAATAATCTCATTTATTTCTTACAAATATCCTGTTGTAAAATCACAGAAGCAAAATCAAGAATTATTTTCTAACAGCATAAACCCAACGCAAAAATTAGAAATTGCTTTCTTGGAGAATCGACAGAACTAGAAATGACTACATCCTGCCACCAATTGTCTTCACCCATGGAGATTCCACAGGCAGAGCAATAACAAAAATCGAAATTAAATTAAATAAAACTATAGAGGTGCAATCTATTCTTGCAGCAAAAAAAATAAATAAATAAATAAAATAAAATAAAATAAAAGAAAAGAATAATAGGACCGAACTCAGGAGAAGTAGAATCAGAAATCATTACCTTGAAGCTAAATCCCTAGGCGAAAATCAGGAACTGATTTCTTCAAGAATCGGTGGAAGCGGCCAGCGGGAACGGATAAAATGGAGAGGTAATGGAGGCGAAACTGATTCTGTAGCAGGATGAAGCGGTGAAGATAAATATGGGCGGAATAATGTCCGCCGATTGTTGCCGAATTTAAAGAACTTGCATAGAAATTGGTGCAAAATTTGAAGGCAAAATGAAGTTTGCCTTGTGCCGGCAGGTTGGTGCGGGAAATTTGATGATGAAGAGATTGCTGAAATTTGAAGAACAGATAACCCTCCAAATCACTCAAAACACCAAGAATGCCACCGGTACTTTCTACAGTATAAAAAGGGAATTGAAGGCTTATTTGGCCGTGTGACACTGTTTCTCCCAACAGTAACTGAAATAGTTTGGCACTCCCCACTTATTAAGATTGGTAAATATATATAACTAATTGATAGAAATAACCTAAAGAAATATCATGAGATTTTTTATGCTACATTGACCATAATCAAAAAAGTTTGAGAACATGTCCAGAAAAAATGTTGTTTCATTCAATATTTGGGATTTTGAGTCTTGTTTTGTATGGATGTGCTTGAGGCATTAAAAATATAGATGAGATTCTTGAAGAGGAGTTGAAACGTAATAAAATTACTTCTGCCGGCCTTCTTTGTGCTTGTTCTGTATCTAAATTAGCTAATGAAGTAGATGGTTATGTTTAATATCATGAGAGAAGGATTTGGGATTGAAGTTACATTCGAGCATTATGTTTACATTATGTATATAGTTGGCTTACAAATTCTCCCTAAACAAAACAAAATAGGGGAAACACATAATAACTTGGAAAATTCTCCACATATTTTTCCTCACAAGTCTTTTCTTAAAAGTACGCACCAAACGCTCTGGATACATTAGCATGGGAAACACATTCCCGAGAATTCTCTTGCACTTAGTTTATATTATAGTTTATATTAAGGTATGCGTGTGCAGTATCTTTCCTACCAATTTCTTCACCATTTATTCATCCACAAGCATGATCAACAATGCTAGGCTTTTGGGACCTTCCACATGAGAGTGGAATTCTCAACAAGCATGAATGGCGACTACTACTAATTAATTCAAGAACATATATACCTATATATCTAACACAACACACACACACACGGTCATAAATACTCCATGCATGTGTCTTCTCCCTTTTTCTTTTTTTTTTTCTTTTTTTTTTACCACTAATCAAAATTCATTAGTAACAACTCAGAAAAATGTCTTAAGCAACAAATAAGAGAACCTCAAAAAAGATGAACTTTAATTAAGACAACATAGGTTTTAACAATTTCGGTAAGAAAAGAGCACAAGCACAGGCAGATCCCAATTCTCTTTTGTCATAACTTCAAAATACTCCATACTAATGTATATTACTGGCAATGGAATAACAGATGAAGGTCTTCTCCCTTCACTAATTATTAATTAAGATTAGGTAAGGTGGAATATATATATATATATATATATATATATATATATATATATATATATATACTACAAGAAAAACTATGTCTAGTGACGACAGTGTTGTCAACTGTTCTCACTATAACAATTACTATACGACCTGTCACTATGCTATATAGTGACAGATCGTATAGTGACAAGACTATTGTCACTAGACATTGTTTTTCTTGTAGTGATATTATATAAACTAGCTTCTACTTGATAAAACATATATGCATCATCGTAAAAAATAAACTCCCCACCAACTAAACAAAACATTTGGAACTAAATACCATAGTCCAACAAACTATTCACTAAGAAATTTTTCATATGGACTTGTATCTCAACTTAACCATACCAGATTGTTCTTATGCGGGAAAGCCCTATAAAATTTATCCGATTCAGGTAACTCGATCGTGTCGATGTCATGAGTATCAAGATTGTAGAGAATACAAGTAAGGTGTGCGCCCCAAAAATTAAAGACGAAAACCTCCGCATAACAACATTACTACAGACAATTATCATAACAACAGGCATTTAGAAATAACAATAGTAATTAAATGAGTATTTGTTTAAGAAAAATAACTCTTTAAACAATTTAACAAGAAATTTAAAGACAACATCAACGGGACTCGAACTTGAGACCTTTGGACATACATTACATCAACCTATTCTTAACTCAACCAAAGCAGATTGTTCCAATGCGGAGAAGCACTATAACTTTGATTGGTACCAGGTAATAGGATGGTGTTGCTTCCATGACTGTAGAAAATACAAGTGCGGATTTCACTCGGAAAACGAAAGGCCAAAACCTCAGGGTATTTAACCCAACCTAGTGGCCACAGACCTCCATGAAGCCCAGAAGCAAACAGATGATGCCATCGCTCCAGAGGTCGTCTCAAGTCAACCTTAAGAGGCAGTAGATTTCTCCATTCCCACTTTCTGCTTCCATCAACTCCCAAACTTCCCACACAAGTTCTTCGCTTCTACACAACACAGATAGATTCCTCCCAGTAGATAGTCCACAATACCCATGATAAGATTTAGGGATTTCACTGCATGTAAAGGTTTCGGTTTCCACATTCAACGTCAACACCGTTCCCCATCCCACCCAGTGCAGGAAACCTTCGGTACTCAACGCACGCTCCTGAATGAGAAATGACCTAAGATCATCGGATAATTGGTGAATCAGAACATTTCTCCATGATTTATCGACTCCGGCAGTGAGTATACGCAGACCTGCACAGTATGCTATGTCACCGTGTACACCGAAATACGGTAGAGTGAGTTTATGCAATGTTACATGTAAATCCGTAGAATTCTCCTTCACCGGTGATAGGAACCGGAGGGAGAAGGAATTGTTGCTTTGTTGCAGTGTTTATTAGACGCAGAGAAGGTGCTGTTATGTCACGAAGGTGAAATTCCAAAAGCAAACCGTCGCAACAATCAAACGTATTGGTTCTGCATTTGTAACTCAACTCGTGCTTAAAGATTCGTCCTTGTGCGGCTGTGACATAGATTGTATGACCGTGTAAATCTGATGAGAGAAGAAGTCCGGAACTCGAACTGCGAATCTGTGCGTTAATGAAATCTTCAGAACGGATGATTTCGTACCATTTAGGGCAAACGAAGCTTGCTTTTTCGTAGAGAAAATCAGCTGGCAAAAGTAGAAGAATGTTGAAGAGTAGCTCGTTTGGGAGAGAATCTATCGTAGACATCTGCACGTGACGAAGAAGAGAGCAATCAGCATATATATCAAATACTTCCTCCGTTAGTCTCACTTTTAAAGGGCCAATTGACTGCTCTGTATTTCATAAAACGCATTCAACTGAGCCTTTAAGAGTGGGACGGTTCTAAAATTAATGCCTACCGATGAATTTCCTTCTTCACTAAGCTTGTTTGAATCACTGCGGCGGTTGTACGGCGACGGCAGCAGGTGGCGGAATGGTAGAATATTTCCCGTTATGAATTTCCAAAGGTATTTTTGTACGAGCGGGATTGAGAACTTAAGAAAGAGACGAGTATATAGCAAGGAAGTATCTCAACTCCCTGCTCACAAATCCTTTTTTGTGAGGGAGAAGAATTATAAACCTAATAATAATAATAGTCACCATTAACTAACAATTAAGATATTCTTTTTGTGATAATAATAAATTCATAACTTGCGGTTTACTTGACGCAATTTGTGGTGACGCTAATCTTTTATTTTCTTTGAAAATAATTTATTGTTTTCATTAAAACTATTAGTTCCCGGTTAGATACGGAGTATTTATTTATTTATTTAGAAAAATAGCACAGAGTTTAACTTAAAAGAGAATTTTAGAACTTTCACATTTGTTTTCATTATTTTTCTAATTTTATGTATTTTAAGAAATCTATTCCTTTAGTTTAGCTTGAAAAGGAATACATCGAACCGTTGTGATATAAATTTTCTTATAATAAGTAAACACATTTAGTTTTTTTTATTGAATAATGATATTTGGCCATAATGTAGCCGGCCACATTATGTTAATTTTCTTAATATACTTAATTAAAAAATAATAAATTAAAAGTTGCAATCAATATTTAAATGTTTATAAGTAAATATTCTTAATTACTTTTAAATTTGAATTTAAAAATATTTTTTCTCCTCAATAATTACATATTTTTTCTATTATATTAAAAAGCAACAAATTCTTTAAATTAGCCACAATCATCAAATAACATAAAAGGAAATGATATCATACTCACCTCCCGGTGGGCACCTTCGTGGGCACCTCGTCGTTTTATCACGTTTGCATTGCTTTTTTTTTTATTTTTATTTTTATTCTATATTCTAGTATCTTAGAAATTAATTTACAAATCATAAAATCTAAAAAATCAATGTTCAATTTATTTATTTTTATTTTTAACTTCAAAAAATGAGTAATAAAATAAATCGAGCTTCGATTTTTATGTATTTTTTAGATTTTATGATTTGTAAATTAATTTCTAAGATACTAGAATATAGAATAAAAATAAAAATTAAAAAAAAAAGCAATGCAAATGTGATAAAACGACGAGGTGCCCACGAAGGTGTCCATCGGGAGGTGAGTAGCATATCATTTCTCTTTGTTAAAGTACATAAATTATACACTTTTTAAATTTACACATAAAACCTTTTTTTTTTACATGAATACATAAACTATTACATATTTGTATTGATTATGGCCGGCCACATTATGGCCAAATAGCATCACCCTTTTTTATTCAATTCGAGATCAGGTCATTATAATTGTTACTATACTAGAAATTCCGCACACTACAAAAAAAATGAGTTTTTGCAACAAATTTTTTCATTACATAAAGCTAAATTTGTGTCATAATAGGCTATATGTGATGAAAAAAAATTCTTCACATGCTCGTCACATAAAGGTCCTCGCATATAACATAATGTGACAAAAATGTAGTTTCCTCACATAAAGTGCCAATGCTTATTTATGTGAGGAAAAAATTCCTCATAATTTCCCCATTTTTTTGTCGCGTAAAGTCATAGATCAAAAGTCTCATATTTGTTATAAAAAAAAAAATACCCATTTCACACTCGATTTGTGGCAATGCTCATTTTGATCAAAGAAACTTTCATATTAAAATAGATGTTATGAATGTTGTATACTACACAATCAAGATCTTTCAAGAGAAAAAATGACTTCCTTTAAGAAAAAGAAAGAATTACATCCACAAACTTGAGAACAATTTTTGCACTGGACTTCCTTGGTGATACTCCGTAATTCAAAACTTTTATAAGATACTAGCCCGGCGGGTGTTTGTCCATTTTTGCACTGGATGGGAAACAATTGAAGCAACTCATCACGGATCATCTCTGCAAAAATATACACCATCAATATTCACAGCTACAAATTGAATAAAAATTATCATGGAATGTTATTACAACTAATTGTTATTTGATGAATAAAAATAATTGTACCTGAACAGTAGCATGACAGGGTCTCCAAACTCTTGTTTGTTACTCCCACTATTCCAAACAGGCTGCAGTTAGTAAATCAAATATGATACCAAATCAGATTCTTAATAGGCTAGATTCTATTACATCAAAAAAAAAAGAAAAAAAAGAGGCTAGATTCTATAAACTTCGTTCAAGGAACATGTCATGTTTGTGATCTTAATCTACAAAATAGATTCTTCAGTACCATAAAAACAATCGAATATGGCTAAATACTGACCTCAGAAACTCAAGTGACCTGCAGCCTTTTGCAAAAACAACCATTCCTTCATCAGTTAAACGCGCACACCGGTTTTTGTAACTCACAATCACTCGGGATTAGATTTAAAGGACAGCTGCTGCTATTCAACATACCAAGTCAGTTGTTCTTAGCTATACAAGAAAGGCCATCATCAGCCAGGTTCTGACATGTCATTTGGGAGTCATGTTTATGAGCTAGAGGCAAATTCATTTCTTATAACAAAAGGTAGTTTCATGAAAGGATAATCATACCTGAGCCTCACAAAGATCTAAAAATTGGAGGTGACTCAAAAGCGATATTAAAGGATACTAAAGGATAAAATTTCATACAAAAGAAACTTGAAGAGATATATAAAACATACCAATTAAGTTACTGGATCAATTGAAGTTTCACGGGATCAGGATTCGTTCCATCTATGACATTGACTGCTCCCATGATTTGGTGAAATACCAGCATATCTATATCAATGTATAATAGTATTTGAACTCAGGAGCTATGTTAATGAAGCAAAAGGAACCAAGCTTCCTAGTTAATCTAACAACTGAAAGTGTTGAAATCGCAAGAAAGCAAGGATCAAGAAGTTACCATTGTGCCACTCAAAGCTAGTGCTGGATCTTTTATCAGCAGAATATATGAAGAGTCCTGATCCAGAAATCTAAAGAAAAAAAGACCGAGACAAAATTGCTTATGTCTAAGACAATGAACACAAAATTAGTTCTTGAATCTTGACTATACTTAGTTGAAACTACATACCAGATGCGGAGCAGCCCAGCCAACAAGTGATAAAACAGTCATAACCTAGATATTAACAAACATTTATTTTAGAGGCCATAATGAATATATGAACATAACTTTAGAGGATTCAATCAACATAAAATGCATCTTACAATAAGAGCTCCAACGCACCATGTCAGTACAAGTCTTCTGGGATGAGCTATTGTCAAGATTTGATGACATTATAATATTAGATTTCATCATTGTTCCGAAAGTGCATAACTAGAGATATCTTAACTCAATAATAGCTCACAATAGTACAATGTAGATGACTCTACTTGTGTCAGACAAGTGAGGCGATTTAAGACAACAATACACCAATCAACAATAATAACAAAACAATCAATGAGCCTATTTCCAGGTGAATGAGAAAACATACTTAACATCATGCTTATCACCAAGCTTTCTGTACTTGCATTGTGAGCATCTAACTGAGCTACACGTATGGGCGGTTCCAATCCAGAACAAGGGATGCTTAATCTAAACTGCAAAGCCACATTCACATTAGTCAGTCTCATTTATAAACAAAATATTCCGGGTATGGAGTTTTAACTCACTTTCGGAGGCTTTTCATAACTTCATAGAAATCGGCTTCTTTGTGATTTTGCACCACTGCAACAAAAAGTTAGAAGATCAATTCTTTTCCATCCCTAATCACTCAAATTGATCTATTGAAAATGAGGAAGTGAAATACATACACTGATCAAAAAATATATTTCTATAGTGGGAGCAGAGGCAATTTAGGAGGACTCAAGTTTTGTGAGTCCAAAAATAAACCAGCTGTCCAAAATAAGTATAAGTTTAAATCACTTTCTTGCAAGATAATCCCATGATCAAGAACTTGAAATTTAGAACAAAATTGCATACTTGTATTCTATCCATACAAGTTAAGAGTACAACCTAAGTAAGCATATGAGAAAAGTAAAAGAGGCAACGACAGAGATTCAATGCATATAAATTTGCAGAGAATCCTTACTGGGAAACCACACTCCTAACTGATTAGTTGTAAAGCACTATCTCTGCACAAACGTGTTTTTCTTGTGCATCTCATTTGTAGCTTATCTGCATCTTCAGTACTGAATAGCTTAAGCTTGGTGATTTTGATTCCATTTAAATTTTATTAAGTGTTGCTGGAAATATTCTGCCTCTAAGATGACACCAGATTTTACCTAAATTTGCATAGATTAATAGCTGCTTTTTCCTCTTAATCTAATTATCCATGGTTATTTTGTGGGATTCTATTTGCACACTATAACTCAGCAGCAACAAACATAAAATAAAGGAAGATATGGACATGAACTTTATGAGATTGGAATTTGAATTACCATGATAAATGCCTAAAAATCAAATCGATATTCCTGGAGTAATCATTTTTAGCTAAAAATCAATATGACCTTACCCCTAACACTGTACTATTGGCAAACTAGCATTGTATGATGCCAAAAAAACCCACACTATAACTGCAAACCTCATACCATACCATAGTAACAAAAGCGACCTCGCTAATAGTCAATTATAAGACAATTTCTGCATATTTTGATTCGTTTATTTAAATAAAACTTTGTAATGATGAGATAAACCACTCTCTAGGGTTGCATGAGAGAGAGAGATAACGGATAAATCGCCTTAAAAACCTATCGGCGGCTGTGCTAGAGAGATGCTCTTTATGCATCCTGTGCTCTCTCAAAATTCCTCCCAAATTTAAATGCAATCCGAGTTCATCCTTAATTCCTCTCTGCTGATTCTTTCTCTCAATCTCGAGTAAAATTGAAGGTAAAATCTGGATGGAGGATTGATTTGGGAATCTGCTATGGAAGAAGACGTCGCCAAGTGAGAGAGTGAGAAAGACGGGAATTTTTTGTTTTGATTACAAGATTTCAGTTTGTATTTACAAAAATGCCACTGTTTTTTTACTTTTGTGAGAAAATAAAAATCCGTTACATATGCCAAGTAAATCTATATCTATATAATAATAACGACTACGGGCTACCGTTTATAGTAACTTTTGTTTTTTGTTTTATTAATTTGCCATTTTTGGAAATTATGTATAAATGGTAGCTTTCAATTACAAATTAATAGCTTATAAATACATAATTATTGATAAATAATTAATTTCTTCCCAATTTTTTAAATGTATCATGCCTATATATTTTGGAATTTTAATACCAAACTTCCTCCAGATTCGCCAACATTTTGAATATTATTTAGTAAACCATAAAAAGAAGCCATAACTAACTTTTTTTTATGAAAGATAAAATGAACAGAATCTCGGTGTTAGGTCATAGGTGTGTAGCTTAGTAGGATGAATTATTGAGTATTATATAGGCCAAATTGTCATTATATATACGGCACATATTTTTATTTAATTAGTATTATTATTATACAATATTTTGAGATTCTGGTAATATTTTAGAGAATACTGTAATTTTTTTTAGATTTATATATATCTATAAAGATATTAGTATCCAGATATGTACAACATCTATCCATATATTTAGTTTTGTGCGTTATATATCAAATACAAATATTATATATTCTAACTTAAGTATCCCACACCAAAAATAACTCTAAAAGATAAAGGAAATACATTTGTTTTGGTTGAGACTATTGGGACGCTCATCTATATAAATATAAGGACAACCCACTAATTCAGTTAATATTTATGTGAGTATGACTAAAATAACACACTAATCTTAATATATTTTTTATTAGGATTCAACTCATTAATAAAGTATATATGGAATTAAATACTTAAAAATTTACAACTGGGATGAAGATTTGACAAAAAAATTGGAAGCAGCTTCAATATCACTTTTACCTGAACAATTATCCTACTCTTCCCCTTTTTTTTATTTTACTATAAAATTTTATACGTTGGAAATTATTTTTTTATATTTATATTAGCAAATTCTGTATTATGTAAATTTAATAACATTTATGCCAATGAAGACAAATTAATGAAAGGAATCGATTGGTATAAATCAAGGGCTCCCATTCAGCCTCAAAACATTCCGACGTAATTTCAGTCCCTTTGAATGGATGACTGGAAATCGTACCAATACATAACGTATAATTAAAAAAATTAAATAAAAATTAAATCATAGCAACATACTAAACTTATCTACCCACTAACCACTCACTATTAATAAATTACAATAACTAAAATGTGTGACAATGATCCTTACAAATTCTACTTAAACACGTCCCATTCCTTCTCGGTTCTATAGGTTCCCATTACTCTTTTTTTTACGAATCTTTTTTACCTCATTTTTTTGTTATTTCATCTCACACACCCACAATTAATATGGCCCTTAGATACTCTTTGATCAATCCTATCACAAATGTGGGCAAGTCAAATGATGATTTGATTTTGAAAGTTCGTGTTGTGTGTGAGTACAAATTGCATGCACATGGAAACACTAAACAAATTTCCTCATATGAACTTGTATGTCATGATCGTCACGGTGATCGCATACACGGCACAATTAGACACGTAGATTTCCGAAAGTACAAACTGAAATTTGTCGTGGGTAGTTTGTATGCGTTTCATCGTTTCGATATTAAGCACAATGATATTAAGTGTGTTTCGGTTCGTGTCGAATTCTGATACCTCAGTTGCTCCGATCGATGACGATACTTTCCCGTCAAACATGTTCGTTTTCCGACCGCTTTTGTCTATTTTGGATCGTTCACAATATGTTGAAAACAAATTATTTAGTAAAACTTTATTACTTTTACATTCTTTTCCATTATATGAAATCATTGAAATCGTTATACTGCATACATCATTTCTTATACATTTGTGAAATCTATCCAGATGTCATAGGGAAGGTTTTTGTTGATGATCCACAAACAAAGAATCGTAATGGTCGTGATTCAGTGCTCGTGGATGTACATCTCAAAAACATTGAGTACGCATCCAAATTACTTCTAAATAAAAAATAAATTAAAAAACTCATTTATCATTGCATATTTTGAGATTTTCTTATATTTTATGTTATTATTTATGAAATGTAGGGGTGAAAGTATCGTTTGCACTATTTGGGGCGAGAATATTTATGCGGGAAATATTTTAAACTAGGATGAACTAATGGCATTGATGACAACTAATCAACCAGATTATGTTCTTCCTTAAACTTCTTTTGTGCTCGACTTTTCCACAATGTATAACTGGTACAAAATCAAAATATATAATACAATATAGAATTTCACTAAATGAAGCGAAATACTATAAACTTTGTTTTGGATCTCAAACAATACTACAGTTCCCAATTTATATCATTTCATGACGACGGATGACGAAGAATGTTTAAACTATAGGATACCTCAATTCTACATTTTGCTATAGAAACTTATATAGGCAACAATTAGTTTATCTTCTTTTTGTGATTGATTAAGTAGATTAATGGGATTGAGTAATTACATTAAACTAAAATGAATTCGAAAGAAATCTAAGATATACATATGATAAGCTTAATACTTGATACTATAATTACATTAGGTACAATATCGAATCAACAATAACAAATGAAGATATCTAATCAATGCTATATAACAAAGACAAAAACTTGTGTCAGCCAGAGGCACCGTGCGACCGGGCCCAAAGTGTCAATCTTTATACAGAAAAGTGTCAATCTATATGAATAAAAGTGACAATCTTTAACATAATTATTTTACGAATAAAATGATAATTTTTAAAAGTGTCAATCTTTATACAGAAAAGTGTCAATCTATATGAATAAAAGTGTCATTATTTTAGCCCGGCCGCACGGTGCCTCCGGCTTACCCAAGTGTGTCCCTATAACAAATGATGTAAGAATTATCGCATCAGCAAGTTCCTAAAAAATTGTGTAGATATATTATTGAATCATGTTCCACCGCCGCAATCACAATAAAATATGCATCCAATTTGAAACCTTGATTCAATTGGTGCACTAACCTCACTTACATATATATGAATTATGCTTCGTATTTTTTTATTTTTTTTTTCCCGAGAATGAGAGAAATTGATGAGTATAATATATATAAACTAAAAGCAAGTGAAGTGTAGATGTGTGTGTGTGTTTCTTTCACAAAATTCAGAAATATATATAGGCATATGATGTATAAAAATGAAAAAATAATTAATATTATGCCATAAAATATGCATTTGTAACTTATTGTATTAATTAATTGATTGGAAATAATTAATTTACCATTATGATACAATTTATACATTTCATTTGAATAAATTTAATATTTAAAAAAGTAATTTTCAAAAGTTACTAATTATAAAATACAAAACTTACTAAAAATAGCGATCTGTAGTTGTTATTATTAAAAAGTAGATGAACTAATTGTTGCCTTAGTTTCTATAGCAAAATGTAGAATTGAGGTATCCTATAGTTATTTAAACATTCTTCGTCGTCAGTCGTCATGAAATGATGTAAATTGGGAATTGTAGTATTGTTTGAGATCCAAAACAAAGTTTATAGTATTTCGCTTCATTCAGTAAAATTATATATTGTATTATATTTGATTTTGTACCAATTATACATTGTGGAAAAGTTGAGCACAAAAGAAGTTTAAGGAAGAACACAATCTGGTTGATTAGTTGTCATCAATGCCATTAGTTCATCCTATTTTTAACATAAAAAAAAATTATTTATGCCGGAAACATTTGATTGGGGTGATACATCTAAGCATCCACTGATTATTGTGCTACAAATGTGTAGAAGCAAAGTGTTTAATGGTACGTTAAAAGCTTTAGTTCATATATTTCATCAATTAGAATATGATTATTTTTTTTTCGGAAAATCTTTTGTTAGTAGGCTACAATATACAAAATAAAATTAAGTAAATACTATATTAATTAATTCACAACTGCATTTACTTTCATATAGATATCGGATTTGATTTATTTTAAGTCATTCAAATTTTCACTTACCATTAAGTTGATATTTCATCAAACACAAACAAATTACAAAATATAGATCCAGACATCTCATTTTAGCATTTCACATGAACAACGAATTCAATTTATATACTTACATATATATAAGTTATGTTTTAAGCTTTTTATTTTTTATCACTGTGACAAGATTTTTATATGTACAGGTGTTGGCTGCCTGGCCAATACATATGACATTACTAATATGCTTTTGGATGCGGAAATTCCAGAGATCTCCGATTTCATAGAGTACTTTAATTCGAATCAAAATATTTTACTGAATGAAATAAAGTACTCTTGATATTTGACGTTGAGCGCCCGTTATACCGATGTAAGTTCATATACCACTTTAATCATTTCAATCTCATTATGTTATATCGAAAATCGTAATTTCCTTACATACTAATACAAAATGCAATCGCTCAACGATTATTGTTTAGGACAATAAAAACTTTGACTTGCCGGATGAGATAACATCTTTGGTTGACCGAGATGTGATGTTCAAGATACGAATTAACATATCGTACTATTAATGTATTACGATTATCATTCGTTGTACATAGATGAATAATATAAAATGTGTGGGTATGTTAGCCTAGAGGTAAGGGATAAGACCTTGGACCAAAGGTCTCAGGTTTGAGTCTTCTGTGGCACGGCCTTAAGATTTGTCTGATAAAAAAAAACAAAGATGAAGAATATAAAATATTAAGTCAATAATTCTCATAAGTTTAGCACAATTTTCTATATTTGGACATATTATTAATCTAGCTTCATAACTAAATTAAAAGTTATCACAATTCACCGTCATAACAAAAACTTTAAACATTCTGAATGACATAATATGTAACGTAATCGGCTTTTTTCAACATTATACCGAATTAAAATACTTACATATATGTAGCTCATTTCATTTTTTTTTAAAATATTTCTCTCAATATTTGTACCCCACAAAACTAAATTTGTGGAATTAACGAATTATGTATTATAATTTCATTAAAGTATTAAAAATATCAAATTATGTTAAAACAATACTCTAAAAAACACAAGACATAAATACATTTACATTTCTAAAACAATATTGTATACAAGTGCACAAACAATAAATTGACTGTTTAATAATACGTTTTTATAATAAAAAAAAATTAAAATAATACCCCGTGCATCGCACGGGTAAAAATACTAGTATAACAAATTTTGTTTTCGTTGCATAAGCTTGTCGCATATACTATTTTTTTTGTAGTGGCAGCACAATCATTAGGAAATTAAAGAGCTATATGATGGTGATACAAAATTTGAGTGATGTAATTATGAAGATAGAAGTTCATATACCAAAGACACTCTATTAGTGACTGAAACTCATTCAATTTTGTAATTATTATTCAATTTTATTGCCACAATATGTCTTACATAAACATACCTAGTGATCGATCGTGGATTTTAGAGTGATTATACGAGAGAGAATGAAGAACACGAGAGGTTTTTACGTGGTTCGATCTTTGATTAGATCTACGTCCACGAAGGAGAGAATGTTTTATATTTTCGTGTTCTAGCCGCTATTACAACCCGCCTCTTTCTTTACAAAATGATTATATTTATAGAGAATGGAGGTCACGGGCGTTTCAGGAGTGGTTGGGGGGTCGTGGGTGCTCCTGTCTGCACTGTGGAGTGGTTGGGAGCAGTTGGTTGACTTTCTTGACTTCCAGTGGGCTTTATCCTTGATTGGGCTGGGGGAATTAGGAATGGGCCGAGCTGATCTGGGCCTATTGGGCCATATCCTATCACACCCCCCCCCCAAAAGACCGGAGCAGCGAGGTCATTGTGGGGAGGTGTAAACTGGCCGAGGTCGAGGTCGAATTGTACTTGCTTCGTCGAAGATGAGATTTTGACGAAGTCGAAATGTATACCGCCTCGTTTTGAACGCCGTTCCTCATTGGCGTGACGCCGTTCCTCATTGGCGTCAAAACGCCGTTCCTCATTGGCGTGACGAACGGAACGTCCATCAAAGAAGATTCGACGTTGAGGCCGAAGTTCCCCGAAGGCGACAGAGCAATCGCCGCGGGAACGATCACGTTTCACCTCAGCGCGATCCGACGCCACCTCGTCAAAATGCCGTTCCACCTCGGCACGACGAGGAGAACACCTACCAAGGAAGATTCGCCGTGTACGGTCGAATCTCGACTCCCTTCACTAATAGGATACTCTATACTCCCCTCCCGTCGACGTATAGAGTACCTCCTATCCCACCTTACAACGGAACCCAAGATCCCAGCAACTTTTTATCCCGGTTCCAATACAACATGATGAACCAGGGGTTGGCCGAAGACGTTTACATGTGTAAAGTCTTCCCCGAGCTACTGGTAGACAACGCTAGAAGCTGGTTCGATAGCCTCCCTAATTGCAGCGTAGGGTCATATGCCGACCTACTGGACGCCTTTGAACGTCGTTTCTTCCAAAAAGCCGAGGCAAAGATCAGCCCAGCCCAGCTCCTCACCTTAAAGCAAGGGCGGGGAGAAACGATTAGTGATTTTCTGGCCCGTTTTTATAACGAGAGCCTAAAAGTTGATCGTCTCTCCGACGACGTGCTTATCTCGGCATTCCAAAATGGCATCCAATCCGGGACTCTCTTCAGAGAGCTCGTAAAGGCACGTCCTACGACCTCCAAGCGGCTATGGAAGATCGCCGACACATTCGCCGAAGCGGACGAGGCCGATCGGAAGAAACGGGCTGCAGATCGGCCCGAAAACAACGATAAGAGAAAGAAAGAGGAGCGCACCGATCTTGGGCAAGGCCACCGAAGTGCCCTCGAAAGGTTACAACGAGGACCCCTCGAGTCCCGATTAGGACCTCGATCCAACCAAGACCGAAGTCAGTATACACCACTGACAAAGTCAAGGGCCGAAATATACGAGCTTCATGCGAACTTGTTCGAGAAGCCGCCGCCCTTATCCCGAGGTGGGTCGAAATGCCGATCCAAGGAGAAATACTGCAAACTCCATAATGACTACGGTCATGAAACTGAAGATTGCAGAGACCTCGCCTCGGACATAGAGCACATGATACGCGACGGTACCCTTAAACTGTACCAAAGTCGAAATCAGAAAGAGGCCCGACCTCAAGGGAAGGGCAAGAGAAAGAAAAATAAGGGAGGCTATAACTGTGCTCCCCAAAATGACAAAAGGCCAAGGCACGATGACGAGGATGAGGACGAAGATCAGCCTCAATATGACGCAGTCATCACGGCCATCACCGGACTGCCCGAAGGCACGACGAGGTCATCATTGAAAGCCGAAGCCCGAAGTCAACAGCGAGAAGAACCCACTCAAAAAAGGTTCAGGAGAGACGAGGTCGTCACCTTTTCCGGTGATGACCCAGTTCCCCATGCGGTACCCTCATCAAGATGCCACCATAATCGAGGCAGTGGTGGCCAACAAACTGGTCCACCGCGTATTTGTTGATAGTGGAGCATCGGTGAGTGTGCTCTTTAAAGACTGCTTCGATAAGCTAGATATCGAAGAAGCACGTCTAAAGACAGCACCCATGCCATTAAAGAACTTCACACAACAAGAGACGACGACGGAAGGCATAATTTCACTGCCCGTGACAGTTGGAAAGAGCCCGTTGTCTACTACGAAGATAATCCACTTCTTCGTCGTAAAAGCCAGCTCCCCCTATAACATCATCTTAGGAAGGGATTGGCTGATATCGACAAAGGCAATCTGCTCGGCCTACCACCTGACGATTAAAATTCCATCTAGAAACGGAGTGATCACGCTTCGGGGAAACCAGCAACAGGCTAAGGAGTGCATGCAGGTCACACTCCGAGGTGATAGGAATCAACACCCCCAGGCATAGCAACTACAGAAACCCGAAGAGGTGGAGCCGACGTCGTCTCCATCCATCGAGCCGGTAGAGGACGTCGCATTATACGAAGATGACCCTGCCAAGGTCGTCAAAGTAGGGTTCGTCGGAGAAAACGAGCTCCGAAGTCAACTTATCCGGCTACTTCGGGAATATAGAGATGTCTTCGCCTGGTCGCCACTTGACATGACCGGGGTGGCACCAAACATCATCACTCATCACCTCAACATCGACCCTGCAATAAAACCAGTTCGGCAGAAACAACGAGCCTTCGCAGCCGAAAGGAGTCAAGTAATTCACGATGAGGTCCGGCAACTGCAAAAGGCCGATATTTTATTCGAAGTAAAGTATCCGACCTGGTTGGCCAACCCCGTGATGGTGAAAAAGCAGGGAGGTGGGTGGCGGATGTGTATTGACTACACGGACCTTAATAAGCACTGCCCAAAGGACTGCTACCCCCTCCCCAACATTGACAAGAAGGTCGAAGCTCTTGTTGGCCACAAGGTGTTCAGCTTCTTGGACCTATACAAGGGATACCACCAAGTCCTCATGAATGCCGAAGACGCGCCGAAGACCGCCTTCGTCACGGACTTCGGCATCTATGCATACAAAAAAATGCCCTTCGGACTGAAGAACGCCGGAGCCACATACCAGAGGATGGTCGATAAAATTTTTGAAGCCTACGTCGGTAGCATTGTCGAAGTATATGTAGACGATATAGTCGTAAAGAGCAAGGAGATCGCTACTTGTGTAAACGACCTTAAAGTTGTCTTTGGCCTACTTCGTAAAGTGAACCTAAAATTAAACCCAGAAAAGTGTACTTTTATGGTCCGATCTGGAAAATTTCTAGGGTGTTGGGTTTCACGCGAGGGGTTAAAAGCCAACCCTTCAAAAGTCCAGGCTATCCAAGAAATGCAAGCGCCGAAGTCGATCCATGACGTGCACAAACTGATGGGCTGCCTAGCCGCCCTAAGTCGCTTTCTATCTAAGGCCGCCGAAAAACAACTCCTATTCTTCAAGATACTAAAGAAGGCTCCGAACTTCGAATGGAACGATGAGCACAGAGGAGCTTTCGATGGTTTGAAGAAGTATCTCGCGAATCTCCCGACATTATCTGCACCAAAGAAGGACGAGATCCTCTCTTTATACCTCGCCGCTTCGAACGAGGCAATCAGCGCAGTCCTGGTATGAGAAGAAAGACGTCATCAGCTACCCGTCTATTTCATAAGCCGAGCCCTAAAAGGGCCGGAGACGAGATATCAGCCTTTGGAAAAGGTCGCACTTGCGTTGGTGAATGCAGCGAGGAGACTTCGACCATACTTCCATGCACATCAGATACAAGTACTGACCGACCTACCACTTCGGCAAGTACTTACAAAGCCGGAAGCGTCTGGGCAAATCGCTAAATGGGCTGTAGAACTCGGCGAGCACACAATTTCCTTTATACCTCGCCAAGCAATCAAAGGGCAAGCACTGGCCGATTTCCTGGTGGAAGCCAAGTTCACGGAAGCACAACAATCCGTTGAACCTACTAAGGATAAACCAAAGGCCGAGGCACCTAATCCACAACCGCGAGACTGTTGGAAGGTCTACGTGGACGGGGCATCAGGTAACAAAGGAAGCGGAGCCGGGGTTTTACTCATCAGCCCGGAAGGAAAGGAGATCACCCACACACTCCGGTTCAATTTTCCGACCACAAATAACGAAGTTGAGTACGAAGCTCTAATCGCTGGACTTCGCCTAGCCGAGGCTCTCCAGGTAAGGGCCATTCAAATTCACAGCGATTCCCAAATCATAGTGAATCATATACTGGGTAAATACGAGGCCAAAGGAGAACGAATGAAGAAGTACCTTCATAAGGCCAAGATCCTACAACAAGGCTTCTCGTACTTCGAGCTAGTGCGAATCCCAAGAGGGGATAACGGGCGAGCTGATGCACTAAGCAAGCTCGCGTCATCATCAACAATCTCTCCAGTGGAAGAAGTACAGCTCCGGAGTATCGATGAAGCCGAGGTTAATATAGTAACCGAAGACGGACCGAACTGGATGACTCCACTTCGCATCTATCTAGAGATAGGCGAGCTCCCCACCGATAAGGTTGAGGCTAGAAAGCTCCTGGCCAAGTCCGCCAAGTATGTCTTTGAACAGGGAGTGTTGTATAGAAAATCCTACCTCCAACCTCTCCTAAGATGTGTGGGGCCCAACCAAGCAAACTACACACTGCGCGAAGTCCATGAAGGCTCCTGTGGCAGTCACATCGGAGCCCGCGCCCTCTCCAAAAAGGTCATGAGGTGTGGGTACTATTGGCCCACCATGTTCCAAGACGCTACCAACCTCGTCAAAAGTGTCCGAAGTGCCAAATCCATGCGACGGTTTCGAGGTTGCCACAGACCGAGCTGACCAGCATACAAAGCCCTTGGCCGTTCATGCAGTGGGGAATTGACATCGTCGGCCCATTTGAAAAAGCCCCCGGCCAATTACAATTCCTCATTGTAGCCATCGACTACTTTACGAAGTGGGTCGAAGCCGAACCATTGGCCCGGATCACAAGTAAAAACGCCCTGAACTTCGTTTGGAAGAACATAGTTTGTCGTTTCGGCATACCTCACGTCCTCGTATTAGATAATGGAACCCAGTTCACAGACAGGACATTCAGAGAATGGTGTGACGAACTTCACATCCAGCAAAAATTCACCTCGGTAGCCCATCCTCAAGCGAATGGCCAAACCGAGGTTACGAACCGAACGATAGTCAAAGGGTTAAAAACCCGGCTCGATAAGGCCAAAAGAGACTGGGCTGCGAACTTATCCCAAGTCCTATGGTCGTACCGAACCACCCCGAGGACATCACACGGCGAAACACCATATAGCTTGGTGTACGGAACCGAGGCGGTGATCCCGGTAGAGATCGGTCTGCCGAGCCCCCGAACGCTTAACTTCGCAGCCCAAGACAACGAAGATGGACTTCGAACTAACTTGGATTTGCTAGAAGAGAAACGGGAACAAGCCTACATACAAGAAGCTCGATACAAACAGCAAGTAACTCGGTATTATAACAGCCGGGTGAAGCATCAGCAGCTCCAAATAGGCGACTTCGTACTCCGGAATAACGAGGTCAGTAAGGCGGAAAAGCTCGGCAAATTAGAAGCCACCTGGGAAGGACCATACCGAGTTCAAGAAGTCCTCGGAAAAGGGTCGTACAAGCTCGCCCACCTATCTGGTGAGCCCATACCCCGTACATGGCACATTACTCACTTGAAAAGGTACTTTGTATAAACAGAGAGCAGTGTCCGAGTCCATTTAGGTCCTAGGAGCCGGGTCGTCTTGGTAAATTCTGTCTTTTTTTTTTTTTTTAACTCCATTCAATTAAAGTTTTTTTTTAGTTTTCACCTAAATAATTTGCATGCATTGTACACCTCTCTCTCGTTTTATACTAAGTACCTCGATTTTAAAATCCTGACGAGGATACAAATAAACTCCGCGTCGGAGTAACACCTAAACGCGCGTAAGGGGACCACCCCTATCGATAAACTCGACAAATAAGGTACTTAAAAGCCTCAACTTCGTCTTCGGACGAAGTGGCTACTTGAAAGCCTAAACTTCGTCTTCGGACGAAGTGGCTACTTAAAAGCCACAACTTCGTCTTCGGACGAAGTGGCTACTTGAAAGCCTAAACTTCGTCTTCGGACGAAGTGGCTGGTTAAAAGCCTAAGCTTCGTCTTCGGACGAAGTGGCCACTTAAAAGCCTATTCATCTTCGGACGAAGTGGCCACTTAAAGCCTAAACTTCATCATCAGACGAGGTGGCTAACTGAAAGCACAATCTTCGTCGCAAGACGAAGTGACTGAGAAAGCTGGTAAACGCAAATGCAAAAATTTCTGTTTTATTTGAATGGAAATAAATGTACATTGTTACATTAAGAAGGCGAGGAACCCGGAGGCTTTGGCTTACTAAAGCTAAGCCAATCTCTAGCAAAATCCCTGCCGGAGTTAAAGTTCAAAACATCGTCTATACTAAACCTGCCCCGACCGCGTCCAGAAGCCGAACTTCGGCCTCTACCTCGGACATTCTGGCTCGCCCGACCCCGACCCCGACCCCGTCCAGACACCGATCGCCGCTCTTGACTATAAATTTCTTGAGAATGGCGTGTCACAATCTTCGGGTCCGGGTCAGCAGACCTCGAAGATTCACCTCCTAAAAATTCTCTAGAAGTACGGTCGAGCAACTTCGGATCCGGATCGGAAGAAACTGAAGTCGCAGAACCAGCTTGTAAAGACAGACGCCGCTTCAACTTCGGAAAGCGATCAAGGACAGTCTCATAAATGCTCGCCACATGAACGAGCTCTTCAAACTCACCTCTAACCTGCCAGGATTCACTCCCATATTCCTCCCTATAACTTCGGCATCGGGCCTGGAGCTCCTTGACCTTATCGTAAGTCTCGGAAATCGTGGATCCCCCAGCTCGGTGAATTATGGTCTCGTACTCCATATGCTCCTCGATGATCTCTTTGCAAGCCTTGATGTCATCCCGAGCTCGCTGGTACTGGTCTTCGAGCTCCATGTATTTGGCATGCATCTCATCGAGTTTTTCTAAAGAAGCCCGAAGTTTCACCTCGGCCTCGATCTCTATGTTATTAACCCGCTTCTTCCAGTTCGAAACATCGAGCTCGGCCACCTCTACAGCTCGGCGAAGCTCGGATATTTCTTGAACAAGGTGGGAGGCATCATAAAACTCGGGAGCAGACTACAGAACAAATACAAGCAAGGTTCAAAAAGAAATCCTTTTATTTATAGCCGAAAACGGCGAAAGAAACGCCACCCTAACGGTGACGAAGTACAAAACTAAAAAAAAAAAAAGGGGGAAGAGGGAAAGAAGCCAAAAATCGTGAAGTGTCAATTCACTACATCACGATTTTCTCCTTCTAGGCCGACCTCTGGTTCCTCGAGGTCGTCGCGAGCTGGTTCCTCGGCGGTCTGTGCAGCCGGGGTCTTCTCGAGGTCGGCAATGACCGTCTCCAGGAGTTCATACCTGTCGGCGGGACATCGCCGAATAGTCCCTTCAGTGAGTAGAACCCTCTGCGCGGCGAGCTGCTCGACCACCGGGATTGAAGAACCGTGCTCCAAAAGCACCCCGGCGAAGTCCTGCAGCGTTTCCTCCTTCGTCATGACACCATACCCGTACTTGGTTTTATCAAGCTCGGGGATGTCGGTGGCGATGTTGTCAAGCGCTGCAGAGACGATCGGGGTACTCAAGGCACTCGCCAACTGAACGGCCATGTGGGAGAAATGCCTCGACCGGAAGACACGTTCCACCACAGCTCGGAACACGTCCCCCTGTCCAGCCACCACCCCGGCAATCTCGTTGGTCAGCCGGTCCACTTCAACCTCCAGCTCGGCGTTCCTCTTTTTCGCCTCTTCGGCGGCAGCCAAAGCCACCGCCTCCCTCTCCTGTGCTGCCTGTGCCGCGGCTTCGGCAGCATGGACCCTGGCTTTCAGCCGATCCTCAGTAGCCGCAACTTCGGCAGCCTGTGTTTGGAACTTGGCGACTCCACTCCTAATGAAGCTCGCCAAGCCCTGCAAAACCGCCTCGGCTCCCTAAAACCCGAAAACAAAGGAGAGATTAAAAAGGATACAATCACTATATATATGTAATATTCAGTTTTACACTTACTTCAGGGAATCCTTGGCTCGAGGTCGTGCCGCTCTCGACGATCGTCACTTCGGCATCCAACGAAGTGACGACTCCTCGAAGTCGTCGGCCGACCACCTGCAGTGGAGAGGAGCCCCGGACAGGCGCGTCCAGCTGCGAGCTTATGGATACCGACCTTGGAAGGTCGGTCGTCCTCTCCGACGACGTCGCCGAAGTCGCCTTCTCCACCACGGAAACAGGAGGCTTCTGCCTCTTCCTCTTATTCTTGCCTTGTAAAGCGGCCTGGAAAGCTTGGGCATCCACTACAAAAAAAAATAAAATTTGTCAGCAAAAAACGAAAGAAATCACGAAACGCAAGTCAGCGAAGCAGAGCCTCACCCAAGTCCGCGTCAGACACGGAGTTATACGGGCTTAACCCATGATTCGCAAGCTCGGCCTCGGCATAATTCCTTTCGACGAGGCCGAGGTTCACCAAGCTCGTCTCAAGCTCACCGGTCGGTTTCCCAGTGTCTCGAGGAGCGAACTTACCCTTCATCCAAGGGTATAACGGGACACCTTCACACCGGCAAAAGAAGAACTTCTTTTGCCAGTTCGGCACCTTAGAAGGCGTCCCCAACTTGAACCTATTAATAGGGGAAAGGTAAGCCCACCCCGTCGGACCAAGCTTAGGCCTAAAAAACCTAAGGAACGACTCTACGGTAGGCGTACCACCACGTCGGCTGACCTCGAAGCAAAAGCCGATTATCTGCTTGACAGAGGGTGGCTGCAATTGACCTAACGCCAGTTCAAGCTCTTCTAAGAGCTCGACAAAAAAATGGTTCAAAGGGAACCGTAAACCGAAATGAAGGTAATCTTCATATACGGTAAAAAAACCCACGGGAGGCGAACTACCCCTATCAACATCGCGAGGTAAAAGGAGTTCGACTGACTCGGGAAATAAAAAACTACGGGCCAAACCCTGCATATGAGATACAGACATGGTGGAGGCCACAGCCAGAGACGCGTCAGACCCGACCAACGACGGGAATTCAATTTCCCTAAACGCCGGCGGGACTAACGCGCGGGTATATACATTCAGCCAAACCTTCGCCGGAAACCCCCTAACCGGCGAAGGCGAAACCCCTACGTTCTCACTATCACTATCTACTTGGGGAAAAGAAGAAGCATCCATTGTGAAGAAAATTACTTACTTGTCACAGATTTTCCGATCAAAAATCACCGGGAACTGGCTAAACGGCGGCGGTTGCAGAATTTTGGGGCTTAGGGTTTTCTCTTGCGCGATATTGAAAATCGATTGAGAAAAATGTTGTTTAGCGTACATAAGAAGCTTTTAAAAGGCAAGGGCACGCCTTTTCAAATCCCGCCTCTTCACCTGCCCCAACCAAAAAGCGACGCGTGTCCTACCTACGCTGACAACAGCAGTCGCACCTCACACCACGCCTATTCAAGCTCGACCTCGTCAAAACGAGGCGGTATACATTTCGACTTCGTCAAAATCTCATTTTCGACGAAGCAATGAAATTCAAGCTCTACCTCGTCAAAACGAGGCGGTATACATTTCGACTTCGTCAAAATCTCATTTCCGACGAAGCAATGAAATTCAAGCTCGACCTCGTCAAAACGAGGCGGTATACATTTCGACTTCGTTAAAATCTCATTTCTGACGAAGCAATGAAATTCAAGCTCGACCTCATCAAAACGAGGCGGTATACATTTCGACTTCGTCAAAATCTCATTTCCGACGAAGCAATGAAATTCAAGCTCGACCTCGTCAAAACGAGGCGGTATACATTTCGACTTCGTCAAAATCTCATCTTCGACGAAGCAAGTACAATTCGACCTCGACCTCGACCAGTTTACACCTCCCCACAATGACCTCGCTGCTCAGGTCTTTTGGGGGGGGATGTGATAGGATATGGCCCAATAGGCCCAGATCAGCTCGGCCCATTCCTAATTCCCCCAGCCCAATCAAGGATAAAGCCCACTGGAAGTCAAGAAAGTCAACCAACTGCTCCCAACCACTCCACAGTGCAGACAGGAGCACCCACGACCCCCCAACCACTCCTGAAACGCCCGTGACCTCCATTCTCTATAAATAGAATCATTTTGTAAAGAAAGAGGCGGGTTGTAATAGCGGCTAGAACACGAAAATATAAAACATTCTCTCCTTCGTGGACGTAGATCTAATCAAAGATCGAACCACGTAAAAACCTCTCGTGTTCTTCATTCTCTCTCGTATAATCACTCTAAAATCCACGATCGATCACTGATAGGATATGGCCCAATAGGCCCAGATCAGCTAGGCCCATTCCTAATTCCCCCAGCCCAATCAAGGATAAAGCCCACTGGAAGTCAAGAAAGTCAACCAACTGCTCCCAACCACTCCACAGTGCAGACAGGAGCACCCACGACCCCCCAACCACTCCTGAAACGCCCGTGACCTCCATTCTCTATAAATAGAATCATTTTGTAAAGAAAGAGGCGGGTTGTAATAGCGGCTAGAACACGAAAATATAAAACATTCTCTCCTTCGTGGACGTAGATCTAATCAAAGATCGAACCACGTAAAAACCTCTCGTGTTCTTCATTCTCTCTCGTATAATCACTCTAAAATCCACGATCGATCACTGATAGGATATGGCCCAATAGGCCCAGATCAGCTCGGCCCATTCCTAATTCCCCCAGCCCAATCAAGGATAAAGCCCACTGGAAGTCAAGAAAGTCAACCAACTGCTCCCAACCACTCCACAGTGCAGACAGGAGCACCCACGACCCCCCAACCACTCCTGAAACGCCCGTGACCTCCATTCTCTATAAATAGAATCATTTTGTAAAGAAAGAGGCGGGTTGTAATAGCGGCTAGAACACGAAAATATAAAACATTCTCTCCTTCGTGGATGTAGATCTAATCAAAGATCGAACCACGTAAAAACCTCTCGTGTTCTTCATTCTCTCTCGTATAATCACTCTAAAATCCACGATCGATCACTGATAGGATATGGCCCAATAGGCCCAGATCAGCTCGGCCCATTCCTAATTCCCCCAGCCCAATCAAGGATAAAGCCCACTGGAAGTCAAGAAAGTCAACCAACTGCTCCCAACCACTCCACAGTGCAGACAGGAGCACCCACGACCCCCCAACCACTCCTGAAACGCCCGTGACCTCCATTCTCTATAAATAGAATCATTTTGTAAAGAAAGAGGCGGTTTGTAATAGCGGCTAGAACACGAAAATATAAAACATTCTCTCCTTCGTGGACGTAGATCTAATCAAAGATCGAACCACGTAAAAACCTCTCGTGTTCTTCATTCTCTCTCGTATAATCACTCTAAAATCCACGATCGATCACTGGCGCCCAGTAGGTCGGCATATGACCCTACGCTGCAATTAGGGAGGCTATCGAACCAGCTTCTAGCGTTGTCTACCAGTAGCTTGGGGAAGACTTTACACATGTAAACGTCTTCGGCCAACCCCTGGTTCATCATGTTGTATTGGAACCGGGATAAAAAGTTGCTGGGATCTTGGGTTCCGTTGTAAGGTGGGATAGGAGGTACTCTATACGTCGACGGGAGGGGAGTATAGAGTATCCTATTACTGAAGGGAGTCGAGATTCGACCGTACACGGCGAATCTTCCTTGGTAGGTGTTCTCCTCGTCGTGCCGAGGTGGAACGGCGTTTTGACGAGGTGGCGTCGGATCGCGCTGAGGTGAAACGTGATCGTTCCCGTGGCGATTGCTCTGTCGCCTTCGGGGAACTTCGGCCTCAACGTCGAATCTTCTTTGATGGACGTTCCGTTCGTCACGCCAATGAGGAACGGCGTTTTGACGAGGTGACGTTGAACCGCGCCGAGGTGAAGCGCGACCGTTCCCACGGCGATTGTTTTGTCGCCTTCGGGGAACTTCGGCCTCCCTGTCTCCAACGATCCGAAGACTTGGGGATGGCCTTTGTGACGGTTCGACTTCGTCTTCTTTGCTTTGACTTTGTTGTCGGTGTTGGTCGGCAAACCTGCGAAAATCCTGCTCATGGAGGCTCAGGTACGCTTTCAGTGCGTCTCCCAGCTCGGGTTGGAGTTCAGCATTCCCGCGTCGGCTGTCACTTTGATCTGGTCCATCGTCGCTAGCTGAACCCCCAGATGGGACATCCTCCGGGTGGCCTTCAGGAGTTCGGCGGATGGCTGTTGGTCACGCTGGATCTGGGAAGCAGTTTTCTGAGCTTGACTAACGTCACCTTCTTCCTCGTTGGCCGGCGTGTAAGGCGGATTGGAAAAGAGGTCAGCTCGTTTCTGTTTTGCCTTGGCAGCAGCGGCGGCGGCGGCGGTGGTGGCGCAGCGGGTTGGTCTTACCATCGTATTTTCACTTGAAATACGCTGATCGGTTTCACAAAATTCTTTCGTTTCCCACAGACGGCGCCAGTGATCGATCGTGGATTTTAGAGTGATTATACGAGAGAGAATGAAGAACACGAGAGGTTTTTACGTGGTTCGATCTTTGATTAGATCTACGTCCACGAAGGAGAGAATGTTTTATATTTTCGTGTTCTAGCCGCTATTACAACCCGCCTCTTTCTTTACAAAATGATTCTATTTATAGAGAATGGAGGTCACGGGCGTTTCAGGAGTGGTTGGGGGGTCGTGGGTGCTCCTGTCTGCACTGTGGAGTGGTTGGGAGCAGTTGGTTGACTTTCTTGACTTCCAGTGGGCTTTATCCTTGATTGCGCTGGGGGAATTAGGAATGGGCCGAGCTGATGTGGGCCTATTGGGCCATATCCTATCACCTAGCTATCTGTGTCGAAAAAAAAAAAAAAACATACCTAGCTATCTTACACACGAGGTCATAAATACTCACATAAACATACCTAGCTATCTTACACACGAGGTCATAAATACTCCATGTCTCTTCCCTTTACTAATTATTAATTAAGATTAGGTAGTTTCAAAAAAAAAAAAAATTAAGATTAGGTAAAGTGAAACATGTATATCATATAAATTAGCTTCTACTATACTCGATATATTGTAATGGAACAAACAATAAACCATCATCATCATCATAAAACATAAACTCCCCACTGATTAAACAAAACATTTAGAATTAAAAAACACAGTCCAACAAACTATTCGCTAAGAAATTTTTCTTATGGACTTCTATCTCAACCATACCAGATTGTACCTGTGCGGAAAAGCCCTATATAATTTATTGGATTTAGGTAACTCGATCGTGTCGATTTCATGAGTATCAAGATTGTAGAGAATGCAAGTACGGCGTTCGTCCCAAAAATTAAAGGCAAAAACCTCTGCATATTTAACCCAACCAAGTGGCCGCAGACGATCACCAACTCCAGAAGCAAAGTGTTGAAGCCTGGACTTTAGAGGTCTCAAGCCAATAACAAGAGGCACCATTTTTCTGCATTCGCCATTCTCAAAGTTCACCTCCCAAGTTTCCCACAAAAGATTTTCTTCACCATAACATAAAATTGTTGATAGTACAATAGGAATATGAAAGAAGTAGGGATAAGGCGTATGGATTTGAGTTAATGTAAAGGTTTCAGTTTCCAAATTCAATGTCAACACATCTTTCTCGCTCCACCACTGCAAGAAACCTTCACTAGTCAACGGAGACATCTCCGAGAAAAGGGACCTAACCCTATAGGAGAAGGGGCCAACCTCTACACTTCTCCATGTCTTATCGACTCGAGCAGTCAATATAAGAAGACCAGTGCATTGTGATGAAGAGCCACCAACAACATAAATATACGGTAGAGTGAGTTTGTACACCATCGATGCTGCAGAATATGCAATGTCACATTGGCAATATTTATACATTCTTCTATCACCATCAATAGCAGGAACTGAAGGGAGAAGGAACGATTGCTTCGTTGCAGGGTTTATCACTTGCAGAGAAGGGGATCCATTGTTGTCATCTAATTCCACAACAAAACCGTTTGAACTACCCAAAATATTGCTTCTGCAACTCAACTCACGTGTGTGGATTCGGCCGTGTATGGCTGTCACGTAAATAGGATTACTATTTAATTCGGATTGAAGAAGAAGTCCGTTAGAACGATGAATCTCTGCGTTGGTGAAATCGTCGGAATAGATGATTTTGTACCATCTACGGCAAACAAACCTTGCTCTTTCGTATAGAAAATCAGCAGGCAAAAGTAGAAGAATGTCGAACAAGAGATCACTGGAGAGGGAATCTATGTTCGATTTCGAGCACAAGAGTTTGGCCCTAGACATCTGCATATATATGTGTGTAAAGTTTATCCTAATCCGGAAGAAAAAGAAAGTCATAAGCATGTAAAATAATGTATTCTATGATTAATCTGAACCCTAGCTAATTTCAGAGTCGCGGAATTTTTTAGAAATATTTATTTCTCACCGATGAATTTCTTTCTTCACCACGGCAGCGGCGGTGCGGCAGTGCAGCGGCTGGCGTAAAGCTGATGGTGGCATACTTGTACAGAAACGTAGGCCCCACATTGTTGGAGTGTGAAGCTTGCATGGAGTGTACTCAAAAGCCCGATATTTTTTGGGCCACATTTTTGGGCCCAATAATCCTAATGGGTTTAGGGTTAGGGCTCGTTGCTAGCTATATAAATAGTTGTTTTCTCTTTGTATTTTGTATCCGAAAAATAGAGTAAAATATCCTGGCTTGGCATCGCCCCCATACGTAGTCGCAAGACGAACTGGGTGAACAAATCTTGTGTTATTTTGTTTTCATGATTGTGTGCGTGTGTTTTTCCTAACATATATTAGTTTAGCTAGGGAGTAAATCTTTGCAAAAATGGGCAGTTTACGTGATGATACAATTCATCTTGGTTACATTTGAGAGACTCTCTAACTCTTCGACAAAATTCTCAGCTGAACCTTGTGCTTCATTTATTATGAGTGGTCTTTACTTTTTATTAAATTACACAAAGAGCTCTAATTGCATCGATTGATTCACTAATTAAATTGATATACAAACGCTCTTAAGGATTCTTTACAAGATGAGTCTTTAGGTTTTTTCTCTTATATTAGATCTCAACGCTCTTAAACGATTTTTTACAAGAAGTGCTCTTTTACAAGATGAGACAAAATTAAGTACTGTCAATTTCTCTCTTTATAAATGGGATATAGGGATTATTAGATATCAGTCTCAAAACTAACACAAGAAAAGTGTAATGAGGCTCTCATAGATTCATTGAGAGAAAGGAAAAAAATCGTACAAGAAAAGAATCAAAGTGAGAAGTCCTAGCCATTGCACTCAAAACTTAATTTGAACCAAAAACCTACGGCAAACATCAAATCATAAGGCAGATTAAAGGGTAAAATAAAAATTAAAAACCAAACAAATAAAGAAAAGTGTTGTTGTACGTACGTACATGATGAAAGCTAAATATCACACAATTAGATTTCGGATAAAACTAATGAAAAACACATATATTATATATAGAGACTTCTACTTCATATATATACTGGACTGTTCTTATGCGTAAAAGCCCTATAAAATGTATCGGATTCAGGTAATTCGATCGTGTCCATTTCATGTGTATCAAGATGGTAGAAAAAGCAAATGCGGCCTTCATCCCAAAACCTAAAGGCCCAAATCTCTGGGTATTTAACCCAACCAAGTGGCAAAAAAAACTCGTGGTGTCGTCGAGAAGCTGCAAACTGTTGAAGCCTGCACTTTAGAGGTCTCAAATCAACCTTCAAAGGCAGCACGTTTCTCCATTCTCCGCTCTCTGGTTTCATCTCCCAAATTTCCCAGACAAATTCTTCGCTTCCTCCACACAATGCAGAGAGGTACCTCTCACCTGATTGTGTAAAATAAGATCCTGGGATTTTAGTGAATGTAAAGGTTTCAGTTTCCACATTCAATGTCACCACCTCGATCCCTGTCGCCCAGTGCAAGAAACCTTAGGTAGTCAACGGAGCCTGACATAAAATTGACTTAATATAACCCTTAGATAAGTGGTGAATCGGAACATTTCTCCAAGATTTATCGACTCCAGCAGTGAGTATGCATAGGCCTGCCCTTTGTGTTAATGGTGAGTATTCATGCCAGCAGCAATATTTGTAGTCATAGGAACAGCAATTAAAATATGGTAGGGTGAGTTTATACTGCATCGAAGCCGGAGAATATGCAAAGCCACATCCTTGATGATAAACATGATTATTAGGAAGTGGAGGGAGAAGGAATGGTTGCTTTGTTGCAGGGTTTGTCACATGCAGAGAACGGTCTTTTCCATTCTCGATGTGCAACTCCAAAACTAAACCGTTACAACTTGCCAGAATTTCGGTTCTGCAACTTGTTAACTCATGTATCTGGATTCGGCCATGAATGGATGTGACATAAATATTTGGATGGCCGCCTAATCGTGATGAGAGAAGAAGCCCGTTAGTAGAACGGGGAATCTGTGCGTTGGTGAAATCATCGGAATGGATAATGTTGTACCATTTACGGCAAACAATCCTTGCTCTTTCGTATAGGAAATCAGCAGGTAATAGTAAAAGAATGTCGAACAATAGATCATTGGAGAGGGAATCTATGTTGGTTTTCAAGCATAAGGATCTGCATATTAGATAGAGTTACTATAAATTTATATATGTGTGGACATTAACCTAATCGGAGAGAAGAAGAAATTCATCACCATATCTTTATAATTAAGGTTTTTCTATTATATTAATCTGAACCCTAATTTCAAAGTCTAATAATTTCTTATGAATGAAATATTTACATTAATAGGTGAGCTGAGGGGTGCAGTGCTTACTGATGGATTTCCTTCTTCACTACGGATGTTTGAATCGCTGCAGCGGTGGCGCCGCGGAAGGATGTACCGTCCATTATAAGTTTTCAAGCCTTAAATGAAGGTTAGAGCTGCGAGGGATTAAAACTTCGATGGATGCTTTACATCTTATATAATGGAAAGAATTACAGCTCAACAAGGAAACTTCCAAACTAATATTTATTATAATGTATATATAATAAAATAGTTGACGATTAGAAAAGTTATTAGGGAGAAATATTATATAACCAACCAACCCTAAAATTCTAGAAATAAATAATAACACATTAATACTACATGAAAATGAAGAAAAAGAAAAGTAGAAAAACTAAAGAAGCGTGAAGAATAATATCTTTTGAGGTCTGCCCTGATTAAATGAGGAAATTGCATACTCCTCCGTCCTCTATCTTTTAGACCTATTGACTTTTTAACTATTAAATTTTTAGAATTTAGTTTTTTTTTACAGGGTACCGAGTCTTGGAGTACTTTGTAAAATCTAATTTAAGGGATCCTGCTCTGGGAAAGTAATTTGATTTCAAATTATTAAATTCTTATATTTGGTGTTACAAGGAAAGGAGTCAGAATCCAAAATTTTAAATTTTTTTGTTTGTTTCAAATTTTATAAAATTCAAGAAGTAATACGAATCCTGAAGTAATACAAAATTTCAGGATTCTTATTCCTCACTCATACTTAGGTATTCTTTTTCCTGATGTGGGGATTTTAGCCCATGTTTGGTTCAATTTTTTTTTTTGTATGAAAAGGAAATCAAGTAATTGATTTTGTTGAAAACTGAATCTAAACATAATTTGCAGAAGAGAAAGAAATTACACAGAGGAAGAGACGAGAGAAGAGAAACTATGAATTGGGGAAAATTTCATTGAGGACTACATTGTGTCAAAATCTGCACTTACAGTACAAGGAATTTTCTATTTATACTAAAACTAAAATCGTGAAACTGTAACTAGCAACTATTACAAAGTAAAAGCATATATTTCTTTCTATATTTTTCATACTCCCCCTCAAGATGGGAGCCAAGAATTGGTTACCATCTTGAACAACATATCAACAAAAACAGCAAGATGAAAGCCATTGAACCGGATTTGTAGGGTATATGATGAATGTGAGAAGCTGATGACCATGTGAGGGTGATGAACTGGAATAGATTGATGATGACTTTGCAGGAAGATGATATACTGATTCTTACCATATGCCTTGATGAACAACTAACCATATAGAAAACCATATACAAAAAGAACAACTAAAGAACCCATCCAATTCTCATCAATAGACGAAAATTTGCAGAGAGAGGTCAACAGGTTGGAGGGAAAAGTTGCTGGCCTTTCTTCATCTTTGGAGCAGCAGCAGAAAGACTTTAAGGAAGTAAAAGATGAGCTCCTCAAATGCAGTGAGCAATTGAAAACAACACTGAGAGAAGTCGGCTAATGATCTAAACTGACTGTGGCAAATCTTCACCACAAACTGGATGTAACAACCAATTAAACTAACAAAGTCATAATCTAAACTCCCCCTCTCCCCCTCACTATGAGAGCCAGAAAACTAGAGATCATAGGTAACAATTTTCAGAAAACACTAGCTCAAGGCATTACACTTGAAACTTCTCAGCAGATCATACTTGAAATAGAGCCAGAAATTGTAAAATCAGCAACACAAATGTTGAAACAAACACCAAATCATTTGGAGACTAGAAAGATTTCATCCAAAGTGAAATGACAACAGAAAAGAAGAACCTAAGATCGAATCAATAGAAAGAGACAGAGAGAAAAACTGAGAATCAACTCATTCATGTGAGTGATAGAAAATCTGCAGAGAATATGCAGCAGAGAGAATAAATCTTATCTCAAATAGAGACAGAAGATAGAATAAGAGAGACTCTAAATCTAGATATTGATAATCTTAGATTAGAGAAGAGAGAGAGATCGCAACTCGTGATTTGAAGAACAAACTGAGAAAGAGAAGCTGAGATTCTCACATGAGATCTAGCAAAACACCAATCAATCATAGATTGGGAACTGGAATTTGAAAGAGTGAAATCGCAACACACGATTTGAGAAAGAGAAGTTCGCAATTCGCGAAACAAACTAGAGATAGAAGATCCACACGGATCTGAAGACGAGAACAAACATCGCAACTTGCGATTGAAAAAGTTTCATATCTTCAAACAGAAAACAACTAATTGAAAGAGAATACAACTCACCAATTAGTTGAAGAGAAACGATTGAACATCAAATTGATAGATAACAAAAGCTGAATCAAAACTCCTAATGCTCATCTAGCACAGCAAACTCAACAATCGACCATGGGAGGATGCAGAGATAGAAATCAGAGAGTAAAAAAAAAATAGAGAACCAGAATTTGCAGAGAATGAAGAGAAAACCCTAAACCACATAGGCAATACATCATAACTTGCGATTTTAGAGAAAAGCTAGATAGAGATCAATTTGATTGCTAAGAAGAGTGAAGGCGGCATAGAAAACCTTACAGAGAAATAGATTCTTCCGAGAAATGCAGAGGCGAAGACGTCTTCGACTGAAAGCGAACGGTGAAGATCGAAAAACCTCAACAAAACTGAAAATTCGTAGAGAGATTAAGAGAGACACTGGAAAAGGGAAAGCAAACGCAACGGCAGCCTGAGCTCTTGATACCATGTTGAAAACTGAATCTAAACATAATTTGCAGAAGAGAAAGAAATTACACAGAGGAAGAGACGAGAGAAGAGAAAATATGAATTGGGGAAAATTTCATTGAGGACTACATTGTGTCAAAATCTGCACTTATAGTACAAGGAATTTTCTATTTATACTAAAACTAAAATTGTGAAACTGTAACTAGCAACTATTACAAAGTAAAAGCATATATTTCCTTCTATATCTTTCATAGATTTCATTATATTTTATTTGGTTTGAGTAATAGGTTGTCAATTTTCCTTACTTGGGGGTAAGTTAATCCATTACATTGTTACCCCTCAAGAAGGAGGGGAAACAATGAGAAAGGGAACCCCCTTACAAGTAACTCCCTTTTTACTATTGAATCAAACACTCAATAAAAATAACCATTATTATTATCATTCTCTTACTTGACTTTTATTCCCTTTCCGTTACTCAACTTGAACCAAACGAGCACTAACTCTATAACAAATGAACACAATAAGCATACAGAAATAATAATAACAATTAAATAATTTTTGTTCAAGAAAAATAACTCCTTAAACAATTTAACAAGA
Organism: Mentha longifolia; assembly: GCA_001642375.2. NCBI lineage: Eukaryota > Viridiplantae > Streptophyta > Magnoliopsida > Lamiales > Lamiaceae > Mentha > Mentha longifolia. Next base: position 19,681,817 of record CM038110.1, on the reverse strand, counting down.
AATTTAAAACAGCACCACGGAACTCGAACTTGAAACCTTTGAACTTGCGCATAACTCAACCAAAGCAGATTGTTCCTAAGCGGAGAAACCCTATAACTTTGATTGGTACCAGGTAACTCGATGGTGTCGATTCCATGAGTATAAAGATTGTAGAAAATGCAAGTATGGCCTTCCCTCCCAAAACTTAAGGCAAAACCTTCTGGGTATTTAACCCAACCAAGTGGCCACAGACGTTCATGCTCTTGACGCCATCGCTTCAGAGGTCGTCTCAAGTCGACCTTAAGAGGCAGTAGGTTTCTCCATTCCCCACTTTCTTCTTTCATCAACTCCCAAATTTCCCACACAACTTCTCCTCTTCTACACAACACAGATAGATTCCTCCCGGTAGATTGTCCACAATACCCACAATAAGATTTAGGGATTTCACTGTACGTAAAGGTTTCCGTTTCCACATTCAACGTCAACACTCTTCCCCATCCCACCCAGTGAAAGAAACCTTCATTACTCAACACCCTCTCAACGAGAAGTGACCTAAGATCATCGAATAATTGGTGAATCGGAACGCTTCTCCATGATTTATCGACTCCGACAGTGAGTATACGCAGGCCTGCACAATATGCAAAGCCATCGTGTTCACCGAAATATGGTACAGTGAGTTTATAGACCATGGAAGCTGCGGAATATGTAATGTTACATTTATTGTAATAGAATTCTCCATCACCGTTGATAGGAATCGGAGGGAGAAGGAATTGTTGCTTTGTTGCAGGGTTTATCACTTGCAGAGAAGGTGCTCTTTTGTCGTAAAGTTGAAATTCCACAAGCAAACTGTTACAACTATCAAACATGTTGGTTCTACATTTGTAACTCAACTCGTGTGTCTGGATTCGTCGTTGTGCGGCTGTGACATAGATTGGATGGCTGTGTGTATCTGATGAGAGAAGAAGTCCGGCACTCGAACTGCGAATCTGTGCGTTGATGAAATCTTCGGAACGGATGATTTCGTACCATTTACGGCAAACAAAGCTTGCTTTTGCGAAGAGAAAATCAGCTGGCAAAAGTAGAAGAATGTCGAACAATAGCTCGTTTAGGAGAGAATCTATAGTAGAAATCTGCACGTGAGTTAGAAAGACGAAGAAGAGAGCAATCAACATATATATCAAATACTTCCTCCGTTCCGTCGCATTTTAATTTAAAGGGCCAATTGATTGCTCTTTATCTCACAAAACACATTCAACTAAACCTTTAAGAGTGGGACGGAGGGATTGTTAATGTTTTCTAAATTTCTTGCCTACCGATGAATTTCCTTCTTCACTAAGCGTTTTTGAATCGCTGCGTCGGTGGTGCGGCGGCGGCAGCAGATGGCGGAAGGCTGATGGTAGAATATTTCCCATTATAAATTTCCAAATAGATCTTTGTACGGGTGGGAATCAGAAAATCAGAAAGAGCTAGACGAGTATATATAAAGGAAGTATTTCAAATCTGTTTTTTGTGAAGGAGAAGGAATTATAATTCTAATAGTATTCAACATTAACTGACAATTAAGATATTCTTTTTGTGATAATAAATTAATAACATGTGGTTTACTTGACGCAACTTGTGATGATGCTAATCTCTTATTTCTAGTTAACAAGAAATTTCGAAAGGAATACATCGAAACGTTATGATATAAATTTTCTTAAGTAAACACGTATAGTTTTTTTTTTATTTTAATATTCAATTCGAGATCTTAGCATGAGGTCATTACAATTATTACTATACTAGAAATTCTGCAGCAGAATCATTAGAAAATTAAATAGCTATATGATGGCCGGTGATACAAAAATTTGAGTGAGGTAATTATGAAGATAGAAGTTCATATACTACAATGCCCACTATGGGCATACTTAATGTGCCCACGGATAATGTGGCACATTTATAAATAAAGAAATTAATTTAAATATATATCATAAATAGTAAACCCTATCAAAAAAACTAAATCCTACTAAAAAATCTCAATCATAAATAGAAAAAATTATCTACGTGCATGGCATTGCCACATCAGCGGTGGGCATATTAAGTGTGTCCACCGTGAGTAGGGGAGCATTCCTATAATTACTTAAGCACTCATTTAATTTTATTGGCACAATATGTCTACATAAATAGCACGGATTTTATCCAAAAAAATATCTCTATTCGGGATCCTATTACATTTCTTATCCTAATTACTAAATTACCATCACAAATATCTATAGAAATATAGAACTAATTGATAGAAATAACCTAAAGAAATATCGTGAGATTTTTTATGCTACATTGACCATAATCAAAAATTTCTGAGAACATGTCTAGAAAAAATGTTGTTTCATTCAATATTGGGATTTTGAGTCTTTGTTTTGTATTGATGTGCTTTTGACGCATTAAAGATTATCACATGAGATTCTTGAAGAGGGGTTAAAACGTAATGAAATTACTTCTGCCGGCCTTCTTTGTGCTTGATCTGTATCTTCATTAGCTAATGAAGTGTAAGATTATTTTAAAATGATGAGAGAAAGATTTGGATTCAAGATTACATTCGAGCATTATGTTTACATTATGTATATAGCAGGCTTACAAAATCTCCCTAAACAAAACAAAATAGGGGAAACACATAATAACTTGGAAAAATTCTCCACATATTTTTCCTCACAAGTCTTCTCTTAAAAGTACTCACCAAACTCTCTCTTGTTTGCCTCACTTAGTTGCACTCTCAATTGTAAAACAAGGTCGGCAGGACGGGGGGAGTATTAAGGTATGCTTGTGCAGTATCTTTCCTACCAATTTCTTCACCATCTATTAATCCATAAGCATGATCAACAATGCTAGGCTTTTGGGACCTTCCACATGAGAGTGGAATTCTCAACAAACATGATGGCGACTTGACAAACATGGTTTTTTGCTCTTCATTTTAGGATAAAGTTGGTGAAATGAGTGTGAATTGAATGCTAGTTTGTACCTCTTTCGATGTGTTTGTTCTATTTTTGTCGAATGGTACTTCTTGGTTCATTTTGTTTGTTTTTCAGGAAGAATGAGTTGAAATTAGGCAAAGAGAGCAATTCCATATCGGAACTCAGGTCGAGAGGAGTCCGTAAAAAAAGACGAAAGTCAAATCGGAGCTCGGAAGAGGGAGAACGAGTCGGAAAGAAATCAGAGAGCTGGCAATGCGAGTGGTAGCGCGCTGAAGAAGAATCATTGCACTGTCGGGAGCGGTCTAGCGCGCGACCAAGCGAGCGGTCAATAACAGAAACAGTGAAGATAGTGCGCCGCCCCTTTCTTATTGTTCTTCGCTGAGCGGTTTGAGGGAGCGACCACTCCGCCTATCTTTTCTCCGGATTTCTTCAATTTTTGTTCTTTAATTTCTATTTTATTCCACTTTTCACCCCAAACTACTTTTCCTAATTACAAAATAAACCTCATTCTTATGCCAACATATAAATACCAATGTGAGCTCATTTCCCTAGGGCATCTTCTCCCCTAGCCACCTTTTGCACACACTTACACCCATTTCACACACAAAATCTCTACACTTCCATTTCATATAATCATCATCCATCATTTCATTCTATTTTTGGGAGAGGATCATCCATTGAAGATTGAAGAAGAAGGGGAATTCAAGATTCAAGAGCTCAAGAAATAGGATTTGATTTTCTTCATTTCCCTTTTCTTTTTGTTATTGGATAATATTTTCTCATGATTTGGGGATTATGCTAGATATGAACATGTGTGGCTAATTTCCTTTATTCTAGAGATTTGGCTAAGTGATTTTGTAATGGATTGTGATTGATCTTGCTATATTCTTTGATTGGGTTTTTGTTTATTCTTATTAATCATGCTTTGAATGCTTGTTTAATTGATTAGCTACCTTTTAAACATGATTGATTGATATTGAATCAACATTCGGGAGATGAGATTCAATATAGGATTGTGATTAATAGGCACTTTGATTCAATAAACCGGGAGGTTGAGAGTTGAGTGAGGGCAATTGATCCTAAGCACTTTTTGTAGTTATAGGCTAGCATTCGGTTGGGGACAACGTTTCTAGCTAGTAACCTACGGAATTGGTCGTCCGGGAGGAGGCCAAGTCTAATTCGTGATCGCTTTATTGAGTAAATTCCAATCATAGGATTAGTGTGGTTATGATCGATTCACTTGCAAAATCATTGATGCCAAGTCTCTAGGATAGCTTTCTCCCTTTGATTTTCAATCACTTTGTTTACTTGCATGTTTTTATTTACTTAATCTCTTTTGCTTTAAGTAGTTAGTTCTAAAATTAAACCAAAAATATTCGTTAGCTTAGATAAATCCAAGCAATTTAGTAATGGTACTTGCACTTCTATCAATCTAGTCTCCGTGGATACAACCTTGCTCACTACTATCTATGATAGCCCCATACACTTGTGGGTGCTTAAATAGTTAGACGATCAAGTTTTTGGCGCCGTTCCCGGGGACTAGTAGAGTTAGAAAGTGTGATATTGTGAAAATTAGGAGGGTTTACTTTAAGCATTTTATTTACGTATTTTACTTGTTTTTTTTTTTTGGTTCTTGTGTTGATTTCATCTTGGTATTGGTTGATAGGTAGTGCATGAGAACAAGGTCTAAGGGGAATCCAACTAATCCCATAAACCTTGAGATCGAGGCACATTGTCGACATAACAATGCAAGACGAAGGAATACAAGGCTAGTGAAGACATGGCAAATCCGGGTGAAGGTGCTCTTATTCGCCAAATGCAACAACAACTTGAAGCTATGCAAGCGCAATTGCAAGCTCAAGAGGCCGAGAGGAATAGGCCACGACCTCCTCCCATTAGTGAAGTCTTTCATCCAATGGTGCATCAAGGCATGATGAACGGCCCAAGAGTTGAAGCCAACAATTATGAATTCAAGCCCGCTCTTATCTCTATGATAAAGCAAAATCAATATGGAGGGAGAGCTCATAAGGATCCAAATGCTCACTTATCTCAATTTCTAGAGATTTGTAGCACCATCAAGATGAATGGAGTGCCCGAAGATGCAATCAAGTTGAGGCTCTTTCCATTCTCCCTTCATGATAAGGCAAAGTTATGGTACAACTCATTGGAAGCCGGAAGTATCGACAAATGGGATGACATGGTACAAAAGTTTCTTTTTACTTTCTTTCCTCCCGGAATGACTATGAAACTCAAGTCTCAAATCACTCAATTTCAACAACTAGAAGGTGAATCTTTCTATGAGGCTTGGGAAAAGTTTAAGGAGATGTTGAGGAGATGCCCAAATCATGGGTTTGACCAAGAGTCAAAAATATGTTTCTTCTATCATGGGTGTAGTGTTGAAATGAAAAGGCTATTGGATGTCGCGGCTAATGGAACTTTGATGAGGAAAAGTCATGAAGAAGCTTTGGAAATCATAGAAAACATGGCCATGAATAGCTATCAATGGCCAATGGAGAGAACCATAATGAAGAGGGTTGCATCTACTACCACTCCAACGGATCCTATGGAGCTATTGGCGGCCCAATTGTCTACCATGAATAGCAAAATTGATGTTATGGTCAAGCAAAGGATGGAGCCTACACCTACTATGGAAGAGCAAGCTCAATATGAAGATGTCAACTATCTTCATAACAATAGGAGCTATGGGAATTATCATCCTCAACAAGGAGGCTATCAAGGAGGTAACCAATATCATCAAGGTTACCAAGGTATGCCTAGACACCCTAATCTCTCATATGAGAATCCTAACAATGCATTGCAACCTCCTCCGGGTTTCTCGGTATCTCATAGAGTTATTAATGACGAGAAGAAGCCTAGTAGGGAGGAATCAATTTTGAAGGTGCTTACGTCAATGCAAGCCAAACTTGATAGTGGGGATGCTAGAATGAGTAAAGTCGAATCAAGCATAGAGGCTTAAGGGACCCAATTGAAGATGATTGAGAAGCAATTGGGGCAACTAGCTACGGTTCTTAGTAATCAACACAATGAAGGGAAATTTTCACGTGCTACAATAGTGAATCCAAAGGAGCATTGCAAATCGATTGAATTGAGAAGTGGGAAGGCTTATGAGGGACCAAAGATGCCTACTCATGAGGATGAGCATGAGAAGTTTGAGAGAGGCAATGATGCTAAATTCAGAGAAAAGGAAGGTGAAAAAGAAGGCTCCAAGAAGCAAAATGAAGATCTCATTCCTCCACCTTATGTGGCACCTCCGGCCTACAAACCTCCTCTTCCATTCCCACAACGATTCCAAAAGAAGAATATTGAGGAACAATTCTCCAAGTTCCTTGACATTTTTAGGAAGGTGCAAATTAATATTCCACTTGTTGAAGCACTTCAACAAATGCCAAGTTATGCAAAGTTTCTCAAGGAGGTCGTTTCCAAGAAGAGAAGGTTGGATGAGATGGAAACGGTTAAGTTAACCGAAGAGTGTAGTGTCATTCTCCAAAGAAAATTACCAACGAAGGCCAAAGATCCCGGAAGCTTCGCCATTGCTTGTGATATTGGAAATGATAGATTTGAAAAGGCTTTGTGTGATTAGGAGCAAGCATAAATTTAATGCCCTTGTCGATTTTCAAGAAGTTGGAGATTGGAACGATTAAGCCTACCTCAATTGTCTTGCAAATGGCGGATCGTTCCATCTCCTATTCTAGAGGAGTCGTAGAGGATGTACTAGTCAAGGTTAATGACTTTATTTTTCCGGTAGACTTCGTGGTATTAGACATGGATGAGGACAAGGATGTCCCATTGATACTAGGACATCCATTTCTAGCCACCGGAAGGGCCTTGATTGATGTGTCAAAGGGGAAGCTCACTCTTCGAGTCAATGATGAGAGCCATACCTTCTCGATCTATAATGCTCTAAAATTTCATGAAGATGAGGAAGATAAGCAAGTGGAGGAGTGTAAAGTTTTTAGCATAGTTGACTCTTGTGTTCAAATGGAGGCCCCACATAAAACCAATGACCCTTTGGAGAATATCCTTCTCAACTCTTCTCCATTTTTTGCATTCCATGATGATATTTTCAACTTGGATATAATGGAACTTACCCATGATTTGAATAATGTGCAGTAAATTCCAAGAAAGATGAGAGAAAGTTTCATTGATCCAAGAAAAGGAGTGGAAAAAAAAGAGGAAGAGCAAGAAGGGGTTGACAAGAAGGCTCCCAAGTTGGATTTGAAGCCACTTCCTTCACATTTGAAGTATGTTTTTCTTGGCGAAGGAGAGTCATATCCGGTGATTGTATCTTCTTCCTTAACTCCTATTGAAATTGAAAAATTGCTTATGGTGTTAAGAGAACATAGATCGGCTATAGGATGGAATATCTCGGATTTGACAGGGATTAGCCCTTCTATTTGCATGCATAGGATTTTAATGGAGGATAACTACAAACCTAAAAGGCAAAATCAAAGAAGATTAAATCCTACGATGCAAGAAGTTGTTAGGAAAGAGGTCCTTAAGTTGCTTGGTGCGGGTATTATCTTCCCTATTTCGGATAGTGAGTGGGTTAGTCCTACTCAAGTGGTAGCTGAGAAGGGAGGTATGACCGTAGTCAAAGGTGAGAATGATGAAATGATTGCTACTAGGGTAGTAAATGGTTGGAGAGTTTGCATTGACTATAGGATGCTAAATGCCGCCACTAGAAAAGATCATTTTCCTCTTCCATTTATAGATCAAATGCTTGATAGGTTAGCCGGATTTGAGTATTATTGTTTTCTTGATGGTTATTCGGGTTACAACCAAATCATTATTGCACCCGAAGACCAAGAGAAAACTGCCTTGTCCTTATGGTGTCTATGCTTATAGGCGTATGTCATTTGGCTTTGTAATGCCCCGGCTACCTTCAAAGATGCATGATGTCTATTTTTCATGATTTGATTGAAAGAATAATGGAAGTTTTCATGGATGATTTTTCGGTGTTTGGATCCTCTTTTGATAATTGTTTGGATAATCTTGCTTTGGTATTGAAACATTGTGAGGATACTAACTTGGTCTTAAATTGGGAAAAATGCCATTTTATGGTCCGAGAGGGTATTGTTCTTGGACACAAAGTGTCTTCTACAGGTTTGGAAGTTGATCGTGCGAAGATCGTAGCCATTTGAAAAGCTTCCGCCTCCACGTAATGAACGAGGTGTGAGAAGTTTCTTGGGGCATGCGGGATTCTATCGAAGATTTATCAAGGACTTCTCCAAAATTGGCAAGACCACTTGGCATTTGCTGAGAAGAATGCACATTGATTTCAACGAAGAGTGTGTAGCCTCTTTCGAGATGTTGAAGGAGGTATTTGGTGAGTGCACAATATTGATCACTCCAAATTGGAATGAGCCTTTGAAGGGAGGCATTGTGATGCTAGTGAAGCATTGCGTGGGGCCCGCCTTGGGCAAAGAGAGACCAAGATAGTTAGGGTCTATAGACTATGACTAGTAGGACCCGAGACTAAAGCAACAAGTGAACTACAACTACAACGGAGGAAGGAGTTGTTAGCGGTGGGTTTATATGCCTTCGACAAGTTCCGTTCATAACCTCATATTGGAGCCAATATACGGTCTACACCGATCATGCCGCCCTCTGGATAACTATTTGAGAGAAGGATGTCAAGCCAAGGTTGATAAGGTGGATTCTTCTCCTTCAAGAGTTTGACATTGAGATCGGGATCGTAAGGGTTGTGAGAATGTGGGTGGCGGATCATCTCTTCAAGGATAGAAATCCGGTGGAAGGAGAAGATTCATGATGTGCCAATCAAAGAAGAGTTTCCGGATGAGCAACTTTTTCTCCTTCAAGAGCTTTTCAATCTTCGACTCTCAACACCATGGTATGCGGACTTTGCAAATTTTCTTGTTTCAAGAAAG